>CM050163.1:158454238-159165072 GCA_027410445.1 Discoglossus pictus
TATATATATATATATATATATATATATATATATATATATATATATATATAATAATGTATGGATATTTGTATTTCTCCACAACAATAGTTAATTTTCTGTTCAAGTGCTCTAGTTATTATCACATATAATAGTTGTCAAACTGCGAGACGCCGTCACACTTTGCGTGGTGCGTACGAGTTAGGCGATAAATGCGACAGACGCTCATTGCTTGTAAGCCTCGCAAAGCGAGGCGACCTGTTAACATGTAGCACTTAGCCTATGACCTCCAAAGGCGCTCATCGCCTGCGAGCATCGCGTAGCGAGGCCAGCCGTTAGTGCACTACAACTATCAGCACAAACACGAAGAGGCAATAAAACACGCGGGACTTAGCCACAAAACACTTCCTAAACGCAGGATCGCCTTGGCCTGCAAGCGGTTGACACACGCGGGACAAAGAATTACAAGGCGCGGGACTTAGAAAAAAAAAGATACGAGATGCAAAAAATGACGAAATTAACGGACGAACTGCAAACACAAAAAAACAATAAAAACACACTAAATACACAAAAACATTACAAAAACATCAGACAGCACGGGGCAACAGCCAGGACATCTGGGAGTGAGGTGGAACGCAAATTTAACCCGATTTAGACACTCGAAATTCGCCTAACCAAGGAAAAATAATGCCGCCGAAAAAACACTGCCAAAAGCGTAGCACCTCGCAAAACACTGCTGAAAGCGTAGCACTTTACACATCAGACTACGAACTAGAAAATACAATATTACAAAAGCCGCAAAGTGCTCACGAGCCGCATAACACATTAATAACATTATGACTATACAATGCCGCTTTACACAATAAACCAACGGCTTTACCTCGCGCACACAGCCTATTTATAATGCACACATTGGAACATTCATTACACTTTATCAGCAGGGCACTAACACTCAAAATGCATATTCTATGCAGACGCAAAATACAAACAGATTATTAGCTCTTCAGTCTATTGCTGGCTGCAAATATTAATTATAAATACTTAAAGTATATTAATTTATTCAATAAATAATTCATTATTAGTAAACTACATATACTTTACATTGTGTGTCAAACAGTATTCCCATGGCCTAAAATGTTATTGCCCCGTCATTTTTGACAGGCAAGTCGCTAGTTAATTATATTGCTTATAACGTTACCTATTGACATGGAATTATCTACAATTTGGTAAAGATTCCTATCACTTTACTGTTTAATGAAAACCGTGTGTTTTCTCTTTGCCCCCTCACTGTCTTCCATCTGTTCTCTATAGTTTTACTCTGTGCCAGCAAATTTGTGAAAACCTTATAGTCAGTCAAAACAACAACATAACAAACTCCTATTTATCTGCAAATGTACAGTAATGTGCATTACTTAGAATAAGTATGCAAATATCGGAGCGCTGGCACGTAATGTTAATGGTGACTGTATATAAAGTGTATAAACAACAGAGGATTAAAACAGAAAGTATTAGACAGTCTTGTAACTGTACTGAGTCTCTATAAGAAAATATCAGGAAGTAAAGAAACACAAAGTTATGTATAGTGTCCCACCTCTGAAGAGATACTGTCTCTTTGACTGAAGAAACGGTAAAAGGCCAAAGTTCCTGATCTTGATTCCAGAAGTGCTGGGGATCAAAGTTGTTTTCAGATTGTATAGTTTTCACAGTTAAATGGAGGTGTGCTGCTATTCGGCAGAATACTGTCCACTTAGTATTCCGAGAAGTAAGTACAAGACAAAAATAGGGGTAGGAGGAGACAAGTGCACCACCTCCTAGTCTAAATAAATGATGTAACCACATATACGATCAAATACAAAATATCCCTAAAAACGTATTATCCACCTCACATAATAAGGTATATATGGCGCCTCACTGGAGATCCGTATGACTGGTCCTTGTAGGATGGCTTCCCTGGAGCACTTTTCCAGTCCTTTGTACTCAAAATATACATATCTCCATCAGCGTGTATAGAACCACAAAAAGATGGTGGCAGTGGCTCTCCAATCTTGTGATTCTACAATAGGGATTCACCTATTTAATGTGGCTATGCCACCGAATCTCCAGTATATGTGCTTGTATATGGGGTACTATAGAGGGTAGCTGTGCAGTGGTATGAATCCAATAGACACAACATGTACTATAGTAACAATACGGGTACTGTAGTAACAATATCTGTAACTGTTTATTATAAATATAAAGTGACTAATAGTACTGTGTCAGTACTGATACATGATCAAGTGACCCATAAAAGATACATACACTAATCTCACTAGATACACATGGCTAAAAACAGAATTACGTGTATGGTAGTAGTGTATGTTCAGGTATGGAAAATAAAAAATTAATAACTAAAAAAAAAAATGATGCAGGAAAGAAAAAATTAAATAGAACAATAAACAAATATATCCAAATGTGTTTCGTTAGTTCCCTGGCTTCCTCAGTGGAACAAAAAACAATAAAGTCTAAAAAGTATTATAAACTTGAAGAGGGATGCTATATTGAAAACAATGTAGGTTGAATCTGCAAAAAAATATATTTTACTGCATCCTAGCTGGACATAATTTCAGTCAAGAAGATCACACTGTCCAAAACCTGAAAATCTAAATACTTTGAGGAAAATGTCAAAAAATACAAGAAAAAAAAAAACGGTTGAAATGACCTTGATCAACAAGACATAAGGTTAAGCATGGACCTGCGGTTTCTGATCATTATCCGAATGTCTTATAAGGTCAGATTTTCATTTTCTTTCATTTTTTAAATAATATCTTGGGTTGTTCCACTTCTCATACATTTATACATTAATTATTTTATTTTAGCTTAGAATTAGGGTTTCTGTATGTAGTTAGGATTGATTGTATATTAGATAGATTGTATGTTAGATAGATAGGGGGTATTTAATTTGTATTGTATGTATTGTAATGTATTTTATTGGATGTAATTTATTGTATGTAATGTATTTTTTTATTTTCTGTAATGTTCCTTTTTTATTTTTTGTGACAGGTTTTTTTATTTTCTGTAATGTAGATTTTAAATTTTTTGTGACTTAGTTTTTTTTTTTTTCTGTAAGGTAGGTTTTTTTATTTTCTGTAAGGTAGTTTGTTTTTTCCTGTCATTAGAGTGGTGGGTTATTAGGGGGTAGGTAGGTAGTGTAGGTAGGTAGTATAGGTGTTAATAGATTAGTGTAGAGGAGGGTTAGTTTAGATGTAATGGTTCATTGGGGGTTATAGTGCTGTGTAGTGTTTGTAGTTAGTGTCATGATGGTCCTTGAGGACCGTCATGACACTTATGTGGTTAATTTTTGTTTTTTAACAGCCCCATAAGGGTCAAAATATACCCTTACGGCACTGATGGGGTTAAATAGAGGCTTATGGGGGACTGTATTGACCCCCATGAGTTATAGGTTAATTAAGTGCTTATGGGGGTCTGTATTGACCCCCATGAGTTATAGGGTTAAATAGAGGGTTATGGGGGTCTGTATTGAACCCCATGAGTTATAGGATTAATTAAGGGCTTATGGGGGTCTGTATTGACCCCCATGAGTGATAGGGTTAATTATTGGCTTATGGGGGTCTGTATTGACCCCCATGAGTGACAGGGTTAATTATTGGCTTATGGGGGGTCTGTATTGATCCCCATGAGTTATGGGGTTAAATAGAGGCTTATGGGGGTCTATATTGACCCCCATGAGTTATAGGGTTAATTAGGTGCTTATGTGGGTCTGTATTGACCCCCATAAGTGATAGGGTTAATTATTGGCTTATGGGGGTCTGTATTGATTCCCATGAGTTATGGGATTAATTTTAGTTGTCCGGGGTTAATGTTTTTTAGCGCGAGTCCTTTCAGGACCTTTAAAAATGTAAATGCAGCAGGGTCACGATCGGTGCCGATCGGGGACCCCCGATGCAAGGGGTTAATGTGGGGGGGCTGCGAAGGGTCCCTATGGACCCCTGCAGCAAGGGGTTATTGTGGGGACACTTCGGGTGTCCCGATGAGGACCCCCAGCATAGAGAGGGGTTAATTTTAAGTGCCGTGGTCGGTATTGCTGATAGTGGGCCGCGGGCCCTTTAAGGAGCCGCGGTGGGGAATTTTACACTTTTAAATGCAGCGGGGGCCTGATCTATACCGATCGTGGCCCCCCGCTGCAAGGGGTTAATGTGTGGGGGCTGCATGGGTATGTGTAAAGGGGGCAGAGGGAGCATCACCACTGTCTCGGGCTGCTCCGAGGCAGCACGTAGAGGCTTTAGGATCCTTTGCTGGCACTTTTTGGGGATTCTTCCGAGGTGCGAGATTCACCTCATAGATTTAAGGCTGCGTGTGACTCCGTAGCTCTCTCGGAGCTTATTCTCGGCCATTTTTCGGAGTCATCTCGCAAAGCAGGCTGCAAGGGATTCGGTCCTCGCAAACAGCAAAAAAATGCCTTTTGCGAGGACCGAGAGAACTACGAGGGCAAATTTAATGAGGCTCATAATGTTTCATTTATATAGTACAATTTGACTTAGCAAACACTTTTAAAATGTACACTGTACCCTTTACATATGCTTATGTAACTCATGTATGTGAAATGCAATAATGTACTATCATATGCCTTTAATAAATATATATTAAAAAAAAAAATAAAAGTTAGGTGTTACCATTCTGTAGCATTACTATGGAGCCTACTGAGATTCGGGCTTGGAGTCTCCTGTGAGCAAGCTGTGAGCAGCCATTACAGCTAGAGCACTCCAGGCAAACCTCCTTGGGTGCAAGTCTGTTGTATGGGATTCTTTTTTCTAGAAGCCATAGAATATCTACAGTTTATCCAATAGCTACAATTTCGTTGCACTGTTTATTAGTGTTTTTCAATCTTTGACTATCAAACTACTTTTTACAGTATACTGTTCTGAAGAATTAGTTTTGAAGAACTAGACTTGATCTCAACCAAAATGTTTCTAGAAAGCAAGATATGCAGTCCTTATCAACTATTAGTTGCAATTAATTATGAGCAGTGTGGTTCAGCTATTGCTTTGCTAAAGTTTTTTTTATCATACTGTGCATGGATGCAGATTAGATTTCCATGTAATTATATTGAATGTGACTGTTCTAAGGAGTGCACACAAAAATATAATTATCTGGAAACTTATCTGTAAAACTAGGTTACATTCTAAGAGTGAAGCCAGGTTAACAAACATAGAAATGAAGGCCTTCTTGAAAGCACATATATACAACTGTTAAAAAATGAATGGCTATATTCATTATCACATTGACACTTTCTATAATATTTAAAGTGATGTTGAAATGTTTTTTGTCTTTGTTCCATGAGCAAGACAGTATTTGTTAATCTGTCACTGCATGTTTTCTTTTTTAAAAAGAACTCAGGACAGCAAAAGGGCCGACTTTCCGCAGCACAGCAGGCACATCTTGGACCCTATTAAATTTCAAGTCTGTTGTTGCCATCGTACAGCCCGTAAATCTGCAGGATTAAAATTTGCAGGAGGTACAGAGCGATCACATAATATAGTTCTCAGCAGAGCGGGCTTGCCAAAATCTGTTGGTAACGCAACGTTAAAACTGGGGGCTAGTGAAACGAGCCCACTGCAACTGCGGCCCTCGCAAAACAAGGGCCCCGGTTGTGGCCAGGCAAGGAGCGCCATAGGCGCTCATCCCTACGACCCCGTACGACTAAGGCTGGGAGTGCTGAAGGTGCTCACTGCGCTGGTGGAGATGAGCGCTGTAGGCGCTCATCCCTACGACCCTGCACGACTTTGGCATGGATCGCCATAGGCGCTTATCATTACGACCCCGCACGACATTGGCAGGGAGCGGGACTACAGAACAACTCAAAACTCAAATGCACAATACACCGTGCGAGACCGGTAGCACTTTGAAAAAAATCACCTGAAAAAATTACGGCACGTAACACTTTGAAAAGGAAACCGCCACTTAGAGAAAAAACAATACAACCCGCAAAAAATATGAATTTAATGGCCGAACCACGCACATCCAAAAGCACGCAAATTTAAGTCGAATTTGCAGAGTTTCGCCACGCGAAAAACGCCTATGCATGAGAAAAAATGGCAGCGGAAAAAAAAAAAACAAGACTACACGAACCCTAAACATGCAAAACACCGCCAGGTATATACGACTTTTAGCCAGGAACGGACGAGGTACAAAATACACTATTAGGAAAAACGGAAAATGCTTGAGACCCGCCTAACACTCAGACAATAGCCGTCATTTTACAACACTACCTTACAACTAATAACATTACCATTCTAAAATGCAGCATTACACAACTAAACAAATGGTTTAGCCCCGTGCACGCAGCCTATTTACATTGCACACTTCCCACATTGCTGACACTTTCCAAATGTACATTGTATGCTGCAGCAAAAACAATAGACATTGTTAGCTATTCGGCATATTGATTCCTTGATATATTTATTACAAATAGGTAAAGTTTATTAATTTTTTATTTAATTAATGAATTAATTATTATAAAAAAAAATATTTATATAAAAAAAAACAGCAGAGGAGTGACTCGCTTTGCCAAAGGCGCTCAGCGCGGAGCTCAGAATAGGTGCCGAGGGAGCAAAAGTACACAAGGGGAGAGGCTTGCAATGAGCGCCAAAGGCGCTCAGCGCAGGGCTTGCAATGTGCATCGAAGGCGCTCAGACGAACAAAAGTATATGAGGGGAGAGTCTCGCAATGAGCGTTGAAGGTAGTCAGGGGACTAAAAGCCTTTACATTGTGTGGCAAACAGCATTACCTGCCTTACAATTCTATTGCCGTCATTTATTTGACGGGCAAGTGGCTAGTTAAATTAGAAACGCCTGCAAGGACATGGCCGGAATCTAAATCTGTAAACCATGCTTCGGCACGTAGCATTTCTGGGCATGAACATGATAAATTATTCAAACCCGTAGTTATGGGTTTAGACGGAGCCAATAGTAAAAGAGACCGTCATCATTACGTCACTAACACATGGAGGTTACATTTCAATCACTTACGTTTTTGAAGTCTGAGTTGTGATTGGTCCCGCATTTCAGAAATAATGCAATATGAAAAAAACAATAAATATAATATACTAGTCCATGCAAGTTCTGTTATATGTATTAACATTGATTGCCGGGATTGATATAACACAGAAATTAAATATGAAAAAAAATATTTTTGATTGCAGATTTGCGAGCTTGAGAATGTTGTGCTATTAATTTTAATACCTTTCATCGCTTTCCCTGTAATTAAAAATACAGTAGTGTGTGTTTATATTTGCTTTTACAGTGCTACGGACAGGAGTTTAACCCCTTTGCAGGTCCTCTCTAGTATCCGTATGATTTTTGCCTACATTTGCCATTTACTGGTGTGAAAACAATTGCGGGCTTGAGGACTTGTAGCAATTTAATAATGATTTGTGATTGTAACATTTACGAGCTTGAAAGATCAAAAGCTTAGCTGGGTCAGGGTCGGTTCCATTATTTGTGGGTAGCTAAAAGAGGCCAATTTAATAGCCGTAACTTTTGCGGGCTCCTTTACGGGCTTCAGGAACTACAATTTGGCAAATTTTATAGGGTCCCTTGTTTCTGGTTGTTCTAATCCATAAGATTTTCATGGCAAAAATACAGGCGGTTTTCATGTAAAAATGAGAAGTCTGTACAGAGTTAAAATGTGTTTACCAGTAATTTAAGGTTCACAAGAACTCTTCAAATTATGGAAGAAACTAAAAGTTTGCCCATACATTAGAGTACTTGCAATATGCTGTTCTTAAAAATGTAAATTAGTGTTGATAATTGATCATGAATGTTGCTAGAAAATACTTTTTAGATCATTCCTCCAAGCTCTCTGTTAAAGGTCACAACACAAAACAACAAAGTCAGAGGTGCTCATCAGAGAACGAACTAACCTTAATAGGTTAGTTATATGGACATGATAACCCACTCTGAGGGCAACCTCTTTTAGCTCACTTGTGCCCTTCACAGGGAGAAATATCCTGTAATATATCAGTCTGGTCTCACTCAAAAGAGTGACCCAGCCCCGAAATACCAGGCAATTCTACCCTGAACAAGAGAAACAGCAAACCTCAGACGTGTTTCGGCCTTTATGGGCCTCATCAGTGAGGTGCAGCTAAACTCCCTAAGGCACAGTGAGCAAGGGGTCCACGTCTATAGTCCCCTATCACCCTTAGGGAGACAAAACCCTAAAGGTCCTAACAACCAGAATCGGAGGAAGAGAATGCCTAGTTGGCATAGTTTTATGATTCAATTAAGTGAGAGCTCGCCTGCTAACTTTCCTCCACAGTAGCTTCAGTCTGAAAATATAATTTAAAAACACAATCCACCTTAGTAATGCTGTCTGTTGCACCCTTCCTTCACCTCCATCCTTGTCCTATTGTGCAAAAGACTATCACAATCATCATAGATAACATTAATTGTGGAGGTCAGAGTACCAGAAGCATGTCAACTTTGGCGTTATGGAATTGCAGCCATAGCCCCTTATCCAAAAAAGCATGCTCCAGATACTCTGGCCTGCATTATAAATATATTACTAAATTATACGTTTACAATGTCTGTGTTCTTCTCTCCCTCGTCTCTCCCTCCCCAATGTGTCTCAACGGCTTCCTCTCTCATTCCTCTTTTTTTTCTTCCATGTGCACCTTTCAACCTCTCCTCCATGAATTTTCTCTCTGTGACCCTGGCTCTCTCTACTCTCCATGACACCTGTATGGTCCCCTGGTCTGCTCTTACCTGGTCTTCTTTACCACTTTCTATCCATCTTTTCTATCTCCTGCACCACCCCACCTCATGTTTCTCACTTGTACAGTTGTCAGATGTCAGATAGTCTACAGTATATGAAGGAAATATAGAGCCTCTCTAGCTGCAGAATGGGAACAAATTAATATTTAAATTAAAAGCATGTCATTAGTAGATCTGTGTGCAACTGTATTTTACATTAGTACATTCTGTAATTTATAAAACCTGTTTTTCAAATTGGATATATATTTTCCAGCTGCATTAGATAATATGCAAAATATGCCGCTAACTATTCAAAAGATCTTACTGTAATTACTGTATACCACTTCTTGTCTGTGTATTGTGTGTCATGCCAGTGTTTCTTTTGCAATATTGCTAACTCTGTGTGGGTGTAAATTGTGAGATTGTCAATAGCATGTCTTTCAAACTGTGCTATAGAGCTAATGCATAACTTTGAGGTCACCACTGAGGCTTCTTTACTGCATATAATATATCTTCTTTTTATTTTACAGCGTTTAATTCAAATATCTTCATTTTTAACCATTATACATTTTTACATATTTACATTTAACATAAGTATCAGCTTAGCTATCATATAATTATGCATCACTGTAGTGGTGAATCAATTCTTTATTATTGTGAAGTTTATTTATTATTATGAAGAGTATTCTTTGGTGATTATTAGAAGCACTTGTTTAACATGGCTAAAACTATATATGTTTAAAATACGTTGTGTCAATATATGATTTTACTGTTTGCCAATAACCATCTGGAAGGTAAATAAAGATGGTGGTAGGGGAGCTGAACACTTGTATGGGCCAAGAGCAGCTTAAAGCATAATATATCCCTGTAATATGGAGCTATCTAATTAACAGGCCTGTGCGCTCTCTAGATGATTGGGACATTGGATATATTTAGATATTGTGCCCTAAGCTGTTTTCCATTCCTGTTCTGTTATGGAGATTTGTAACCATTTCTGCATTTTTTAAATGATTTCAATGTTGTTAAATCGGAGTTATTCTTGAGAGCACTACAGTATAAAGCTATTACCTTTCTTTTTTTAAATATTAAACAACCGTGACCTTTCAGGGAAGTAAGGTTGGCCGGTTATAATGACTTATATTCCTGTTTATGGTATAATATTATGATTGGGTTGAATCTGTATTTTTGGGGAACTCCGTCTGTGTTACTTCATTATTAATATTAAAAAGGTGTTGTTATTCAGTGATACTTTTAATGTGCCAGTGTAGGCATTACAAATACGCTTGACTGCTCATACATAAAGTTTCAGATGGTTACTTTTATTTTTATTTTTTAAATGATGCAACTTTGTGGTACTGATTTATTTTTTCTTACAACTAAAAGTTTTATGTACATGTTTTGCTAAAACCTTTTATAGTAATTCAGCACAGACACTATGGGCTTGATTACATGGCTCCCATAGGATCTCCCACTACTCCTATGGAAGTTAGTCCTATGGTAGTTTTTACGAGAGAATTTACTGAGTTATTATATTGATCCTGCAAGCTAATTTATCAACGGAATTATATACCCACTAGAGAATTGCCAGTCAAAAAATGACGGCAATGAAATTGTAAGGTAGCTAATGCTGTTTGGTGTATAATAATGAAATATATAATACATTAATAAATGAATATACTTTATCTATTTTGAAGCATTGTGTTGAAGAGCTGCAATCTGTTTTGATGTTGCTGCAGCATTAGTGGTGTGGAGCTGCTGTGTAAGCGTGCTGAATGTGTGCAGTGTAATAGTGTGCGTGCACGAGACCAAACCGTTAGCGTAGTTGTGTACTTCCGCATTGTTCTAAAATGGCGGGGAATGTGTGGTATGCGTCAGTAGCGGAATATCCGTAGGCGTTTTGTGGTGTTTTGCGTGTTTCTTGTGGTGTTTTGCTTGTTTAGAGTGCTGTAGCCTTGTTTTCGTTTTGTTCGGTGGCCATTTTTTCTCTCGCTTAGAGAATTTTTTAGTGTCTAAACTCTTTAATTTGGAGTTAAATTAAGGTGTTGGTTTTTTTTTGAGGTCCTGGATGCTCCCTCTTGCTGTAGGTAAGGCTTTTATGTATGTGCTGTGTGTATTTATTGTGTTTTGAATTTTGTAAGGTTCGCGAGTTGCTTCCGAGTGTTGCGAGGTCGTAATGTGTGTTAAAGTGTCTCGTATGTTGTTTGCGTTGCGAGGTAAAGTTTGCAAGGGTCGTAGTTGGTGTGTCATGTTGTTTGCGTGGTTGCGGTTGTTGTGGGGTTGTTTGCGTTTGAACGTAAATTTTGCAAGGGTCGCAATTGCTGGCAAGTAGCGCCTTCGGAACTCCATGCCAGCAACTGAGGCCGTCGCTTCGCGAGCCCGCAAGCGTTAGCAACAACTCGTACGCTCACAACTATAGACCACATAGCCCCCCCTTTTTCCCACAGACCTTTTCTCTGAGAGCAGTCCAGCTGGGCCACTGCTACCTCTGTTACTATCAACTTCATACCACCAACACCATGAACAGTGTTGGTTTCCAGCTCAGGAGCATCTACAACCACTCCACCCAGGCACCCTGTACCACATTGGAGGTGAGCTGGTCATGCACTCCCAGGAATTGGAGGGATTAAAGAGTGAGCTGCTCCATGAGGTCAGAAGGACTAACCATGACAACAGGAGGTACTATCGCCAATTTGAACTAGAAAGACATTTTTCTCCATCAGCAGGAAACTGCTCAGTCTGTAGATGGGTTGGTTTCGGTTCCCAAAAGGAACTTGGCCAGAATGGGGGAGCTCTTCCAAGCTCTAACTGAACATTTGCATGGGCAGTCATTCAACGACCCAAATCAACGACCCCAGTTGAGAGGTCCCCTCAACTTTGACCTCCACCATACCCACCTGCCCAACATGCTGCTGGGAATAGATGTCTTTCTGCATCAAAAGCCCTGTGCAAACCCACTCCAGCAAGGGTAAACCATGTGATGTCACTAGAGTGGGGGCTCTTGTGAACAAGAAGAGGAGATTATTTTTCAGGTATCTGTGAAACATATACAGTGCACACCAACAACTTACATGTACATAACAACATCTAATCTGTGAACACATCTCACATAGGTTTATATTTTAGCAAACAGTGAATAGTACAATCAATCCAGGTTTGATGAATAGTCTTTCAAATAGTCTAAATTGTGGCCTACATTATGTCATGGGCTCCTGTTATTGTCACAGGAATAAAGGCTTAATACCCACTTGATGTAGTCATGCCATGCTTTTAAGCAATTGTCATGTGTTTCCCTCTCAAAGACACATGTAAGTCTTGAAATAAATGCACAAGAATTGAGCCAATGTTCATGGACCATTTACAAATTGTATGATGCTTTCTTTTACGAATCCAACTTTGTGGATCTCTGATGTTCATATCTATTTATAGGATGTCCTATTCAATGCCCCTTCTGGATCGCTACCTTGTTGTGGTGAAGGGGCTTGTGTACCTTAATGATGTTGTGAGCTATACCATGTAGGGTCACCCAAGATGGGCAGGTCATCGCAGAGAGGTTAGAAAAATTGTGGCCCACTGGAGAATGAACTGGCAACCCACTCCAGTATCTTTGCCATGAAAACAATGTGGAGCATAACCAGAAACCCAGACAGATGTTCCTGGTGTGCTGCTTACATATGGTCACCGAGAGTTGGACACGACTGAAGGACTGAACAACAACAACATCAATGCACATTGACAATAGAAATTTGAATAGAGCAAGTGCTCTTCTTGAGAGTGTTATCTCAATGCATCATTGTGAGGTCACAGGTCTGTCATAAACAATATGCACTATATTACTTTATGGTTTGACAAATACTACTGTATTGTCAGCACTGCTTGGAAATCAGCTGTAGGTAGGAATGCTTATTGAAACACTAAGATGTAAACCTTACCAAACTGTACATATCCACCTTCACCCTTCCCTCTTTTTCGTTTGTTTTATTTGTTTTCTTATTTTTTGCCCAAATAGTGCATTCCAGGGCTGTGTCATTCCATTTTTTTTAATTAATTATTTATAAATTTAGTTTGCATTTTATATTGTATAGATTACATGAATCATAAATAATATTAAATATGTAACTAAATAGGATAATATTTCTGCAAACTTACAAAACATGGTTATAGTACCCATACAAACATATTTAACATTAGAACATATTAAAAGAGATTTGTGTATACCCCAGATTTGCTGACACTCCTCTTCTGTCAGCCTATCCCCTATAATTTTCCCAGCAAGAGATATAGATGCAAGAATTCCACTTGAAAAAGGAGAAAACATTTTTCTTTGAAGGTGAATCTAATAAACACATTTACTATAATGTTGTTAACGGTGCTAGACCCTTTTTAATATGAGGTAATCATTTTCAAAATAATTTTACTTTTATCAAACATATACTTAAATCTGGTAAAGTTGGCCACTTCTATTCCATCTAATCCCCTAAAGTGTTTTGGGTCTAATCCAGGGGGAAACATTTTATTTAAAAGCAGATAGAATCCCACAGTGAAATAGTATGATCTATTATAGGGCATTCCTGATTTCTAAGGATCCTGACTTTTTTTGGGACCCTGATACAATAGAAAAAAATATTTGTTAATGTCAGATCGTTTTCTAAATCTATGCATCTCTTAGTGTATTGTGGAAGGTGCTTGAATTTGAGCTAATTTGGCTGCCTGGTAGTAAAAGAAAATGTTGGGAAAAGCTAGTCCTCCTCTCAAATTATGGAGCTACATTATCCTCCTCTCTATTCTTTTTTTTTTTGTCATTCAGTTGTTATATGTGACCTCATGGACTGTAACACACCAGGCACTTCTTTATGTCCATGGTCATGTTGATCCACTTGGTTTTTATGGCAGAGATACTGGAGTAAGTTGTCAGTTCCTTCTTCAGTGTGCCACAGCATACAGCTCCCGGCATTCCTAGGTGATTTCCCATCCAAGTACTGACCAGGCCCAACCCGGCTTAGCTTCATGCTGGTGTTACCACTTGGTTCCCTGACTGGAATCAAACCCAGGTCACAGTGGTGAAAGCACCAAATTCTAACCACTGGACCACCAGGGAACCCTCTCTATTCCTGTGTCTCCATTATTGCAGATACAATTATTTATATGTGTTTGTAAAGAATTAATATCAGATTGTCTCAGCTTTTGAAAGAGGTTGAACAAAACAAGGAAGCAGATTATTAAATTATTTTTAAAATGTAGGGTGCGGAGGCTGCCCCAGGCTTCCTGGGTCAGAGGAAGCACCCTTTGACCGGGCGGAGCCTATGTCCTCTCCGATTGGAGGGCCGGGCCCCGGTGGGCGGAGCTTCCACCTGCTTTGCTCGCTGATATGCAGGTACATTTTTGTAGAAATTAAGGGTTAGATAGGATTCTTTTTTCTTTTTCTTTATTTTAATAAGCCTCATGTCCTTCTGGGACCAGTTTGCACCACACTGGTTATATTAGTGCACTGTTTCTTTGTTTACAATGCTTCTTGTTACAATGCTGTAATTTGATACATTTTCAGTAAAGTTCTGAAGCTCATTCACTGTTTCTGCTTCTTTATTTTGTAAAAGAGTAATTGTCATCCTGAAGTCTGTCCTGTGAGTGCCGCCAACAGCCTGGGATTGCAGTATGATCCTGCTTATGTATTCGGTTTTGCTTTGATTTGGCACTTAGACTCCACCTGAGAGAACCTGAACACATATTCAGAATGCTCCAAAAATCCTGGACTGCTGGGGGCATTAATCATAATTACTTTACCACCTAGTTAGTTGTGTGTCAATGTTTAATTGCATCAGTAGGTATTTGTATTAAACATTGTAATTTATTTGATTGAACAGCAGTATTTCTTGTTTTAGCGGGCCAGAATGAGAAATAGAAAGGCTTATTTTATTATTTAGGATGTGCCTACATTTTATTTTATCAGTATCCTCTAAATAAAAAAGAGTTATTTTGTGATTTAGGATGTGTAGGCCTACATTTTTGTTTTATTATTATTATCTTTATTTATATCGCGCCAACATATTCCGTAGCGCTGTACAGGGGGTTTTATCAATGTCCCCTAAAATGCTTTTTAATGTGTGTTTTTTTGTTTGTTTCTGGTACTGTGTTTTTAATGTGTCTTGTTAATGTTTTCATAAGTGGTTTAACTGCTCTTGTGGACGGTTAAGTTTACAGGTAATGATTTGGCTCATTACGGGCATTTGCAGAGGCTTCCGAGAGCCTTCCAGGAGCACATAAACAAAATGTAAATAAAAACACTCAGAGCGGGGAACACTTTACACACAGCAATCACTTATAAGAGTCTATATGTAAGAATATGATACGGGCATAGAGCAGGGAACACTTTACACACAGGAGTCACTCATAAGAGTCTATATACAAGTATAAGAGTATGATACGGGCGTAGATCGGGGAACACGTTACACACAGCATTCACTCATAGTAGTCTATATATAAGAGTATGACACTGGCATAGAGCAGGGAACACTTTACACACAGGAATCACTCATAGTAGTCTATATATAAGAGTATGATACGTGCATAGAGCAGGGAACACTTTACACACAGGAATCACTCATAGTAGTCTATATATAAGAGTATGATACGGGCATAGAGCAGGGAACACTTTACACACAGCAATCACTCATAGTAGTCTAGGGCAGTAAAGTACTTTCTCTCAATGAGAGACAACCATCTTGAAAGGCATAACAGATTTATCTCAAAGCTGATGGACTTCATCCTAACACACAATTTCTTTATATTTTAAGTAACTATCGGCACTGCGATGGGGACACTGTGTGCTTCCTCATACGCCAACCTATTTTTAAGTTTGTGGGAAGAGACAGTAGTGAAGAGATGTCAAAAAAAGTCAATAAAAAAGTATCACTGTGGCTTTGTTACATTGACAACATCCTTCTCATCTGGAACGGCAATGAAGAAGATTTTACAAATTTTGTGCAGACCCTTAATAACAATTCTTTGGGTCTGACATTTACACAAAAACATTAGCTCCGAAAAACTGGAGTTTCTTGACCTAGAAATCAGGATTGATGAGAAGCTAAGTCTCCAAACAAAATCATTTAGGAAACCTACGGCAACAAATAGCCTGTTACGCTTCGACATCATCCTCTGCATCTGAAAACCAACATACCGATTGGACAATAACTACGTATCAAGCGGAATTGTAGTGCACCAGAAGCAAACGAACTTTACTACAGATTCAAGGAACGTGGATACAGCCCCAACTGTCTTAAGAAATCCTATCAAAGAGTGGTACAAAGACCAAGACTAGAACTGCTTCAAGATCAAGGGGAATAAGGGATGCTTCAGATGTACAAATGTAAAACCTGCAATTTCATCAGAGAAACTAAAGAATGTCACAACATGTCAAAAGACCAGAAATATCGGATAAACTCAAGAATATCTTGTTTCTCACCTCTGTGGTCTATATGATTCAATGAACGTGTGGCAAACAATGTCGTGAAAACCACCCGACAGTTAAGAAGACAAGTACTTGAACACGTATGCTCAGTGATGTCCAAAGATGACGTACCAGTGGCACGCCACATTAACACTGAACACAATGGTAACATTAGTGCATTAAGCCTTACAGGCATTAACAAGGTAAAAATTGGAGAGAGAAAATGTGACATAGACCGATTTCTTCTGCAGAAGGAATCAGAATGGATCTTCAATATAAACACTCTGAATCTAAATGGACTGAATGAGGGGTTTACCTACGCCCCCTTCATATAACCCAGGAGAAGATCATTAGAGTATCATGAGAATTGTAGCCACGGCTATCAGAAATCGCGATGAGTGACAACATCAAATCTTACCACTCTTATACCAACATGACATTACCAAACATAGTCATGAGGAGTATTTTCACTATTAAGATGCTCTATTCTGACCCCTAGCAGCTTTATCTATATTCTAAGATAGACATATTAATCAGCTACCAGAAATCCTGACAAGCTCTATCATTTGGTTATACCGCTTTATATATCATCAAGGACTACTACTTTATCACTGTTATTACTAATTACACTTCAACATGCATTCTATTGTAGTCAATCCCATACCCCTGCACTTCCCTTTAAAATCCCTTTACCTCTATAATGCCGCATTCTGAATTTCTTTATATCCCAGCTTACTTTAAGCGCTCTGTGGGTATTTCTTACAGATTATAATATCGGAGTCTGTGTTTATATCCCTCAGAAAACCCACTTGTGCCGAGGGTATAGATTTTTGACAGCTCCACATACTAACTAAGCAGTATTAAGAAGTATTTGTGTCTCAAATTATGTTCAGACCACTGATCAGGCACTACTTTATTACTATCTTATCCTCCATGGCTGCTATCTTATTTTGCCCACTATAAATCTGTTATGAGGATAAGAACACACTTGTGATAGTCTTTTTTTGTATGAAATTGACATATTGCATATTTCTTCTTCTTATCTTTTTTCTGTTACATGGGACTCCATGACCTTTAGCCTGCCTCAGTGCTGCAGTGCAATGATAATTCAGTACCCAGCTGTGATAATTCCTGCTTTTGCTGTTGCTTTAATTTTCTTTTTAAATATTTTAAATAGGATGCCCTACATCAGCATTAAGAGGATCGTTAGGCCTGAGTCTCATCATTTTGCTTGATTCAAACAACCATCCCTGGCTCCCCTGTGTGAGTCCGGAGATTCTAACTGAGGACACTGTAAGATATGGCTTATACAGTGAACATTTTTAAACATTGTGTCTTTAATAAGTGTATCTTATAAAATGTATGTAGTTGTATAAATCTTTATAAGTGATGATATATCTTAAAAAATGTATGTAGATGTATAAATCTTTATAAGTGATGATAACCAACTTATCAAAAAAAATGTGCCCTGAGAAACTTGAGGTGTGACTATCTATTCCATTCATACTGTAACAAAATACTCATGCCTGGGGTTGTTTATGGGTAAACAAAAGAACAGTTGGGTGTGGTGGACTCTTGCATCTATCATATAGACAACAAAATAGGGTCTCTCTTGGCCCAGGGTGTTTATATGTAAACAAGGGGACATCTGTGTGTGTGTGAGTTTGACCTTTTACAGAGTTTTTATGGAGTTTGGGGGGAGGTGAGATAATTTCAGTTGAGATGGACAGTCACATATAAAGGGGGAGTGTCCAAGAAAGATATACAAAGTCCAGATAGTTTTTTAGTCAGTCTAAGTCTAGGAGTGTGTGTGTGTGTCCATGAAGAGTTGTTCAGAAGAGCCATCTAGAGGAGTGCCCAGCTGAGCAGAAGCCATGCCGTGACCTGAGGCCTAAAGATATGGAGTCTGAAGATATTGCTGACCTTTGGTGTAGTATCTAGTAATAATGTAGTATATTCATATAAGTATCTTTTTGTAAATATCGTTTTATCCCTACTGTCTATCTGTTTGTCTAAAACCCATTGATTAACCGTATATTCATTTATGTAAAATATATCCTTTTAAATTAACTTATGTATATGTTTGTTTATTGATTTGTCCAAAAGAACTTATTACATTAATTAGTTAATTATTGGTTAATTTCTTACAACGCAATACACAGATGTCACCACCTGGAAGAATGGCGCTATTGTATCCCTCTACACTCAAGCCCCACTATCCTCCATTATTCCAACTTACTTTGCTGCAGGGAGTCCAGAGATCCTAACTGAGGACTCAATATACAGTACAGATGTCACGACTTGGAAAAATGGCTCTGTTGGATTTCCTCCACACTCAGAGATCTTAAGCCCCTCTATCCTCTGCTACCATAGAGCATCCCGTCGTTGGCTGGCATGCATTTATAATGCACTTTCTGCTGACATGGACATCTCTGAGTATTATAATCCCCATCATCTCCCCTGAGGAATTTGTCTCCAGGATGGGGAAACGTACATCGAGCCTTGAGGTGGGCATCCAGTGAGACTTTGGACGCTCTCACCTGCCGCACTCTGGACTATACCATGGGATTCCTGTTACTTTGCCACCCCAGACCGCAAGTACAGTTAAGGCCAGATACCAGGCACCCGCCACAGGGTGGACCATAGGGCTTCTAGTTGGCCGTTAAATTTGTTATTTTGCTTTTCCATACTGTCCCCCAGCAGAGCTGTGCAGGAGGGAGGATTAAGTATATATATATATTTTGGCTATAAATGAGTTGCAGTCACTGTATACTGTGCATGTAGTCATATCCAGGCAATGTGTTAATTGCTGTCACATAATTACTTCTGTTATTTTGCCAAACAGTGTCAATATGTGTGTCACTGGGTATAGTTTGGCCATATGCACTGCGAGAGGGCTTACTTATTAGTACTTTGTGAGCAATGACTGCTTTCCCCATATATCTACGCCACTCTCTTTGATAGGTACTAGACTATTTTACCATAGACCACATTACCTTGCTAACACCCCCACAGTCTGTGTACTTTATCACCTCCTGTCTGAGTCTATGTGTTGGACTATAGGCACATACCACTCTGGTTACTTTATCAGCCTCATCTTGGGAATTTTGAGTCTAATCCACGCACACCCTGTTTGCTGCCATAGTGGAATAGCGCTGCTCCTAGCAATCTGAGGCTTGGTGGACCCCCCCTGTACTTTCTTTGATTGCATACGCCCAAACCCAGACACTGATTTTGCCATTATCTAGACTTACCTGTAAGAGCGATCTCCAATTGTCTCACTTGGCCCTCATTTCCCAATTTTTACTTGTAATTTTAACTTGTTTTAAATTGGAAGAATAAAAGTTATATTTTATTGATACATGTCTTGAGCTATTATTACATGCGAGTACTCTTTTTACTGGTCTGAACTGGATATATCTTTCTTCAATTACTGTATATACTGTGTTGGCATTCAATTCCCGGTGCCCCTTGGATGAGTGGATATATATCTATATTCACCATCTATTAGACACTTTGCACACAGCAATCACTTATAAGAGTCTATATGTAAGAGTATGAAACGGGCATAGAGCAGGGAACACTTTACACACAGCAGTCACTCATAAGAGTCTATATGTGAAAGTGTGAAACAGGCAGCTTGTAATAGCTATGAGTCCTATTCTATTCCCTATATGTTAAAGCTACACTTGTAAAAAGTGCCAAGTAACTTTCCCTAGCTATTCTATTTCCCCTCTTCGCATGAATTTGTGAGAGTTACCCCAAGCACTACAGCAAGCCAGAGATGTAAAATACGGCAAACTTTCTCATTTATTTTCTTACATCAGAAAGATCACTACCGATCACCCCCTTCACCACTCAAAAACATTTCTGTTGGGACTTCCTAATCAGTAGTTGGCATTGGCAGCTTGGAAAACACAGGGCCCAAACAGAATTCTGTGGAACCCGTACTGCATGTAACACACACAAAAAATCATTCTCAGTACTAATTCCGTTTATTGCCACATCATTGCATAGGTTATATACTTGCAAAAGAAGGCAGATATTAGGGCGATTTTCAGTTCATTGTTAGTCAGTTGCAAGGAGAGATAATCAGGTGTTTTCTGTTTCTTAGAACAACTAGAAATGTTTTGTGTTTTAGTAAGGTCGAAAAACATCCCAAGGATAGGAACATGATATTATGGTTAGGCTATGTGTCAGCAAAATATGTTAACCCCTTCATCAGCAGAATATGTTAACCCCTTCATTCCCCTCTTAGATCACAACGTGATCTTTATTTGGGATGTAAGCAGTGGTGTATATATATGATAGGAAGCAAACTGAGACACTGGAAGGTGATAGACCCTCAAGGGTGTCAGTACATGAGATATACCTGTGACCAGGTGGTCTTAAGTCACAGTATTTAGCTGAAAACTCTTATGGAATAAAGCCTTGCAGCATGTAATAAAAACACAAAGGAATACAAGGGCAGTAATGACACAGAGTAAACAGAATTATCATCAATATAAGAACAACATTCTTTACCTATTAAAGCACACAAACACCGCCTTTGGAAGCTAAAACATAATCTAAAGCCATTCTATTCTGCAAAGTGACCATTCTTCAATGTCATCTACCCTGACCAACAGCATCTACATAACCATGGGGGTCCATAGAGACCCACATGGCATCTAAATGTTAACCCCTGTTGCACCTATAATTTAACCCCACCACAGGGGTCCCATTTGGACCTCTTTGGCACCTAAAATGAACCCCAATGCTGTGAGGGTCCATCATCTAAACGGTCAACCCTTGCCTCGGGGGCTTAACATGGACCCCAGCAGCACCTAAATAATTAACCCTTTAGTTCACATTCAATATGCATACATCGTGAACGTAAATATTGGTAAGATTAGTATGATTTCTTTTGAAATACTGTAACTGATAAATGTTATTAATTAATTTACAAAAAATATAATAAATTAATCATAAATTAACAATACTAATAGTAAATACAGTGAGTATTATAAATACTACATACTATAGATATTGCTATTGATTTGCATTGTATTTTTACCTCTGAACTGGGGAGTGAATTATTTTTATCAATTATGTATAGGTTATTGTTGCCATGCTGCATTGTTGACAAAATCATGTGAGAGTAAATCAGTGTCAGAAAAAGGAAAATCATAATTTACTAATAAACATTGCAAGTATGGTTGCAGGAGCTTTTTTCCTCTTTTGCATAAAAGAACAACAAATCAATGTTAACCAAAAACAGGAAAACTATTGCAAGAGTACTTTATTATTTAATTCACAGTTTTCTTACAAGTATGAGTACTTTACCAGACTCTTAATAAACATAAGTTTGTATAAAAAAAATAGAGTACTAGATTCTTTAAGTATTTGCTATTATTGGTCTTTATTAAAACTTTACATTTATTCAATCCAGTCTTATTTAAAACTAAAATAAATTTTAAACAGAACAATAAATTAACGTTTCTGTAATAATGCATACTAAAGTTTTAGACCATAATGGCTGCTTTTTTTAAAATAAATGTTTAGATGTTCTCCGGCTCGCAGATTCCGATCTCAAGGCTGAACTTGTAAACCCTGCCTATTTAAGTCGGATTTTAGGGGAGGTGTTCATATGATCTGACGATTTTTAAGCAAGCCCGTAACACAGCCAATAGTAAATGAGACCGTCATCATGATGTCAGTAAAACATGGAAGTTACACGTAATGTGCCAACGGAGGCTAAGAATGAATAAGTGCCAATCACATATATAGTTTTTGTAATTGCGAGTTTGTTGGTAACGCTATGTTAAAAGTTAGGGGCTTGCACATGCGCAATAAGTGCAAAAGGCGCTCAACGCAAAGCCTGTACGTGACTGGCTTGAGGAGGAGAGGCTCCAACCGGCTTACAAGTTACAGGCCTCAAAAAAATTACAGCGTTTAACTGCCACCATTTTTTTTCAAGCCCGTAAGTCGGAAACCGTCGGAAGACCGCCAATTAATTAAAAAACCTCACACATAGCACAGGGGGAGAGGCAGGGAGCCTGTAAGTGAGGTTGTAAGCTAATTTGATATTTAATTGGAGTTATTGGGAGGTCTGAAAATGGCTAGGTGAGGAAAAAAAATGGCGGCCATAAAGCTGTAACTTTTTTCAAGCCCGTAAAGCAGAAACACATTTCGGGTTTGGGGAAAATTAACAATTTCCCATGCACGTAAATGGTTTCACACTCGTAAATGAAAACAGGGTCACAGAGGAGGGAGAGGGGGAGAAAGAGACACAGGGGAGGGAGTGGGGTGGAAAGGAAAGAGACACAGGGGAGGGGGTGTGGGGGAAAGAGACACAAGGGAGGCAAATAAGGGGGAAAAAACCCAGGGGAGGTAGAGGGGGCAAAGAGACATGGGAGGGAGAGAGTGGGAAGAGGCTCGCAATAACCACCGAAGGCATTTATTGCAAGCCCCGAAAGTTGCGGGTTGGCTGACACCTGCAACGAGCAGGCGAAGCCGCTCATTGCGGAGCTTTCGGAGAGCGCCAAAGGCGCTCATTGCAAGGCCCAAAAAGTAGAGGGGGAGAGGCTCACAATGAGCGCTGAAGGCGCTCACTGAGGAGCATGAAAGTTGAGGGTTGGCCAAAGCCTGCAATGAGCTTCAAAGCCGCTCATAGGGCTCGCGATGAGCGCCAAAGGAGTTCCTTGCGAGGCCCATAAAGTAGAGGAGGGGAGAGGCTTGCAATGAGCAAGGCCCGCAAGTTAGAAGGGAGAGAGCCTCACGTTGTGTGGCAAACAGCATTGCCAGGCGTCAAATTTTATTGCTGTCATTTTTGAAGGGGGATTTTTTGCGGGTTTGGCTGGCCCATAGTGATTGTGGGCGGAGAACTCGTAATCGGAATATGAGTAGCAAATAGAATCTTTGTCAATTTTAAGAGTAGTTTTAAGTGTTTATAATTTTACGAATTGGCCAATAGAATAGGGCCCTAAGTTTTCTTATACTATGGCAGCTCAGGGCATGTATATTTACATTACCTCACCATTTTGATATAAAAGGGCTACC
The DNA here is from genome assembly GCA_027410445.1 of Discoglossus pictus. NCBI lineage: Eukaryota > Metazoa > Chordata > Amphibia > Anura > Alytidae > Discoglossus > Discoglossus pictus. The sequence goes on from CM050163.1 coordinate 158,477,444, forward strand.
TCTCACCTAACCTGTAAACTTTTGTCTCAGATAATATAAAAGTTGATTTGTTTTATGAGTAAGCCCAGTGAATGGGCGAAACGGGACCGTCGGGCACTGCTGTGGTTATCTAACCAGAGGATCAATATACAGAGGAACCTATTTTTATTTCCATTAGCATCAAGCTGCATCGTATAAGGGGTAAAGTGAACCGCAACTATATGTGATAATGAAATAGCTAATTTTAAAAGGACAAGCAGAAAGTCCTGTATTTTTCTAAAAGGATTATACCCCCTATATATATATATTTATGCTTTTGATGCTTTTTTGTGGAATTTACATTCATTGTATTCCCTCTATTGATCTAATGTTTTTCTGGTAGATACCTCAGTATTCTGTTGCTTTGTTTTTAACACCGTTGCTTTTTAACCTAGATATAACTCAGTGTTTTTTCATTAATATAAGCTATACAAACCCGATGATTAGCAGATTTCTGCATTATATGAGGATTTGTCAAAATGTTATATGTGGTCTTGCTAACACACCATATAGAGTCATTAGAATATCCAATCAGGTTTATATTATGTAGCGCAATTGCAAAATGCACAAAAGGCAAAATTATTTGTGCTCAAGTATAGGATTTAAACACTGTAGTCTATATCTAATTTTATCACTTCTTTCCACAGCATATTTTTTTGATTTTTAAAACAGCTATAAATAAAGTGTTCCTAAAACAAATCAACTTTTAGACATTGAGGTGTTAAGCACCAGGAATTCTCAGTAAAGTCGAGACCTAGTTTATCTCAGATAATATAGTAACAACTAATGCCATTAATTAAATGCATTGCTACTAGACAATAAACCAGATATTTATACAATATAATATAGCAGGTCAGCTTTATTTTTTGGAACACACGATTTATTTTATGGTATCAAATGTATTATTTTTTTTAGCTCACAGTGAAGTAACAATTTTTTAATTCACATAATGTATCACATATTATAATTGTCTAACTACGATTCGTCGTCACGCTGCGTTGTGTAGTGCGTACGACTTAGCGATGAGCGCCGCAGGCACAGCGAGGCGAGCCGTTAAATCGTAGCACTTTGGCAATGAGCGCCGCAGGCGCTCATTGCAGGCGAGCCTCGCGCAGCGAGGCGAGCCGTTATGTAAAACCGTACCAGGCGCTCATTGTAGGCGAGCCTCGCATAGCGAGACGAGCCGTTATACCGAAGCACTTAGAAAAAAAATACGAGGTGAAAAAAATTACGAGATAAGCGGCGGAACCAAAACAATAAAAAAAACACTAAATACACACTAAATAATTAAATAAAGGTCACTTACAGCATGGGGAACCAGGCAGGATGTCTGGAAGTGAGTTGGAACTCCAATTTACAGCGATTTAGCTGAGTTACAAAGATCGAAAATCGGCAAAGCGAGAAAAAAATGGCCGCCGAAAAAAATGAAAACGAGGCTATACTACTACGAACTGCGTAAAACACAGCCATAGACGTATGTCTTCAAAAAATAACGAGATAAAGGATGCGGATTAACCACGCAATGAGTAAAAAGACAGTAGCGAGTACATTTTACGAAACGCAATTACAGATTTACGCATTAACACAGATTTCCCACCTTTGTCTTGCGCCACATAGGATTTCCCGCCGAAACAACGCATTTGGTTCGCGTAACTGCGGATTTCCTGCCTGAAACAATGCATTTGTCTTGCACACAAAGCCTATATATAGGGCACACTTGAAACATAACTGACACTTTCTCCTCAGGTGATGACAGTCTGACTGGACGTTTTCTGATGCCGGGAAATCTCAAGAGATTGTTAGCTCTTCAGTATACTGCTTCAGCATTACAAAAAGGTAAATATATCATTTATTATTATTAATTAATAAATTGGTACTTACTTAATAAATAAAAAATAAGAAATTTAATTAATAGAAAAATAATATTGTGCTTACGTGTGTGAAACAATTGTTAATAACATTCATAATGTACATTAATTAATTAATGATTAATATCAAAATTAATTAACGTTTAAGAATGTGAATAAAAAAGCAACAGATTGATTAATTAATTATTAATGTACATTAATTTAATAATTATTTTGTTATAAATCGTGATTAGCTGTGTGAAAAAATTGTTAATAACATTCATAATGTACATTAATTAATTAGCAACACATTGATTCATTAATTATTAATGTACAGTAATTTAAGAATTATTTTGTGATATATCATGATTACCTGTGTGAAAAAATTGTTAATAACATTCATAATGTACATTAATTAATTAGCAACACATTGATTCATTAATTATTAATGTACATTAATTTAAGAATTATTTTGTGATATATCGTGATTACCTGTGTGAAACAATTGTTAATAACATTCATAATGTACATTAATTAATTAATGATTAATATCAAAATTAATTAACGTTTAAGAATGTGAATAATAAAGCAACAGATTGATTAATTAATTATTAATGTATGTACATTATTTAAATAATTCAGTTCTTATATATTTTGTATAAAATAAACCAAAAATAAAAATTAAAGGCTATATACTCATGCTTACATGTTGATGTTAGATTTAGTCACACATTAGTTTAATATTAATGAACATTAATTGATTCTTATTTCATTAGTAATGTACATTATTTTAAGAATTCAGTTGTAACATACTCATTTTAAAAGACCACTCAAAAAAAAAAAAAAGGGAAGAGACTCATGCTTATGTCTTGACGTTATATTTAGTCAGACATTAATTTAAGATTAATACAGATTAATTGATTCTTATTTAAAGACTAATAGTAATATTGAGTGTATGTTTATAATCTATGCTTACATATGTGTGTTCATGCTCATTGATTGATATATTTATTTCATGTTTTTAATCTATGCAAAAATATGTATGTTAAGCCTCATTGATTGATACAGATGAAGCAACAGATTATACATTAATTTGACTATTTTGTATAATTGCAGTGAATTGTAGCTGAATGACCAGAGATAGTGACGTTTGCACACATTGAACATCATATGGATAATTTGGACAGGTACAGAATTTGAATTATATTACTACAGCAAGATATTAAAAAATATGATTTTAGGTTTTTAATGTAGCCAAATATATGTCTGTTGATGTTCATTTAATGATATCGATGAAGCAAAAGTTTTAAAATATTCTCAATTTGATTTTACAGTTTATTTGGATCTGCAAGGGAATAAACAGACAGTGTGACGTTTGCAGCCTTTCAACAACATTAACAGTATCCTCACAGGTATAAAATTTAATTTTGTAGTGATGCATAGAAAAAGTCTATATATGATATATTTGGTGAAAATTGATATTTTTTGAAAATGGAGAGTACTTATTGAGTCATTAATGTATGATATTTAGTCATAACTTGAAAAAAGTTGAAAAGACAATACTAATTAATAATAATATTTAAAGAAAATAAGAAGCTTACAACACTTGCAAAAAAAAGAAATTGATGGTATGCTGTGAATTCAATCAAGAAGGAATGGAATTGAAGGATTAATAATATAAAGATAGATATGTGCAGCTATTTCCATTTTATATATGTCAATAAAATACTTTGAAAAATGGTTTCATTTCTTTCACTCTAAAGTGCAATATTTTAAAATGTTTTAGTATTTTATTCATCTACTTTAATGGAACAGTACAAAAATGAAAAAAAATGTATACAAAACAAAGAACAAACAATAATTACATGTCTATTTACAATTACAGATTAAAATGGCAGAGAATGGAGAAGACAAAATTGAACGCAAAAGAAGATTGGCAAGGGAAAGGAAGCAAAGGTGGAGAGATGCTCAGAAACCGGAAACTTCACAATGATTGCGAGAAGAAGATCGACAGAGACTTTTAAATAAAAGAAAGATGAGTAAGAAAGCCGCAAGTGAGTGTGTTGGGGCTTCCAAGAGACGTAAAAGTAAACAAAAACATCTCTGTGAACCATTGTCCAATGATTCTATTTTGCAGAATGACTTAAATGTAGACACACAAGAAAAACATGTACATATAGAAAGTGGGTCTGATATCTATGTTGAAGAAATGCATGACAATGTGTTTACTACTGCAGTAGAAGTAGATACTCATTATTGTGGGTTACTTAATGTGGTTTGTCAGTTTTGTGGGGCCTATCACTTTATAAAGGAAAGACCTACTGACGGAAATTTCATTAGTTGCTGTCAGAAAGGAAAGGTGAAACTTCCACTAAGACACCCATTTCCATATTATTTAGAATGCATTATGAGCGATCCAACATTTCCAAATTATAATAATTTCAAACAAAACATAAGGTCTTATAACAGTGCAATTTAATTTGCTTCAATGGGTGCAACATTAGCAGAAAATGTACCAGGACATGGTCCTTACTGTTTCAGAGTTCAAGATCAAATATACCACCGAACTTCACATTTACACCCACAAGAAGGAGAGCAAAGGAAATTTGCACAGTTATATGTCTTAGATACGATGGAAGCTGTGGAACAAAGAATGACACTTCCAGAAAAAAGACAGTGTTTGCGCATAGTCTTTGAACAGCTGGATAAAATTATGCAAAAAAACCCATATAGTCAAGCATACAAACAATTTTCACAGCTTGAAAAAGAACAACAGGAACATGCTGAAAGACATCAATTGCCTACACAAAGAGTCAATATGGTGTTAAAAAGAGATCGCAACACTGATCAAAGAAGATATCATTTACCTACTGTAAATGAGGTTGCCATGGTGTTTAAAAATGAAGATGGTGAACCACCTTTTCAGCGGAATATTAGAATATATCCACGCAATGAAGAACAACCATTTATCAACATCAATATATTAAGCTGTAATTTAGATCCAATGACATATCCCATTTTCTTTCCAAATGGGGAACCAGGATGGGAACCAAAATTACAATTGGAAAGTTATCCCAATACTAAACTTCATATTAGATCTAATATTTCCATGCTGGAATATAAAGTGGCACAAACTGCTATCCGTGATTGTTTTAATCCAATTTTACATGGAGGAAAACTCACTCAACAATGGATTATTGATTCATATTTTCAAGTTGAAGCCAATAATCTAAATTTCATTAAATATCAACAAAATAAATTACGAGTAGAACAGTATTGTGGATTAATGGATTATGTGGCAGATTTAGCTTCCAACAGAGACATTCCAGCTGGAAGAGCAATTATTTTGCCATCCTCTTTCCAAAGATCTCCTCGCAATATGCGAGAAAGGTATAATGATTCCATGGCTATTGTTACAAAATTTGGAAAACCAGATTTATTTATTACATTCACGTGTAATCCACAATGGTCAGAGATCAAGGAAAATTTGAATCTGGGATAAACTACTTCTGACCGACCAGATTTAGTGGCAAGAGTATTTAAAATCAAACTCAATTCATTAATACATGATATCACTAAAGCACACTTATTTGGACAATGTGTGGCTTTTGTTTACACCATTGAATTTCAAAAAAGAGGATTGCCACATGCTCACATACTTTTAATACTGCAGGAAAAAGACAAGTTGAACACTGCAGAGAGAGTGGATTCAGTAATTTCTGCACAATTGCCAGACCAAGAAAAATATACAAAACTTTGGGAGATTGTTACACATAGAATGATTCATGGCCCATGTGGAGAGATGAATCCGAATTCACCATGTATGTAAAATAAAAAATGTACTAAAGAATTTCCAAAACAATTTCAAATGCAAACTTATGCAAATTGTGATGGATATCCTTTGTATAAAAGAACACAAGGACAAACAGCTATTATCCGTGGCCAAAAGGTTGATAATAGATTTGTTGTTCCATACAATCCACATTTGCTCATCAAGTACAATGCACACATCAATGTGGAAGCTTGCACTTCGATTAAATCAATTAAGTATGTGTATAAATATATATACAAAGGATATGACGCAGCTACTGTTGTTGTACAAGGTGCTGGAAATGAAAACGAAAATCCAATTTTACATGATGAACTATCAAATTATTTAGATGCTCGGTATGTGAGTGCTCCTGAAGCAATGTGGCGCCTTTTGAAATTTGAGATGCATGATCGGTCACATGCTATCTATCGTTTAGCTGTACATTTGCCTCAAAGTCAGATGGTTTGCTTTACTCAACGAAATAAAAGAACTGCATTATATCAAAGTGAAGACAGAGATACCACACTTACTGCGTGGTTTAAATTAAACTGTCAGGATACGCAGGCCAGACAATTTTTATACATAGAGATACCATATCACTTTGTATTTGTAAATGGTCTATGGCGACAACGAAGAAGAGATACACATAAAATCATACCACGCATTTATACCGTCAGTCCAAGGGACATTGAACGTTTCAGCTTAAGATTACTTCTGCTACATGTTCCCGGTGCACAGAGTTTTGAGCATTTACGTACAGTGAATGACATAGTTTATGATACATTCCTATTAGCTGCAAGACATCAAAATTTCATAGCTGATGATACAGAATGGGAGAGGTGTCTGGAAGAAGCAGCACTATATCAAATGCCTAAGAAAATGAGACAACAATTTGCATTCATTTGTATATTTTGCAATGTACCTGATGCTTTCACTTTGTGGGAAACATTTAAATTAAACATGTCAGAAGATTTCTTGAAACGTTACAGAGAACCAATAGCTCTGTTAAAAACATTGATGGAAAGCCAAGAAATATTGTTGGCTCATGGATTAAATTGTGCAAGTTTTAATTTACCTGATCCAGGACTTATAGATGACATACATTTTGATGATTATGACACTGAGCTTCAAAAACAAAAAACCCAAGAAACTGGCAACTTTAAATATTTTACAGTTAAAAGCATTTCATGCCATCACAAATGCTACAGATGATGAAATGGTCAAAGACCGGTATTTCTATCTAGTCGGACTAGTTGGATCAGGAAAAACTTATCTGTACAATTGTTTGATGAGTTATATTCGATCACAGGGTCAGATAGCTATGCCATTTGCAACAACTGGAATTGCTGCACTTTTGTTAGATTGTGGTAGAACTGTGCATAGTGGATTTAAGCTGCCAGTTCCCATTTTGGAAACATCAGTGTCAGATATTCGACTCAATTCCATGCAAGCAAAAAAATTTAAACTAACTAAACTAATTATCATAGACGAGGCAACAATGATGTCATGTCATGCACTGCAATGTATTGACAGATTCTTAAAAGAAGTGATGGATAATAAGTTGCCATTTGGTGGAAAGGGGATGCTGTTAGGAGGCGATTTTAGGCAAACATTACCTGTTGGGCCACACGGAAATAGAACAGAGATCATTGAAACATGTATCAAGACCAGTAAACTGTGGCAAATATTTACACATCTCAAATTAGAATTAAATATGAGATCTGAAGGCCAAAATGAATTCAATGACTGGCTCATTAAAATCGGAGATGGAAAACATCCAGAAATACAGCATTTACCAAATGATACCATTGAAATTCCATCAGAAATGGTTTGCAATGAATCACTCATATCAGCCATATTTCTAAACACACTTAATAATGAGGATTACACAGACATTGCAAACAAAGTGATATTAACATCAAAAAATATCGATGCCTTGAATGTAAATAACAACATTTTAAAATATATCAATGCACCACAAAAGAATTATTACAGTGCAGATTCAATTCTGCCAGATGATAAGGACACTGAATCGAATTTTAGTATCGAATTTATTAATTCGTTAACACCATCTGGAATTCCCCCACATATTTTACAATTGAAAAAAGGCGCAATTGTTATGTTATTGCGAAATATGAATCCAAAAAAAGGACTTTGTAATGGGACCCGATTAATTGTGCATGAGTTAAAAGATCATTTTATACATGCAGAAATTATAACTGGTGAACGAGTTTTTATACCAAGAATTGATTTAGCTCCAAGTGAGAGTGGTTTGCCCTTTGTCCTTCAACGGAGACAATTTCCAGTTATCATGGCATTTGCTATGACCATCAATAAATCCCAAGGACAAACTTTTAAGTCAGTTGGGATTTTTTTTAAAGGAACCAGTTTTTGCACATGGACAACTCTATGTGGCTTTTTCAAGGTGCACTAATCCAAAAGAAATTAAAGTGCATGTTGAAGAAAACGAAACTCAAGGTAATTTATTGGACGATGGATGTGTTTACACCAAAATCATTGTCTACTATGAGGTGTTGAAAAGATAGAGGAAAATGGTTTCATTTTAATGCCAACATTTTATGGGACTCAATATGATTGCACAAAAACAATATTTCACGTAAAACATCGAAAGAATGGACAAAAAAACATAGAGAACAGTGGTTTGAGTTCCAGTACAAAATTAAAGTACTCTGGGACTCTTTAAATAGGGGACCACTATTTCACTTATGAAAATCTATGTGATATTTGCAGAATGGACAAACTGAAAAAAACAAAAAAATTTACAACAAAAACAACAGTAAAATATGCTTAAACAGATTTGAATAGGTTAAAAGTTTAATATTTACATGATTGGCCCCACAAAACAATTAACTGAATTTTTCAGGATTTACAAGAGTTAAATGTTATTGTTTGATGTTACAATTTCAGATGTTTAATATGTGTTTTAAGAATTTTAAAAAAAAGTTTGTTCAATATATATGTGGTATAGTCAAATATGTATTGTTAGTATAAAGTTGAAGTATTTAATAATAATTGGAAATGTATTATTTAAAGACAAAGTATTGATTCAGGGAGAAATCCGATCGCCAGTTAATGGGGTCAGGAAGGAATTAATTTTTTTCCCTCTTTGATTCAATTGGACAAGTTTCAATAGGGGGGTTTTATTGTTTGCCTTCCTCTGGATTCAATGCTAATTTAGTTTAACAAAAGTTTAACAAATATGTTACAAATGATAAAAAGCATGTTATTGTTAAAACAATTTACTTACTCTAAGTTAATATAGTCCGCAGTTACTCAGTGATAAATATGTATTGAAAAGTGTTAGTATTGTTAACAAAATGTTGAACGAATGTTTCATATACAAGTTGCATGTTACAAAGTTTAATGTTTGTGAAATATAAGTTGAAAGTTAAAAAAATAAAAAGTTAAAAAAATTAATGTGTTTTTATTTTTAGAAAAAAAAAAGGGACAAATGTAGGTGACTCATTTTGTGTTGTAAACAAATTTCACAACATTTAATTTTTATTGACCGTCATTTTTGGACGGGCAGGTCGCTAGTTACTATATAATCCAAAAATGACAGGTGACTAATTAACATAGAGTGAAACTTTAGATATTAATATTCATGCCCTGAGCTCCTATGTTAATTGAAACCAAATTACAATTTTAAACAACTGTGCTCTATGGTATCACATTTTTTTGATGTCAATATTTTTTTTTTTTTTTTCTCAGTTTGTTTTGGAAAAATAGGATGGATTAAATGTTGTACAAAAAAAACTACATACATAAGGTGGTTTAAGGTGTGAAGGCCTGGGTAATATTTGTTAGGGGTGCTACCAGGCGTCTGGTTTTCAAGATTTAAATTTTGGTATATAATTTTAACTCACGCTATTAAAAGTTACGTTTTATCTCTACTCTCTATATTGAGATTAGGTCCTTGGTTGTGCACCATGTTAAAGGGATGTCTTTTGTTTTCCTTTTTTCTTTGATATATTATGGATTAAATGTTGATTGTTAAATGTGTATACACAGTGAAAAAAATAATATTTACATAAACCCACAGATAACATAGCTAATCAGATGGGCCCATGTATCTTTAATGTCTTGCTACAGATAGGAGCTAATTTGGAATTTCAATATAGGAAATATATATGTCTGTGACAACGTAATAATACCTACTACCAAACATGAATACACTACACTAGCCCTAACATCTTCCCACCCATATCTATCCATCTATCTACATCAGTCTATTTATAAACCATTTCCATGGTTTATATAGGATAAATAATAATACAAATTGAAGGTGTGGCTTAATAAACCCTCCACCTATGCCCCTCTACCCATCATTTATTATATGAGCCCTGGAGTCCCCTAAGACCCCTCTCAATACCTTGGCCCAATACATAATCTACCCGTCAGTGGACCCTATAAACCTCCATGGGGCCCCTGCCTATCTCCATGGGGGTCCCTTTGGACATTTACATTGTATTAAAGGCTGTTACATATAACAAAACAGTTCTTGTTAGGGGTTTAGCTGGTGCTACAGATGGTTTATATGTAGGCTTTAGGCTTACTATTAGTGCCCTCGGGGCTTTCTAAGAAGATGCAGGATTAGCTTGATTTCTTACGACAACTACATAAACACTCTTTAGGTAGAAATACATGCAGGACAGGGATAATATCAAACATAGTGATCACTAATTAGGGTTTGTTATAGGCAGCATGTAATAGCTACGAACCTTTCATTCACAAAATATCCTAATGGAGTCATGTATTATAGCTCTATAATAGTAAAGGAATTGTCAATCAATGTTTGTGCTTGTCTCAAGCTAATAACATGGTGAATCAGAACTTATGTAAGCAAAGTGACAAATTATTTGTTCTGTACAACTGAAAATGGCTGCAGTTAAGACATAACAAAAATATATATTTACTATGGTGTTAATTTACCACCAGTACTGCATCACAGTCCTACTTAATGTTATGTTGCTCTTTATTCAATTATATAATTCCCTTTCCTCTTCCAAGTAACATCGGTTTTGGCTACATCAATGGATCACTTCACAATGAAAAAAAGTGCCTGAAAACCAGAGCATAAATAAGCATAAAAAGCTTGTTTTTAATAAGAAAAACATGATGATCCATCCATGACACATTAGGGGACATCTCATTCTGGAGATCTTTGGTTGCATTTTCTGAAGCAAGCAATCTGCTTCTGAGCCAGTGAGGGTGAAAGGGTGTGGTGTCAATTTCAATCTTACCCAGTAAGTAGTATACTGCCACCTTCCACCAATCTCTACAAACATCTCCTTACACCCAGGATGTGATGTAACACATGTTTAGTATACTATGTGGGTTTATATTGCAGGTGACATTTGTGTTTATGCACAGAGAGACCAGGAAAGGAGCAGCATAGAGCGCCTCCCCTGTGTAGCTCCGGCGCCATTACTAGCCCTGCAGCCAGGTTTTTCAGCAGATGGAAGGCGTTTATTGAGTAGCAGCCGCCGGTTATTCGTGTAAGTAACCGACTCACTGCTTCTATTGCTGATTATCAGCCCTATTAAATTGGAGCTACGTTTTAAAACGTAGCCCGTAACTGTCATTTGCATGCTAAGATGCCTCGTAACGTTGCTCACAGTGGGCTTTGTGTGTTAACACGCAGGAAGGCCGAGAATAGGCTACGTGCTGAACAACGTTTACCTTTGCACACGTAAATCCTTTGATCCGACGAGCCCGTAACCTCTACTTGTTCAATTCAGCTATAAAATTGCAACGTGGTCACTTGTGAGCCAGCCCGTAACCCGCAAATGGTTTGATTCAGACCCCGTCGGCAGTCAAAGTGTTAACCGATGCCGCATTTCGAAATTTTAGCGGAGCAGGCAAGAGAAACCTCATTTGCAGCGGGGAGCTCCTCCTTAAGACCGGCTGTTTTTTTTGGGAGGGGCCCTGTCACTGAAGACTTTAAAGAGGACGGGGGCATTGCTGGATGGGCATTTGGGACAGGTAAGTGTACTATTTAGAATGTAGTGTAGCATATGTTGTATTTATTTATTTATTAATTGTAATATTTCTTTTTTTGTAGGGGTGCCGGACCTGTGGACATTTATGGATGGGCCCTTCTCTAGGGACGAAGCACAGAAGACCATTATTGGTGTTTGGGTGATTCTAGGTTTTTTATTTACTGTAATGTTATTTTTTTTAATTTTATGTAATGTATGTTTTTTTGTTGTAATTAGTGGGGTAATAGAGATTCTATTTGGGGGTCAGGTAGGTATTGTAGAGGATAATAGTGTAGAGGGGGGTTAATAGTGTAGAGGGGGGTTAATAGTCTAGATAGTACCCGGTAGAAGGAGGATCCTCATGGCACTTATAGTGTTAATATTGGGGTTAATTAGTGTCCCATAAGGGTCCGTATAGACTCTTATGGGACTGATGGGGTTAATTGTTGTCCCATAAGGGCCTATATAGTTATTCATTCCCCCATGTTGTGTCATCCGTTTGGTTATTTTTCTTTTTTGTCTATTTTATTGCCTTTTTCTTTATGTCCATCTTATGTTTTCTGCATATTAACCCCTCTCAATACCAGTTTTGGCATATAAATCCCCCCCCCCCCCCCCCCCGGGGCTCATTTTCCTCTTTTGCCACTATTTGCTCTTCAACATTCCCTTGGGCACAATCTGCCATGGCTGGCAGCTCAAGGGAGCATGGTAATTACACTCCCCTCAACAGGTCTTCTAGGCAGCGCCATCAGGGTGTTTGCAGCCTACAGGGTGGGACAGTCAATTCTGCTACCACAGATAGAGCAAAAGGTGGAACCACTCAATACATAAGGGGCCACAGGTGGTAGTTGAGGAGCCAACAGCCCACACTTCAGGAGCAATTTGCTTAACCCAACCCTGTGTTGTATAACAAAAAAGGCGCTAAATCTTACAGCGGTAATTCCAAAGAAGACTTCCAGCTTCTTGGGGTGGTGTCCATGGGTAATGACAATAACAGTGTTTTAAAGGGACGGCAAGCGCAGGGTGCAGCTGTGAGTAGAAGTTGATTATCAATGAGGTAGAGACGGATGGTGTTAAAACAGTTTTCCTGAGGTGATGCTCAGACAGACACTGCAGTGGTTGCTCAAGAGGGTGCTCATTCCGTGACTGCTAGAAAAGCCATGGCAAGGTACAGCCCCCTCTATATATGCTGACATTTAAGAGGTAAACCTCTGACAGCATCAGTGACAACCCTTACTCCTATACTGCTGTCAATACAAGGACCTATTTAGCATACTCTTAGTGGGGATGCTGAGATTGAGACAGATCAGTGTGATCTTTATTGCCAAGACCTTACAGACTGTTAGGAAGACCACAGTGTCCATTTGGCAGACAGTGACTCATCACAGGAAGGAGGCTGTTTTGCTACAAGAGGAAAAATACCAATATACAAGAAAAGACAGAATAGTACCAGTTCTTCTTGCCTTGCCATGTTACCTTGGTAAACCAAGGGGCAATGAACAGCAGAAGTGGGATAGAGGGATCTGGCCATCCCTCTGGAGTTGTTAGAGTGTCTGATGATTCTCTCAAATCCATGGTTGTTTGTTCGTTGAATAACCTGGGTGTGCACTTTTCACAAGAGATGAAGAAACGCATCAGATGGCAAGTCAGGATTGCATGGGTAAGGAAAGGAAAGGAGGGTATCGGAAGATACCTAGAATGTTTGATATGTGGCTGCAGGCCTTTTCTATAATAGCTTGCGTGATTGGGGAAAAATGCCCAAAACTGTTCATCATGGCTTGTTTATTTGGAAGAAATTAGGGGGGCGTACCGCATGTACAGTGGAATGGCATTGTGGAAGTATGACAAGGACTTCCATTGGTGCATGGTGACCAGACCTAGAATAATATGTCATAGAATGACAAAGCGGTTGCTTATTGGCCAAACGTGATGGCACCCAGACTTTCCACCTCATCAGTTGTTTGGGCAAAGAGGAAATGCTACACCTTTATTTAGGGAATATGCATGTGGTCCCCTAAATGCTGGTCCAAGCACATTTGCTCAGGCTGTGGGGGTAACTATTCCTTGGTAAAGTGTGTTAACCCACGAGAGTCATTCCGGTTTGGAAACACGCTTTAAAAAGGGTAAGAAGCAGGTGTAGCTGGACGCAATGATGCCGTAGAAAGAACGCTACAGTAGAGCTAAGGGAAAAATCAGCAGAGGCAAAGTTGCTGTTTAAGGGATTTTGGGGTGTTTTTTGGATTTCTTTGCGTATCGTTAATCTTCAGCTGCAACCTCTTAATCTCAAGTCTATGTCCAAATTCCCCAGGGGCAAATTAGATTAGGAAGTGGCATTGGGCAGAATGGCGGATCCGTTGCTTTGATCCTCCGATTTCGTAATTGAGAGTTTATCCCTTGGGGGTGGTTCCTAAGAAGGAGGTAGGTAAGTATAAGTTTATACACCACCTGTCTTACCCTAAGGCAGATTCGGTCAATGATGGCATTGACAGTGACGACGTTGATGTCATATGCGTCCTTTGACATGGCCATGGATATGATCCGACGGGCGGGAACAGGAGCCATGATGGCCTACTAGGATGTCGTTTTGACAACAGGTACTATGTGGACCTGTGTCTGCCGATGGAGTGTTCAATTTGTGTGCCTACTTTGAGGCATTTAGTTTGTTACTATGAAGGGTGACTGCCTTAATGACAGAAACCCTTGTTTCCTGACAAACTGGCCATCAACTTATTGACATTTTGACTGACCATCTCCACACTGGCAGGGTTCCTGGCATTCCTGCCAGACAAGTTGTGAGTTTTTTTTATTTTTGGTTAGGCCTGCACCACATGGGTCATGATGGGATCATGCTTCTGACCTGATAAATAACGGTGGATCTTTTGAAAGGTCGTTATTTCAATTAATATGTCTGTCCATTAAAAAATGTTTCACTATGATTATTCATATATATTTATGTATGACTAGGACAGAAATATTTGTTTTGCAATATATGAGTTGTTGCATATAAGCATAAGTGAACATATTTTACAGTATATATGCTTAATGAGAGAGCTTATCATTGCGTTGTTTTGCAGTATATTTGTGAGAAGTGTTTCTGTCGTATATTATTTGTATGCTAGGACAGAGGCCACAGGTGTGTCTATTCCACTGCTGTATACAGTATATATGTGTATACTGTTGCATACAGTATAAATACATCTATATAATATCCTCAATGCAAAAATGTAGTCACATGGTAGCAGAGCAATGCAAAACAAATTTTACTGAATACAGCAAGGCTCACCTCACAAAACACCCTTGTTAATAAACTGAAGTGAATCTAGCACAATGCTTGCTTTATATTTAGGTGGGTTGTTTTGCTATTTCCAATACAGTCTTGATATAAAAATAATGACATATAATAAAACATGATACTAACAAGAGTTATATAGTTCATCAAAATCAGATGTTTATTCTGTCACAGAGAACAAAACTTTTCAGAGAATATAGCTTTGGTGATAAATTTTGCTATGAAAAACGAGTAGCTTTCCAAAACAATTAAAGTAACATTCTCAGCATAAAAATGTTTAGGCTCAAAAGCATTAGGCAGAAAGAGTTAACTGTATCATGAAACATTGGAGTATAATTAAATACGGGCAAGGCCATAAAGCTAGTTTTTAATCAGAGAAAAATACATTATTGATGCTTCTGTACAGGCATTCATGATACTTTGGCAAAGGTTGTGTTTGTGAGCATATACTGTACATGTTTGTAGGAGCAGGATTTGCTTTTTATTTTGTAACTATATGCTTCTAAGCAAGTGTTGGGGTTATTACTAAAATCAGGACTCATGCTCAAATGAGAAATGTCACACCACCTACAAGGTTACCATCAGAAATCAAGGTGCCCATAACAATTGAAACCACCATGGTCCATCTCCCACTGAATTCCAAATTTTCACCACCTGTAATCACATATTATAATTGTCAAACTGCGATTCGTCCTCACGCTTGCAACGAATCGCAGTTTGGCAAAGGCGATCGGATCGTGAACTGCGCATTACGCAGCAGTAGCCGAGCTTGAACTGCGCGGCGCGAGCCGCGCATGCGCACACCGCGGCACAGAGGGAGAGGGGGAAGAGGCACAGAGGGAGAGGGGGGAAGAGGCACAGAGGGGGGGGGGGGAGAGACACAGAGGGAGAGGGGGGAAGAGAGAGAGGGAGGGGGGGAGAGACACAGAGAGAGGGGGAAGAGGCACAGAGGGAGGGGGAAGAGGCACAGAGGGAGGGGGGAGAGACACAGAGGGAGGGGGAGAGACACAGAGGGAGGGGGAGAGACACAGGGAGGGGGGAGAGACACAGGGAGAGAGACACAGAGGGAGGGGGGAGAGACACAGAGGGAGGGGGGAAATAGACATGGGGAAAGAGACACAGGGGAGGTGGAAAGAGACATGGGAGGGAGAGGTGGGAAAGAGTTACAGGGGAGGGAGAGGAGGGGGGAAGAGACACAGTAGAGGAGGGGGGAGACAGGGGAGTGAGAGAAGGGGGGGAGACAGGGGAGTGAGAGGAGGGGGAAAAGACACGGGAGTGAGAGAAGGGGTAAGAAACACAGGGGGGCAGGAGATACAAGGGAGGTAGACGAGGCGGAAGGAGACACAAGGGAGGGAGAGGAGGGGGGAAATGAGGGAGGAAGTAGACAGGGGGAGAGACTCGCAATGAGCTCCAAAGGGGCTCATTGCAAGTCATCACATATTATAATTGTCAAATTGCGATTCGTCATCACGCTTGCGACGAATCACAGTTTGACAATGATCCCATCGCAAAGGCAAAGGCAATCGGATCGTGCGCATGCGCAATGCGCATCGTGAACTGCGCATTGCGTAGCAGTAGCCGTGCTTGAACAGTGCGCATGCGCACAGCCTGGCACGAGCCGCGCAGCATGCTCAATGCGCGGTGAGAAGATGCACAGAGAGAGAGTGGGGAAGAGGCACAGAGGGAGAGTGGGGAAGAGGCACAGAGGGAGAGTGGGGAAGAGGCACAGAGGGAGAGTGGGGAAGAGGCACAGAGGGAGAGTGGGGAAGAGACACAGAGGGAGAGTGGGGAAGAGACACAGAGGGAGGGGGAGAGACACGGGGGAGAGACACAGAGGGGGGGGGGAATAGACCGGGGGGGAAAGAGACACAGGGGAGGTGGAAAGAGACATGGGAGGGAGAGGTGGGAAAGAGACACAGGGGAGGTAGAGGAGGGGGAAGAGACACAGGGGAGGTAGTTTAGGGGGGGGAGACACAGGGGAGGTAGAGGAGGGCTAAAAGACACGGGAGTGAGAGAAGGGGTAAGAAACACAGGGGGGCAGGAGATACAAGGGAGGTAGACGAGGCGGAAGGAGACACAAGTGAGGGAGAGGAGGGGGGAAATAAGACACGAGGGAGGAAGTAGACAGGGGGAGAGACTCGCAATGAGCTCCAAAGGGGCTCATTGCAAGGCGTGTAAAGTAGAGGGGGAGAGGCTTACATTGTGTGGCAAACAGCATTGCCAGGCTTCAGTTTTTATTGCCGTCATTTTTGACGGGCAAGTCGCTAGTATACTGTATTTTGTCATTAAATGTAAAGCGTTCTGCTACAACAAGGGTCCTACTAAAGTCTGCGGGCTTGAAATTTGCAGGAGTTACATTGCAATTAAATTAGAAAAGGCCGCAACTACATGGCCGAAAACCAAGGACCATATTAAATTCCAAGCCAGTAACTCCAACGTGAAGCTCATAACAGCTGCGTTCTTGAAATTTCCCTGAGTTACGGTGCTATTAAATTAGAAAGGCTGCAAGCTAAGAGCTGGAGACGCAAAACCGTAAACCATTTGTCGGCTGGCGTTTTTTTGCGGGCTAGAACATAATCAATTAAGCAAGCCCATAGTTACGGGATTAGATGGAGCCAATGGAAACAGAGATTGTCAGCATTGCGTCACAAGGAAATGGAGGATTGCTTTCAAAGTCTTATGGGGTTCAATTACGATCTACAAGCGAACCCACATTCCAGTCACAATGCAATATTAATAAAGCTGCAAATATGATATTCTATCACGTGCGAGTTAAATTATATGTATTGACACATTTATTGCTGTGATTGATATAACACCAAACTTATACGTGAAATTAAGTATTTTTCGGAGCCGATTTCCAAGCTTGAGAATGTTGTGCTATCAATTCTAAGACTTAACATCACTTTCCCTTTTAATATTAGTACAGTAGTGTGTTTTTATTTACATTTCAAGTGCTTCCTTTTTTTACTTTACCGCTTTGGGGGTCCTCTCAAGCATATATTGGGCTTTGGGCTCCATTTGCGTGTTACGGGCTTGCTCGCGAGTGACTTCTTTGCAATTTAATAGCTCAATTGGAAACCTAGCGGTTACAAACTTGACAGATCAAATTATTTACGGGGGTGAAGTTCAAAGTTGCTCAACACGTAGGCTTTTTTTGGAGACCTGCGTCTTAACCCGCAAGTCGTCTGTGGGCTGTGTTACAGGGGTTAATTTAATAGCCATAAGTCCTACAATTTTAGTCATGGGCTACGTTTTAAAACGTAGTCCAAATTAAATGGGGCCGCAAATCCTTAAACCATTCTTTGGCACGTAGCACTAAACATGGAGGTTAAATGTAAAAGTCTGAGTTGCAATCGAGCACGCATTCCAGCAATAATGCAATATGAAAAAATCAATAAATATAATATTCTAGCCAATGCAAGTTCTATAATATGTATTAACACATTGATTCCCGGGATCGATACAACACAGAAATTAAACCTAAATTTTTTTTTTTTATTGCAGATTTGTGAGCTTGAGAATTTTATGCTATTAATTTTATTACCTTTCATCGCTTTCCCTGTAATTTAAAATACAGTAGTGTGTTTATATTTGCTTTTACAGTACTATGGACAGATGTTTAACCCCCCCACCCCTTAATGGCTTTGGGAAATTGTAGCAATTTAAAAGGGATTTGCAATTGTAACATTTACGGGCTTGAAAGATCAAAGGCTAAGCTGGGTTGGAGTTACAGTTTTAGCAACTGCTGTTGTTTTTTAGCCCGTAACGCGCAGATCTTTGGGGTAGCTGAAAGGAACTAATTTAATAGCCATAACTTTTGCAGGCTCCCTTATGGGCTTCAGGAACTACAAATTGGCGAATTTAATAGGGCCCCTACATGGTAGATTCTTTACAAAAGCAAAAAACCCTTTAGACAGAGAATATTTTATGTAAAATAATAGATTCTGCATGCTATTATATTGCACTGATAAAAATAAACCATATCGCAAGCTCTTTATGGCAGATTCAAATAGGAAGCAAGATTTATTAGGGCAAACTGAGAGATCTAAAATGGAGTGCTAGCAGCTTCTTCTGTTTAGAAAGCACAATGTAACGAGATTAAGTGTCTCTTGTTTCCTCTCTTGAATCTTTTACCTACATAAATGCAGTGTGTCTATGGATCTTCGTCTCAGTGGCTTGTCTCCAGTGCCACCATTAGAAATATTGGAGAGCAGTAAAAATGTAATAGACATGACCTCCAAAAAACAGATGCACACCCATTTTCTCAGTCGTCCATAGCCAGCTTTTATATTAACTGCACATATAGTTGTGAAATATATATCTAAATATATTTTCATGCCAAAATATATTTTCTTTCTCTTATTAAATAAGTATATTTCATACACTTGGTAATTATAACTTATCCTTGCCTGGCTAATACATATACATATATATACATATGTATATGTATATATATGTATATGTATTAGCCAAGCAAGGATGAGTTATAATTACCAAGTGTATGAAATATACAGACACAAACACACAAATGGATTAAAAAAAATGCATACACATATGCATAAAAAGAGACACAAAATGTTGTGTCCTAATCTCTGTGACCCTCTGGACCACAACATGCTCCCTCAAGCTCATGTTCACTGTTTGATGACCTCATATATCCATCTTTGCCTCTGCCATCCATTTCTTCGTATCTTCAATCTCTCACAGCATCAGAGTCTTCTCTGAGCAGTCTTGACTTATCATGATATCACCAAAGTATTTGAACTTTAGCCTCATGATCAAACCTTCCAGTGGACAGTTTGGCTTGGTTACTTGTAGTATTGTTTGACTGCATCTTCTTTCAGTCCAAGGGACTTTAAGCAGTCCTCTTCAGCACCACCAATTCAAGGGTGCCAATTCTACATATCATCCTTCTTTATCTCCTACTTGGAATCTCAGTTCTTTGCAGGTCTTTGTTAAGAGTGTAAATATTTACTTGTTCATAGCTATCCTCCCTAGAAACAAAAATATTGTGATTTCATGGCTTCAGTCCCCATTTGCCAAGGAAAATAAAACCTGTCACTGCCCCCACTTCTTCCCCATGTACAGTGCCTTGCAAAAGTATTCACCCCCTTGACTTTTTACCTATTTTGTTACATTACAGCCTTAAATTCAATGTTTTGTTAATCTGAATTTCATGTGATGATCAGAACACAATAGTCTAAGTTGGTGAAGTGAAATGAGAAAAATATATACATAAAACTATTTTTTTAGAAATAGAACACACAAAATTGGCATGTGCATATGTATTCACCCCCTTTGTTATAGAGCCCATAAAAAGCTTTGGTGCAACCAATTACCTTCAGAAGTCACATAATTTGTGAAATGATGTCCACCTGTGTGCAATCTAAGTGTCACTTGATCTGTCATTACATATACTCACCTTTTTTGAAAGGCCCAAAGGCTGCAACACCTAATCAAGAGGTATCACTAACCAAACACTGCCATGAAGACCAAGGAACTCTCCAAACAAGTAAGGGACAATGTTGTTGAGAAGTACAAGTCATGGCTGAGTTATAAAAAAATATCCGGACTGGAAAATCAGAGAGGCAGCACAAAGACCTAAGGTAATCCTGGAGGAGCTACAGAGTTCCACAGCAGAGACTGGATTATCTGTACATTGGACGACAATAAGCCGTACGATACATAGAGTTGGGCTTTATGGCAGAGTGACATTACAAAAAACAAACTGACACATTTTGAGTTTGCGAAAAGGCATGTGGGAGACTCCCAAAATGTATGGAGGAAGGTGCTCTGGTCTGATAAGACAAAAATTTAACTTTTCGGCCATCAAAGAAAACGCTATGTCTGACGCAAATTCAACACCTCACATCACCCAAGAACACCACCATTTTTCAGCAGCTGGGACTGGGAAACTGGTCAGAGTTGAGGGAAAGATGGATGGTGCTAAATACAGGGATATTCTTGAGCAAACCCTGTACCACTCTGTCCGTGATTTGAGGCTAGGGCGAAGGTTCACCTTCCAGCAGGACAATGACCACAAACACACTGCTAAAGCAACACTTGAGTGGTTTAAGGGGAAACATATAAATGTGTTGGAATGGCCTAGTCAAAGCCCAGACCTCAATCCAATAGAAAATCTGTGGTTAGACTTAAAGCTTGCTGTTCACAAGCTCAAACCATCCAACTTGAAGAGTCTATGAAACAGGGGTAAATGTTTTTCTGGAACTCTTTTGCTTTCCCAATTGTCCAACAGGCATTGGCAGTTTTGTCTTTTGTACATCCGCTTAATCCAATTTTAGCTTGTGACAAACTAGAATCTTTACACCAGTGACCTTGCATTGTTTAAACCTGCACTATAGATTAACACAATAAATAGGTGGCTGGGTGTGGACAGGGTAGGAGGGCAGACATATTAAATGAGTTCAGAGATTGAAGAAAGGTGCTGAAGGTAAATAGAAATGATAGTTGGAGAGTGAATCTGCTGAGGGGATGGTATGAGGCCCAGTAACATTGGCTGAGCCTCAGCAGAAATGACTGATCAGTCCTGATGATAGATGCAAATGACAGTTGGAGAGTGAATAAGCTGAGAGAATATGATTACCTTATATAAATACATCCAGGGTCAATACAAGGCTTTGTCAAGTTAACTTTTTCTGCCAAGAGGTTTTCAGCTGACAAAAGGACATCCTTTAAAGGTTAGAAGTAAAAATATTCCACCTTAAAGAAAAAAAAGGGTTCTTCTCATTAAGGTTGGTTAAACTGTGAAATTCTCTTCCAAAGGAGGAGGTGACAGCAGATTTGATAGATAACTTTAAAAAGGGATTGGATCTATTTTTGTGGGTTATCCTGGATAATTAGAGAGATAGTATTGATCCAGGGAAGAATCTGATTGCCAGTGTCTGGGGTTAGGAAGGATTTTTTTTCACTTTATAGACAATTGGCAACGTTTCAGTGCCTTTCTCTCATCAATTTAACAATTAACAATGAATCTGCATATTGCAGAAGAGATCTAAAAAGGTTGAGCTTGATGAACAAAAAGGCTTCAATCTCAATTACTTTGTAACTATGTAACTATGGCATCCATGCTAATCTTATAGAAAGCCATTGTGAGTGCCCTAACTGAAGAGTAAACCCTACCTAAGTATGCTAATCACCCACCCCTAAATAATTTCAAGACAACAGCTAAGAGACACTGCGGAAAGCCGCAATTACAAATTACAGATAACTTTTCCATTGACTTTTCACTCTGCCTACAGATTACAAATTACTCAGAGAGACCAAAATCTTCAACACCTATATTAATAAAAAATAATGGATAGATCGCAAATAAGAGCACTACTGTAACGATCAAAAACCAACCAAATTATTATGGGTACTAAACACCATTCGAAGTGGCTTTGACAAACATGGCAGACAGCCACAAAACCTCTCGGACAACACTAAAAAATAATGGAAAACATGCTAAATCATTACAAATATGAGGATTTTACTTTGCCATTTGGTACATATGAGCAATTGAATCACAAATAATAACATGTGTGACCTAACAGACATTGGGAAATATGAAGCATACATGCATATGATCACTACATTAATAATACATCCACTGTAGCTAAACCCAGAATGTGTATACTAAAGGTTGGTGTATATCTAACACCCTGTTATATTGTAATATATGTTCATGTCCCAAATTATTACAAACATGAATAAAGAAACATAGTTGAAGATAAAAACAATCAGAAGTTTATTATTAACACATATCACAGTCACATATTGAAACAACAGTGCATTGACAACATGTGTATGGGCATCAACTTCTAAGAGGGCAATAGGCTGTTCTGATAATGGGACTAATGGAAAGCTGAAAATGTGACCACATCAACAATGATGCATAGCATCTACTAGAGTCACATGTGGACATTAGACCACAATTGGCATATTTAGATACAGACATACAGTATATCATCTGTCCTCAATTAATGAAATGAGTTAAAAATGAATGAGCATAGCACAAACATTGTATCATCATCTGCTCAGTTACTCAGATGCATGAATTCATGGATTGTGTTATGCAATTCAATCATACACATGAAGTATATTAATAGATGTAGAACCTGAAATATTCCAAACATTTGGTTAGAAGCTAAAGCATGAACAAGAGGTGGAGACATCTGTGGAACAATCTGTATGTACAGTACCTTTAATCATACTGTAAAAGTAAAAAGTTGAAGGATACACATCTCAAAGCAGTAATAACAAGAAATGACTAATATCATGATGTGGTCTTTCACATTGATAGCTTAGCTAAGAACACATTGAGTGTGACAATTGATATGTCACTTACTACCTCTGATGTTGGTGAGCCACAGTGATGTCACATTTGATAGTTTGATAGGTGTTATCTTAGGCTACTTGGTAATGATATCAGGACATGTAAACATGTACAAATGACTATTATTTGCAAACAGGGGTCATCATCCTCATTACCATTACCGGGCAGATTGCTTAGAGGCAGATTGCTTAGAGGGTGCCATGTTTCAGAAACTCATTGCATACAGGGTTTGATCTACAGATTCCTTTGGACTATGCAACTCAACCATATAAGCATTGGTATCAAGTGAACATAAACAGTCATGAAGAAATATCAGGTTGATCAGTAAGAGATTTAATTAAATGCAATATGTGGACTGCACCATCTGTTGTCAATAGCATTCCTTAGTGACCTTCAATTGTTGGTATGCTGATAATAACCATACGTGTACACAGAGAAGAGGATTCTAGAGTATGTGATGATGGATAGCCACAGCATTTCAGTGTGTCTATATACCAATAGATATGATCATCTACTCTATTGACAGGCATGGCTATTCAGAAATATTGATGGTAATTAAAACTGAGTTTTGTGTTTTAATAAATGGTAATGGCGTATGTTTACACATATGCAGGCCACTATCTCCCACTCTTTGCTTTGTCAGGGACCCCTCCTCCCATGCCACCATGCCTTCTCCCTCTCCCACGATCAGGAGGGGTTGGAGGGGGTGGTAAGCGCTTGTGTGGGAGGCATATAGGGAGAGGAGGAGGGACCAGCCATGGCTTCAAATGGCGGATCAATGAAATTATAGCATCCAGAGAGCGCCATGCTAGGTCTAAATCTGAGTTCTGCATTTCACTCAACCACATTTGCTGGAACCTCTCCATTTGGAGGTTGTGCCTCCTGCTCTCCCTGTTTGCACTCCTCAGGATGTTGCTGGTGTTGATGATCTCAGCCTGCAGGGACTTCACTTCGTCACACAGGGATGTCTGCTTGTCTGCCATGTTGGATAGGAGGGGTTGAATTGGGTTATCAATGTGTTCTGTGGATATTCAAAATACACAATCCATTATGGGACTGTGACGAGATGTGCTGGGCATAGACGTGGGTGAGTAAGGCAGAGGTGGTGATGGTGTTGTCGTCAGAGTGGGGAGGTGCTCAGGATCCTGTGAGGTGACTGCTTGGGGTGGTGATGGGCCTGTTGGATGTTCATCCTCCTGTTCCACCTCTTTATTTAGTTCCACAGTGGTGGCAGTATAATAAAGTGTGTGAGTCTGGTCATTCAGTGAACATGTCTCCGCAGTTGTTGTTAACATGCTGCTGAGCGTTTGTCACTGATAGGTTAGTACATTACAGTGCATGTGTATCCCTCACAAGTCCATATCTGCATATGCTAAAGTGGCCACAACCATACAGGAAAGGTATTTTTAGGGTGGATATTTATTATGATCTGTCCACTTTTGAGAGTGATATTTTCACAGTGGATACATAATTTCACATCTTATCCCATAAATATCAAACACACTTACATATCCCTTTCATAGTTGCACTGCATTTAAATTCTCAGTGTGTTATTAGTGTGTGTGGATTACATGTATGTGTCTTTCGAGGTATGATGTTGTATGGGATATCCAACTTGTAGGGTGCCTAGATCAAGTGAATCCACCTGGCCTGGTAGTCCCACAATGACAGCAGACGAGATCTATTCCTTCAGCATCCTCTCAGATTGATTATATTGGACGTTAACTTGGGGTCCACCAATGGTTGGTCTTGATGCTCTGGCCTCCTCCTTCTCCATCTTCTTCTTAACTGTAGCCCAGCTATCATTGTATCTGTGCCTCACTGATTTCACTGCTCTTAAGGCTTACCACAGAACACTGACCCTTGCTGTCACCCTTCTCCATGCCTGGGACCTCTCCCCAGGCCTCAGGTTCCTATCACCACTGATGATGTGATAGTTAATGTGTATCTCCTCAAGGAGAACTATTATCTTGTCATGGGAGTAGTTAGGGGCCCTGTGCCTGGCTGCAGCCTCTTGCCCTCCTGGCTTTGCCTCAGGTTCCTGGCCTCCCTGACCTGTCCCTGAGGCCTGTCCTTCCCCACCACTACCCCCCACCTTGGGATCAGGCCTCATCCCCTCTGCTCTTAAATCTTGTGTGCCTACAGCTGGAGGCACATTTCTCCCATCGTCTATCTCTCCTCTGCCTCTACAGGGCCTACCCCCTCTACTCCCTCTCTTTCCTGGGAGCTCCCTCTACCTCCACTCTGTCTCTCCTGGGAGCTCCCTGTCTCCCCACTCCCTCTCTCCTAAGAGATGCCTCTCTCCTGCCTACCCTCTCCCTCCATTTCACCTCCTCTACTCTTCTCCACCTACTCTCCTCCCCTCCTCAAACCTCAATATTTAACAAAACAAATATAAGGATAAATCAAAAGAAAGATATGAGTGTGAGGTTAAAAAAAATATGTGTTCTATGTGTTTGATAACACTTGTGATGGTATGGGGGGTGTCATGAATCAGCCAGTGGCCATATTGGATTTGGGTGTGAACTATGCTGGGGCCATTTTGTGATTGGCAGTCATCTGGGACTTGGACAGATGTCTGTCACAGGCTGTTGACACAAGAGACGATACCTGGGGGTTTGGGGCTCCCAGACACCCTGTTATACTGTTATACGGTTATACTGTTATATTATTATGATTATTGTCTAAGGAAATGAGCAGGGTTCCCATCACCATCAATAAAAGTCATCATAATGCATGAGATGGATTGATGTGGAAACCCTGCCCCAATCCCATATACTATGAGGACATTAGGTGGTTTTATGTGGGGTGCGCTTTTATGCTTGTACTTAAATAGACTGACAGTGTGTGGAATATGTACACATATGTATATGATAGTATGGGGTAGTCATGCTGGATACATTGCCACATACATCTTGCAACAGGAGAAGGACCCCAGCTGGCCACCAAGGTTAATCCTTTAAGTACACATACTTAAGTCAGGAACAATAGGCTCCCACCAGACATAGGGGCACCATCTATCCAGGGGGCCTCTGGGGTCTCCCTAGCCCAGATCCAGGGGCCTGGGCCATAGCAAAGAGATGTGTCTCTCTTAACTGCCAGCGTCCAAATGACTCTGTTAGCCACACCTAGTGGGCGGCCCAGGGGAGGGGTCTGGAAGTTCCCAGAGCTTACCTCTAGTCCATTGGCTAGAGGTAATCAAGTTACTGTGGAGATTACCCCATTGGCCAAGAGGAAGATAAGGGTTGGACAAAGGGGTAGCCACTCCCTGTACTGTTGTTGTGAGTTGTTTAAATAGTTGTGTAAAAATAAAGAAGTTATTCATAATTTTCATCAAGACTTTGTGTGCAGGTGTATTATTGACCCAAGGGCATATGCTGGCAGAGGAGATCGTTTCTGACTCCATGCCAGGTTCTTCCCAGGCACACTACCAAAAGCTGGGACTTATGCTCTTGCATCCACAAGGAAGGTCCATTGGTCTGAGTCACCCAAATCTTAGGTCTAAAACCTACAGGAGAAAAGAGGACTAGGATCCTCTATACTCCATCATCATTGTAGGTTGTGACAATTGTTGGCAGTGGTGGGAGACTCTACAGAAAGACCAAGAATGGAGCAGCAATATGAGGAAGATATTGCCAAAGAAGCAAAAAGACGGTTTAAAGAAGTCAGGCACCTTTTTCCAAAAAAGTTAACAGCACAAGATGTGGGCTGCGTGCTTGACCAGATGTTCCAGAGAATATGGAAAGAGCGCATGTGGGTAAGCAAAATGGAGGCGACCACATATACAAGGCCGTGCCCTGGGCTGTCTGAGGCCCAGAAAGCAGAACTGGCTCAGAGTTGCCTAGAGGAGCTCTCTGAGTGGGATGTGTCAGAGGATCAGGAGGAGGAGGAAGGGGTAAACCCTGCTCCTGTACCACCTTCGGGGAATGGAGACTGTTTTCCCCTAAAAAATGCAGAGACTGTGTCAGAGCCTAGAAGGGATGGTAAAGTCAGCTTGGGACCAACTCACCAGCTACAAGAGCCAGAGACCCAGGGGAATGTTCCCTGGGTGGGGTCAGATAACCCATGTTTGTCCCCTGATACCCCAAGAGACTTAATCCCAGAAGAAACGCTAGCCGAGCACAGTTTCTCCAAACGGGTCACGCCTGAGTTACCAGATGTGGAAAAGGTCTCACCTGAGGACTACCTTCCAGCACAAATCCTGGCAGAAACCCCAGTAACTGCTCAACAGGTAGGGCCAGATGAACTAAGTCTGCCCTCAGAAGTTCTAGGCAATGTGTATGGGCCAGAACTGCTAATGGAGCCAGGGGCTCAGGATAGCCACCCAAGAGACTGTGGGGAGGGCTATGTAATGCACTCTGGGGAGAAAGCCGTAGAGGTCAGGTTGGGTGGGAAGGATAAGATTCCCCAGCCTACAACAGATAACCAAAATCTGTACTCTGACACCCCAGGAGAGTTGCTAAAAAAGGTGCTAGTGAAGCACAGAGCCCAGGAGGGCTATGTAATGGACTGTGGGGAGGGAAAGGAACTGGTTCTTAGCTACAGGGAACCAGGCCTCACACAGCAAGAGTGCCAGGGGCACCAAGAGAGTGCCAGGGGCACCAAGAGCCCGACAGAGGCAGAAAGCTTGCCAGCCTTGGCAAAGGAACCATGGGTGCATTGCGGCACCCCAAAGGATTGTGGATGTAGTGAGGACTTGCCTGAGATGACCAGTGCCCAGGAGTCCACAAAGGATGAGGCCCAAGTTGCCAAGGAAAAGGCCATAGAAGAAGAGGGTCAGCTGAGGGCCCCAAAGCACAGCCTGGGTGGGAATTGCGAGACTCCCCAGCCTACATCAGAGAGCCAAAGCACAGTCATTCAACCAAATGCAATAGAGGAGGTAAAGGATGAGTGTAAGCACAGCCTGGGTGGGAACAGCGTAGTTCTCCAGGCTGCAACACAGACAGACCCAGGGGAAGAAAACCAGGAGGGTCTGTCCAAAGATACAGATCTCCAGGAGCCAGAGCAAAGGGAGCATCCAAGTCCGGACTCCATCAGGGACGCTGGAGTCAAGCGCAGACCGGTATGTACTTTACTGCAGTTATTGTGTTATTGGGCTCCCAACAATAATAATTTTGCTGAGGGAAGTACTGGACTGCCCCCTTGCAATCCCATAGGCCCAGAGACTTTTTTAGAGACCCCAGCCCAGCTGTGGGGACTGGCTGGAGGGAAAGGGGTTGCTATGGGACAGGGGTTGTTTTATGGGGCTCCCAAAAATACGGTTTTGCCTCAGAAGAATGTATGGGTGCATCCCACTGTGTCCCCAGAGACTTCCATGCTGCTGCCACAAACAGAGAGCTGGGATCCTGGACTGTTTTGGGTGGGGGTGCATGGCAAGAGCAATTTGCTCTATACAGTGGGAGCAAGGCCAAGGGCTGGGGGAGGTCTTTACTCTGCACCTTGGGACTGTGTGCGCACCGACATGAACTTGCCTAGCATGCAGCGGGCCGGGCCAAACCAGCAGATTCATGACTATCAGCGTAGCTGGGAAAATCTTTGATGTTCCCTGCCCACTTGAGGAAGGATTGTCATGAATCAGCCAGTGGCCATATTGGATTTGGGTGTGAACTATGCTGGGGCCATTTTGTGATTGGCAGTCATCTGGGACTTGGACAGATGTCTGTCACAGGCTGTTGACACAAGAGACGATACCTGGGGGTTTGGGGCTCCCAGACACCCTGTTATACTGTTATACGGTTATACTGTTATATTATTATGATTATTGTCTAAGGAAATGAGCAGGGTTCCCATCACCATCAATAAAAGTCATCATAATGCATGAGATGGATTGATGTGGAAACCCTGCCCCAATCCCATATACTATGAGGACATTAGGTGGTTTTATGTGGGGTGCGCTTTTACGCTTGTACTTAAATAGACTGACAGTGTGTGGAATATGTACACATATGTATATGATAGTATGGGGTAGTCATGCTGGATACATTGCCACATACATCTTGCAACAGGAGAAGGACCCCAGCTGGCCACCAAGGTTAATCCTTTAAGTACACATACTTAAGTCAGGAACAATAGGCTCCCACCAGACATAGGGGCACCATCTATCCAGGGGGCCTCTGGGGTCTCCCTAGCCCAGATCCAGGGGCCTGGGCCATAGCAAAGAGATGTGTCTCTCTTAACTGCCAGCGTCCAAATGACTCTGTTAGCCACACCTAGTGGGCGGCCCAGGGGAGGGGTCTGGAAGTTCCCAGAGCTTACCTCTAGTCCATTGGCTAGAGGTAATCAAGTTACTGTGGAGATTACCCCATTGGCCAAGAGGAAGATAAGGGTTGGACAAAGGGGTAGCCACTCCCTGTACTGTTGTTGTGAGTTGTTTAAATAGTTGTGTAAAAATAAAGAAGTTATTCATAATTTTCATCAAGACTTTGTGTGCAGGTGTATTATTGACCCAAGGGCATATGCTGGCAGAGGAGATCGTTTCTGACTCCATGCCAGGTTCTTCCCAGGCACACTACCAAAAGCTGGGACTTATGCTCTTGCATCCACAAGGAAGGTCCATTGGTCTGAGTCACCCAAATCTTAGGTCTAAAACCTACAGGAGAAAAGAGGACTAGGATCCTCTATACTCCATCATCATTGTAGGTTGTGACAATTGTTGGCAGTGGTGGGAGACTCTACAGAAAGACCAAGAATGGAGCAGCAATATGAGGAAGATATTGCCAAAGAAGCAAAAAGACGGTTTAAAGAAGTCAGACACCTTTTTCCAAAAAAGTTAACAGCACAAGATGTGGGCTGCGTGCTTGACCAGATGTTCCAGAGAATATGGAAAGAGCGCATGTGGGTAAGCAAAATGGAGGCGACCACATATACAAGGCCGTGCCCTGGGCTGTCTGAGGCCCAGAAAGCAGAACTGGCTCAGAGTTGCCTAGAGGAGCTCTCTGAGTGGGATGTGTCAGAGGATCAGGAGGAGGAGGACGGGGTAATCCCTGCTCCTGTACCACCTTCGGGGAATGGAGACTGTTTTCCCCTAAAAAATGCAGAGACTGTGTCAGAGCCTAGAAGGGATGGTAAAGTCAGCTTGGGACCAACTCACCAGCTACAAGAGCCAGAGACCCAGGGGAATGTTCCCTGGGTGGGGTCAGATAACCCATGTTTGTCCCCTGATACCCCAAGAGACTTAATCCCAGAAGAAACGCTAGCCGAGCACAGTTTCTCCAAACGGGTCACGCCTGAGTTACCAGATGTGGAAAAGGTCTCACCTGAGGACTACCTTCCAGCACAAATCCTGGCAGAAACCCCAGTAACTGCTCAACAGGTAGGGCCAGATGAACTAAGTCTGCCCTCAGAAGTTCTAGGCAATGTGTATGGGCCAGAACTGCTAATGGAGCCAGGGGCTCAGGATAGCCACCCAAGAGACTGTGGGGAGGGCTATGTAATGCACTCTGGGGAGAAAGCCGTAGAGGTCAGGTTGGGTGGGAAGGATAAGATTCCCCAGCCTACAACAGATAACCAAAATCTGTACTCTGACACCCCAGGAGAGTTGCTAAAAAAGGTGCTAGTGAAGCACAGAGCCCAGGAGGGCTATGTAATGGACTGTGGGGAGGGAAAGGAACTGGTTCTTAGCTACAGGGAACCAGGCCTCACACAGCAAGAGTGCCAGGGGCACCAAGAGAGTGCCAGGGGCACCAAGAGCCCGACAGGGGCAGCAAGCTTGCCAGCCTTGGCAAAGGAACCATGGGTGCATTGCGGCACCCCAAAGGATTGTGGATGTAGTGAGGACTTGCCTGAGATGACCAGTGCCCAGGAGTCCACAAAGGATGAGGCCCAAGTTGCCAAGGAAAAGGCCATAGAAGAAGAGGGTCAGCTGAGGGCCCCAAAGCACAGCCTGGGTGGGAATTGCGAGACTCCCCAGCCTACATCAGAGAGCCAAAGCACAGTCATTCAACCAAATGCAATAGAGGAGGTAAAGGATGAGTGTAAGCACAGCCTGGTTGGGAACAGCGTAGTTCTCCAGGCTGCAACACAGACAGACCCAGGGGAAGAAAACCAGGAGGGTCTGTCCAAAGATACAGATCTCCAGGAGCCAGAGCAAAGGGAGCATCCAAGTCCGGACTCCATCAGGGACGCTGGAGTCAAGCGCAGACCGGTATGTACTTTACTGCAGTTATTGTGTTATTGGGCTCCCAACAATAATAATTTTGCTGAGGGAAGTACTGGACTGCCCCCTTGCAATCCCATAGGCCCAGAGACTTTTTTAGAGACCCCAGCCCAGCTGTGGGGACTGGCTGGAGGGAAAGGGGTTGCTATGGGACAGGGGTTGTTTTATGGGGCTCCCAAAAATACGGTTTTGCCTCAGAAGAATGTATGGGTGCATCCCACTGTGTCCCCAGAGACTTCCATGCTGCTGCCACAAACAGAGAGCTGGGATCCTGGACTGTTTTGGGTGGGGGTGCATGGCAAGAGCAATTTGCTCTATACAGTGGGAGCAAGGCCAAGGGCTGGGGGAGGTCTTTACTCTGCACCTTGGGACTGTGTGCGCACCGACATGAACTTGCCTAGCATGCAGCGGGCCGGGCCAAACCAGCAGATTCATGACTATCAGCGTAGCTGGGAAAATCTTTGATGTTCCCTGCCCGCTTGAGGAAGGATTGTCATGAATCAGCCAGTGGCCATATTGGATTTGGGTGTGAACTATGCTGGGGCCATTTTGTGATTGGCAGTCATCTGGGACTTGGACAGATGTCTGTCACAGGCTGTTGACACAAGAGACGATACCTGGGGGTTTGGGGCTCCCAGACACCCTGTTATACTGTTATACGGTTATACTGTTATATTATTACTAGCGACTTGCCCGTCAAAAAATGACGGCAATGTGATGTATATGTTTGTCAAGTTGTTTAGTTATTAAGATATATTTTTGACCCTTGTAAGTATTTTAATATGAACGTGTATTTTTGTAAAATGTTGATGTAATGGTTTTTTAAAATGTAATTAGTATCTGAATAATTGTTAACTTTAATATACATTGAATGAATAGGAAAGCAAAAAGTAAAAACCCTTCTTTAAACGTCGCGAATTTTAACATGAAGTTTAAACTATATGTAAGCAATAACCATCAAAGTATATATTTTTAAACTTGAACTTTATTTTTTATGTAAGTTTAGAAGTTGACAAAACATTGGTATAATTTTGAACATTATAAACAGGAACATAGTGAATACATTTTGTAACCTAATTTTTTATTAAAAGTATTAACATTTGAATGTAAAAACAATTGACATTTAAATTAATCAGTATTAAAATTCAATTTCTATCACAATAATTGTTAACTTGAATATACATTGAATGTAGAGGAAGGCATACAGTAAAACTCTTCTTAAAACGTACGTAATTAAAGTAATTTATTACTGAGCACATAAACTGGCGATAAACATTAATGTAGGTAGTAATGTTAAGATAACAGACAATATTTACATTGTGACTTAAAAGGTGCTTGACCTCTTAACATCCACTTTGTAATCTGTTGAATGAAATAACTTGAAAATATATTTTTTAAACTTGTAACATTAGAAACATTAACATAGTGACTTAACATTTTAACATAATTTTTACTAACAATGCAAGGCAAGTATTTTGTGAGGCAAATCATTCATAAACATGACTTCCATTAATTATGACTGAATTAAACAACCAATTGTTATGTATTTTGCAATGCTTTAAAAAAATCTTGGCATCTTTAATTTGTATCCTTCAAAGTTATAGTACTTCATAGTAGACAATGTTTTTAGTAAAAATACGTCCATCTTCTAATAAATCACCTTGACTTTCATTGTTTTCAATGTAAACTTTAATAGCCTGTGGATTTTTGCACCGTGACAACGCAACGTACAATTGACCATGTGCAAAAACTGGTTCTTCCAAGAAAATACCCACAGATTTGAAAGTTTGACCTTGTGATTTATTAATGGTCATGGCAAATGCCATAATAATGGGAAATTGTCTTCTTTGAAGTATAAAAGGGAGACTACTTTCACTTGGTGCTAAATCTATTCTTGGTATGAAAACTCTCTCTCCTTTATGGGTCCCAGTTAAAATTTCAGCATCTATAAAATGGTCCTTTAATTGTTGAACAATTAATCTTGTGCCATTGCATAGGCCTTTTTTGGGGTTCATATTTCGCAGTAACATGATAATTGCACCTTTCTTTAGCTGCAAAATATGTGGTGGCATTCCAGAAGGAGTTAAAGAGTTTATGAATTCAGTCAAAAAGTTAGCCTGACTTTCATTGTCATCAGCAAGTACAGAATCAGCACTGTGATAATTTCTTTGTGGTGCATAAATTTTTTTTAAGATTTCATTATTGAGGATTAATGCATCTTTATTTTTACACGTCAGTATGACTTGGTTGGCAAGCTCGGAATATTCTTCGTTATTTATGCTCCCTTCAAATATAGCCGATATAATATCTTGTTGACAAATCATATGAGGTGGGATCTCTACAGTGTCATCAGGTAAATGTAGTATTTTTTCTGTTCTGCCTTCTCCAATTTTAATAAGCCAATCATTGAAATCAGTTTGGCCTTCTGATCTCATATTTTGTTGCAGTTGAAGATGGGTAAAATGTTTCCATACTATACTTGACTTTATACATGTTTCGATAATGTCAGTTCGATTTCCATGTACAACGACAGTTAATGTTTGTCTGAAATCGCCACCCAACAACATTACCTTTCCACCAAATGGAAAAGTATTCTCCATGACTTCACGAAGCAAACGGTCAATACATTGGAGGGCATAGCATGACATCATTGTGGCCTCATCTATTATAATTAATTTACATTTCTTCAATTTCTTTGCTTGTAAGGATGTCATGCGAATATCTGACACAGAATTTTCTAAAATAGGCACTGGCAGTTTAAATCCACTATGAACAGTTCTTCCACCTTCTAATAAAAGTGCAGCAATTCCAGTAGTGGCAAACGCCATTGCTATTTTTCCTTGGGCTCGTACTGAACTCATTAATAAATTGTACAAATATGTTTTTCCTGATCCGCCAGGTCCATCAAGATAGAAATAACGCTCTGTCACCATGTCATCATCTATAGCATTTTTAATGGCATGAAATGCTTGCAATTGTAGTGTATTTAAAGTTGCAAGTCTTTCTTCTGTTCTTTCTGCTTGTAGTTGAATGTCATAGTCTTCAAAGTTAATGTCATCTATAAGACCTGGATCAGGCAAATTAAAACTTGCACAACTTAATCCATGAGTTAAAAAGACTTCTTGGATTTCCATTAACGCTTTTAAGTGTGCAATGGGTTCATTGTATCGTCGCATAAAGTCTTCAGCCATATTACTTTTAAAAGTCTCCCACAAAGCTAATGCATTTGGAGCATTTGAGAAGATACAAATAAAAGCAAATTGTTCTCTCATCTGTCGTGGCATTTGACATTGTGCTGCTGCTTCTTCTAAACATCTTTCCCACTCTGTATCATCAGCGAGTAAGTTTCTATGTCTTGCAGCTAAATGGAAGGATTCATATACAATGTCATTAACAGTTCTTAAGTGTTCAAAACTTTGTGCTCCAGGAACATTTAAAAGTAATATCCGTAAGCAAAAACGTTCCACATCTCTTGGACTGACTGTGTAAATTCTTGGAATAATTTTATTGCCTCTGGTTTTTCTTGGTCTCCATAATCCATTCACAAAAACATAGTGATATGGAATTTCAATATATAAGTATTGTGTTGCTTCAGCATCAGTGGAATTTAATGCAAACCATGCAGTTAGTGTAGTGTGACGATCTTCACTTTGGGCCAATGCATTCATTTCATTTCCAGCATGGAAATAGACTAAATGTCGTTGTGGCAAATGTACTGCTAACCTATATACTGCATGTGATCTATCATGCATTTCAAATTTTAAAAGCCGACACATAGCTTCTGGCGCACTGACATAGCGAGCATCTACATGAGATGCAAGTTCATCATGTACTAACTCACTACTTTCAGGGTTGTCTGCACTTTTGACGACTACAGTAGCTGCATCGTAACCTTTGTAAATATATTTGTAGACATATTTAATGGATTTGATGGAAGTGCAGGCTTCTACGTTGATGTGGGCGTTGTACTTCATGAGTAAATGTGGATTGTAGGGTACTACATATATATTGTCCACTTTTTTTCCACGAATAATGGCACTATCTCCTTCTCTTCTTTTATAAAGTGGATATCCATCACAATTGGCATAGGTTTTGTCTCTTTTGGAAATTCTTTGGAACATTTATTATTTTCCATACATGGTGATTGTGGATTAAGGTCACCACAGGGTCCATGAATCATGCGATGAGTAACAATCTCATATAGTCTACCATATAGTTCTGGATCTGGTAGTTCAGCAACAATGACTGCATCCACTTTGTCTGAAGTATCTAATTTATCTTTTTCTTGAAGTATTATTAGAAGATGTGCATGTGGAAGGCCTCTTTTTTGAAATTCAATGGTATATACATAAGCAATACATTTGCCAAATAACTGATTTATAGTGAAGTCACGTATTAATTCATTTAATTTAATCTTAAAAACTCTGGCTACTAAATCTGGTCGATCTGAAGCAGTTTGTCCAAGAAGTAGATTTAGTGTAATTTCTGGCCATTGTGGATTACATGTAAATGTCACAAATAGATCGGGTTTGCCAAATTTTGTCACAATAGCCATAGCATCATTGTATCTTTCTCTCATATTCCGAGGAGATCCTTGAAAGGAAGATGGTAAAATGATGGCTTTGCCAGCTGTCATGTCTCTGCTTGTAGCCACGTCAGCAACATAGTCCATGAGTCCAGAATATTGTTCTACACGGAGTTTATCTTGTTGATATTTGATAAAGTTTAAATTATTTGCCTCAACTTGCAAATATGAATCAATAATCCATTGTTGTGTTAGTTTCCCACCACATAAAATTGGATTAAATACATTGCGAATGGCAATTTGAGCTACTTTAAATTCAAGCATAGAAACATTATTTCGGATTCTGGCTTTTGGGTAACTGGGAAGAGTTAATTTTGGTTGCCAACCTGCTTCTCCGTGTGGGAAAAAGATGGGATATGTCATTGGATCTAAATTTGGACTTAAGATACTCATATTAATAAACGGTTGGTCCTCATTTCTAGGATATATTCGAATGTCTCTTTGAAATGGTGGTTCTCCTTCATCATTCTGAAACACCATTGCAACCTCATTTGTTGTTGGCAAGTTATAACGACGTTTATCAGTATGTCTGTCTCTTTTAAGCACCATATTAACCTTCGGCATTGGTAATTGATGTGTTTGTGAATGAAGTAGTTGTTCATTTTCTACTTCTGCCAATTTTTTATAAGCTTTACTGTAGGGATTGTTGTCCATAATGTTATTTAGCTCTATGAAAACAGTGGGTAAGCATTTTTTATTTTCTTCCATCTGCATACGTTGGTCAACAGCTTCCATTGTATCTAGGACATATAGTTGAGCGAATTTTCTTTTATTTCCTTCCTCTGGATGTAAATGGGAAGTGCGATGATAAATTTGTCCTTGGACTTTAAAACAGTAAGGACCATGTCCTGGTACATTAGCAGCTAATGTTGCCCCCATGGATGCAAAGGATATGGCACTATTGTAGGATCTTATGTTTGTCTTAAAATTTTTGTAGTTTGGAAAAGTAGGTTCAGTCATAATATTTTGTAAATAAATTGGAAATTCTTTCCTTTCTGGAAGTTTGAACTTGCCTTTTTGACAACAACTAATAAATTGTCCATCTCTGGGTCTCTCCTGTTTAAAATAATAAGCCTCACAAAACTGACATTGAGTAGTCATGTCCCCACAACTATGAACCTCTACTGCTAAAGACTTGAGTAGAGGACAATTTGCAAAGCATATAGGATTTTGACTTTCATATTCATCAGGTGAAATGTCATATAATGTTTCAACAACAGGTTCTAAATGTTTTGTTTTTTTCGTTGCTTTTCTTGGTATATGTTGTATTGTTTGAGGTAAAATGTCATGTAATGTTTCATGAAACGGTTCTAAATGCTTTGTTTTCTTTGTTGCTTTTTTTGGTATCTCGTGTATTTTTTCTGGTAAAATGTCATCTGATGTTTGAGCAACAGGTTGTAAATGCTTTATTTTCTTTGTTGTTTTTTTTGACATATCTTTAATTTCTGCAAGTGACAGTCTTTTGCTTGCAATTCTTTTGCGTTCTTTTTCTCGTCGAATTTCCTTCTTCTCCGGTGTCTGCTGGCTGTCTGCTCTCTGTCGTCGTTCTCTAGCTTGGCGTCTTTTCTTTTCTTGTTTACTCTCGTTATCAGCCATGTTAATCTGTAAAAATAAAATAATGTACCATTAGTTTGAGATGTTAAGTTGTTTTTCATGACAAATAGTTATCAATAGTGTGTTAACATTTAATACTTAATCAATTTCAATGCAGTCAATTGAATAAAAGTCTAAATAAGGCCATCAGATAATTATTTAAAGAAATTTTTATTTATTAAACATGTATCCA
The DNA here is from genome assembly GCA_027410445.1 of Discoglossus pictus. Lineage (NCBI taxonomy): Eukaryota > Metazoa > Chordata > Amphibia > Anura > Alytidae > Discoglossus > Discoglossus pictus. The sequence goes on from CM050163.1 coordinate 158,515,275, forward strand.
AAAGCAAGTGTTTCAGTAACTAAAAAGGTATTTTCAAAAAGATGTTATGTCCTTATTTACAGCACTATTCAATTTGTCAAATGGCAATTAAATTAGGGTTTAGGACTGGAATGTTACAATGACAAATTGTATAGATTCTGTGTTTTTAGACTTTTTTGGACTATGCCAATGTATTTTTTAAGTTTACATTGAAGTTTGTATTTACTGTTAAAGATTATTGGCCCTAAAAGACAAATAAGAGATAGATGATAGATATTACTTTTTATACTGTACCTTGGTTGAAGTTTGATTTCAAGCAAAAATCTTTGTTGGTCCTGTGTTGAAAGCCTTCGTCCGATGGTCTGGTCCTGTGTTGGAAGTCCTCGTCCGATGGTGTAGTCCTCTGTTGAAAGTCCTCGTCCTCTGGTGTGGTCCTCAGTTCCAACTCCTGTTCCGATGTTCTTGACGCAGTATCTGTTATAAAATAAAAATGAAAATGTTATGTTATTTGAATGTCTTTGTATTAATGAAAAAATGCCATTATTTCTGTGTTTTTCTACAATCCTTTTTGGTGCGCCGCAATTTTGGTATGCTTCTGTAGGCTTTTTTCTAAGGCTTATGGGTGGTTAAACATTAAAGAAGAATATTAATTAATTTTTCTCTTTTTTTACTTGTTATACTGTACCTTGGTTGAAGTTTGATTTGAAGCAGAATCTTTGTTGGTCCTGTGTTGAAAGCCTTCGTCTGATGGTCTGGTCCTGTGTTGAAAGTCCTCGTCCAATCGTCTGGTCCTCTGTTGAAAGTCCTCGTCCGATGGTGTAGTCCTCTGTTGAAAGTCCTCGTCCGATGGTGTAGTCCTCTGTTGAAAGTCCTGGTCCAATGGTCTGGTCCTCTGTTGAAAGTCCTCGTCCAATGGTCTGGTCCTCAGTTGAAACTCCTGGTCCGATGTTCTTGACGCAGTATCTGTTATAAAATAAAAATGAAAATGTAATTTTATTTGAATGTATTTGTATGAAGTACAAAATGACATTATTTCGGTGTTTTTCTACAATCCCATTTGGTGCCCACCACTTTTGGTATTCTTATTTAGGCCTTTTTCTAAGGCTTATAGATTGTTAAACATAAAATAAGAATATAAATGTAGTTTGGTATGTGTTTGTGTAAGTTTTCGTACAATCCTGTTTGGTGCGCACCACTGTTGGTATGCTTATTTAGGCTTCTTTCTAAGGCTTATAGGTTGTTAAACATAAAATTAAGAATATAAATGTAGTTTGCTATGTGTTTGTGTGAGTTTTTGTACAATCCTGTTTGGTGGCCACCACTGTTGGTATGCTTATTTATGCTTCTTTCTAAGGCTTATAGGTTGTTAAACATAAAATAAGAATCTAAATGTAGTTTGCTATGTGTTTGTGTGAGTTTTCATACAATCCTGTTTGGTGCGCACCACTGTTGGTATGCTTATTTAGGCCTTTTTCTAAGGCTTATAGATTGTTAAACATAAAATCAGAATGTAAATGTAGTTTGGTATGTGTTTGTGTGAGTTTTCGTACAATCCTGTTTGGTGCGCACCGCTGTTGGTATGCTTATTTAGGCTTCTTTCTAAGGCTTATAGGTTGTTAAACATAAAATTAAGAATATAAATGTAGTTTGCTATGTGTTTGTGTGAGTTTTCATACAATCCTCTTTGGTGCGCACCACTGTTGGTATGCTTATTTAGGCTTCTTTCTAAGGCTTATAGGTTGTTAAACATTAAATAAGAATTTAAATGTAGTTTGCTATGTGTTTGTGTGAGTTTTCATACAATCCTGTTTGGTGCGCACCAATGTTGGTATGCTTATTTAGGCTTCTTTCTAAGGCTTATAGGTTGTTAAACATAAAATCAGAATGTAAATGTAGTTTGCTATGTGTTTGTGTGAGTTTTCATACAATCCTGTTTGGTGCGCACCACTGTTGGTATGCTTATTTAGGCTTCTTTCTAAGGCTTATAGGTTGTTAAACATAAAATAAGAATCTAAATGTAGTTTGCTATGTGTTTGTGTGAGTTTTCATACAATCCTCTTTGGTGCGCACCACTTTTGGTATGCTTATTTAGGCCTTTTTCTAAGGCTTATAGGTTGTTAAACATAAAATAAGAATGTAAATGTAGTTTGCTATGTGTTTGTGTGAGTTTTCATACAATCCTGTTTGGTGCGCACCAATGTTGGTATGCTTATTTAGGCTTCTTTCTAAGGCTTATAGGTTGTTAAACATTAAATAAGAATTTAAATGTAGTTTGCTATGTGTTTGTGTGAGTTTTCGTACAATCCTTTTTGATGGGCACCACTTTTGTTATACTTATGTAGTGTTTTTTCTAATGGTTATAGGTTGTTAAACAAAAAGAATATGAATTTAGTTTGCTATGTGTTTGTTACAATCCTGTTATGTGTGTACCAGTTTGTGTGTACCATATGTTGCATACTTTGGCCCTCATTCAATTGCAGTTTGGCCAATTCAATAGGGTTCTAAATGTGCTTATTTCGAGCCCTATTGAATTGTCCAAAATATCAATTGCATGAGGGCCTTTGGTTGCTGGATTTGTTATATTGTGAGGGCCTCATTGAATTTGTTTTTTCGCAATGGAATTTGGCTCAATATGAGCACAGAGCATCTTTTTTTACAGAAGTTTTTAAGTAAAAACTTCTGTTCAAAAATATGCTCTGTGCTTATATAGAGCCCTATTGAAATGGGCAAATCACATTTGAATGAGGCCCTCGGCCATTAAACATATTTAGGTCCTGAATCAATTGCGTTTTGACCAATTGAATAGGGCTCTATATAAGCACATAAAATATTTTTTGACAGCAGTTTTTAGTTAGTGAAGACCTTGATTGTGGTTAGAAGTTCAGTAACCAAAAATGTCTGTCTAAAAAATCTGTTATGTGCTTATATAGAGCCCTATTCAATTGGCCAACTCGCAATTGAATGAGGCTCATGGTTCGGTTCTTTTTTATACTTAATACTTTACCTTGATTGAAGTGTGGAATGACAGAGGGTCCCCTCCTGCCAATCTTAATCCGCCGGTCTTCTTGTAGTGTCTGTTTGAAAAATAAAGTGAAATAGTGAATTTTAGAAATTTTTATTTGTATTTAACAAAGCATGGCCTTTTCAGAATTTAAAGTATTTTTGTATCTTACCTCTTCTTCTTTGTTGGTGTTCTTTAAAAGGGATTGTGCTTCACAGTGTACGGTGCAAATTGTTGAGAGACGCTGTTGATGCAGAGTCTGTTTGAATATTAAAAAAAGTTGAAAGATTGAGTTTTAGGTGATCTATTAAATTGCAGTAAATTAATTTCATTGAAATATACTTCTGTAATTAATTTGAATTAACATAATTTTTTGGTGGGGTCTACACACATGTCACATACATGAAGCACATTTCCATAGTTGAAAGTAATTTTTTTGTGTGCGTCTGACATATAACTATACATGAATCATATTTTAATTGTTAAATTAACGTTATTTTTATTTTTGGCCAACATACATAAATGTGTGTGTGACATGTGACTATAGATGATACACATATATGTGCGTGTCACATATCAGTATACATGACTCATATTTTAATAGTATTTTAATAGTCCCAACTTATTTTTTTGTAATGTAATTTAAATGTAGTTGTTTAATTAGTTTGTTGCAGGGGCAATACACATAAATGTGCATGTGACATGTCACTATACATTATACACATAAATGTGCGTGTGACATGTCACTATACATTATACACATAAATGTGCGTGTCACTTGTCAGTATACATTATACGCATAAATGTGCGTGTGACATGTCCCTATACATTATACGCATAAATGTGCGTGTGACATGTCAGTATACATTATACACATAAATGTGCGTGTCACTTGTCAGTATACATTATACGCGTAAATGTGCGTGTCACTTGTCAGTATACATTATACACATAAATGTGCGTGTCACTTGTCAGTATACATTATACGCATAAATGTGCGTGTGACATGTCACTATACATTATACACATAAATGTGCGTGTCACTTGTCAGTATACATTATACGCATATATGTGCGTGTCACATGTCAGTATACATTATACGCATATATGTGCGTGTCACATGTCAGTATACATAAACCTCTTTGTCTTCTTTAATTTTTATTTTTGATGTCCTGTCTTGATAATAAAATGTAATATATTATAGCTTACCTCTCAGTTGTAATTTGCACAATGTAAAGTAGTAAATTAGGAAATAATTGTCTTCTCAAGTTTTAGCAGCAGTTATGTCTGAAGTCACTCCGTTCATCACCTGAGGAGAAATGTATTTTTTTGTGTGAAATAGGCAGTATTTATAAACTTGTAGAAAGTTCTGGAAAGTGAGACCGTTAGAACGTAATACGCATGCGCTATTTGCGTTCCAGCTTACAATTTGCGTTCCATCCGCCATTTTGTGCGTAGTAGTGGTTAAAATGGTGTTTAATATGAGTGTGATCCGATCCGCATAGTATGTGTTTCATTATTGCGAGTAAGTGTAGTGTAGTTACGTCTGGAGCCTCGTTTTCGTTTTGTTCGGCGGCCATTTTTTCTCTCGCTTAGCCGATTTTCGGTCGTTTAAACTCTTTGTTTTGACTTAAATGGACGTGTAAATGAACTTTTGGAGGTGCCGGATGCCCCCCCGTGCTGTAAGTAAGCTTTTTATGTGTTTGTTGTGTTTATTTCTTGTGTTTGTGATGTTTTGATGCGCGGCGGTTGGAATGGGTCTTTCGCGGCCGTATTTGTTTCCGATGCGGCCGTATTTTGTTGCGATGTTGCCGTATTTTTTTGCGATATACGCAGTTAGCTTTTACGTGTACGACGCAGTGTATTTGTTTCTAAGTCGTGCGTATGTGTGTTAAGAGCGTGTGAAGGGCCTTTTTTACTGTTTTTTTGTTAAGTCTTGCGTCTGTGTGTCTGGGTGTAAGCGGGTGTGAGGCGACTTTGAGGTTTTTTTTGTTATGAAGTTGTGTGTGTGTGTATGTGTGTGTTAACACAGCCGATGTTGGGATGCTCCCACCACCGCAAATGCGGACCCTCGCTTCGCGAGGATCCGCATTTGCGGGGACGTTGTTGGGTTTTTGTTGGCTGGGCGGTTGGGTTTATTCTGTTAAAAAGTTGTGTGTGTGTATGTGTGTGTTAACACAGCCGACGTTGAGCCTCCACAACCGCAAATGCGGGCCCTCGCTTCGCGAGGACCCGCATTTGCGGCGAACTGCGTCCCTCGCTTCGCGAGGGACGCAGTTCTTGCGGGCTCGCGCGTTGTTGGGTTTTTGTTGGCTGGGCGGTTGGGTTTATTCTGTTAAAAAGTTGTGTGTGTGTATGTGTGTGTTAACACAGCCGACGTTGAGCCTCCACAACCGCAAATGCGGGCCCTCGCTTCGCGAGGACCCGCATTTGCGGCGAACTGCGTCCCTCGCTTCGCGAGGGACGCAGTTCTTGCGGGCTCGCGCGTTGTTGGGTTTTTGTTGGCTGGGCGGTTGGGTTTATTCTGTTAAAAAGTTGTGTGTGTGTATGTGTGTGTTAACACAGCCGACGTTGAGCCTCCACAACCGCAAATGCGGGCCCTCGCTTCGCGAGGGACGCAGTTCTTGCGGGCTCGCTACGCGAGCCCGCAAGCGTGAGCAACGACTCGTACGCTCACAACTATATATGTGATGATGATTATTGTCTAAGGAAATGAGCAGGGTTCCCATCACCATCAATAAAAGTCATCATAATGCATGAGATGGATTGATGTGGAAACCCTGCCCCAATCCCATATACTATGAGGACATTAGGTGGTTTTATGTGGGGTGCGCTTTTACGCTTGTACTTAAATAGACTGACAGTGTGTGGAATATGTACACATATGTATATGATAGTATGGGGTAGTCATGCTGGATACATTGCCACATACATCTTGCAACAGGAGAAGGACCCCAGCTGGCCACCAAGGTTAATCCTTTAAGTACACATACTTAAGTCAGGAACAATAGGCTCCCACCAGACATAGGGGCACCATCTATCCAGGGGGCCTCTGGGGTCTGGGCCATAGCAAAGAGATGTGTCTCTCTTAACTGCCAGCGTCCAAATGACTCTGTTAGCCACACCTAGTGGGCGGCCCAGGGGAGGGGTCTGGAAGTTCCCAGAGCTTACCTCTAGTCCATTGGCTAGAGGTAATCAAGTTACTGTGGAGATTACTCCATTGGCCAAGAGGAAGATAAGGGTTGGACAAAGGGGTAGCCACTCCCTGTACTGTTGTTGTGAGTTGTTTAAATACTTGTGTAAAAATAAAGAAGTTGTTCATAATTTTCATCAAGACTTTGGGCCTCATTCTATTATCGGCCGCAGCCGCTGCGGGGCCGCAAGGACCGGCCGCAAGCTATTCTGCTATTCTATTCCCTTACGGCCGGGGATTCCGGCAGGCTTGCGGCCGGTGCCTTGCTATCTCTTGCGGCCGCTCGCGCCGGAGGAAAGCCTTTGATCTAAAACGGCCGCAAGAGATTTGCAATTCAATTGCTCCGGGAAACCTCTCTGCAAGGCTAAAAACGAGCCGCAGTTACTTGCAGGAAAAAGGTCTCGCTAGCACCAATTAAGCACATAAAATAGCTCAAATAAAGCCATCCTGCACTTTGAGAAGACTATAAAGGGATTTTAGGTGTTAGAAAAAATAGCACATAATTATCCTGTACTCAAACCCGTAAAATATTTCATTTTTAATATCCGTAAAATATACATGTAAAAAGTCCAGAGTGCTTGGAGCACCTCAGACACGCCCACGCCGCAGCAGGCAAATAAACAGTTAATTTGAACTCGGGTTTGGGCAGATGTGCAAGCTTGAGAGTGGGTTCCTTTTATTCCTCATGTCCCCCAATATGATCCCTAGCATTTACAGAGCTGTACAGTGCAGGCTTGAATTTATTTTTGACTTTTTATATTTCACAGATTACGGCCGGTTCCAAGATATGCGGCCGGCCGTAAAAGGAGATCCTTGCGGGGCCGTATAATAGAATCGCGAGTAAACTGAACCCCCGCAAGGAATCGCAGCCTTACGGCCGATTTACGGCCGATAATAGAATGAGGCCCTTTGTGTGCAGGTGTATTATTGACCCAAGGGCATATGCTGGCAGAGGAGATCGTTTCTGACTCCATGCCAGGTTCTTCCCAGGCACACTACCAAAAGCTGGGACTTATGCTCTTGCATCCACAAGGAAGGTCCATTGGTCTGAGTCACCCAAATCTTAGGTCTAAAACCTACAGGAGAAAAGAGGATTAGGATCCTCTATACTCCATCATCATTGTAGGTTGTGACAGGGGGTGTATATACTAGCGACTTGCCTGTCAAAAAATGACGGTCAATAAAAGAAAGTGTTGAAATGCTGTTTGTCACACAATGTGAGTGTACTGTGTGCCTCAAGTAACTAAATTCCTCAAAAAGCAGAAATCTACATTACATAAAATAAGAAAAACTAAAATCACCAAAAATAAAAAATGTACATTACAGAACAAAAAATAAACCTAATTCACAAAAAATAAAACAAAGGAACATTACAGAAAATAACAAAATACATTACAACCCCCCCCCTCACTACAATTTTTTTTTTAAATTACACACCTGAAAATGAAATACATATAATACATACATATAATACAATACAACAGAATTAAATAAAATAAAAAAATGTACATTACAGAACCAAAAAAAGAAACCTAAGTGACCAAAAATAAAAAAGTAACATTACAGAAACTAAAAAAATACATTACAACCTCCCGTCACTACAAATTTAAAAAACAAATTACACACCTGAAAAAGAAATACATCTAATACATACATATAATCCAATACAACAGAATTAAATAAACTAAAATACAACAGAATTAAATAAACTAAAATACAACACAATTAAATAAACTAAAATACAACACAATTAAATAAACTAAAATACAACCCTATGTAATATGCATGCCACTATCTACTATGCATGCCACTATCTACTATACATGCCACTATCTACTATACATGCCACTATCTAATATAAATGCCACTATTTAGTATAAATGCCACTATGTAATATTTATGCCACTATATAATGTAATATACATCCCACTATGTAATATACAATACTATCTAATAATACATCCCCCTATCTATGTAATATACAAACCAATGCTATCTATATATATATAGCTACCCTAATTGTAAGCTACAATAAAATAATTAAGGACACTTACATTTGAGATGTTACTTCAGATCAGCAACCTATGGTAAAAAAAGATTCCAAAAATTAATACAACACATTTACATGAAATACCTAAACATTCTAAATAGTGTAAACATTGTAAACATTCTAAATATTCTAAATATTGTAAATAATATACTCACCTTTCCAGCATGTCCCGTTCCAACATGTCACTTCCTCCATGTTCCGTCCGCCATGTTCCATCGGCCATCTTTCCTCCTGTCAAAAAAAAAACATTACATTAGTAAACATAAAGCAAAGTAAAATAAACACAATCTACATTATACTTACTTTTCCGCGATGTCTCCGGCCTCCTCATCTTTGACTGAAGCATCCGCGCCTTTAAAAAAAAAAAAAAAAAAAAACGACACACATCCGCCCTTGCGGATGTCTCCGACGCTTATGACCTTCCTATGGAGTGTTCCAGAGTAAAATTGGCAATGGCGGCTTCTGATTGGCTGAAAAGGCTGTCTATCAAATTCAGCCAATGAGAAGATCCCATTTGTAAACCAATGAAAAAAGTATACACCCCAAAATACAACGCTGATTGGATAACACACCTTTCAATCTTTATCTGAACCAATCCTAAGGCTTTATTGCCATCAGCCAATCACAATGGAATATACACCCACATACTGATTGGTGAACACATCTGCGCCTTCCCATTGGCTGTAATATTGATTGATTTTAACAGTAGCCAATGAGAATGCGCAAATCCTTCACCAATCAGTACGTGAGGGTGTATTCCATTGTGATTGGCTATTGTCAGTGCAACCAATCAGAATGCGCAGAGGCTCCAACCAATCACCCTGTGGGGGTGTATTCCATTGTGATTGGCTGAAGGCATCTGCGCCTTGTGATTGGTTTAAATAAAGATTGATAGGTGCATTATCCAATCAGAGTGGGATTTTAGGGTGTATCCCTTTCTGATTGACTCACACATTAGCGCCTCCTGATTGGGTGAATTTGATAGACGGCGTTAATTTTTTTATTTTAGCTTAGACTTAGATTAGTTAATATATAGATAGCATTTATTGTATGTTAGCTAGGGGTTTTATATAGATAGCATAGGATGTATTGTATATTAAATTGTGTTATTTATTTAGATAGATTGGGAATGTATTATTATTATGTAGATAGGATGTATATTAGATTATGCTATTTATTTAGATAGGTTGGGTATGTATTATTAAATAGATAGGATGTATATTAGATTATGCTATTTATTTAGATAGATTGGGAATGTATTATTATATAGATAGGATGTATATTAGATTATGCTATTTATTTAGATAGATTGTGTAATGTATATTAGATAGTGGTGTATTGTATTGTAATTTTATGTAATTGTATTGTAATTGTATGTATTTGTATTGTATGCATTTGTATTGTATGTATTTCCTTTTCAGGTGTGTATTTTTTTTTTCTGTAGTGAGGTGGGGGGGTTGTAATTATTTTTTTTTTGTAATGTTCCTTTTTTTATTTTTTGTGACTTAGGTTTTATTATTTTGTGTAATGTGGTTTTTTTTGCAAGTTAGTTTTTTATTTCATGTAATGTAGATTTTTTTGTGTGACTTTAGGCTTTTTTATTTCCTTAATTAGAGTGGTGGGGGTTAATAGGGGGTAGGTAGTGTAGATGTTAATAGGCTAGTGTAGAGGGTTTTTAGTTGATATTTAATGTTTTATTGGGGGGGTATAGTGCAGTGTAGTGTTTATACTTAGTGTCATGATGGTCCTTGAGGACCATCATGGCACTTATGTGGTTAATGTAGTGTTGTAACAGGCCCATAATGGTGTTAATATACCCTTATGGGACTGATGGGGTTAAATAGAGGCTTATGGGGGTCTGTTTTGACCCCCATGAGTGACATGCTTAATGAAGGGCTTATGGGGGTCTCTATTGACCCCCATGAGTGACATGGTTAATAATGGGTTTATGGGGGTCTGTATTTACCCCCATTAATGACAGGGTTAATGAAGGGCTTATGGGGGTCTATATTGACTCCGATACGTGACAGGGTTAATGAGGGTTTTATGGGGGTCTGTATTGACCCCCATGATTGACAGGGTGACAGTGTATATTTTTTTTCTTTTACAACAGGTCCTTTAAGGACCGGTAACACAGTAATTTGGAATTTTGATTGCAGCAGGGGACCCCGATCGAGTGCAATCAAGCCCCCCACTGCGATGTTTAATGTGGGGTTAATGCAGGGTTCCGAGCTTATCTTGGATTTCCTGGGGTTAATGTGGGTTTCCGAGCTTATCTCGGATCCCTTCTTGTCTAATTTGTACGTGGCTGGGCTGTGAGCCTCGCTTTCGTTTTTTTTGGCGGCCATTTTTTCTCTCGTTTAGCGGATTTTGGAATTTGGACTTCAATGGAGGTGTAACTTCACTTCCAGAGGTCCTGGCTGCCCCCCCTTGCTATGGGTAAGCTTTTTATGTAGTTTGTGTGAGCATTTGGTGTGTTTTCACTGTTTTTAGTTGCGCGCGGGTCGGCCGTTATAGTCGGATTCTTAGTGCGTGTTGGTGTTTGTTACGTTAAGGTTGGTTCCGTTAAGGTTAGTGCGTGTGACGTGTTTAACGGCTCGCCTCGCTATTCGAGGCTCGCCAGCAATGAGCGCCTGTGGCGCTCATTGTCTCATTGGCTAAGTGCTATGAGTTAACGGCTTGCGTCGCTACGCGAGGCTCGCCGGCAATGAGCGCCTGCGGCGCTCATTGCCCAAGTGTTACGATTTAACCGCTCGTCTTGCTGCGCGAGGCTCGCCGGGCGATGAGTCGTACGCACCACGCAACACAGCGTGACGACGAATCGTAGTTGGACAATTATAATATGTGATACACAGTATCTCACAAAAGTGAGTACACCCCTCACATTTTTGTAAATATTTTATTATATCTTTTCATGTGACAACACTGAAGAAATTACACTCTGCTACAATGTAAAGTAGTAAGTGTGCAGCCTGTTTACCAGTGTAAATTTGCTGTCCTCTCAAATTAACCCAACACACAGCCATTAATGCTTAAACCGTTGGCAACAAAAGTGAGTACACCCCTAAGTGGAAATGTCCAAAATAGGCCCAAAGTGTCAATATTTTGTGCGGCCACCATTATTTTCCAGCACTGCCTGAACCCTCATGGGCATGGGGTTCACCAGAGCTTCACAGGTTGCCATTATAGTGCTCTTCTATTCCTCCATGATGACATCAAGGAGCTGGGGGATGTCAGAGACCTTACTCTCCCCCACCTTCCATTTGAGGAAGTTCCAGTGCATCACCTTTACCTTCAGCTTCTTTACAAAGGCATCTTGGAGGTGTGTTTGGGGTCGTTATCATGTTGGAATACTGCCCTGCGGCCGAGTCTCCGAAGAGAAGGGAACATGCTCTGCTTCAGTATGTCACAGTACATTTTGGCATTCATGGTTCCCTCAATGAACTGTAGCACCCCAGTGCCAGCAGCACTCATGCAGGCCTGGACCAAACATATATACACATATGTCTATATGTGTACAGTATATATGTTTTCTATAATATGTTGTGTTGCATTTACATGATGATGCCCGATGCTGCCTCCACTCTCTCTGTTAAGTTCAAACTGAGGGTTTCTTCTCAAATCAGTGTTTTTGTATTACTTGTGCCTTATCAATTTATCTATCATATAGGGATTACTTCAACTATCTTTCCTCAGTAAAGATGTATGCTTTCGGCTCCTTCTCTCTATCTCTCTCTCTTAATTTAAAACCCCTGGCAGTTAATTATCTGGCAGTTAATTATCCCTTTTGCGGGTTCTGTCCAGTGGTTCCTAAGGCTGCTTCACAGCTGTTACTTATGCTAATTGCAGCGCAGCAATGGTTTTGGTGGTTCCCGGAAATCCCAGCCCCTTCACAGCTACAGCGCATATGGTTTACAGATGCCAGCTGAGTGACGCAATTTTGGGTCATTAATTATTTACAGTAATGTGTAAATTGAGTAAAAAAAACTCCTGCAAACTTTTTATGGCAGTGCTGTCATATAGAGCACCTGATTTACATGAGGCCCTTTGTAACTATGTAACAATGAGTGGGTGGTATGAGGCCCAGTGACATTGGCTGAGCCTCTGCAGAAATGTCCTGATGGTAGATGCAACTTCTGTCCAAAGTTCTTCCAGCATTCAATATACTAGGTATAGTCCCTTAAATCTATTCTTTATCAGCAACTGCATATACACATGCAATATTATTTATTTCATATCTGCTAGGTCTGATGATTTTCCATACTCTCTTCGAGATTTGTGCCACAGTCAGCTCCTGGTCCTGTGTTTGCTGACTCCATCTTTGGCTAGAACGTATATAGTAAATTTTATTGGTGTTTATTATGTCCAGAGAATTATCTTGACAAAATTCTACTAATCTCTGTCACTATCAGACAAGCTGCACTAGCCATAGCTGAACTCTTTCTGCCACATGTTTATACTAATAGAATGAGAGGTGCAGTATTGTATGAGAATGATTAAAGCTGTTTAACATGTAAACTCATAGGTTGTCCCCACATGCCCCATCTTTGCTTGGCACATACACATATTCTTTTTTTACCTCTCTTGAATACGTTTTCCCTCCAGTGTTCTGTAAAAAAGCCTACAGATTTAGGTTTTAAGCTAGTAGGAAATGCTTTTAAGCTCATTATTAATACAGCTGTACTTCACAAACATGACGTTTTTCATCAACTATGGTGACTTCACATGTTTGGATCAGTGGAAGACAATGTTACAATTTAATCACATATTATAATTGTCTAACTGCGAGTTGTCGTCACACTTGCGGCCTTGCAGGATGACAACTCGCAGTTTGACAACATGCTCCCTCCTTCCCCGCATCAGACTCCTACTCACCCCTTATCATCATCCTCCTCCCTCCCCGTTATCCTCCTTCTTCCCCCCCTCTCTCCTTTCCCCTCTCCTCTCCCCTCTCTCCTGATGTGAGCACCTCCTGCTGCTCTTCCCTAGCAGCATGTCTTCTTCCTGTGAGCTGCCGGCATCTGTTAATGACATCACGCAGGGGCCTCTCTCCTCTGCTGTTCACTTAAGGTGGATTTCTATATATTAAAGAATACATGCACTTTTTCTCTATGTGTAAATTATCTCCTTCAGTGCTACTGTAATAAGAGATTCAGTATCCCATCAGATCCTGTATCCTCTAGGACCAGCATTCAGACAAAGTCCCACCCCTGCCTCTCTCCTCTTCTGTTCACTTAAGGTGGATTACAATATATTAAAAGCATACATTCACTTTTTCTCTGCTATGTGTAAATTATCTCCTGCAGTGCTTCTGTAATAAGAGATTCAGTATCCCATCAGATCCTGTATCCTCTAGGACCAGCATTCAGACAAAGTCCCACCCCTGCCTCTCTCCTCTTCTGTTCACTTAAGGTGGATTACAATATATTAAAAGCATACATTCACTTTTTCTCTGCTATGTGTAAATTATCTCCTGCAGTGCTTCTGTAATAAGAGATTCAGTATCCCATCAGATCCTGTATCCTCTAGGACCAGCATTCAGACAAAGTCCCACCCCTGCCTCTCTCCTCTTCTGTTCACTTAAGGTGGATTACAATATATTAAAAGCATACATGCACTTTTTCCCTGCTATGTGTAAATTATTATATAAGTTGTGAGCATACGAGTTGTTGCTAACGCTTGCGGGCTCGCACAGCGAGCAGCGGCCGTCGCATAGCGAGGGCCCCAGTTGCTGGCAAGGAGCGCCGAAGGCGCTCCTTGCCAGCAACTGAGACCATCGCAAACTTTACGTCGGAACGCAAACAACATACGACACACTGCGCCGAAGGCGCTCCATGCCACCAATTGCGACCCTCGCAAACTTTATATCGTAACGCAAACAACATACGACACACGTTACCACATATTATGACCTCGCAAAAATCGTCTGCAACCCCCGAACATAAAAAAATGAAAAACACAATAAATACACACAACACATACATAAAAAGCTTACCTACAGCAAGAGGTAGCATCCAGGACCTCAAAAAATGAAGTTACACCTCAAAAGAGTTTAGACACTAAAAAATTCTCTAAGCGAGAGAAAAAATGGCCGCAGAACAAAACGAAAACGAGGCTACAGCCCTGTAAACACGCAAAACACCACAAGAAACACGCAAAATACCACAAAAGGCCTACGGATATTCTGCAAAGACGCATACCACACATTACCCGCCATATTACAACAATGCGGAAGTTCACAGCTACGCTAACGGTTTGGTCTCGCGCACGCACACTATTACACTGCACACATTCATCACGCTTACACAGCAGCTCCACACCACTAATGCTGCAGCAACCTCAAAACACATTGACAGCTCTTCAACACAATGCTTCCTGCATATATTACTTAAAAATAGGTAAAGTATATTCATTTATTAATGTATTATTATACACCAAACAGCATTAGCTCATTTACAATTTCATTGCCGTCATTTTTTGACGGGCAATTCGCTAGTAGTATAATATTAGTTACCAATAAAGTGTCACTCTAAAAATATGAGATTTAAATAACATTTTATTAATAATAAAAAGCTTTGTATTTGTAGATGTATGGGAATAAAATATATTTCCCTTGAGCCCGATTCAATTGCAATCCCGCATCTTTCGGAATCCAGGCCGTCTGTCTGCGAGCCTGCTGCAGGCTCCCATTCGTTTACGATTCCAGAGCTATTCAATTGAGAAAGGGTGCAAGTTACGGGCCGAGGCCTCAAGCCCGCAAACCATGATTTCACATTTAACACTTCTAATTACTCATTATGTGGAAATATTACAACTATTACACATTGATGCATCTTTGGAGATCCACATGTGGTGTTTTACCTTGGATGTGATCAAGAGGATATCCACGAGGGGATCTGTTAAACTGACCTCTATTGGATGTGGATTAGCATGATCAGATAATGTGAACATTATTGTTCACATTATCTGACAGAGGTTTTCATATATGATTTAGCTATGTTCAGGAGGTTTGAAGATATCAGTACATATGATTTTTATGGGAATGTGTGCATACTTACCATTAATGGATAGCATAACATGTTGTAGTTGAGCCAGTGTTAAATAATATTGCATCATGAGACATAATTCATATCAGGAAGCTCTCCTCTACTGTGGACTGTTTGATATTCTGTATGACAATGTGGAAGGAGAAAAGAGTTGTATTAGTTAGGCATAATCAAGGTACGTTATAGTTGGTTGTTATTTGTTTTGTACTTTCATGTGAACTACTTATGAATGATGAGGGCACGTTGTTGTGATCCTTGAACATTATCCACAACAAGGGGAGGTAAATGCTCTTCCTCCTGAAGGAGCTGAGCCTCATCAATGTCCCCCAGACAGTTGTCCTGTACTGCTATATTGTGCAGACAACAGCAGGCTATTATGATCTGACAAACCTTATCGGGGGTATACTGTAGCGCCCCCTCCAGTGGAATGTAAACATCTGAAGTGCATCTTAAGCACACCAAAAGTGCGCTCTATTATATTCCGGCATGTGGTATGGACCACATTGTACCTCTCCTCCGCCTGTGTGTGTGAATTGTTCACAGGTGTCAACAACCATGGCAAACACCCATATCCTGCATCACCGGAAGTAAACAAAATGGGTGATGTAGATATTAATGTGATGTTGTGATGTTTGTTAAAGCTTATGAACGTATACATAATGATTCATGTGATGTTAGTTTATGGATATGAGGGTGTGAACTTGATACTCTTATGACCAGATCACACAGGGTTGTGCTCTGCAACAAGCATTGATGCAATGGCTCAGGTTGTGTTACTTCCTTAGTCACATGTGAATGTCAGAGCAATACAGTGGAACATGGTTTATATGATAGGGTATTCTCTCTTGGTAAGATATGCTTGCCTGTGATTACTTATGGGTACTCACCCAGTAGCTACCCAGATGGATATTGACCAGACTGGAAGTAGTGATAGGTGGAGGATTGACGCAGGATATGGGCATCATGAGCCCTTCCAGGGAAGCCTGCAAACACACATTGTATGCGCATGTTTGCATCACAAACAACCTGTACATTGATAGAATTATAGTGTTTGCAATTTCTGAACAGCACTTCCTTATCTTTAGGAGGTATCAATGCTGCATGTGTGCAATCAATAGCACCTTGCACATTAGGGACACCTCCTACTTGATAAAAATTTGATTTCACCTTCAAGGACACCTTGAAAAGCGTGCCTGAGACATTCCTCCTACTATACTACCAGTGTTTTAGAAACTACCAGATGCAAGGAAGTGTATTGTGGCTAACATCCGTGTCTTCCCTGGGATGGATCTATTGGTCCGGGAGGAAGGCTCTCTCAGGACCAGGTAGAGCTCCTCAAGACTGGCATGGGTTAGCCTAAAATGATCATGCACTTCACCATCAGTTAACCCCTCTAATGTGACTCTCTCCCTTTATACTTTGGGTGCCCGGACCCTCCTTACAGGCTCCTGGGCCAGCTCACCCCCCTGAAGCTGTTCACCCACATCAAGGTTATCCTCCCTGTAGGCACGTGCCCCCATATCACCATGTCCCTGTGCCACTAGAGCTCTGTCCCCTACCTGCCCCCCACCTTGATCCTAGGCATATTCTGTGGTAATTCACGTGCCTGGCACGGTTCTGGACAACCATGGATCACATTAGCACGCTCACCCACATTCACTCCCAGCAGCCGCGCCTCTGTCACTCCTCAGCCACTCCTCAATCGCATGCCTTTCATCAGGCTCTCCACTCCGCAACATTTGGTACAAATATTCACGCCTTCTCTGGCACCGTCTCCTCACATGCATATACAGAGCAATCACATGGCAGCAATTCGTGATGGGTCAGACTTGCTGATGGCTTGTTGGTGCTGGGGTTATATAGCTTGTTGAATACAGCACCTGTTATTATCCGGGTGGATTTCAGGTTTGGAATTGCTCATTTGTGTATTTGAGACTTATCCGGCATTACAGCTGATTTAGGTTCTGGCTATGGGAATCTGGAGCATGATAATCTAATGAAATTCCCTGCTTTTGTATTGTTTCTGCCAGTCCTATTTGTAACCCCTAATGTTTTGGCGTACATTACTTTTTGTTCCTCTGGTACTTGAATATGAAATATGGCGGTGTAAATTGACCACTATTTGTTTTCCCAATGTAAATGTGATGAGTGAGATGTATATGAGATGATCTTTGTATTTTTAGGGTTCACATTAGAACATCTGTGAGTGAGAAAGCCGGGTTAATATGGCCGCATTTGCATATATTTGTGTTGCAATTTAATCAGGTAGTGTGTTTAATAGCTCTCAGCATCTTGCAGCATGACTTTTCATATTGACATATGCATGACCATTACAACCTATGAGGAAAATAAAAAAATATTTTTTTCAATATTTGATAGTTGGGAGTTGTTGTGCAAGTAATTATACCTTGCCTTCCATTGCTTTCCCTATCTTTTAAAGTTCATTGTGTCTTTATATTGTGATTTGCAGTGTTCCAAACTAGTCTGTAAAGTGTTTGCGGGTCCTATTGGGAAGCCGTAAGCTTTGGGCCAACATTTGCCGTTTGCAGGCTTGACTACAGGTGAAGTCTTGAGCGATTTTTGCAATTGAATATTGAATAAAGGCTTCGGGAGGCTGTAAGTTCCGGGTTTAACCACCGCAATGTTTTCAAGGCCATAACCCGTAACCCATTCGGAGCCTGCAAAAAAAATGGCAATTGAATAGCAAATTAACTTACGGCCTCACTTACGGGCTACAGTAGGTTACGTTTGCTCAATTGAATGAGGCTCTATATGCTTATTTAAGACCCTTCTATAATTGCAAAATATTTTTAGTAGAATTTCTATTAAATAGAAAAATATATGAGCGCTTGTAACTTTGCATATTATGCTTTCTATGCCTGAGAAAGTAAAGTGAATCTCTTTACCGTGTCTGGCCATTCTCTTACATAACTGGTAGAGGGTAGAGGATCATATTTTTCTTTTTTCATAATTGTCATTTATGGTAAAAGAGAAGAAAAAACTAAACAAAATTAATTTCATTCTGTAAATACAGTAAATTATAAATGAAAATAATGGCAATGAGAAATTAGCTCATCATATATTTTCTGCAACAAGTGTGTTTTGAATAAAGTGACCTCTGTTACAAAAGTTGAAGTCAATATTCAGAATCTAGAGATATCTAGACTGAAAAACCTAAGATGACTACTTCTTAAATTTCTGCATTAAAAGTAATAAAGGCATTTCTTCACAGATATTTTCAGACAGGACCATCATCAGAAAATGCAGGGCCCAGAACACATGTAACAGCCAGGGCAACAAACACACGTTTGTGGCTCCTTCACAAGTTTCCAGGTACAGTATGTATAAATAAATAATTGCAATGATGTGTATAACCACAATGATATATTATTAAACTGACCTACAAACATACATTTGAACCAATGTGTAATTACACAATACATTTCTATTATTGGATATTATGGAACCTTAAATCCAATATGACCTTTTTGGAGTTTAACAGGGAACATTCCTCTCCAGTGCATACCTTGGCATTCTCTCTCTCTCAAAATAAGCATTTGGTATTAAAGTTATCTCTATTATACAACAGTCTTAAAATATTAGATAAGGCTACTGGACATTTTCTCCTACTATCTTTGTGTTTTACTGACCTTTCGTCAATGTCAGTTTTTTTATTGAACATACTTTTTGTGTCATGTTCTATGACTTGAGTGATTTGAATGAACTCATTGTTTGCATGTGTGAATTCATCCATTCTGTTCTCATTAGCTGTTATGTGCTAAGCAATGCCTGTCAGTTTGACTTTAAATTCAACTTAAATATTCCATTAAGTGATTCATATTGTGGGTAATATAAGATGGAGTATTAGAGTCTACATAATTTGCTAGAGATATAATGTCACATAGGGTTCTTCTCAATCACAACTTGTGTGTCTTCCTTGTAATTAGAGGATCATTCATATAATGTATCTTCCATATGATTGTAGTTTGACATTAATCAAATTTCCAGGAGAAAATCATAGCCCATTGAGGCTATAAATGCCACTTCAACCTTTAAGAAATCACTTTCAGCTAGAACTGCACAGAGACAGCTTCTTTCATTTCGAGATCCACCATAACTGGAATGCCGATAAGGAAGTCTGAATAAGCATCAGCACCATACAACATACAGGCCCCAAACATAAGCAAAGATACATGTCCACCATGGGAACATAGAGATTGATAGTGAAGATATATCATATCTCAGATCATTGTCTCTGCCAGTGCTACCAATGTTGACGTTGAGCATGTAAATCAATGTAGTCATGTTTGCCATCTTGAGTGACCGTGACCACAACTGTGCAACAAAGATAACAGAGAAAGGACTTTTACATATGATCAATATGTACTCTTAAACAACTGAAACAATTTCTTATTCTAAAGTCAATGAAAAGTGTAGCAATACACATTATAAGAAGTATAGGTTTCCAATCATTACAGATCCACGAGGCCTCAACATAGAAAAGGTGAGCTCTAATTCCCCGTAATAAATATAAGACATATAAATGTATAAATCTCAGACAAGCAACTGGGACACATTACAAATACACATCACAGCATCACAGACAGAGTACTCTCTATTTACATCTGAAGCATAAAAGCATATCTCAAAGTTTATACCCCATAGACACATTTATTACAAAACCAGAAAGTCATGTCAGACAAGAGCCTCCTAATGATATGGTGGTAAAAAACAAGACCCCCTCAGCCAGTTGAAACAAGCTAAATGAGATGTTCCAGCTGAAGTTAAGGAAGATGTAAAAGCTTTATTAGGTAGAGTTGAGTCACTAAAGATGGTAGCAGCAAAAAGACACTGACAATCTGAGAAGATATACTGTATAGCATCCCAGGATGATAAAATACACATGTTAAAGGTAAAACAAGATGACCCAAACAACTAAAGCCGTAGACACAGTATAAGAATTAGAGGTGTAATGGCGAGAATAGGGGATCCCCAACTACCTGAGTTTTTACAATATCTCTTTAAAAGATATACAAAACTGACTCTCTTCTCCTTGTGAATTTAGATAGAGCTCATAGATCCCTTACCTAAAAGGGGGGTGGGGGGGGGGATGACTGACAGCATGACGTTATAATCAGAGTTACAGACTACATCACAAAGGAGGAAATGATAAGGAAACAATAGCTTTTGAATGTTATCATATTAGGTATTTGCTGATCTATATTTTCTTTAATAGCAAAAAAGTAGGGAAATCAAATATCGGAAAATTTTAAACAATTGCAGATACCCACACAAGGTGGACACACAGCCACCTACAAAGCGCCAAAAGATTTGCAAACTTTCTGCAAAACACTTAAGATTAGCATACCAAAGATACCAGAATATAACAGAAATACCCTTCATTTTGAATTTGTTAATATTGTTTTTCCCTTGTTCTTATCCCCTGTACAGCGCTACCGAATATGTTGGCGCAATACAAAAAGAAAGTTAATAATAATAATAACAGGCCTGAAAACAGAAAGGAAGACTGGCTTTACATCAGAAAGCAACAACAATCAACAAAATGGCAAACATTTGGGAAACAGAAGAAGATCCAAAATAATCAATGATATGAACACAAGTACTAAATAATTATATTGAAACTCTTATACAATATGCACAATAAATGAGGCATTGAGTAGATGTTGACCTGTGAAACAACTTAACTCAATCATACAGTCTTTGCATTCAAAATTAGTCATAGTTTATTTTATAATTCACAGAAGAATTGTTTAAAACTCTTGGAAAATAGTTACTTAACTTTATAAATAAGTAACAGGTCACCATGCCACACGCCATGTGATGAAGACCCAATGCCTAAAGTACAAGGTTAGTTAGTTTTTGTATTCTATCATAATTGGCATTAGTGCCAAGTTTTTTAATTATGTATTGAATATAATGTTAGTATATGTTAATAAATGCAATCATAATGTTTCTCTTATTATTACCTAGTACAAGCCACAAGCTTTATACAACTTGCAAGACCCCAATGCACAAAAAGCAAGCTTTTGTGTTCCTCAAGTGGCATCCCTGGCTCTCAATGCAATGTAAGTACTGTTACATAATGACATCTACAACTCATATTATAATTTTTACCCAGAACTCAAAAGACTTAACGTTACTAGAAAATATAGGCTTGCACTAGATGAAAAACAAAAGGGAGAGATAATATTAATACAGGTGAACCACGTCCATAAACAGAGAGAACTGAGAATACACAACACATTATACCCATCAGTATACTTCTCTTCAAATACACAATGTAAAACTAATACTGTAGCTATTTTAATAAGTCAAAACTTATAATAAATTTTTAAGGACAAAAAACATGACAAACAAGGTTATTTTCTATTTGTAAAATGAACTCTGTGAGGCCTGGAACTAACAACTGATATAAATATAAATCAAGTAACCTTCATAACTGAAATCATAGGTCAACTACTGCAATTTAAAATTGGACACCTAATATTAGGATTGGTTATCAATACGCTAGTAATGCCTGAACTTCAGTACACAAGTCCAGTATGCCTTGTAGAGGCATAAAGTTAATGCTCTTCTAAGATCAGGTCACCTAATCAATACTTGTAGAATACATAACCCATCAACCAGAAATTATAACTTCTTCTCACACCCCCAACAAGTTTAATTTAGTCATCAAGGTAACCAAATCTGCCATGCACATATAGCTCTAAAACTATGGTGTCATAATTCACATGTTTTCTGCCATTTAATATGGCTCTCTAGTGAGGAAACAACATATGTTTGATTAAGTGAACACAACAGCTTTATCACATACACAGAAAATTACTTTTTGCTCAACCATACAGGTGATACTAGCTACACCACATGGTGGGAAAACCATAAAGCTGCCATAAGAGGAAAGCTAATAAAATATGAAAGTCAAGCCAAATGTAAAAAAAAGAAACTAACCACATTAACTCTTACACTAAAAAGTCCCAGATGATCTGCAGTACAAAACAGTTTTATTTGCCACACAGACAGTGCTACAAAATCCAGATTAAGACAAACAAATCACAAATTCCCTGGACAAATTGTGGCCAAGGAGAAGCTATGTTCCATATATATTGGCAATACTACTACATACACCCATTTTGGGTGGCAGTACGCCAAAATATTAAAAAGGCCTTTAAGATGGACATTGAGAAAGATGCCTGGGTATTAGTCCTTAACAAATGCCTTTGAAACTTAAAATATTGAAAGACTCTCTTCTCCAAATACTAATGAATAATGTCCACCTGCTCATTCCCCAACACTGGGGAAAAAAAAGCTCGACTCCATCAATAACTAACTGGATAAATAAAGTTAATGACATACTATGAATAGAAGATTTTACAAGCACTGCAATACAAATACCGTATTGGTCCCAATATAAGCCGCACCTTTTTTCCGATTTTTGAGCTTGCGAGTTACGGGTGCGGCTTATATTTGCGACCGTAAAAAAATCATTGCCGATTTGCGAACTTTGCTTGTTACGTGTGCGGCTTCTATTCGCGAATGCAAAATTGCTGAGTTGCGCGATTGCGAGTTAAGGGTGCCGTTTTTCGTCCTTTAGACTGCGGTATTGAATAGCGATTTACAGTTTTAGTGATTCTAACATCCTGTAAAACCTGTAACCTGCAAAAAAAGCTACAGTGCTAATTAGAAAGCCTGTTTCTTGCAATGGCTGATCACTTTGAGAGTCTTTTTCTCTCCAATTTTACGGGTGCTGCTTATATTTGAGTACTATCTTTTTTCTATTTTTTCCCCATGAACTTTACGGGTGCGGCATATATGCGGGTGCGGCTTATTTTCGGACCAATACGGTACCTAAAACCCCTCTAGTTTAATTACCTTGCACAACAATGCTAAAATGGAATAACTACTTACTACTGCTAAAATGCCTAGATCTGCTAGACTAAATTCCACTGGGTCGAATCCAATAGAAATGACGCAATAGAGAGTTATACAGAAAGTATAGAGTCAGAGCACTAACCTCCCCCCAAGGTAAATGAGAATACATTGAACGATACCATTTCCCCACTCCTATAACTAATAATTATGGCTCATCTTGAGCAGAATAAAATTGCATCTCCTAAGAACTCTATAATAGTTATTTTATTTCTCTTTATAAACATAATTTATAATACAAATTAAATTCCCTACATTAAATGTATAATGGCATATTGTGTAATAAAAATACCACTTAATATCATACTGTTTAATACATTAAACGCTGAAATAACAAAGTTAAATCTCAACTGCTGTTGTGTAATTCTTACTGTCTAACTGTAATTACAGTTTTGATGTAGCTGAATATTTTTTGTGCCCTAATAGCCACAAATATAAAAACAAGATAATCATGTTAATTTAGATGGTTTCCTTACTTGTATGGTCTTAATGTTACCTTTAAGTATAATGAGTTGGAAGTTTTGGATAGCGTGATTTTTTTTAAATAGTATCCATTGTGTTTTTACTGGAACATTTGCAGGTTTTGCAGGTTTATCTTAAAAAGTAGTAGGTCAAAATTCTCTGAGACATAATATGTTTTGATAGGTGAAAATCAAACGTTAAAAAATATTAATGAGTCTATGATTTGCAAGATTCCACCAAAAATTCATCATTATAAGGAACTACAAATGACCTGTCTTACAATGTTCTTAGCAACGTATCTCGTCGTAACCCAGGGACCACCTACACTTGAGACCCGATAATCTAACTCTAGGGTCCAAAAAGGTTTGCAACCACTCATTAAGGCCCAAAAACTATTCTATTCCCTTCTCTGTTTGGATCAGCCATTAGCGATTCAGAGATGGTCAGCTATCAAAAAGTATACTATAATCGGATGGGCTATCAATTATCCAACCAGACTAGCGGGCAGTACTCTTCTATGGTTGGTAAATATCCAATCAGATTGCCGGAAGTTAAATATTTTTGGTCTGAAAAGTGATTGACAGTTGTTTCAGCCAATCAGAAGCCTTAAAAGTCTCTATATAATGCAGCTTCATTCCATATTGAAGCAGAATTTACAAGCAGGAGCCATGTTAGAGTTCTGTACATACAGTATTTTCTATCAAAAGTACTTATGTATATAGCATCAGAAGCATCATAAAACAGAATGCCAGGGTTGAAGAGAGGAATGACAGGCCTGTTAATCAATGGCTGAAGAAAATATTGAGGGCATCAATGATCTACTTTTGATCCAGGCTGCAGTTATTTTATTGTGTAATTTAAGTTTATATTTTTCTGTATTTTGTTTTATTTTATTGTGTCATTTCCTTTTATTTTATTATGTAAATAATTGTATTATTAAAATGTTTTACATTATATATTTTTAGGACCCAAGCCATTTAGAATTGGGAGCTATAGATAGAATCCCCTACCCGATGGCCTAGGGGTGGGGGTAGGGACAATGGTTACCCTTTAGGTTTGGAAGTCCATGAGGACCCCCACAAAGAGATTCATGGGGGTCTTATGATGTCACAGTACTGGTAGTTGTTAGAGTGGGTAGGTAGGTTTAGATAAGGGTGAGGTTAATAGCCCACTATATCCCTCACAGCCTGCAAGTGGCTAGGATGGGGCTAGATGAGGGAATGAAATAAAGGGTTGATTGCCCCCCAGACCAAAACACCAGTCATCAGGGAATCCCACATTTTATTTCATGCCACAGGGGATGATCAAGTCAAAGTGGGGCATAAACCCCTTTGTATACATCATCACATATATAGTTGTGAGCTTGCGGGCCGTTGCTCACGATTGCGGGCTCGCGTAGCGGGGGCCTCAGTTGCTGGCAACTGCGACCCTCGCAAACTTTACGTTGCAACGCAAACAACACGACACACCAATTACGACCCTCGCAAACTTTACCTCGCAACGCAAACATACGACACACGTTAACACACATTACGACCTCGCAACACTTGGACGCAACTCGCGAACATTCCAAAATTTAAAACACAATAAATACACACAGCACATACATAAAAAACTTACCTACAGCAAGAGGGAGCATCCAGGACCTCAAAAAACCAACTTACACCTTGATTTCACTCAAAATAAAAGAGTTTACACACTAAAAAATTTGCTAAGCGACAGAAAAAATGGCCGCTGAACAAAATGAAAATGAGGCTACACACGCAAACACCATACGAGACACGTTAGCACACATTACGACCTCGCAAAAATCGGACGCAACACGCAAACATAAAAACATTTCAAACACAATAAATACACACAACACACACATAAAAAGCTTACCTAAAGCAAGAGGAACCATCCAGGACCTCAAAAAAACAACTTACACCTTCATTTAAATCAAAATAAAAGAGTTTAGAAACTAATAAATTCACTAAGCAAGAGAAAAAATGTCCGACGAACAAAACGAAAACGAGGCTACAGCACTCTAAACACGGAAAACACCACAACACACTCGCAAAACACCACAAGAAACTTGCAAAACACCACAAAAGACCTACGGATAATAGGTGAAGACGCATACCACACATTACCCGCCATTTTAAGCCAATGCGGAAGTACACAACTACGCTAACGGTTTTGTCTCGCGCACGCACAGTATTACACTGCACACATTCAGCACGCTTACACAGCAGCTCCACACCACTAATGCTGCAGCAACATCAAAACAGATTGCCAGCTCTTCAACACAATGCTTCAAAATAGGTAAAGTATATTCATTTATTCAATGTATTATATATTTCAGTAGTACACACAAAACACCATTACCTACCTTACAATTCCATTGCCGTCATTTTTTGACGGGCAATTCGCTTGTTTATTATATTGATGATGGGAGAATTTAGGTAATGTTAGTTGAATAGTTTTGCATTACTTTTTAGAGTTACAATTAGTTTAGTGTTAGTGTACACATTGTTTTAGTGTTCTCCTTGGTTATTTAGTTTGTTTTGGAAGCAGTTTGGTTGTTATTGTTCTTCATGAGGTAGGGCCATGAGCAAATATTAAACTTAGCAAGCTGGGTACAGTGTAATAGAGTCTGTGATTAGCTTTAATTAAAGCTTGCTAAGCTAATTTGCCTTTGCAAGTGTTTTATATATATATATAGCTTGCTAAGCTAATTTGCCTTTGCAAGTGTTTTATATATATATATATATATATATATATATATATATATATATATATATATATATATATATATATACAGTATATCTCAAATACGAACATTATGACTTTTTTCTTAGTCACCACTATATTTAAAATACTGAAGGTATCTATCGTTGCTTTTATTTGAATGTGTGCCAACATCTGTTCTCCTTACTTAAAGGAGCATGGAAGGTTTCTGAATTTCAATAGTAATATATTATTACTATATATATTGTGTACTTTATTTTATTAAGAAGTACTTAAAAGTTGTATATATATGTGTATATATACGTATATATGTATATACACTGCTCAAAAAAATAAAGGGAACACATAAACACAATGTAACTCCAATTCAATCACACTTCTGTAAAATCAAACTGTCCACTTAGGAAGCAACACTGAGTGACAATCAATTTCACATGCTGTTGTGAAAATGGGATAGACAACAGGTGGAAATTATGGGCAATTAGCAAGACACCCCCAATAAAGGAGTGATTTTGCAGGTGGTGACCACAGACCACTTCTCAGTTCCTATGCTTTCTGGCTGATGTTTTGGTCACTTTTTAATGCTGGTGGTGCTTTCAGTCTAGTGGTAGCATGATACACAGTCTACAACCCACACAAGTGGCTCAGGTAGTGCAGCTCATCCAGGATAGCACATCAATGCGAGTTGTGGCAAGAAGGTTTGCTGTGTCTGTCAGCGTAGTGTCCAGAGCATGGAGGCGCTACCAGGAGACAGGCCAGTACATCAGGAGATGTGGAGGAGGCCGTATGAGGGCAACAACCCAGCATCAGGACCGCTACCTCCGCCTTTGTGCAAGGAGGAACAGGAAGAGCACTGCCAGAGTCCTGCAAAATGACCTCCAGCAGGTCACAAATGTGCATGTGTCTGCTCAAACGGTCAGAAACAGACTCCATGAGGGTGGTATGAGGGCCCGACATCGTGCAGTATGTTTGGCATCTGCCAGAGAACACCAAGATTGGCAAATTTGCCACTGGCGCCCTGTGCTCTTCACAGATGAAAGCAGGTTCACACTGAGCACATGTGGCAGACGTGACAGGGTCTGGAGACGCTGTGGAGAACGTTCTGCTGCCTGCAACATCATCCAGCATGACCGGTTTGGCAGTGGATCAGTAATGGTGGGGGGTGGCATTTCTTTGGGGGGCCACACAGCCCTCCATGTGCTCGCCAGAGGTAGCATGACTGCCAATAGGTACAGAGATGAGATCCTCAGACCCCTTGTGAGACCATATGCTAGTGTGGTTGGTCCTGGGTTCCTCCTAATGCAAGACAATGCTAGACCTCATGTGGCTGGAGTGTATCAGCAGTTCCTGCAAGACAAAGGCATTGATGCTATGGACTGGCCCGCCCGTTCCCCAGACTTGAATCCAATTGAGCACATCTGGGACATCATGTCCACCAACGTCACGTTGCACCACAGACTGTCCAGGAGTTGGTAGATGCTTTAGTCCAGGTCTTGGAGGAGATCCCTCAGGAGACCATCCGCCACCACATCAGGAGATTGCCCAGGCGTTGTAGGGAGGTCATACAGGCACGTGGAGGCCACACACACTACTGAGCCTCATGTTGACTTGTTTTAAGGACATTACATCAACGTTGGATCAGCCTGTAGTGTGTTTTTCCACTTTCATAATGGGGGTGACTCCAAATCCAGACCTCCATGGGTTGAAAAATGTGATTTCCATTTTTTTATTTTTGTGTGATTTTGTTGTCAGCACATTCAACTATGTAAAGAACAAAGTATTTAATAAAAATATTTAATTCATTCAGATCTAGGATGTGTTATTTTAGTGTTCCCTTTATTTTTTTGAGCAGTGTATATATATATATATATATATATATATATATATATATATGTATATATATATATATATATATATATATATATATATATATATATATAAATTACACAGAACATACTATTTTCAGTGTCCCTTTCAGCTGGAAAGCCATATCCTTATAGGACATGACTGGTAGATCTACAGACATCTAAAAAAAGAATCAACCTGCTTGAAAAAAAAAGGTATTGATCTCATCATTTGTTGTATTGATATGTTATATCTTAGGTAGGCTGCATGGAGCCGTGAAGTAAATTCAGAATTTAGCTTACTGGAATTTGCTTTCCCTTCAGTCTTCCAGGACATCATGTATTCTTCTTTCTTTTAATAGATTGATTATTTGGCTTCATTCCTACTTTTAATGTATTGACTTACGCCAAGAAATATTACTGTTTATTACACCAATTTAGTGGCAAAGATAAATCATTTACTATAGAGGTGCTTTTGTTCAAGCTCATGAGGTGTTTTCAGCCCCAACTTTTCAGTTGAGTCTATGGTGCCTCTATCAGAGGTACTGACATGGAAAACCAAATTCAATTGAAAATTTCCTCTTAACTAAAATAGTTCTGTTTAATGTAGCTACTATTGCACTGCTATCATACTAATGAAAGATAAATAAACAAACAATTGTTGAGTGAGCGCAATACAAATACATGAGCCTCCATTCGACTGCATCAAATTTGCAACAGTTACAGAGAGATTCAATTGAACAAGCCCGCAGCTACATGGCCGAAAGCCAAAACCCTAAAACATGCACCAGTAAGTAGCATTTCAGGCCATGATCATCATCATTTAAACAAGGCCGTAACTACCGATTTAGAAACATCCAATAGTAAATGAGACCGTCATCATGACGGGAGTAAAACATGGATGTTACATGTCAATCAATTAGCATAGTCCGATATACATTTGGACTCGCAATCCAGCAATGTACAAAATAATAAAAATGAAAAAAAAAAGACGATTCTGTTCTAGTCCATTTGAGTGACCTGATATGTATTACCTCCTTGATTACCAAGCTTGATATAACACGGAAATAAAACATAAAATAATTAATTATTATTGCAGATTTGCGAGCTTGAGACTGTTGTGCAATTAATTCTAATGTCTTTCATCACTTTCCCGTCTTTTAAAGGGCAGTATTAATTTAGTATTTGCTTTTACAGTACTATGATCAGGTGTTTAACCCTATTTTTCACGCCAGTCCAAATCATGTAGATACATATTAAAAGTCATTTGTGAACACAACAGAATATAGAGGAATGCTTTTAAGTAACTTTTAATCATCACATGAGTTGTCTAGGCAGTACTTGAGAATCAAGCAATGCAAATGCACTGAATAGTAAGCTATTTTAGTATTTGTTAATGCCATGTACATGCAACTCGTTCTCAGGTTCACATAGTGATTTACAAAAATATTACTGGGGTAATGGGTAAGAAAATTAACATATAAATATCACCACCCTCAAGTAGGCAATAATTATTTGTGAGCAATGGAACAATTTTTTTCACACCACATTATAACATCTTACAAATGTATATGAGTTAAGATTCAACATTTGTATCTATACTAAACCTATTTATGATATATATATATATATATATACAGTATCTCACAAAAGTGAGTACACCCCTCACACTTTTGTAAATAGCACAAGGGGTGGAGGGAAAAGGACTTGATTACCCTCTGGGTTTTTATGGGGAAATCTTGGGGGATACCCAGGCTCATAGGGGGTAACTGGTATTATGGGGGATCCCAGGTATTAAGGGGGATATATGGGGTAATGGGTTATAGGCAGAAGGGTCATAAACCCCCTACATATTCTTTAGCATTTAACCCTTACCTGCCATGGGAAGGAGTTGATATACATTATCTCACAAAAGTGAGTACACCCTCACACTTTTGTAAATATTTTATTATATCTTTTCATGTGACAACACTGAAGAAATGACAGTCTGCTACAATGTAAGGTAGTAAGTGTACAGACTATATATATGTAAATTAGCTGTCCCCTCAAAATAACAACACACAGCCATTAAGTGAAAATGTCCAAATTGGGCCCAAGGTCAATATTTTGTGTGGCCACCATTATTTTCCAGCATTGCCTTAACCCTCATGGGCATGGCGTTCACCAGAGCTTCACTGGTTGCCACTGGAGTCCACTTCCACTCCTCCATAATGACATCACGAAGCTGGTGGATGTTAGAGACCTTTCACTCCTCCATCTTCCATTTGAGGATGCCCCACAGATGCTCAATAGGGTTTAGATCTGGTGACATGCTTGGCCAGTCCATCACCTTTACCTTCAGCTTCTTTAGCAAGGCAGTGGTCGTCTTGGAGGTGTGTTTGGGGTCATTATCATGTTGTAACACTGCCCTGCGGCCCAGTCTCCGAAGGGAGAGGATCATGCTCTGCTTTAGTATGTCACAGTACATGTTGGCATTCATGGTTCCCTCAATGAACTGTAGCTCCCCAATGCCGGTAGCACCTATAGGACACTATTAACCCCTAGATTAACCCCATAAGTGCCATGAGGGTCTGCCAGGACCCTCATGACAAAGTCTAAGCACTACACTACACTATTAACCCTAACTATACCCCATAAACTCCTTAACTCTAACTATATCCCATTAACCCATACTAAACCCTTTTTAACCCTAACTGGGCCTATTTAACCATAACTGTACCTCTTTAACCCTAACTGGGCCTATTATTCCCTCTAGACCCATTTGACCATAACTGGGCCCATATAACCCTAACTGTACCTATTTAAACCTAACTGGGCATATTTAACCCTAACTGGACCAAATAACCCTAATTGGGCCTATCTAACCCTAACTGGGACTATTTAACCCTAACTGGACCTAAGAAACCTAACTGGGTCTATTTAACCCCATCACTTATGAGGGTCTATACAGTCCCCCAAAAGCCTACATCAAACCCATCACTTATGAGGGTCATACAGACCCCCGTAAGCCTCTCTTTTACCCAATCAGTCCCATAAGGATTTATGAATAATAAAACCCTAATAGTAACCCCATAAGTGCCATGAGGTGCCTCCAGGACCCTCATGACACTAAGTACAAACACTACACTACACTATCCCCTCCCTATAAACCACCAAATCTAAACTAACCCCTTCTACCCCACCCTATTAACACCTACACTACCTACCTACCCCTATTAAACCCCCACCCCCCACTACAAAAAATTACAAAAGAACATTACAACCCACGCTACAAAAAATAAAAAAAGTATGACACACCTGCAAAGAAAAGACATACACATATATATATATAACATTACAATACAGCAATATATACATTACAAATCACATATATAGTTGTGAGCAAGCGGGCTGTTGATAACGCTTGCGTAGCATGGAGCGCCAAAGGCCAGCAACTGCGGACCTCGCAAAATTTATGGACTTACGACACAAAAATACTAGACTCGTTATGACCCATTACGACCTTGCAAAAATACGACCTTACCGCCTGAAACCCGCGCACATGAAAACATGAAAAGCACAATAAATACACACAACAAATACAAAAAATGCTTACCTACAGCAAGGGGGGGCACCCAGGACCTCAAAAACCGAAGTTACACCTCAATCTAACTCGAATACAAAGAGTTTAGACACTCGATAATTCCCTAAGCGAGAGAAAAAATGTAAACCGGAAAAAAATGAAAACGAGACTACTGGACCCCAAACACACAAAACGCCACCAAACACCTACGGTTTTTCCGAAAAAGACGTACAAGATCCCAAAACAAGGACGCAACCTGCGCGACACAAAAAACATTAGAAACGCAATAAATACACACAACAAACACATAAAAAGCTTATCCACAGCAAGGGGGGCACCCAGGACCTCTGCAAGTGAAGTTACACCTCGATTTAAGTCCAAATTTCTGAGTTTAGACACCCGAATATCACCTAAGCAAGAGAAAAAATGGCCACCGAACTAAAACAAAAACAAGGCTAAAGGACCCTAAACACGCAAAACACCACCTAACACCTACGGATTTTCCGAAATAGTCGGACAACATTCGAAAACAAGGACGCAAAATCAGCATTACCACACATTAGGCACCATTTTAGAACACTAACTTATACAATCCGGAAGTACACAGCTACCCTAACGGATTTGCCTAGCGATCGCACACTATTACACTACACACTGCACACATTCATGACACTTACACAGCAGCTCCACAGCACTGATGCTGCAGCAACATGAAAACAGATTGCCAGCTCTTCAACACAATGCTGCATACATTTTGAAATTCCGTAGATGCTGCGGGGGTCGCGATTGGTGACGATCGGGATCCTCTGCAGCAAGGCAAGGGGTTAATGTGGGGAGCCTGCAGGGGTCCCTATCGGACCCCTGCAGCAAGGGTTAATGTGTGCACATTGCAGGCGTCCCAATGGCGACCCCTGCATGATAGGGTTAATGTGTGCAAGCTGAAGGGATCCTGTTCGAACACCTGCATTATTGGGGTGATGTAGGCACACTGTGGGGACACTGCAGGGGTCACTTCGGCTCCAGGGTTGAAGTAAGCTGCAGACATTTTTGCCCGTTTTGCGGGCTTGGCGGCGGCGTATCTGGAGCATTTTTTCCATAGTGTTGTGGGGTTCCAAGAGGTAAAGCTATCTTTATCAAGTCAGAAGCAATACTGGTACGATATACTGTAAGCTTAAGGATTAATAGAAAGGAATGCAGAGAAATAACAAACTACATGGCATGGAACACAGGCGTTGTAAATAACAAAGATAGTCAGGGCAAATATATGAGTTGTGTTGAGCTACACACATGGTGAAAATTCATAGTATAGAAGAAAAATATAGAATGTTTTGTATATTTGTAGTATATGGAAGAGATTATTACTCTGTAAATAACTAAAAAAAATGTTGAGAGGTCTGGTACATAGAGCATGGTTTATATATTTTTATTTAAATAACAAATACAAATTATTATTAGACATGAGATGAATGGAAGTTAATGGACATAAATACTATGGACTATAAAAAGTAATCATCACCGACAGAAAATTAAATATTCATCAAGGTAGAGGATACTTAAAGTCTCATGGCTGGTTGCAAGAAATTACAAACATTAATTATTCATTAAATTAATGAAATAAAATAAAAGTGTTAACATTTAAACTGTATGCTGTAGCATACACAAATCTAACTATACAACCTTATCTCTACTATACCCATTGCACTTCTTTAATAATACCATTGTTCTAACATTTTATCACAAAACTCTACCAATATTTGTATACCCCTTCCTCTTTCCCTTACCCTACCTATACCCCATACTCTCACCATAACGCTACAAAATGTTCTTACCATAGCAATCTATTCTAAAAATGGCATCTAAAATGAACCTGTTACTATAAGTAGCTTGTTACCATGGATAATATTCTCTTAACTTATTTGCTGTTCCTATAGCTAATCAGTAAGATGCCCCTTCTGGATCGATACCTTGTCATGGTGAAGGGGCTTGTGTACTTGTGTAGGGCCACCCAAGATGGGCAGTTTGTAGCAAAGAGGTCAGACAAATTGCAGTCCATTAGAGAAGGAACTGGCAACCCACTACAATAACTTTGCTAAGATAACGTTATGGACAAGCACAACCAGAGACATAACTATACTGTACTGGAAGATGAGCCCTCAGGTCAGAAGGTGCCTACCAAATTATTGAAGAAGAGCAGAGGGTAAGTATGAGTAGCACCAGATCTGATTAAGTTGTTGGGCCAAAGACGAAAGGACACCCATCTGTGGATGTGTCTGGTGGGGAAACGATAGTCTATTGCTGCAAAGAACAATTCAATATAGGAATCTGGAATTTTAGAACTATGAATCAAGGCAAACTTGAAATGACAATGATAAACATTGATATCCTGGGAATTAGTGAACTAAAATGGACTGGAATGGGACAGTTTTACGTCAGACAACCACCAGATATTCTACTATGACCAAGAGTCCCACAGAAGAAATGGAGTAGCCCTCATAGTCAATAGGGTGACCAACAAAGTGTTCGGTTACAAACCCAATAAATGGCAGAATGATTTTAGTTTGAATTCAAGGCAAGA
The DNA here is from genome assembly GCA_027410445.1 of Discoglossus pictus. Classification (NCBI taxonomy): domain Eukaryota; kingdom Metazoa; phylum Chordata; class Amphibia; order Anura; family Alytidae; genus Discoglossus; species Discoglossus pictus. The sequence continues at coordinate 158,549,667 of CM050163.1, forward strand.
CAGTTAACATCACAGTGATCAAAGTCTATGCTCCAACTATGGATGCTGAAGAGGCTGAAGTTGTCCAGTTCTAAGAAGATATGTAACACAACATAGATATAACACGAAGAATAGATGCTACTCTTAGATTTACTATATACTTTGTAACCAAAGATGGAGGAACTCTATGCAGTCAACAAAAACAAGACCTGGAGGTGACTGCAGCTCAAACCATGAGCTTCTTATTGCAAAGTTCAGAATTAAACTGAAGAAAAGAGGAAAAATCATCAGACCAAGCTGATACACAAAAACAATATCCCTTGTGAATATGCAGTGGAAGTAAATTAGTAAATAGATTTAAGGGACTGGACATGGAGGATAGAATGCCTGAAGAACTTTGATAACCGCAATAGTTTATAGTCTATCAGGGGAGCCAGACAACTTGGAGGGTGAAGTAAGATGAGCACTAGGAAGACTGCAGGAGTTGATGGAATCTCAAGTGAACTATTCAAAATTCTACAAGATGATGCTGTGAAAATGTTGCTTGTCGTATGCCAACAAATTTGGAAGACTCAACATTGTTAAATTGACTGGAAAAGGTCAATCTACATCCCAATCCCCAAAAACAGCTGTTCCAAAGTGTTCTCCAATTATTAAACAATTGCACTCATTTCAGATGCCACCAAGGTAATGCTTAAGAGAATACAAGCTCCGCTTCAACAATATATGGAACAGGAACTACCAGATCTGCAAGCCAAGTTTTGCATTGGAAGAGATTCAAGAGATAATACTGCCAATGTCCGATGGAGAAAGCAGGAGAGGTCCTAAAAAACATTAACTTCAGCTTCACAGACTATTCTAAAGCCTTTGATTGTGTGGTCACAACAACATATAGCATGTTTTTAAAGAGATGGGAGTACAAGATCATCTCATCTGCCTCCTGAGGAATCTTTATGTGGACCAAGAAGCCACAGTCAGAACCGAACATGGGACAACAGAATGGCTCAAGATTGGAAATGGTGTGCACCAAGGAGGTGTTATATTATTTATTATTTATTCAACTTATAAGCTTATACGCAGAGTACATCATGGGTAAGGCTGGGCTGGATGAATCCAAAGCCGGAATCAGTATTGCTGTAAAAAAAATCAACAACCTCAGATGCGCAGATGATACTAAACAGTGAGGAGGAACTAAAGGACCTATTGAAGAGGGTAAAAGAAGACATTGTAAAAGTTGCTGCTCAACGTTAAAAAAAAGACGAAGATCATGGCAAACATCAATGTCAGTTCCAGGAAAATAGATGGGACAGATTGTATTTTCCTGCGATCCAAGATCTCTTCAGATGGTAACTGTAGACATGAAATTAAAACACGTTTGTTTCTGGGGATTAAAGGTTTGACAAGCTTGGTCAAACTAGTAAAACGTAAAGATTTTACACTATCAACAAAGAACTGCACATCTAGAACTATGGTATTCCCATTCATAACATGTGAGGGCTGGGCCATAAAGAAGGCTTAGCAGTAGAATTGACGACTTTGAATTGTGGTGTTAGCAAAAACTGCTCAGAGTTCCTTGGACTGCAAAAATATCTAATAAATCAGTTCTTCAGGAAATCAAGCCAAACTGTTCACTGGAGGGGTATGATCATGAGGCTTAAAAACGCAAATATTTTGGTCATATCAGGAAAAGGAAGGATTTCCTAGTAAAGACTCTTATGCTGAGAAAGATTGAAGGCACATGAAGAAGGGGATGACAGGTGTGGGGATGGATAGATGGCAGGTGCAGAGATGGATAGATGAGGTTATTGAAGCAATTAACATGTACTTGATGAAGCTCAGAGGTGCAGTGACTGACAGACCATGCTGCGGTCCATAGGGTCACGGAGAGAGTCAGACACTACTGAATGACATAACAACAGCAAAACTAGGAGGAAAACGTATTCTGTTGGATAACATTTCAGAATAGGTGGAAAAGTGTATAGGGGTTAATACAAGGTGTCATAGGGGGCCAAAGGGATATTAATAGTATAGTATTCTATGGGGGTCCATAGGTACCCCCATGCTTACAGGTTACCTTTAGGTGCCATTTGGGGTCCATAAGGACCCCATGGTTATTGTCAGAGGAAATGGAGTTAATGGACCCCCAAACCACAGCACAAGGGGTGGAGGGAAAAGGACTTGATTACCCTCTGGGTTCTTATGGGGAAATCTTGGGGGCTGCCCGAATTGGGGAGCTACAGTTCATTGAGGGAACCATGAATGCCAACATGTACTGTGACATACTGAAGCAGAGCATGAATCCCCTCCATCGGAGACTGGGCCACAGGGCAGTATTCCAACATGATTACGACCCCAAGCACACCTTCAAGACAACCACTGCCTTGCTAAAGAAGCTAAAGGTGAAGGTTATGGACTGGCCATGCATGTCACCAGACTTAAATCATATTGAGCATGTGTGGGGCATCCTAAAATGGAAGGTGGGGGATTGCCAGGTCTCTAACATCCACCATCTCTGTGATATCATCATGGAGGAGTGGAAGAGGACTCCAGTGGCAACCCGTGAAGCTCTGGTGAACTCGATGCCCATGAGGGTTAAGGCAGTGCTGGAAAATAATGGTGGCCACACAAAATATTGACACTTTGGACATTTCCAGTACACTTAGGGGTGTACTCAATTAGGGGTGTACTCACTTTTGTTGCCAACGGTTTAGACATTAATGGCTGTGTGTTGAGTTATTTTTAGGGGACAGCAAATTTACAGATATAATAAAATATTTACAAAAATGTGAGGGGTGAACTTACTTTTGTGAGATACTGTATATAGATATATAGGCATATGGAAGGATGACAGGGCTAGTGTGGTGTATTCATGTTAGTTAGTGGGTAGCATTGCTGTTGAGGCTACTGAGACTCAGAGTCTCCTACAAGTATACTTTAGGTACCCATTAGATCTAGAGAGCTACTACCAAACCACCCTGATACGGAGTTAGTACGTTTTACGCGAGATATGGAATAGCTTGTAAATTTGCTTAACTACAACTCCCGTAGCTATTTGTTAGTCTTACAGGAGATTTTAACTGAGCCATGGAATAGAGGCCTAAGCCGATAATGCTAATTACTCTCTAGGAAAGTAGTAAATGTTTTTTTTTAATATCATTCTCTTGACAGAGTGCTTACTGTTTCCTATAGTTCTAAGGTATATCATATTTGGAACCTACAATCTGTGCTGGTAATGTTAAAAAAAAATATCTAACATCTATATATAAATGTATCTTTATGCTGAGAGAAGTTCAACTTGTGTGATAAGAATTAAAGTAACATTGTTCATACAACACTCATTCCTGACACACAGAATTTTTGTAATTTTACTAAATTTTATAATGTAGGAGTACATTAGTTTACTTTACCTTGGCCCCAAAGAGGTCAGACTAATTTTGTAATCATTGCTAATTAATCTTGAAGCTGTCGCCAAATATAATCTTTTTACATTGTTAGTAAGAATAATAGACTTTGCACATTTAATTTGCCTCTGAAAGCAGGTTAATCATAACACTGTCTTTATCTGCAATTGCAGATGTCCTGCCAGGGTTTGGTAAGATCCTTTCGTCAGCATGAAACCCGATCAAAGATGGAGATGGAAATATATAAAACAATATAGGAAAAACATGTTTGAAAAAGATAAAACATTGTTCTGAAAATGATTATGTCGTATCATCTTACAATTGTGTTTTTAATTTCCCAAAACGCCAAAATGACACTGAGTCCAAAAACACTTCAGAAATATACCTGATATAAGATTATTGCAATACAGACAAAAAAAAATACTAGAGGCACTTTCACTAAACATAGAGGCACAATATTATTTTATTCTTGAAAAAAAAAAAGCAAAATATACCCTGTACTACTGTGCATAATGCTAAACACAGTGATACATTTTTCATAGTTTATTAAATGAAAATATTCTACCTAATATGAAGATGAATAATAAAGCCATTTTTCTCTGAGATTAATGTCTATTTTAATACAGAACAATATATCAGTTGCAGCAATCTGATTCAATTCTATTTGTTGATGTCTTTTCTTCAAACAGTCCCATTGCCTTGTGACATCCCAGTAAATAAACATAAACAACAGAAGAATTTCCAAAATATTTTTACACTTGCAGATGCCATTCTTTGAATAAAATGACCCCTAAACTTCTTAAAGTACCATCACGTGTGAAGCACATGTGAAAAAAATTGATACTGAACTGATGGTATAGGAGCAAGGGCCTTAGGAACGGGGGGGACGAGGGGAACAAACATACCCTCCCCCCATTTTAATCAACATCTCACTCCCCAGTAGTCTCCACCTCAACTTTTGAGCCTTTTAGTGCTGCATTCCCCTGCAAGATGGGTCTAACAAGATTAAAAGTCTAACAAGTTAGTGTCTCATGATCTTGTGAGACCCGGCTTTAACATGAATTCAGCAACCAAAGGGACAAGAAGTGATGGGGAGACAACTGGGGAGTGATGGGTCCCTATTGCTCTATACATGCCATATTATTCTACACAGCCAATGTGCCCAGCCTGTATTTATGTGCTAATGTCCCCAGTTTTCGCCTATAAGCCTGTCTGCCCAGCATGTGCCAATGTGCCCAGCATGTGTCTATGTGCTAATGTGCTGAGTCTTTGTCTATTAGCCCATGCGCTCACCATGCACCTAGGTGCAAATATAAAGAAAATTTGTCCCCAAATCTGGGTCACAGTCTATCACACATATAGTTGTGAGCAAACAGGTTTTTGCTAATGGTTGCGGGCTCTCAATGCGAGGGTCACAGTTGCTGGCAAGGAGTGCCAAAGGCGCTCCTTGCGCTGGTGGAGATGAGAGCCATAGGCGCTCATCACTACGACCCTGTACGACTTAGGTTTGAAAAAAAAATGTGTGAAAAAATTACAGCCCGTAACACTTGCAAAAAGGAAAGCGGCACTTAACCAAAAAAAAATTGACCGGCGGCACTTAAGAGAAAAAAAAATAAGAGGTAAAAAAAAATACGAAGTTAACGGCAGAATCAATCACATACAAAAACAACAATAACACAGCCAAAATTAACATAAATACAAAAAAAAAAACAACACTCACAGCACGAGGGGGACAGGCACGATGTCTGGGAGTCAGGTTGCACGACAAGTTAACCACAATTTGCAGAGTTTCCACACACGAAAATCGCCTTAGTGACAAAAAATGGAGGCCGAAAAAAACAAACCCTAGGCTACATGACCCCTAAACACGCAACACCGCCATGCACATAATACTTTTACACAGGCACAAACGAGGTATAAAATACACTATTAGGGACAGCGGAAAATGCGCCACACCCACATAACATATACACAATCGCCGCCATTTTACAACACTAATAACATTACCATTACAAAATGCCCAATTACACAGCTAAACAAACAGTTTCCCCTAGCACACGCAGCCTATTTACACTGCACACTTCACACATTGCTGACACTTATACCTCAGGTCAGCAACAGTGCAAATGTACATTGCATGTAGCAGGAAATTCAAAACAGATGGTTAGCTTTTCAGGATATTAATTGCTGGATATATTAATTACAAATAGGTAAAGTATATGAATTTATTATTTAATTAATTAATTAGCATTAAAAAATATATATATACTAGCGACTTGCCCATCAAAAATGATGGTGCAATACAATTTTAAGCCATGGGAATGCTGACTGAGACATAATTGAATCCAAATTGTACTGTGAGGACCTTCGGCACTCATTGCAAGGCTTGTGCTGAGTGCCTTTGGTGCTCATTGCGAGCCTCAGTACCTTCGGCGCTCATTGCAAGCGAGCAATAGGCTGAAGAGCTAACAATCTGTTTGTATTTTCCGACAGCATGGAATATACATTGTGAGAGTTAGTGCCCCGCTTATTAAGTGTAATGAATGTTTGAACTGTGCTTCCTAAATAAGCTGGGTGCGCGAGGTAAAGCTGTTGGTTTAATGTGATATGTGTCTCGTGAGCATTTTCTGGCTTTTGTAATAGTGGATTTTGTAGGTCGTAGTGTGATGTGTAAAGTGCTATGCGGTTTGCAGTGTTTTGCGTGGTCCGGGGTTCGTGTAGCCTTGTTTTCATTTTTTTTGACGTCCATTTTTTTCCTTTCTATTTTGACTGCCATGTCAAGGGGTAAAATCGGACAGTCGTTTTCAAAGCATTACAGAAAATGACTTTCCCCCAGTAGTCCTAATACATTATAAATTATTTTAAAGTGTATATATATGCTGCACTCTGCTGTGATACACACATAAAACGTTTTAATTTTTCCACCTTGCAAACTAGGAGCCACATTCAATGTCTGCGGGTGTGTTGCGAGCTCGCACTGTGCTACAATTCCAGTACTATTCAAATGCACAAGACCGCAACTCGCTGCCCGAGATCTGAAATTGTAAACCCTGGTTCCATATGTAAGCAGAGAACGACTTGCATATGCAAGCCCGTAGCTACTGTTTAGACAGAGCCAATCATGACGGCAATCACTAAAGAAAACCTTGCTGAGGGGTCCCCATTGGGACCCCCTCAGGGACTCCACATTAACCCCTTGCTTCAGGGGTCCAATTCAGGACCCAGCGGCATTTAAAATTTAAGCCCCCCGCCACAGGACCTTAAAGTTAATCCCCCGCCACACAAATAGTTAATCAGATTTGGAATACAATCCTGGGATAGAGGAGTGTATCTAATTCTGATTGGCTGAAATCTGATTGGCAGAGATTTCAGTCATTCAGAATGCGCAAATGCTTTCAGCCAATCAGAATGGGATACAGAGGTGTATCCCATTATGATTGTCTGGAATCTGATTGACAGCGATTTCAGACAATCAAAACGCGCAAATGCTTTCAACCAATCTGAATAGAAAACAGGGGTATATCTCATTCTGATCAGCTGAAATCTGATTGACAGCAATTTCAGACAATCAGAAAGCACAATTTATTTATTTTTTAGATTAGAGCATGAGCGGAAAACCTTCATTTACGGCGGGGAGCTCCTCACTAGCTTCGTTAGTAGCAGTATTTTTTTTATAGAATGTCTGGATTTTGATGGAGGGGCCTTTCCTGGCCCAGAAGAGTAAAGACCAGGGCATCGGGGATCACCACTGAAGGGGCAGTTTGGCCAGGTAAGTAGACTCATTAACCTTTTCTTTTTTACAGGTTCTTTTTACAAGTCTTTTTTATTGTAATAGTGGTGTTTATTTTATGTAATGTTGTTTTTATTTTAGGTGCAAGTCTTTTTTTTTACTGTAATGCTTTTGTAATTTTCATGTAATTAGTAGTTTGTTATTTTTTTTAACTTAGTGTTTTTTTTAATTTCTGGGTGTTTTTATTTTTTGTACTTACTGGGGTGTTAGGGATTTTATTAGAGGGTTAGGGAGGCTAATTACTTAGAGGGGGTTAATTTACATTTATTAATTTATTCGGGTGGATAATAGTGTAGTGTAGGGTAGTGCTTAGACTTAGTGTCTTGAGGGTCCTGGGTTAATTATTGTCCCATAAGGAAAATGAGGACCCCACACCATGGGGTTGTTAATGTTAAGTGCCGTGGGGTTAACTATTTGTGTGCCGTGGGTCCTTTAAGGACCTTTAAGGTCCTTTAAGAACCCGCCAGATGGGATATTTGAATTTTAAATGCTTACAGTACCCCCATGGCCAGGGTTAACTATTTGTGTGTTGCGGGTCCTTTAAGGAACTTTAATGACCCGTGAGGAAGGATATTTGAATTTTAAATGCTGCAGGGTCCGGATAGGGACCCTCGCAGCATAGGGGTGTTAATGTTAGGTGCCGTGGGGGTACTTACAGCACCCCTGCCGCCAGGCTTAACTATTTGTGTGCCAAGGGGAATTTACATTTTTAAATGCCGATATCTGCAGATACTTGAGGTAGGGCTTCCATGACTTTACAAGCTACAACAAGATTGCCTATAAGTGCAAACTCAATCAATTTTAAACATTTAAACAGTCTTCCTATGTGATTGCCAAGCCTCTATATGATGTTGCACAGCAGATTGTCTCTATATGACGTTGCACAGCAGATTTAAGGATTTTATTGACTTTATAAATATATTCTACTCAAAAATAGAGTTCCCAGTGTATATCACAAAACATAACTGTGTATTAATGCAAATAATACAAAACACCAGGGAAAAACATTATACTTATGGTATAATATTGGTAGTTCAATTCTTTATGTGAATTAGATTTTTAAGCGAAAAAAAAGTCCCTGAAAATGCTATATACATTTCTTTGCCATTGTGTCACAGGACTCCAAAGCTGTAAGATCAAGAAATAGAATGAATGATGTGAAAACTTTTTCTGTTGATGGCAGCAAGTGATACATTATGTCATATTAAAATAGACACTAATCTCAAATAGATATTATATCATTCATCATAATATTAGATCAAATATTTTGATCTAACATATGAAAAATGTACCATTGTTTTCTATTTTGTGCACAGAACTATTGGATATTTTGTAACTTTATAAATAAAGCATACAATCATATTGTGCATACATTTTCTTTTTTCTAGAAGACTTTCCCTGAGGAGATACAGTGAGGGGAAAAAAGTATTTGATCCCCTGCTGATTTTGAACGTTTGTCCACTGACAAAGAAATGATCAGTCTATAATTTTAATGTAATGTGTATTTTAACAGTGAGAGAAAATAACAACAACAACAAAAAAAAACGCATGTTTTTGGTGGTAAAACCCTTGTTGGTAATCACAGAGGTCAGACGTTTCTTGTAGTTGGCCACCAGTTTTGCACACATCTCAGGAGGGATTTTGTCCCACTCCTCTTTGCAGATCATCTCCAAGTCATTAAGGTTTAGAGGCAACTCGAACCTTCAGCTCCCTCCACAGATTTTCTATGGGATTAAGGTCTGGAGAAATTATAGACTGATCATTTATTTGTCAATGGACAAAAGTTCAAAATCAGTAGGGGTTCAAATACTTTTTTCCCTCACTGTATAAACACCACTTTCTATTATTTAAATTATATTAATACCTGTTTTATTTTTATTTTAGTTCTGTTATATACCTACTGATATTTTGAAGGGCCAAAAAGGGACATTTTCCCTCTAAAAAAAAATGTGCTGTTAGGCAGTATTACCACCATTCTATACAATCATGTTTTTAGAAATACAATACACACCTCTTAATATGTTCATAATGCTCTATATAGACATATAGGCCTCCATTCTATGCTTGAATTTCACTTGGAAAACACTACAGAGGCTTTCATGATATATATTAACCCCTTGAGTCTCGGATTTATATCACTCAGAAATAACATTTTAAAATAATATTTTTTAATTGCATATTTGTGGGTTTTAGACTGTTGTGCAATTAATTCTAATGTCTTTCCATACATACCCGTGCTTTTTGAAGTACAGTATTGTGTTTTTAATTGCTGTTATAGCTTTAATAAGTGTTTTAAAAATGCTTTGCAAGTCCTTTTAAGTAATAATATTTTTGACCGAAACATGCACGGGTGAGACTTTCTTTGTGATCTAGACTTACAGGTCTAATAGAATATTGATTGTGTGTAATTTTAATTAGATAACAAACAGAAAATAAGACCAATGAAAGGTCTAAAAACCGTAGCTCTCCAGAGTCAATATAGGCCCAAAGTAGCATGATGAAATAGTTGGGTGTTATACAGCTGTTTAAGTAGTGTCTCATATATCTTCAATTGATATGGAGACTCACGGTACCTTAGTCCAAAAAGGTCCAATATGCCCAATAAGTCCTGTGGATTAAAGGAGGGCGATAAGACATAGTCCCAGGTAATAAGGAGTCCTGATTGATGGAATTGGTGTAATGGTGATCACTTGGAAATTGCTGCCCCCTCAGACAGCACCGTTCACGAGGTACGCGCAAAATCAATGAAAGAGATGAAAGGGAGGGGAAGAGGTGTAAAACCTAGTGCAAATAAATACTAAACTAAATACATATATAGAATGCAGGTAAAAATGCCAACTCACATGTCCTAACCTCACGGTATGAGATATTTCAGTCACTCATCAGGATGTCTTTCTCCTGATGGATAACACAGAGGCAGCTGGTTCCACTGGTCCGGTAACTGGATCTTCCTGTCTGTTTCACGTGAGGTGGAGTCACCCTATGGGTGCCTTTTTATTAAAGAACTAAAATGTTCAATGTTCACAGAGAAGTTGTTGAGTTGTATAGACCCCTATGAATACTCAAAGTTTGTAAAAATAAAATATTTTTATTCATAAAGAAATCCAGTACACAATTGACAAAGTTTGCTTTTATTTATCAAATGGATTGTTGTACTCCAAAGACTCTTAGTTACAAGTCACAGGTGTAGGAGCATAAAAAACATTCTAATACATATCAATAGCTAAAAAAAAAAAAGGGCCAGACGCATTTCATCCGATCTTACAGGCTTTCTCAATGTATAAATACTAAAATAAAAAATAAAAATGAGTTACTAGATAAATGGCTATATTTTATTATTTATACATTTATATGCTAGAGAGGGAGTTGGCAACATGAGCTAGAAGAGAGGGGGATAGTTCTGTTGCAGAGCGGTATAGATGTTATTGAAATCCAAAATAATGTATTAGGGTACCAAGCGAGGAAGTATAGAAGAGAATAGGAGGGGACCTAGGACAGAACCTTTAGGTACTCCAACAGTCAGTGGGCAAGGCGATGAAGAGTAACTGTTAAATTTTCTAGATATAATGTTAACTAAGAGAAAGCAGTGTCATGGATGCCAAGAGAGTCGAGAATTTGGATAAGAAGAGGGTGGTCAACTGTGTCAAAGGCAGTTATAAGATTCAGGATAATAAGAATAGAGAAGAGTCCCTTTGACTTGGCAGTGAGCAAGTCATTAGTGACTTTAGTGAGAGCTGTCTCTGAGGAGTGTTGAGACTGGAAGCTGGATTGAAAAGGGTCAAGGAGCATTGGAGGAAATACATTTTGAAAAGCGATTATAGACGATACATACATTTATTGTAAATTATAAATGTCATCATCACATATATTACCTGCAATGATAACTCTGTCTCTATTACACTCATGAGAGATTAACAGAAATAATTAAAGCCACATGTAAAAAAGCAGGTGGCGTAATGCATTGACTATAAAAAGCATCTCCATTCAAAACCACAGTCATTTGCTGAGGCTTGACATACATGGGAGAATGATGCATGCTAGGAACCAGGGTGTGAGAATTGTGATAAGTGTAAGACTTAGGTGTGGAAGAGAGGTGAGGATACTAGTGAATGTAGATGAAAGAAGGGATGGTATCCATGCGGGACACTAGACTAGACACCATAGATAACTCAGATCAACTCTTGCACAGGGGTATTGTAGATGGCCAGGAAAGGGACAGAGTGTTAGTGGGGCAGGGGCATATAGGGAAAAATGCCAACAGTGATAATCACACTGATATGGGTGTAGCTTTTCAGGAGATACAGCAGCTAGCAAAGAAGACATGGCAGTAGATGCACAGTCGCCTGTATGAGGACCAACCTGGCTCCCAAGCCCAGCAATAGGAAGCTAAACAGGTTCATTAGACTGATCAAGGACTGCATGAGGCACAGTCAGCTCAGTAAGTGGAGCTACAGCTCCGGTGTATATGTAGTGCACCAAGGGTATACAGAGATAGTCACATTAGAGATTGTAAAGTATATGGGCACAGTCAGCACAGCAGGTGGAGCTACAGCTCTGATGTATATGGTGTGCAGCAAGTGTATACAGAGAGAGAGTCACGTTAGAGATGGTGAAGTATATGAATGTTATCACTTAACTTGTGATTGTCTGCTAGACCTCTATGAGTTACTATATAAAGACGTGAAATACTCAAAATGCCTATATTTTGCATCACTCAGGCCTATATTAGAGATTCTAGATATAGGAATTACCCAGCTAGTTGGTGAGTATATCTAACTTTATTTACTTCTTACATACGTCCTAGCCTACTTTTACTGTTCTTTGTAAAAGTATTTGTTATTATTTTGGTGCTTAGTTGTATTATCATGCCGTGAAATGTTGCCTAGTATTGTCATAATATTTTTATGAGGCAGGCACTGGTCCTTGAACTATCGTTTATTGTAAGTGACTTGACCAGTCATAGCAGTACACACATGCACCTCCTTTTCTATGTGTATTCCTTTACTATTAAGATATTTTTGAAACTGATGTTTTATATTTTTTTGTTACAGATCTAACCAAAATGTATTTCTACCAATCTGATGTATTTTGCATTGTAACATGCCTGGACTGTCATATGTACACATATACTTTAGTGGTTGATAAGTGTTATGTTAATAATATGATTTGCTCAGATAAAGCTCCTGGAGGTCCGAGTAGCCGTTTATTCAGGTTCATACAATAGAGAATTGATACTCTAGGTTTCAATATTTCTCCTAGACTATGAGAGAAAATAACAGGAGAAAGAGGAATGTGGCCAGTGCTAGAAAACATAAATGGACATTTGGTTGGCTAAGAGGGAAAAAGGGATTTCCCCTGAAAAGTGGGACAGCCCCTCCAAATTATATAATGTTATCAGAATAAGGTTCTAAAGAGGACATGATGAAGTGTTTCATTGTTTTAAAATAGCTTTATTGAACATACACAAATGTACAACACTTACCGCCTACTTTGAAATTGAGTCTTCTAGTAGGACAATTTCAATGGACAACAGGACCACATAAATCAGGCTGTCCTTCCTAAATTCCACAAACTGAAGGTATTTCAATTTAGTGACTTCTACAAATTATGTAAATAAAATATCTGGTTTAACAAATCATAAGAAAACATTTAACATGGAAATCAGTGTGATTTTCTTATTTGAATAACATAATTTTGGAATACAGGTAGACTGATAATTTACCTTGTTTGAGAAAACTATGCAACTGTGACTGGATATCAAATGTATGCAAATTATTTCAGTTTGCAGTATTTAATATGAAATGTCATGGTTGCATGTCTTCTACACCAATGGATTAAGCAGAAACATTTTTTAAATAGACACATCTTACCCCTCCAGTTGTTACATGCTCAACTTGATGGCACAAAATAATATATAAACTAGGTGATCAATCAACTGTGTTTCACCACTCAAAGACAGTATTAAGGACAGTATTAAGATTGTATGGGGTATATTTAACAACTACAGTCCAAGTTGGGATGGATGTGGTTATGTGAAGGTAGTTAAACATAAAATATCCCAACGTTAAGCTAAACTTTAGTTGTGTTAAGTAGAAATCAAAGTAAGCTAAGATTTTTAACCTCACCTATCCCCACCTTAATAAATATTATCCTTATAAATCCTCTCCCATGCTCCTTCCCATGCTCCCTCTTACGTATAGCTCTTAGTAAACTGGAGAGATGCTGAGTAGGCGTATGACCATTTGGAATATTACTTTGATAGTGTAACTTTCAGGCTTCTCCTCCATGAGGAAGTAGTAAAGTGAGAGCTTTTTTGAAAGTGATCAGGTGACCATGCTTGTGATTTCATGACTTGGGTGAAAGGCTGTTATGGCCAACCCTACCCAGCAGATCTTTCAGGTTCTTTTTGGTCCCTTCACAATGACAGCCGATGTCTCTAAAATCCCATTGCATTAATAGAGCATTTACAAATATCAGGATCAGCATATAGGCCATTCCAACACATTTACATGTTTCCCCTTAAACCACTCAAGTGTTGCTTTAGCAGTGTGTTTGGGGTCATTGTCCTCCTAGAAGGTGAACCTTCGTCCTAGCCTCAAATCAGGCACAGAGTGGTACAGGTTTTGTTCAAGAATATCCCTGTATTTAGCACCATCCATCTTTCTCTCAACTCTGACCAGTTTCCCAGTCCCGGCTGCTGAAAAATAGATGGTGTTCTTTGGGTGATGTGATATGTTGGGTTTGCTCCAGATATACGGTTTTCTTTGATGGCCGAAAAGTTCAAATTTAGTCTCATCAGACCAGAGCACCTTCCTCCATACATTTTGGAAGTCTCCCATATGACTTTCCGTTCTGATAGGACTGTTTTAAAAATTGTAGTTTATGCTTGACTGATCATATAAGACTAAAGGGGCTGGTGGTCGGGGGATCATGACAAAGTGAAACTAAGCTCATCTGCAATGGGAATTATAAAAGATTAGAATATAGGGAAGGGACTTTGACTTTCTAACAAAACAAAAATGTCAGCTTTCCTAGTTATGAATCAATTGTAATTTTAAATTCATATATTATTTTTTTCCGATTATACAAATAAATTACATGTTTTTATGTCTAACCCTTAAAACAACATGATATATTAAACTTGGCAAATCCATTTCTAATTACCAACCTCCAATTCAAACATTTAACTCGTTGGCACAGTTTATCCAGAGATACCATGAGTCTTATAAAATTTCAGTCTGGGGGCTGGAAAATTGCAACGGTTACAGATCGATTTAATTGAACAAGCCTACAATTATATGGCCAAACGTCAAATCCGTAAACCATGTAACTGTACGTAGCATTTCTGGGCATGATCATGATCAATTAAGCAAGCCCGTAAGTAAAGATTTAGGACAGCCAATAGTAAATGAGATCGGCCTCATGACATCAGTAAAACATGGCGTTTAAACGTCAATCAATTAGTGTTTAGAAGTCCGATATGCGATCGTGCTCGCAATCCATTAAAAATCAATATAAATGAATAAAGAAACTGTTATAGTCCATGTGGGTGGCCTATTATGTATTAACTCCTTGATTCCCAAGATTGATATAACACAGAAATTAAAAGTAAAGAAAAACATTTTTTATTGCAGATTTGCAAGCTTGAGACTGTTGTGCAATTAATTATAATGTCTTTCATCGCTTTATTTTAAAGTCCAGTATTGTGTTTTTATTGACTTTTATAGTGTTAGGAACTGGTATTTAACCCCCTTGCCAGTCCTCTCTAGTATTAGTAGAATTGTTTGCTATATTTGCCATTTATATGTTTGAAGGCAATTAGGGGTTGTGGAAAAGTCGCAATTAAATTGTGATTTGCCATTTTAGCGATTGCAACATTTTGGGCTTGAAAGATCAAAGGCTTAGATGGGTCGCCTTACAATTTTGACAACCACCGCAGGAATTTTCAGCTTGTAAGTCGCAAATAGATTGCGGGTAGCTAGAGGAGGCCAATTGAATATCAGCAAATTTTTAGGGCTACATTACGGACTTCAGTAATTGCTATTTTGACAATTTAATCAGGCCTATGTGTTGATGGCAGCGAAGTGCAGAAGACAAATCACTTTATAAACAGATATTAAGATGGGAGTGGCTTACAGCATAGCCCGATTCAACACTGCAAACACCTGCTGCAGAAAAAAAACAAAGAGTTGCAGGCTTAAGCATTAAGGTGAACGCTAAAATAACTCATACTTGATATTGTCCATGTGCATGACTTTTAAAAGTCTCACTGATTTGTTTATGTTATGTGTAATAATTACTGCCTGTTTTCATATTGTCTTATCACATTATTCAAGTTAAATTCAAAATATCATATCCATGCTTATTGTAAGTTGGCAAGTTAAATAGCCTCATGCTAAATATGAATCCAGCATTCACATTACACATGAGGGAAACTACAATCTGCCATAACCTCATAGCACCATCAAGATCAGGTTTACTCTCACAAGTTCCTCCCAGCTGACTGCAACTTTGGAGAAATGCATAGCACATACATTGAGTTGCGCTAGAGGGTGGTTTAGGTGTAAGCTTTTAACTTACATAGTTACATAGTAGTGATGTCGCGAACATAAAATTTTCGGTTCACAAACCGCGGACGCAAATTTCATCAAATGTTCGTGAACGGGCGAACCGGGCGAACCACCATAGACTTCAATAGGCAGGCAAATTTCAAAACCCACAGGGACTCTTTCTGGCCACAATAGTGATGGGAAAGTTGTTTCAAGGGGACTAACACCTGGACTGTGGCATGCCGGAGGGGGATCCATGGCAAAACTCCCACGGAAAATTACATAGTTGATGCAGAGTCTGGTTTTAAGCCATAAAGGGCATAAATCACCTAACATTCCTAAATTGTTTGGAATAACATGCTTTAAAACATCAGGTATGATGTTGTATCGATCAGGTAGTGTAAGGGTTACACCCGCTTCACAGTAACAGACCAATCTCCCCGTTTAATGCACCGCAAACAACCGCAAACAGTCCCTTTGCGCAACCGCAAACTCCCCATTTGCACAAGGTTGGATACCAAGCTAGCCATGTCCCGTTCCTTGTCCTCACTGATGTCATTGAAGGTCTCTTCCTCCACCCAGCCACCAAGGGTCCTTGAAAGTTGACAACAAGCCACCTGGGACGCCTCACACACACGCCTATTGGCAGGCAATTGCTATTCAATCTATTACAGTCAAAAAAGTGTTGTTTTATTTCACTGAGCACAATATAAGCTGTGAGCCTGACACAGGCAGGCAACTGAAATTAGATTAAAGGAAAAAAGGGTTGTTTTTTTTCAATGTATGGTACACCAACTATGACTGGTGAAACAGAGCAGAATATTAGCTGTGAGCCTGACACAGGCAGGCAACTGAAATTAGATTACAGGAAAAAAATGGTTGTTTTCAATGTATGGTACACCACCAGGTATGAGTAGTGAAAATAAGCACAATATAAGCTGTTAGGTGTTAGCCTGTCACACACACACACACGCTGGCATGCAGGCATATGCAATTAGATTACAAAGAAAAAAATTATAAAATAAAATAAATGATGTTCTAGCCCTAAAAAGGGCTTTTTGGGTTGCTGTCCTTTCAGCGGATATCAGATGAGTCCTTCAGGTCTGTAGTGGAAGCTAAATACACAGCCTGGCTATCTATTTCCCTATTAAATCTCCAGCAGATACACTATCTGTCCTCTCACAACGAATGCAGCTTCAGAATGATTCTAAAATGGATGCTGTCCTTCATATGGAAGGGAGTGTATGCTGCTGATTGGCTGGAATGTGTCTGCTGACTGTGAGGTGCAGGGTCAAAGTTTCCTCAATGATAAAGAATAGGGGGTGAACAGAAAAGCGCATGTGTCTGCCGTCCGATGCGAACGCGAACGAGCCAAAATCGCCGCGAATAGTCCGCGGGCGAACTGTCCGCGACATCTCTATTACATAGTAATTAAGGTTGAAAAAAGACTTTCAGTCCATCAAGTTCAACCTGTTCAGATCTCCTCTGATCTGCAATATGCGGATTAGTTATTAATTCATTAGTTGTTAAATAATTATTAATAGTATAGTATTTGAGGATGAATAAAGAGTTAGTCCATCAAGTTCGACTTTTTTAGATCTCTATTGATCTCTTTAAAATGTGGACTACTTATTATTAATTGTTAATTGATCCAGAGGAAGGCAAACAGAAAAAAAAAAAATACATTGAAACTTTGCCAATTGTCTCATAAGGGGAAAAAAAGCAAAATTCCTTCCTGACCCCAGAAACTGGCGATCAAATTTCTCCCTGGATCAATATTCCTTTGCTAGTTATCTAGGATAACCTTGAATACCCTCTTTATTCAAAAATATATCTAACCACTTTTTGAAGTTTGCTATTGAATTCGCTGTCACCACCTCCTTTGGTAGAGAATTCCACAGTTTAACCACCCTAACTGTGAAGAACCCTTTTCTTTGTTTAAGGTGAATTTTTTTTTCTCTAACCTCAAAGGATGTCTTCTTGTCAGTTGAAAATCTCTTGCTACAAAAAGTTCACTTGACAAAACCTTATATTGACCCTGGATGTATTTAAATAAGGTAATCATATCCCCTCGTAGACGCCTTTTTTCTAGCGAAAATAAGTTTAATTGGGTTGTCTTTCTTCATAACTTAGCCCCTCCATTCCCCTTATTAGTTTTGTAGCCCTTCTGTGTACTTTTTCCAGATCTAAAATGTCCTTTTTATGAAGTGGTGCCCAAAATTGTACCCCATATTCCAAATGAGGGCGTACTAAGGATTTGTATAGTGGCAGAATTATATTTGCTTCCCTTGCTTCTATACCATTTTTAATACATGCTAATATTTTACTTGCCTTTGCAGCTGCTGCTTGGCATTAAGCACTGTTACCTATGTGGTTGTCCACTAGTACTTCCAAATCCCTTTCAATATCTGATAACCCTAGATTTGCTCCATTAAGATTATAAATTGCATGGCTATTTTTTCTACCCAAATGCATAACCTTATATTTATTTGTATTAAATCTCATCTGCCATTTAGCCGCCCATTTATGCAAATCCCTTTGTAGGGAAAGTACATCATTATCTGATTTATTAACTTAGTGTCATCAGCAAAAATGGAGACCCTACTTTCGAGTCCTACTTCTACATCATTAATAAATATGTTAAAAAGGAGAGGACCTAATACTGAACCTCGAGGAAGCCCACTTACCACATTAGTCCAATCGGAGTATGTTCCATTTACAACAACCCTTTGCTTCCTGTCTTTGCTTCCTGTCAGCTAACTTCTTTCCATAATCCGCATAAGATATCCAAGAGTGTTTATAATAAAAATGTGTATAATTATACAGGTAGATGTACATTTTAATTATATATTGTACTTGCATATTTGTACAAGATACAAATATTTGCTTAGAGCAGAATGGTTGTTATCTTTATTCTGATTAGGATTGATCCTAAACATTTTTTTGGACCAATCCTAGTCCCAGAATTTTTTTAAATAGTTGATCTTACTGCCTGATGGATGGACTATGAGAGTATTTACTAAGCATCTCAAGTATATCTCACTTCAACCCTTTATTTATCATACACTATTTCCTACAATCAACCATCCTCACCTGATCTCAGCCCTTCTCAGCTAATCCCAGGTGAAAAAAATGCTTAGCACATTCCTCCCATATGCCTCAACACATTAGTTCACGAAGAGGAGAAAACTTCTTTATCTCAACCAATACAAACCTAAACTATTATAGTGTGTAGTCCTCAGAAAGAAATTAAGCAAATCACAGTTACTGAGAATTATTGTAAAAAAAATAACCAGTGATTGCTATACACTTGGAATTCCACACAACATGATGGTTACAAGCATCCTTTGACTTCAATAAAATGAATTTCAATCTATGAATAAGTTTGAATAAGAGGTGCTCAGAATTCTGGAGCCTTACAGAAGTAGAGACCGCCCTTCACAAATCAATCAAAGATTGAAAACAGTCAAACAAGGCACAACAAAATCTTCAACTGTGAAGTAAGCTTTAAAAAATGGTAATTTTTTATGATTCAGATCCTTGTGCAGGAGTGTTTGGATTTGTAATATGAGCACATTACCATTTTACAAGTTTATCTAAAGGATTCTAAAGGATCAACACAAAAGACATTTTTCATGTTATTACTAAGATGTTTTATGCAAAGTGAGATTAGTCTCTGTAGTTTATGTCTTAATTTATTTCATTCGGCTCTATGTTATTATTTTTACAAATGCAATGTATTAAGATAAGAAGTTTTGCCCTGAGAGGTTCATTGCTTGTATATTATGTATAAACATTATTTTTGCAGCATGTGATGACTTTAAGTATTAATTTTCTGTCTAAGTATGGGATTCATGTATGTTTCAGAAGCAAAATGTCTTTATCGCCCATAAATATTGATATATTTATCACTTTTTATGAGATATATCAGGTAATTTTTTAAATAAGTTACTACATATTTAATTTATATGCACAATTTAAAAATTAGCAATTTGTAATTGTCAATGACTGTACCCAAAAATGGTTATACCTGAGGAAACTAAATTTAACTCTGCCAGTCCAAAATATGTTTGAGCTTTATATACTTTTATCAGAAATATTTGTAAACTTATTTTGTGAATTCGTGTCATATCAGAGCTTAGAACATTACATGTTAATATATCACAAGTTTAATTTATTAACAGGAAGAAGAAATAGGCAGAATGGTCAATTAAAACTGAAACAAAGGCAATGGGACCCATATCCATATTTGGTGGAAATGTTCTAAAATACAAACTCTTTGGACGTTGTGTATAAAATATATATCAACTTGCGATCATGATATAGACATGTCTCCTCAAATGATTTTATTTCATATATTACCAAAGAAAATTAAAAACCCAATAAAACAACTAATAATCCAAATTCTATTGGTAATTAAATGGATAATTACAAGAAATTGAAAACCAAAAAAATCCCAATTGGAATGAGATTGTAATAATTGTTGATAGGAATAGACAATTAGAAAGAGATTTTCAAATATTTAATAGTAATAAACCGAAATCTTTAGACAAATGGAATATATGTGATAAATATGTGAATAAATACAATACAAATCCCTAAACCTCTTTAGGTAAATATTGGGTAATTTCGATATTAAACTAATAACATAATACAGTTAGATATGAAAGAATGAATAGCAATAGCAATAGAAATTAAGAAATTGAGTTATTAGTTAAACTTTCCCTTGAATGTTTGCTTCATTATTAGCTAATCATGCTGTTGTATGTAAATGATTACAGATTTTTTTTTACAAAAGAATAGAGAATGAATGTTACTTAATATTTTTGTATAAGACATTGATAATTATTGATTGTATTTGTAATAAAATTGTGAAATTAAAATAAAAAAATAAAAAAAAATGAAACAAACATTTAACTAGTCTAATATCTGTAGTCAAACAGATCAGATCTCAAGCGGCAAACAATTTTAAGTATGTGGAACCATATTTTTTTTGTTTTAGCACATTCCAGTAAATTTACTTTGAAGCGTTAATCTAAACATTGTAAAGAACCTATTCCCCTAATCATAACTTAGTTTTAAAAATGTATTATAACAGACATATTTGGGTAAGAGTTTATTTCCTAAATGTATTTACGTTCTGATTTCTTTTACAATATGAGTTAATAATTAACTTAGAATATTTACACTTATCCAAGATTTATTTCTATTCTCATTCTCATTTCATATCTATTGAGTTGATATTATTATCCATGGCCCCTCCCAACGGACATCCCAGCACACAGATAGGGATGATCTTATGCAACAATGGTAGTTTCGAGGGTTGCATAATATATCACATATATAGTTTTCAGTGTGGGGAACGCTTATGATGTTGGTCACACTTTGCAAGCCTCGCAAAGCGAGGTGAGCTGTCGATGCACACACGACTTAGGCTGCAATGAGCAAGGAGAGCAGTTGAGGCACGCATGACCCAAGAGCGTAACTCTAAAAAACACGAAAAACAAACAAAATAATTTAACAAAAATAATAACACACTCCCACACAGCACAGGGAGAGAGCCAGGAAGCCACATTTGGGGTTTTTTGCCAATACAAAATGGGCTAAGTGAGTAAAATTGGCGGACGAAAAAAGTAAAAATTCTGAAACTGAATGAAATCGAGGCTGAGCAAAGCCAGACACGCGGAACTTAAAAAATACACAGCGGCAAAGACAGCAGCACTTACACCAACAACGCCAAGCACGCAGGACTTTGAAAATAAAGCCAACGGCAGCCAGACACACAGAGGAGAAAAACACAGGGAAGGGACAGGGGGGAAATGGTGGAAAGAGACACATGGCATTCCCAATCACAAAACTTGCAGGTTAACAAAACCTGCACTGAGTGGGCCATGCAGTATTCAAGGGGAAGGGTTGAAATGAGCTCCAAAGGTGCTCATTGAGAGCCATGTGATGAGCCCCTTTGGCGCTCATCGCGGATCTCAGCAAGAGAGGCTTGCAATGAGCACCAAAGGCGCTCATTACGAGCCCCGCGATGAGCGCCAAAGGTGCTCACCGTGGGGCTTGCGATGAGCGCCAAAGGTGATCAGTGCAAAGCAAGAAAAGTTGAAGTACATGGGGGAGAGGCTCAAAATGAGTGCCGAAGGCGCTCATTACGAACCACGCAATAAGCGCCAAAGGTGCTCAGTGCGGGTTCACGATGAGCGCCAAAGGTGCTCAGAGGGGCCAAAGACTTGCATTGTGTGGTAAACAGCATTGCCTGGCTTACAATTTTACTTCCGTCATTTTTGACGGGCAAGTAGCTAGTTGTATTTAATTTCCAATGAAGATATAAAGTATCACTGTAATGATAAGTTGAAAACATATTATTTTGAAGAGCTTTGCTTGAAAATAGGCAACATGTTTTTAGAAATTAAAGCAAAATAATAATAATAATGCAGCCTCTAACTTATTCCATGCAATCATGCTGCTGAGGAATCTACCATTTTAGTTTCCAGTGGCTTACCTGAGGTGGGAAGATACTTTCAATACAGTAAGGAAGCTCTCTCTGCACAATAGGAAAGCAACAGTATCTACTGCAAGTTGGCTCCTTAGCACCAATACAAAACTAAATAGTTTATAAGTATACTCCCTATTTAGACAGATCTTCCCAGCAGCAGGCTAAGTAAAGAATATGGAAGCCAGCAGTAGAAATTAGTTGCATATAAAAGTGAAAATTTTAAAGACTGATTATTTTAACTTTCTAAAAACATTTAGCCTATTATTAAGGAGAAAAAATGGCAACAGTGGTCCTTTAAGCTTTCTTAAAATATGTTGCCTTTTAGCTACAGTAATTTAAATAATTCATGTTGTTTCAGAACAATTAAGATGGAAAGTATAGCACTATACGACATAAACTCTGTTTTTCAAGTCAAAAGCAGTACTCATTAGAGGTTACAACTGATGTATTTATATATGATGTCTAATAAATAGCCTTTTGACTTGAAAAAGAGAGTTTCATCTCTTGAAAGCTTGTCACTGTAAATAAAAAGACTGTCCAATAAGTATAAAAAAGATATTACTGTATGCTAAAATACTCTTGTCTTTCATCTGTAATACTCAACATTCACAGCTACTTCAATTTTCAGAGCACATGCTCTAATAAATAAGTTATACATAAAAAACTAAACATTACAATAAATCCTCTTATTGAAACACTTTGATATATTAAATCCTACGTGATAAGGAATTTGATAAACATACTACCATCCCATAAGTAACATAGGGCCCTATGTAAATATCTGCAAAGTCAATTATGAGTGCTGTAGTGGCACAATAAAATCTATCTAGCTATGTTAATCACCCATCCCTAAAACATTGCGAGCAAATTACTACGGGTCACTGCTATCAGTGAACTTCACGTAAAATGGCCCTATGTAAAGCTCGGAAAAATCAATTATGAGTGCCACAGTCGCACAAATAATTTTACCTAGCTATGTTAATCACCCATTCCTAAAATATTGCGACACAACTGCTATGGGTCACTTCTACCAGTGAACTTCACGACACAGCCAAAAAGCAAGGCATACATCTCCATTGAGTTTTGCACTGAAAATAAAGTTACTCCCTGACACTTTGACAATAAGATTTTACAGATCACTCGCAAATAAGGGCACTGCCGTAACTGCAAAAAGCATAAGAAAGATTTACGAGTACAAAAGACCACTCACAACTTGTTTTCAAACCTTTGCTGAGTCCCCCAGAAGCATTTAAACTGACAGTATAGTACAAAAGCCCTTCAAAATGACATTTTAACCCTATTTTTGGCACTTAACAATCCAATATCAACATATGTGTAATTAAAAAAAATATGATATGTTAGTATAATGTCTATTTTGTGATATTAAATCCAGGGTAACACAAAGCCCAGTACTCAAGGGGTTAATACACATCACAAAACCATGTTGCCTAGGAACAAATGCTCTGAAAGTTTGTCTACAACTATATCATATTTTAACACAAATCAACACATCTTTACTGATTTAAGCTATAAATGTAATTGTCACATCTTTTTAATATCAAAGTTTATTTTTACAGTAGACTTTCATTTATCTGGCACCCACGAGGATTGGTAGATGCTGGATAAATGTAGTTTCCTTTTTGCTTGAGAGTTACTAATAAAAGAGGCCTGGATTAGCTGCACATAGGATGCGCAGCTAAGTATATTGGTCAGTGAGGGCTGTTCCAGCAGCAGCAGCTTTCACTCCTCACTTACACACAGGTACGATCGGCTGGAGGGTGCAGTGCTGAACCCGGGGAATGTAACGCCAACACTGCATTGGTTCAGCCACTCGTGCCTGTCTGCTCCCAGGTAAAACTTATTTGCAGAGACATAAAGCTGACACAATCTTGGTGCCTGTAAGCATTTTGTGGCATGACAACCTGGTTCCTGGCATTTGTTGAGCCATGTAAAATTTAATTATTTTTTTTTAACGTACAGTATTAATTTTTGTTCTGGTTGCTTAAGAGTTCTGGTTGCTTGAGTTCTGGTTAACTGAGAGTCTACTGTAATTAAAAAACAATTACTTTCTTTATATATATATATATATATATATATATATATATATATATATATATATATATATATATATATATATATAATGTTTCCTTAAAGCTGCATTACGGCAGTTGTTACTGCACTTACCACTCATAAGATTTGTGATGTTCACATTTCCTATTGGCTCCTAGGTCCCTGCCTTATCCATAAAGCTCAATTTGGCTACTCCCTGCACAGAAATCTGTTGTGATTTACGGCTGTGGGGTGAGTGCCCTAATCTGTGGGAGTGAAAGATTTACATTAAGTGTAGATGTTCAGGAAAAAAAGCTTCTGCAGCCCCTAACTTAAAACACTTGATTTACATAGTACTCATATTTACTTAATATAATAACATATATCAGCAGTACCTTCAAAATGTCCTTATTTTTCTTTCCTTAAAGCCATAAAAGTGTTCCCTAACAAGCACCAATACTTGATCTCCGGAAAGGCAATGAATGCAATGTGAACTGGAACGACGGTCCCAGAAGAGTTTCCAATGTGAAATAAAACAGAGGTTAGCAGCCAGGTATTGCAGAATGCAGAATAGCAGCTCTGGTGCCATTTTCATAATTCAGGTTATTACTCAAAAAGTGCCCTTTGGTGACTGATGTCTCTGAAGAGCAGCTCAGCTTCTTTGGTAATCTGTAGTTATTCACACTGGGCAGATAGCATAAAAAAGAAGCAGTGAAAAATTGTAGCCCTTAATATTAAGAAAAGGATTTGAAAAAGGTCAACAGTAACTTAATTTAAGAAGATCATTTGGATTATTCTCCGGAAAGATGGAGTATCATTTATTGTTTCCAGTAATAGTATTAAATACCTTAAGCTACAATCCAGGATATATTGAAATCATATGCCACATAAACAATATATAAATCTATTTCTAGCCAATAAATTGAAATGTATAATAAACTAATGGCACAATAAAATACCTTCACCAATGCAAACAGTATTTATCTTGTCACTCAAATTCTCAAATAGTAAACAGGTCTGGAGGCACTGAAATGCATATACAAACATTTAATCACAAACAGAACACTTATTATGCTTGATAAAGGTCAGGACTTGATAAAGGTCTGTGTAAGGCCCAGAAAACTTGGCATCCCTTTGTAAGTAAATATTTCTATATATACATTTGAATCTCTGTCTCTTCGAAGTGACCTTCCACAATATAACACATATTAATGAAAAATCCTTGAAATTGTATTGTGTCTCTCAATGAAGTGTTGTTCACAAAATAATGAAAAAAACTGAGTTTCTCAAAATAATAATAAATTATAAATAAAAAATAAAAAAAAGTTTCATTTTGGAAGAAAAAAAATATATTGCTTATTTACTGGTTCTTCTTTTTGCTGAAATTTGAGAAAATGTACCTTTGTTACAGTGTAAACATATGACCTGGCCTGATCCTGAGCATAGTAACTCCCCTCTTTTTACATTTCCTTTAAAGGCATATCTATGTTTCCTGTATTATGAATGCATATACACTTGCATCATAACAAAGAAAAGATTCTTGGTTGAACAGGGTACAGAATGTTTATAGTGAAAATAAAATGGTGATATTAGGCATTAACACAATGTAGCAATGGGGACATTTTAGACAGTATCTCAAGGTAATGTAATTAGTAATTTGAAGTTGAGATTAAGATCACTAGGTCAGAAATCAGTGCTAAAATAGTAACTATAATAACTTGATTCTATTTGCACAGGAGGTCCTCAAGTACTGAACTCTCCAATTGTTTAAGAATAACTTAGGCATTGTGTCAGCTCCATGCGAGACCTCTCTGATCTCTGCCTTTGCTCACAGAAATGTATTTACACCATTATGGGCCCAGGTGACACTGCACGGGCGTGGCTACCGCCGGTGCAACCGCTGCAGCAAGGGCTATGCACCAAGACCCTTTATCTCCTGGGGGCCCCAGCGCAGGCTGCATTTCAGGCTGTTTATAAAAAATACATTTGTTTAAAACATTTTCTGTAGTATAGGGGCCCACTCTCAGCCTCCAACTGCCCCCCAGGCCATGTCCTGGCAGCTCTAGACCTCTTCCCCCATCCAGAGGGCATCCTGCCGGTTGCCTGTCTTCCACAGTGCAAACAGCACCCCAGGATGAGGAGCCAAGCTCCGAGGGAGGCTCAGCTGTAGGCGTGGGGGAGTGGAGCATGCAAGAAACAGGATAGTGATAGATAGGAGAAAAGAGAGAAGGGGGGAGGGGGAGAATGTGAGAGGGGGAGAGAGAAGAAGAGGAGAGTGGGAGAATGATAGAGAGCAAGAGGGGAGAGAGAAGGAAAGGGGGAGAGAGAAGGAAATAGGGGGAGAGAGAAGGAAAGATGGGGAGAGAGAAGGACAGGGGGAGAGAAAGAAAGAGGGGGAGAGAGAGGGAGAGGGGAGAGAGAGCTGTCTGCAGGATTAAGATTGGTTTCCAGAACAGAGCCGTCTACAGGAGCAAGATTGGTTCCCAGAGCAGAGCCGTCTTACAGGAGCAACTCAGGTCTACAATGCAAGTTAATCTGCTGAGAGAAAGCAGTTTTCCTGTTTAGAGACTGTGGACATTTAACCCCAGGGAGCCCCAAGACAGCAGTATAACTGCAAGTGTGACAGTTTTTCAAAAGACTATTTAAAGGGTCCCTGGAGGTTGGAGCATTTCAGAGAGACGGGCGAGCCGAATGCTCCCCTTTTTCCCACAGATGAAGATAGTGTGTATTATTTTGGTACAAATATTGGACTTTTAATAAAATATTAAAAGAATACCTGAATTCCTGGCTGTTAATTTATAGGGTAACAGGCTAATCTACCACAGTATATATATATATATATATATATATATATATATATATATATATATATATATATATATAAAATAAATAAATAAAATAAAAAAATAAAAATATATATATATATAATGTTATTGTTGTTGTCAGAGTGGGGCACGGAGAGACCAATCAAAAACAATAATTTGGACCACCACCACCTAGGGGGGGCCCAAATTTTTTTTTTTTGCACAGGGGCCCCCATTCATTCGCTCCGCCACTGTGACACAGTATAACTTGAATTACAGCAATACTACTTATACACTATATATACAAACTATCAGGCATGAATTTACATGAACATAATACTAGTTCACAAGGCTTTTGTAACATGAACTATGTTAGCCGGATTTTAAAAATGACCAACATTTTTATGTTGTAGGTCATTTTCAGATCAAGTAATTGTTAGTTTCTGTAGGCATACTCTAATTGTTGTGGTTGGTAACACAACTTACTGCACCCAGACAGTAAATGGGAGGAAGCACATCACCTAACCTCACTTATGTTGCTTTTACCGTTGTGGATACATGTGCTGTTAGTTTGCACAGCAAATTTCAGTGCTAAAATGGAAAAAGGATAGAGTCACAGGTGTATAAATTTACCAGGTGAGCTGGTAAACTATGTGGACAGTATATTATAACATCTTTCTTTAATAAAGACTGTGAAGCAAGCTTAGTGGGTGAAAGTTTAGAAGAAATGCATACCTTAGGCAGCTCCAATGGTACTGTTTTTTACAGAAAGAATACACGTCAACACAGAAAAAGGAAAAAATGAACAGCTTGCAAGTTACTTTTCAGGGTTACTCTGTACTAATTAGCTTTCAAATTATTTAATAAAAATGAATGGCATTTCAACAATCATAATTAAAAAAAGTTTGGATACCCACATTTTATTTATATATGTAATAGAATAAATCTGAAAAAAATAGTCCTGCAAGATTTCCATAGCCATATTTGAATTTGGCACCCCAAAATTAGTTAAAAAAATGGCCTTTTTACCAATGTTATAGGAGAAATGTTTAAATTTGTTGGACTGTATAATCAAAGAGACACGATGTTGCACTTGGTATTTTAATATAGTAAAGCAACCAACTCTATAAAACACCTAATCTACCTAGAATCAAACAAATAGTACCACCTGTATAGTGAACCCCTAAAATTATAGGCCAGTCCAAGGGGAATACTAAACATATTCCTGAAAGGCTCATGACATAGCTCCTCCACTAGAAACTATGATTCAGAGTTTCATAGCTTGCAGCATAATCCCTTACATATTAACACAATCAGAATAGTGCATCGCAGAGGCGGAAGGAGAAAGGGAAATCAACAAAGGAGCCCTTAGAGGCTTTATGGATAAAAACAAGAAATTAGGCAGTATTTCTTATTTCTAACTGGACACATAGGACTTTACATGACAACATTTTGAAACATTGGGTATTGATACATGAACACAAATTCAGTAATTTACTAAATAACCACGAAAGTCTCCATATATACCGTATTTCACCACATAATAGTCGCATATTTTATGCCAATTTTTTTTGCAAAAAAGTGGGGTGCGACCATTATGTGGAGCTTTTTGTGCAGGTATTACTTAAATAGATTAATGTATCACTGGCACTGAACTGTATAGTTTAGTTAGTGCAGGAAGATGCAAGTCTTACCATATGTGACTTACTCATGGCAGCTCCGCTTGCCCACCTGCTCCCCTTGCGCCTACTTATTTTCATACCGTTATTACTGCATCACTCTAAACAAACCACGCAAGTCTTTCGGAAATATACTGACAATGCATGTGAGCTGAGAATTACAGGCTTGCAGCTCGCAATGCTCGAGAGATAAATGTGTATCCATATGACACTGTTGAATACATTGCTGCTCTATTTACCATTTAAGCGGCATGACGCACATAATTATACCACAATGTTGTATGCGATCGCGAGGACCACAATGGAGAGGGTGTACAATGGAGAGTGTGTGTGAGTCTCTGTCACCGGATCTCTGTCCCGGGTCCAACAGACAGAGCAATGTGGAGACAGCGCAATGAGGATACAACAGAGGGACAGTGACCTGCAACACAGGATCTGGACATCAGGTGACCCACAACATTGGACCCTACAACCTGAAGACCCGCAGCAGCAGCACAGCATATCACCTGGTGACCCACCCCCTGCTCCTCCTGCTCCTGGTGCATGCAGGCTCAGTGTCACCTGGCTCCTGCTCAGGCTCTTCCTATTGATCTCCTGGGACCGAAAGCAGCTGGAGAATGAGAGCCAGGAGGTGATACGCGTGCTGAAACATCAGCAGCTGCCCGTCTGTGTGAGTCACACAGTGGGGTGTTAGAACTAGAGACCCTGATGTGGGACTGGGTGTCATCATTACTATAGGGGGGGGTTAACTCAGGTAACCTTTGGTGGGTGGAAAAGAGGCAGAGGGGAGGGAGAGCAGGGCAAATACCTACAAGGGAGGGAGGCGGGGGAAAGAGACACGGGAGAGGAAGAGGAAGAACAGAGACACTGTGGAGGGAGTAGGGGGGGAAGAGACACAGGGGAGGAAGTAGAGGGGGGAAAAGACACAGGGGAGGAAGTAGAGGGGTGAAGAGACACAGGAGAGGGAGATGGGGGAAAGAGACAAAGGGAGACACTGGGGAGAAAGAGACACAGGAGAGGGAGAGGGGGACAGAGACACCAGGGAGGGAGTGAGGGGAAAGAGAAACAGGGATGGGAGAGGGGGGACAGAGACACCGAGGAAGGAGTGAGGGGAAAGAGACACAGGGATTGGAGAAGGGTGACAGACACCAGGGAGGGAGACTAGAGGGAGGGAGAGGCCCGTAAAGTAGAGGGAGGGATAGTCGCTCATTGTAAAGCCCACGATGAGTGCAGAAGTAGAGGAGGGAGGCTCGCAATGAACATTGAGCCCAGAGAAGTAAACGAGGGAGAATGAGCGCCGAAGTAAGAGGAAGGAGAGCATCGCATTGGGAGGAAAACAGCGGTGCCAAACATCAAATTTAATTGCCGTCATTTTTATAGAAATACATTTATATTGCATCATTTTTTTTTGTGGTGTGTAACCTTTGTGGGCACATTTGCATGTCCCTGACAATATTTACTGTACTACTGTATGGTGGAGGGCTTCTATCGCTCTTTTGCCCACCATATATTAAATGATTATTGTGGTAAACTACCTATTCAAAATATCCACTACACAAGAAAAAAAAAACATGTTTCATATGGTTATGGATTACAAGAGCATAACCTTTGTGGGCACATTTGCATGTCCCTGCCAAGATTCCCAGAATGCAGTGTAATAACTGTATTTCTTGGAACTCTGGGTATGAAACAAGTTTTTTACTTGTTTTAGACATTCAAATGTGAACACAAATGTACTCTTTATTTACTGTACTAATGTACTATGGATGGCTTCTATCGCTCTTTTATTAAATGACGGGCCTTTGGCACTTATTGCAGCTAACCCGTGCAGGAGCGCAAAGTGTGACGACAACTCGCAGTACGACAACTATAAATATGACTAGAGAATTGCCTGTCAAAAAATGACTGGCATAACAGTGTAACCCAGGCAATGCTGTTTGCCACACAATGTGAGGCTTTTGGTTCGTGAGTACCTTCGGCAGTCATTACGAGCCCCACGATGAGAGCTTTTGGCACTCATTGCAAACCTTTCCTCCCGCCTACTTTACGGGCCGCTCATTGCAGGGTTCATTAACCTGCAACTTTTGTGATTGGGAATGCCATGGGTTTCTTTCCAGCATCTCCCCCTGTCCCTTCCCTGTGTGTTTCTCCACCATGTGTCTGCTGAATGTTTGTATGGCGTGCTGACTGGCGTTGCTTCTATTTTCAAAGTCCTGCAGGCCTGGCGTTGTACTGTCTATGTCGTTGTGTATTTTCTATGTCCGGCGTTTTTTGGTGTTATATATGGCCTTGTTCGTGTAAGTGTTACTGTGTTTGGTGTCGTGCATTTTCTAAGTCCAGCGTACCTGGCATTGCTCAGCCTCGTTTTCATCCAGTTTCAGACTGTTTTGCATTTTTTGGCCGCCATTTTTTTTCTTGCTTAGCAGATTTTTGAGTGATGAAACACTGTGAATTTGTCTGAAATTTGCTTGCAACCTCACTCCCAGGCGTCCGGACTCTCCCCCTATGCTGTGTGTGAGTGAGTTTTAATTATTTTTTTTATGATTTTTCGTGTTTTTCGTTTTCGGCGGTTCGGCCGTTAAATTCATATTTTTCCAAGGTCGGATTTTGTTGGTGTACATGTTTATGTCTTTGCCGTTGTATATTTTCTAATTCCGGCGTACCTGGCGTTCTTGGTGTAAGTGTTTTTGTCTTTGCCGTTGTGTATTTTCTAAGTCCCGTATCCCTGGCGTTGTTCGTGTAAGTGTTAGTGTCTTTGCCGTCGTGTATTTTCTAAGTCCTGCGTCCCTGGCTTTGCTCAGCCTCGTTTTCATCCAGTTTCAGACTTTTTTGTGTTTTTCGTCCACCATTTTTTTTCTTGCTTAGCCGATTTTTGACTGACAAACCACAGTAAATTTGGCAAAAATTTGCTTGCAACCTCACTCCCAGGCGTCCTGGCTCTCCCCCTGTGCTGTGTGTGTGTTTTAATTTATTTTTTATTGTTTTTCGTGTTTTTCTTTTCTGCGGTTCATTTTTTTCCGAGGTCTCATTTTTTTACCCCCAAGATTCCAAGGTCGGATTTTTTTTCTAAGTCCCGTGTTCCTCAACTACTTGCAGCCTAAGTAAGTCTTGCGTTCTGAGTGCAGTCCAGAGTGCTTCAATGCCTCAATTGCTCTCCTCGCTTTGTGAGGCTTGCGGGCATTAAGCGCCTTCAGCGCTCATTGCCTATGTCTCCCGAGCTCAGAAGGCTTCAATGCCTCAACGGCTTGCAAGTGTGATGACAAATTGCAGTGCGTTATACAAGGTGAGCCCATCTACTTTTATGGATGGAAAGGAACATAGACCAAAAATCTTGCTCACCCCTATTAAACGTTTTCAGTATAATAACAATTGGATACCTTGAATTAGCTTAGAGTGGTGTTTTAAATAAAAAATTTACAAGCATTGCATAGACAGAAGCAATAGTAAACTTTTATAATTCTAAAAACTCTGATATAGTCATGCTCAGCTTGTACAGATCACATATATAGTTGTGGATCTTTGCGATGTTGGTAACGTTTGCGATGTTGGTCACGCTTTTGCGAAGCGAGGTGAGCCGTTGATGCACGCATGACTTAGGCTGCAATGAGCACCAAAGCCACTCATTGCACTGTGAGCCTCACAAAGCGAGGCGAGCAGTTGAAGCGCGCAGGACTAAAGTTGCAATGGACGCCAAAAGTGCTCATTGCACTGCGAACCTCGAGAAGCGAGGAAAGCCGTTGAAGCACGAGAGACTTGCGAGGGTCGCAACTGTGAGCCAAGAGCGTAACTCTAAAAACCCGATAAACGAGCAAAATCATTTTACAGAAATAATAACACACTCACACACAGCACAGGGGAGAGCCAGGAAGCCTGGGCGTGAGGTTGCAAGTGAATTTAAGACATATTTGGAATTTTTCGTCAATTCAAAACCGGTGAGGAAAAAATTGGTGGGCGAAAAATGTACAAATTCTGAAAACGGTTGAAAACGAGGCTGAGCAAAGCCAGGCATGCGGCATTTTGAAAATAAATGATGGCGAAGACATAAACACTTACACCGACAATACCAGGAATGTGGGACTTTGAAAATAAAACCAATGGCAGCCAGCGCATAACCCGCAAACATTCAGCAGACACACAGAGGAGAAAGACACAGGGAAGGGACAGGGGGGGATGTTGGAAAGACACATGGCATTCCCAAGCACAAAAATTGCAGGTTAACGAAACCTGCAATGAGTAGCCCGTACAGTAGGCGGGAGGAAAGGCTCGCAATGAGCGCCAAAGGGGCTCAACGTGGGGCTTGTTATGAGCACCGAAGGTGATCATTGCAAAGCAGAGGAAAGTTAAAGTACAAAGGTGCTCAGAGGAGCAAAAGCCTCACATTGTGTGGCAAACAGCATTGCCAGCCTTACAATTTTATTCCCGTCATTTTTGACGCGCAAGTTCCTAGTATACGATAGCAGGCAGCTGGAAAAATGTATGAACTAGTAAGTATGGGCCTTATTTAATTTGAAGCCGGCAGCAACTGATATATCTGCAAAATGGCAGCAGGCTTCAAAAGTTCAATAGTTAAGTAGCTATTCAATTCCAAATGGTTGCAAATCGCTTGCCAAACTCCGGAATCGCAAACCCTATTGTCATATGTAGAATCTTAAAGCTTGATCATAGTTTACAATGCAAATCCGTAATTTTCGTCTGAGACGAAGGCAACAGAAAATGAGATCCTCAGCATAACGTACATCTGACATCGGGTTTAGATGTAAATCATCCTCGTAAAACATCAATGTGCAAATCAATAAAAATTAATGAACGCAGCAATCTAGTTCATGTGGGTGTCCTGATGTGTATTTTTTTTTATTTTCATTAATACAAACATTCAAAAGATAAAAATACAATAATACATCCACTTACCCAAACACACTCACAAAATCTATACAGTGGAAGAAATACATCCAAGAAACTCAAATGCTAAGAAAGAATAAGGCAAAGCAGGGAAAAAAAAACAAAGCATAAATACACCCTTAATATACATTACACATATCGGTGTCCCATTTTCCCCACTTCAATTTGTCCTTAACAGAATCACTGGGTGTCTGAGCAAAATCTCTCTCCAAAGATCTGTTCCTTTCAAAAACTGTTAATACGCCCTTCCAAGTGAGAATCTTACCCTCTTTTCAGTTTAGGGAGACTAACCACTTAGCAATCAATAAAACATTGATAATAAGTGGCCTACTTGTACAATTAACGTCAGAAGGAAAAATATTAAATTACCCTAACTCGGGGTTAGGTTTAAAATTAAAGTTGCATATAAAAAAAAAAAAAAAAAGTTGCATATCCTTGATAAATTTGACATACATTGCAACCACAATGAATACATTTTTGGGCAGGACCACCACATATGGGCCTGAGTCCATATCGAGCCACAGGCTCTCCAGCACTTGTCCGAGCTACCTTTTGGTTCAATCTCATAAGATTTTATTGCAATTAGAGACGCTAAAAGCATAAGCATCCCTACTCAATTTATCTTCAAAATTAGTTTGTTTGCGAAGGAGGGACATATTACCCAATACCCAATGGACACCTCTAATTTCAAGGCATTGAAATGTAACCACAAATGTGGAGGAACAGCATTATTATCTACTATATTGTTAAACGTTTTTATTTTAGCTTTATCATATAAATCCTGTATACAAGAGAGATTCCATTGACTCCAATTAATGGGTGACCTTTGTACATTACCATTCCCTAATAAGCAGAGTAAAATTAAAGGAGAAGGGCCCGGTACCAATCCATATTTTTATTAATAATGTACCAGTTGTTAAGGCAGTACTTGGTGACCACAGGCTGTCTTAGACTCACACTCTTGTCAACCGGCTTATTCCATATAATTTTAGCCAAGTCGACTTTAGACATCAAAGTCTTTTCTGTTTCTAGAAATGTCAAATTATCATTATCAATGATAAGTCTCAGACAATGAAAAAGAGCTACTGCTCTAATATAATCACCCAAACTTGGAGTACCAAGACCTCCCCTAACATAAGCCCTACTAAGAACTGATCTACTGATCAAAAGCCTTTTCGGCACCAATTACTAAAGCAACCATCGAGATCTTTTTTTGTTTACAATAATCTATAATATTGATGAGTTTCCATGTCTTATACAGGCCCTGTCTAGTCTTTCCTGATGTGTATTAACCCCTTGATTCCCGAGATTGATAGAGCACAGAACTAAACCAGTAAAAAAAAAATGTAATTGCCGATTTGCGGGCTTGAGACTGTAGTGCAATTAATCCTAATGTCATTCATCATTTCCCTTGCATTTTACAGTACAGTATTGATTACATATTTGCATTTACAATGCTAAGGACATCTCTTTAACACCCTTGCGAGTCCTAGTTGGAACCCAGGATAATTTCTGTTGCACAGTCTCCATTTTAAATATAATAAACACAACATCACTTCCTGGTCCACAATACAGAGACTGGCTAAGCTAGTATGGAGGTAGAGAGTAGCATGCATGAGTAAAGGAATATGGAAGGTTCCCTGTATTTAGTAACTACCTAAGTGTTTATTTGCATATCTAAACATAATTTTATTAACAAGTGCTTAGAAACTCTGTTTTACTAACTGAAATTATCCATATATTCCCTGCAAAGGTCTTCCCCAAGCAGCTCAGGCACACATTGTTTCCATTGTTACAAGATGTACTAACCAATGACATAATTGTTCTCAACAGCATGTTTTAAAATGCTTCTGAGAGACAATCTGTCATTGGTTAGTATATCTAGAACTACAGAGACACTGTGGGCCTCATTCTATTATTGGCCGCAGCCGCTGCGGGGCCGCAAGGACCGGCCGCAAGCTTTCCGGCTATTCTATTCCCCTCCGGCCGGGGATTCCGGCAGGCTTGCGGCCGGTGCCTTGCTATCTCTTGCGGCCGCTCGCACCGGAGGAAAGCCTTTGATCTAAAACGGCCGCAAGAGTTTTGGCCCGCAAGAAAATCCTGGTTGCTAATAAATTGCTACGGGAAACCTCTCTGCAAGGCTAAAACCGAGCCGCAGCTTACTTGCAGCAAAGAGGTCCCGCTAGCACCAATTAAGCACATAAAATAGCTCAAATAAAGCCATCCTGCACTTTGCGGAGTCTATAAAGTGATATTCGGTGTTAGCAAAAATAGCACATAATTACCCTATACTCAAATCCGTAAAATATTTTTTTTTTTAATATACGTAAAATATCCATGTAAAAAGTCCAGAGTGCTTGGAGCACCTCAGACCCGCCCACGCCGCAGCCGGAAAATAAACAGTTAATTTGAACTCGGGTTTGGGCTGATGTGCAAGCTTGAGAGTAGGTTACTTTTAATCCTCATGTCCCCCAATATGATCCCTAGCATTTACAGAGCTGTACAGTGCAGGCTTGAATTTATTTTTTATTTTTTAGATTTCACAGCTTACGGCCGGTTTCAAGATATGCGGCCGGCCATAAGGGGAGATCCTTGCGGGGCCGTATAATAGAATCGCGAGTTAACAGAACCCCCGCAAGGAATCGCAGCCTTACGGCCGATTTACGGCCGATATTAGAATGAGGCCCTGTGTGTGTATGAGTTACAGGGGCAGACATTTTTGGAAATATTTGGAAGGTTTCATTGAGTAAAAACAAAGCTTTTAAGCACTTGTTAATAAAATGACGGGAACCTTCCATAACCCTTTAAACATGCAATACATGAAGATAGAGGAGCTACAAAGGCAATTTATTGAACCTGTTTTACCATACTTGAAGAAATGAAAAGTAAAATAACTATCAGCCTTATTAAATTGCAATTCGACAAATTCTAAAGGGCTCTATATAAGCACACAGCATATTTTTTTACAAACGTTTTCAGTTAGTGAAGACCTTGCTTTTGGATAGAAGTTCACTGACTAAAAACTTCTGTAAAAATATATGCTCTGTGCTTATATAGAGTCCTTTAGAATAATTGCAATTATGTTTTTTTTTTTTATTGTATTCCTAATTTCTCCAATAACTGGGACATTCTTGTGTCATTTTAACTGATGACTCTAGGTTCTGGTTAAATGGAGCAAGTAGTTTTTTGTA
The DNA here is from genome assembly GCA_027410445.1 of Discoglossus pictus. NCBI lineage: Eukaryota > Metazoa > Chordata > Amphibia > Anura > Alytidae > Discoglossus > Discoglossus pictus. The sequence goes on from CM050163.1 coordinate 158,586,507, forward strand.
TAATATGTGATTACCCTTACATACAGTAAACGTAGACAAATCTAGAGTGGTCCCAAATTTATGGACCAGAGGGTGCCTGGGATGTTACATTTATTTAGAAACAAAAAAATAAGAAAATAGTACCATCCTTTTTATGACACTCATGATTTCTGAGTAAAATAGGTCTCTTCATAAAATCAGTTGATAGTCTCAATTATTTTACTTTAATACTTTAAACACTATCCATGTATCACGCAAAAGATACTGGCAAAATCCATATCCAGTAATAAATAAAAACACAATATCAAAAAATACAAATAGTGGACAAAAAACACTGTGGTCTAATATTTTCTATATTGTTTTTTTAAATAACTACTCAAATACAATAGCAAGCACTTCAAAACTGCAGAGTCAGATCAATATTATATGTATGCTTGCTATTGCAAAAAGCTTACCTGGGAAGAGGGGTGAACTAGAATTATTGGGAAATTGGACTTGATAAGAATTACTGAAACATGGTGGGGTGACTCTCACAGAAGGCTAATTCATTTTGATAGTTATAACCTATTTAGGAAATAGATGCTCAATGGTAGAAGAGGAGGAGGGATTTGTCTGTATATTAAGCCTGATTTAAAGGCTATAGTGAGAGAAGATATTTATAGCGGATCTAGTAGTGGAGGATCATAGCCTAAAAGACTATTGGTAAGAATATTCTTTAACTTCCCAAATATAACTGAATGTAAGGAATCGCAATTATTGTTACAGATTGGAAATGCAGCTAAGCACGGGCAAGTTATAAGAATGGGAGATTTTACTTACCCTGAAATAAACTGCATAAATGAGACTAGCAGTTCAGCTAAGGGGAGCAGGTTCTTGAGTACACTCAGGGATCATTATCTGATCCAGGTTATACAAGAGCCTACTAGAAGGTTATTTTGAATTTAGTCATCATGAATAATATTGATATGATATCAAATGAAATAGGAGAACCTTTGAGGAATAGTGATCACAACACAGTCTAATTTGAGATTTAATTTAAAAAAAAAACAGTTGTAATGGGCCAACAAAAACTCTTAATTGTAAAGTGATACATTTTAATGGTCTAAGGGCAGCGATACAAAGTATAGACTGGGACAAAGAACTGATCAGTAAAAATACTGAACATAAATGGACAATATTCAAATATTTACTAAAGATAGATACATATCAGTATATAATATGTAAAAATAAAATGAAAATAAGTAAATCACATCCCATGTGGCTTAAAAATAATTTAAAGATTGCAGTGCAGAGTAACAAAAAAGCAGACAGTTAAATTATACAAGACAGATGGAGCAGAGGCATCTTTACTAGTACAAGGAATTTGACAAGACTTGCAAAAGAGCTATTAGACTGGCTAAAATACCAAAGTACTGGTTAATGCAGGAAGGCTGGAAAAATGAAATATTAATAAAGCACCAGGTCCTGATAGAATATACCCAAGGGTACTGAGGCAACAGGGTTCTGTAAAAGCAAAATCATCATACCTAATTTTTCAAGATTTACTTAGCACAGGGTCTCTACCAGATTACTGGAGAAAAGCAGAGGTTTTACCTATATTTAAGAAGGGAGCAAGAGCACATCCAGGGAGATCTATAGATATGTATGCTTTTAGAAGGGCTAATAAGGGATAGTATACAAGAATATGGCCCCCATTCAATTGGCCAAATAGTAATTACTGGAGTCCGTAATGTAGCGCGTAAAAGTTACTGACATTCAATTGGCTACATTTTGCTACTCGCAATCCATGTTCTTAACATTGCAAAAGCAAATAAAAACATAATACTGCACTTCCATATGCTGGGGAAGTAGTGAAAGGCATTAGAATTGATTGCACAACAGTCTCAAGCTTGCAAATTTGCACCCAAAAAATATATTTTTCACATTTTATTTCCATGTTTAATTCATCCCGAGAATCAAGGAGTTAATACATATCAGGCCACCCACATGGACTAGCACATTTTCTTCATTCATTTTTATTGATTTCTATGTTGCTGGATTGGGAATACGATAGCATATCGGACTTCTAAACACTAGTTGATTGTAGTTTAAAATCCATGTTTTGCTGACGTCATGATGACGGTCTCATTTACTATTGGTTCTGTCTAAATTGTAACTTACAGGCTTCCATAATTGATCAGAATCATGCCCTGAATTGCTACGCGCGGGTTCATGGTTTACGGTTTTAGACTTTAGCCCTGTAATTGCTGGCTTGTTTATTTGAATACAGGCGGAATTTAAACAAATTTCTAACCCGCAGACATGCTGACTGTATGAAGGGTAATTACGGGCTTCAAATTGAATGGGGGCCTATGTCTATTTGAGCAAGACCATAAGTAGAAGTCAACAGTCTTCAGTTTTGCTGATGACATTAAGTTGTGCAAGAGAATTAAATTAATAAGGGTCAAACTTTCCCTCCTAGGGATACATAAATTAGAAAAATGTGTAATTATTTGGCAGATGAGATTTAATACAAACAGATGTAAAGTTATACATTTGGGAAGGAAAATAGCCATGCAATCTATAGTCTTAATGGAGCAAATCTAGAGGTGTCAGATATAGAAAAGGATTTGAGACTACTTGTGGACAATGCCAAGCCGCATCTGCAAAGGCAAGTAAAATATTAGCATGTATTAAGAAGGATATAGAAGCAAGGGAAGCAAATATAATTCTGTCACTATACAAATCCCTAGTACACTCTCATTTGGAATATGGAAAACAATTTTGGGCACCTATTCATAAAAAGGACATTTCAAAGCTGGAAAATTACAGGGAAGGGCAACAAATCTAATAAAGGGAATGGAGGGGCTGAGTTATGAAGAAAGACTAATAAAATTAAATGTATTTTCTCTGGAAAAGGCATCTAAAAGGGGATATGATCACCTTATAAAATTACATTGAGGTTTAATATAAGCCTTTGTCAAGAGAACTTTTTGTGCCAAGAGGTTTTTAACTGACAAGAGGACATCCCTTGAGGTTAGAAGTAAAAGGGTGGTTAAACTGTAGAATTCTCTACCAAAGGCTATGACAGCACATTTGATAGATAACTTTCACAAGCGGTTGGTTATAGTTTTTAATAAAAAAAGGGCATTCAATGTTATCCTGGATAATTAGAGAGGGGGTTTTGACAGTGGTGTAGCTAGACCTTTTGCCATCCGGGGCTACCCCTGGGTTTATTGCCCAACCATCGCTCCCACCCACCTCCACCCCCATGGCCCCAACTCCGCACCCCCTGAAAAAAATGAGCAACTCCCTCTTCTTCTCTCTCTCCTTCACACACACACACTCTCTCTCTTTCACTCACACACACACACTCTCTTTCTTACACACATACACTCTCTCTTTCACACACACACTCTCTCACACACACACTCTCTCTTTCACACAGACACTCTCTCCCTCTCTTTCACACAGACTCTCTCGCTTTCACACACACTCTTTCACACACACACTCTCTCTTTCACACACACACTCTTTCACATACACACACTCTCTCTCACACACACTCTCTCTCTCTCACACACACACTCTCTCTCTCTCTTTCACACACACACTCTCTCACACACACACACTCTCTCTCACACACACACTCTATCTTCTGTCTCTCTCCTTCTCTGTCTCCCTCTCACCCCCATTTGTCTCCCTCCCCCCTTTGTCTTTCCCCCCTCCCTCCATTGTCTTTCCCCCCTCCCTCCATTGTCTTTCCCATTCTCTGGCCTTTCTCTTACCTCCATGCTTCTGCTCCTCATGTCCCCGTTCTGGTGGCTCCTCCTCTTCCCTGAAGGCAGAGGAGAGAGCTGGGATCCGTGCAGGCAGAGCGAAGAGCAGGGGGGTGGAGAGGCACAAGGGATAGCAGGGACTGGCAAGGTGTCATGGGGGTGGGGCCGGAGGGCCATCACAACTTCCTGTGTGATCTGGCTCCTCCTATTCCTACAGTAAGCAGCAGCCCAGCAGAGCGCAGCCTTGACTGAACACATTACGCAGTCTGTGTTGCCGCACCTATCAACCAGACGACAGGGGCACTCCGTCCCTGGTGCCCCCGTCAGCTACGCTAATGGGTGTTGATCCAGGGAGGAATCTGATTGCCAGTATCTGGGATCAGGAAGGAATTTAACTTTGTTCCCAATTGGCAATGTTTCAGTGGGGGAGGGGGGGGGGGTCGGTTTGCATTCCTCTGTGTCAATTAACAATTAATTAACAATTAAGCCATATATTATATGGATCAGACGGGATCTAAAACGGTTGGACTTGATGGACTAAAAGTATTTTTTTTAACCTCAATTACTATGTAAATGTGATCATGTTTTTAAACAATAAAAAAAAACAGTTTTGCAACTTTTATGTGCAATTATTTTCTACTGCGTGGCTACATTTTGTTTTCAACCCTGCTTCAGTCTGTTACTTTCTGAGGTGGTGTTTCCTTGTAAACCAATTAACTTCCTTTCAGTTCTACCAAGAGCACTGATAGATTTAACTGTCACGTCCCCATTATGCCGTCAGACACTTCTTGTGTATTCAAAGTATCCTTCCACCTCAGGAAGTTAACCTGCTGAAGCCAAAATGGTAGATTACAAAGCAGTATAATTGTGTATAAAATATAAGTTAAAAACTATGCTATTTTTATATTATAAACACCAATACTTGAGTTTTGGGCAAGTGTACTTAGTTGTATATGTGTTATTTCATAAAGCTTATCCAGAGAATAGTATTACATTATAAACATGCATATTTTTAATTGTAGCTCTTCAAAATAGCACATTTTAAAAATATGACCACAGTGGTCCTTTAATCTAAGACAAAACTATTAGCAACGACAATGTAAAGATTAAAGATGTTAAGATATCTTAAATGTCCAGGCTGGCGGCGTTATTCTCCAAAAGAGTATTGAAATGAAAAGTTAGTGAGAAAATAGAGTGCATGTATGTTTCTTCCAAGTCAGGGAAATAGACTCTATGCACTCTATATAGCAGCATCTATTCAAACCATTTCCCCTTATAGCCAGAACAACAGCTCCAATAACTTAATTTAGAACCAGTTTATATTTTCTATCTTTGATAGATAGATAGATAGATAGATAGATAGATAGATAGATAGATAGATAGATAGATAGATAGATAGATAGATAGCGAGATAGGTACATAGATAGATAGATAGATAGATAGATAGATAGAGAGAGAGACAGCGAGATATTTAGATAGATAGATAGATAGATAGATAGATAGATAGATAGATAGATAGATAGATAGACAGCAAGATAGGTAGATAGATAGATAGATAGATAGATAGATAGATAGATAGATAGATAGATAGATAGATAGATAGATAGATAGATAGATAGATAGATAGATATAGATAGATAGATAGAGAGACAGCGAGATAGATAGATAGATAGATAGATAGATAGATAGATAGATAGATAGATAGATAGATAGATAGATAACTGCATTGGCTATAAGGATAGATAACCAGACATTCTGTTAGACAGACACATTATATCACCAAAAAGCATCTGATTAATGTTTATGATGGAAATCCATATGTAAATACAGCTTAGATTTAAGCCTTTTTATTTACAATATTATGCCAGATGAAAAACAGTGAGATGATGTGATTTGGGCGGTTTCTGTTTTACAAAGTCATGTACATAATGTTTGTGCTGGATTACGGAGAAAATTGCTTGATTTTGGTGCATATTCCCATGAACACTACAGCCCTCCCCTGGATGTGATGTAGGACTATTACAATACATGGCGACAAAATTGGCCAGAATGTACTTCATATTATTTTATCCAATTATGTGCAGAGATTGAAGAACAGTAAATCTGCAAAACCCACAAGTAATATCTCCAGCTGAATAGATTAAATCTAGTTCATCACATTGTTACAAAGTGTGTGCATTGTCGTTTGAAAAATGACAGTGATACTATTAGCAAATTGCATATGACAAATTGAGGTAAAGTTTTAAACTAATTATGTGCCTTTTGCTTAAAGTGCCCTTTTCTCTCACTTAATAATAGGAACTCTATTATACTCTGTAGAAAAAGGCCAATTTAACCAGAACTCTTACAGCTTATCATGTAATGTCATAATCATTGGCAGGTCATAAGAATTCAGATTGAAGAAAGTTTAAAATGACTGTAAATCTGAAAAGTGCTATTTTAGGTATTTAGGCAAAATCTATTATCTCAGTAATATATGAAAAATGATACTTTTAAATGTTAAAAGAATGCAATAGATTTTTCATGCATTATAAACATTATGTACAATAAGCAGTAAAGTTCATGTTATTATGCAAATTCATTTTCCCACTCAATTTAAAGGGACAATGAGCGTGTCTTTATTATTACAAAAGTGTTTTTTTTTTTGCATGAGAAAAATATTTAATAAACATGTTCCTTGAAATTAAAACTAAATGCACAGGGACATTGTACTATGTAGCATGGGTGTAGGAGCCCCCAAAAATCTGGGGGGTATAACTCAACTCTACTCCCAGGAAAGGAAGCCGGGGTGGATCTACCGCTGGTGCACCCGGTGCAATGCATTATGGCCCTGCCCTGGGGGCCACATTGCTGCAGTGCCAATCAAAACCTTTTTTTTTTTTTTTTTTTATTTGTTTCAATGCTCAATGCCCCTGGCCCCAATATAATTAAAAGTTCCTAAGCCCCTGCTTTGTAGGTCTCATTGGCAGACAGGAATGACTAAAACATCTATATTACTGCTCATTGGCTGACAGGGTAAAGCCCACTCCCCCAAAACATTTGAATTAATTTATGTTGCTGTGAGACATTATTTAAAAAAAAAAAAAACACATTGTAACACATTTACAAATACCCTGTTTCAGATGCAGCAAAGAAAATCATATTTTAATGACTCTTGAAAGGGCCAATGAATTCCTGTACTTTTTTATCTAGTGTTTTTTGAAAAAAAAGTCTTTTATTTGTTTTTTGTACATAAAACAAACAAACAATTACAATAAAATATCACATCAACAAGCCGTATTTTTCAGTTGTTACATTGAAATTGAAATATACAGAAACGGACTGAAAAAAAACCCAACTATAAACATAAAACTCAGGCGAAATTGATCCCAATATTTATACATTTATCCAACAAGACTACTTTAATTTTATCTACTTCAAAAAAGGTAATCTACACAAATTCATCTTCAGCCTGAGAAAGGGGAAACAAAGGAAGGGGGGAAGAGGGAGAGAAATAATTTTTTTTTTTTTTTTTTTTTATCTATTGTAAAAGTAAATATATACAGCCTTTATTTTACTGGTGTATGCATGTATTCTTCACTCTGTTTGTTTATTGCTTTACAGTGGACCTCAGTTCCCGACCGCCTTGGAACTCAACATTTTTGGAACTCAACAAGTCTCACTGACAAAGAATTGCCTCAAAACTCAATGCTTGCTTGGAACTCGGAGCGTCAGACTACCAAAAATTGGAATGAAACTCAACGTTTGCTCAGAAATTGACAAGCTTGCACCACCCTGCATCCTGTCTTTCAGGAAGTGGAATACTGTGGTGCCACATAGTAAGTGTCTACAAGAGTCTAAAAGCAGTCTGTGACTGCAAGAATCAAAGTACAGCCTGTTTAGACTGTGCCTATAAGAATCAAGGTCTACACTTTGTCTACAAGAATCAAAGTGTGGCCTGCACCTATAAGAATCAAAGTATAGACTGTGCCTACAAGAATCAAAGTGTAGACTATGCCTATAAGAATCAAAGTGCAGCCGGCGTTTATAAGGTGCAGTCTTTGCTTAAAAAACAAAGTATAGCTTGTGCTTACAAGAATCAGAGGATAGCTTATCCCTATAAGTACCAAAGTTCCAAGCAATAACCTATCTCCTCCTCCTATACATTGCCACCATCCAACTGAGCCTTCAAGTCCTCTCAGTACAGTTAAAGTCAAATTCTTTGTTATTTGATTTAATTATTATTATTTTTTTATTTATGTCTGTTTAGTTTTAAGGCTTTGTATCAAGAAACTATAACATCAGTTCAAAGTAAAATATGGAATTTTTGGGTCTCGGAACAGATTATTTCAATTTACATTGATTTACCTTGGAACTCAACCTGTCGTCCGGAATGGATTAAGGTTGAGAACCAAGTTACCACTGTAGTTACTTTGCTAAGATAGTAAAAACCTCACAATTGTCAAGTATGTAACAAACTCACAACAGTGGTGTAAGCAGTGGCCAAAAAAACATATTTAGATATTTTCTTTAGCCCTGGATCTGCAAAAAAGTAAATAACAATGTAAATATTTCATATATACATATATATACACCATCCAGTCACATTATTATCATCACCAGTTAATATACCGAAAATTGCTGTGTGCAGCACAGACAGCAGCTAGACAACGTGGTATTGAGTCAATAAGATGCTGTAAGGTTGGCAAGAGTATCCGGAGCCATGCAGACTGCAGTGCATATGACAGCTGCTGAAGAGTCTGTGGTGGAGAATCCATACAACGAACATGGCGGTCGAGGTGGTCCCACAGGTGCTCGATCGGGGTCAAGTCTTGGAAATTTGGAGGCAAGGAAAGTACCTGTAATTCTTTGTTGTGCTCCTCATCCACTCTCAGACAATTCTGGCCATATGACATGTTGTACTATCCTGCTGGAAGATCCAATCCGCTCCAGGGAAGACAGTCAATATGTATGGGTGTACTTGATGGATAGAACCAGAAAATGACTTAAACCATAACGCTGCCACCATCAGCTTGTGTTCTTCCAATAATGGTTGCAGAGGTTTTGCGCCTGACACACCAATGTCCGTCCAGTCGATGGAGCAGAAAATGTAACTCATCAAAGAAGGCAACTCTTTGCCAATCATATGAGGTCAAATGTTGGTATTGTCGTGCAAATTGAAGCCGTTTCTGACGATGAACCCTCATCAGCATGGGTGCAGTGACTAGCAGTTTGCTTCAGAGCCCCATACACAACACGGTGGACAGTACTGTTATTTTAGACACATCTGGTAGCCCCACAGCCGACGTTCACCTCTGACATCAATGGCACATGGTGCGCCGCAGTTTCCATGCCGTTTATTCACAACGGTGCTATTTTTACAGTCACGGTACACATTATGCACAGCACCACGTGAACAGTTCCCAAACTGCGCTGTTTCAGAAATACTGCCACCTTTGGCCCTTTTCAAAATTGAAGAAAAGTTTTACCCATGACAGTGATGGCTGATATTTTTGCAGAATGCCTACATATCACCTTATATACCCACCAAGCCTGCTCACGATACATACCGTATTCATTGATTTTGCACTGCAAGTGGGCAATGCTTATAATAATGTTACTCGACCCTGTATATATATATATACAAAATATATAATTACAGGTCGGGCACCCTCCCTGCCGCACTAAACTGACCTTGTCCTCTGTCAGTCAGTGTCAAAAGTAGGCAATGGTTATAATAATGTTACTCGACCCTATATATAAAAAAAAATATAATTACAGGTCGGGCGCCCTCCCTGCCACAGTAAACTGACCTCTTCCTCTGTCAGTCAGTGTCCGGATCGAATCCCCACACAGCCTCAAGCCTCTCCTCTTGCCATAGGGTTAAGGGATTGGGTAGCTTTACCTGATTAACCTGATTAACGTGATTTGCCTGGATTGGAGCATGCCAGATTGTTGATGTCCTATCTGTATATATATATATATATGTACATTTCATCATGCAGTGCTCCTTTAATTGCCCTCTTGGAGGTTTACAATATTACAAGTGGCATTTCTATTTGATCCTATTGTAAGTTCTATGACAGCTCCATTGTGGCAGCAATTCAAGAGAACTGAAGACAGATTGTATCTGCATCCAAGGTCGCTTTTAGGTGACTATTTAGGTTAGGGGGGAAAAAATTATTTTAATTGTAAGCCTGAAAATAATAAGTCTACATTATTTTTTTTTTACTTTCCAAAACCTTTTTACTAATTATCAAGTTCTTGAGAAGAGTATCCTGTAAATATGAGATTTCAGTGGCCCATTAACTATTTAGCAGTATAAGAGGCTTGCAATATTTTAACAGGGATTACATTACACATTCCTCTGCATGGAAAAGGGTTAAACTCTTGAACGTTTTAACAAATTTTCTTCAGTCAGCCTCGTTGCTTTGTTCTTGTTACTTTTCTAATCATCAGCCTCATTATGATTCAGCTCCCACAGGTCTGAACTTTGATTGACTGACTGGTTTTCTCAACTATGTCCATGCTTGGCAGGCATTTAATAGTAATTAAAGATTTCTCTAATCTTTTCAAAGGCTACTCAGATAATCAAAAGACAGTCACTTTGATTGATAGTCACTGTCACGAAATCTGGTAGACAAAACGTCGGAACAGATTTTTCCCAGGAAAAAGTCCAGAGATAAAGCATTTCAGGTTCTCACAAGGCATATTTTATAATCTATCAATTTTATTTTAAAGAATCCTTTCTTATTTATGCAGTACAAAGGAAAAGAGATGGATTTACTGCACAAGTTTGGATTCTTGTGTGATCATATTTCCCCATGGTCATTCTGCATAGAACTCTTTTGCAGCGTGTGACAGATCAAATAGAAATTCACAGTAATAAAACTGGCTCTACAGTAGCCTTGGCTGCTGAGAGATTAAGACAGGAAGTGAATCCTGTGGGCTTTGAAATAATGAGAAGGAATGGCAAAACCAACAGCAGCATTAAAAGGGCAAGAACAGCTAAAGAGTCTCTAGAGGTCATCACCGGAAAATATATTATTTCAGTATACAGTCTTTTGATGTAGTGTTTTGTAGATGAGGAGTGTAGTGCCACTAACATTAATAAATCACTTCTGCTGATGACAACCAAAGCACCTGTGCTTTATCATACAGCAGGAATCCTGGTAAATTGCTAAAGAAGCAACTAGTATATTAAAGGGACACAGCAGTCATAATCTATAATGCATTCAAAGGGACATGGACATTGCACACATTTTTCTTTTATATAAATGGGTGATATATAGTGTAAATAAGTTACATTAAAGTGGGTTTCTCCTCCTTTTGCTACAATAAATAAGAGTTAGGGAGCATCAGAGATTCTATGAACATTAACAGGCATGTGTTTTAATTACCATTAAGTTAGCAGGTTACTGTTTTGTCCCCGCCAGCAGTAGCGTGCAGCTGTCACTAGGTGCAGCGCCGAGACTTTGTTCAATTTGCTGTTAGAGTGATGGGTATATTTAGGGTTAGGGTTAGAGTTCAGTTTTAGGATAGCGGCAGATGATAAGCTTTACATAGTAAAATAGTGGCATGCACATCTAGCTACTACTGTACTATGTAAAGATCATCATATGGCACTACAGTGAGGGACCAACCACTAGATGGCGATATTCCAGTGCCACATCATAGAGTCAAGGCTTGGGTAAAATGATAGGGTGAGGGTTAGGGTTTTAACATATCAGGAGCGCTGCAAAATATCGACAGTGCCATCTAGCGGTTGGTCGCCACACTGCAGCAGCGGACCTGTGCCGTAACTATAACAGGATAGATTCTAGTATTATTATTACTTTTTCAGTTCACTAATCATGATAAAATTGATCTAACAAACCATTTGAATCTATTTCTATGTTGTCTTAGTTTTAATCATCTAATACAATTTATTTTTCAATCCAAAAAGCATTGCTAATATATAAAACAGTCTCTTAAATGCACTGGCTCTTTAAAGGTCATCACCATCTCCTAAAAACCTTCTCCTATTAGAAAAAGCTCTAAATTAATATTTCCCAAAATGTATCTGTTCCAGAACTGCACTATTTAGCATCTCACTCCTGCAGTTCATTGTCGCAGTCCCAGAAGCTGCACTAATGATAGGGGTTTCCTTAAAGATCAGGGCACATCACATGACTGCAACTTAACCACATTTAGTTTCATTATCTTCCTAAATTCATGACATCTGAGCTCTAATTTGCTTTTCTGACTATAATTCTGACTCACTAATCATTGATGAGTTATTACGACCTACCCTAAACCTTGCTACAAATCTCTGCTGTATTTCTCTTAATATTTCTTCAGCTCTCACATTATCTCCCTTAATCACTTCCTAATTTCACACCATCCCCTTTTCTCTGCACTAATGAGCTCCATATGTTCATTACCTTCTGACATACACTGATACACAGAGTTTTCTTTTTACATAAACCTTTGCAAATCATTTACCTCTAAGTTTTCAGTGAAGAGCAAGTCCTGACATTACATCTTCCTTACCCTATGGGCTCTAAAACCATCATGGCATACCTAAATTGTAAGATCTCATGAGAGCAAGGCCCCATACGCTTCTACAATAGTACCGTATGTCTTCTTATGCCATGTTTGTATTATGTACAAGGAATATGTTGAAGCTCTATAAATAACAATGAATATTAGACTCTATTTAAACATTTCCTTTCCCTAACTCACATAGCCTCTTGATGAGATCCATAGGACCATCTTTTCTCCTTTTCCCATTAAATCTCTGCACTTTGAGTCAAAGTCTTAAAGTTTGATAGCATTCCTTCTCATGCCCTTATTTTGACAGACCTATAAATGGAGGTGACTCTTTATCACTATTGACAATTCCAATGATCTGCCTCATTACTTCTATTTTTGCTGTTTATTCGTTTAGTCATGTCCAACTGTCTGTGACCCCATGGACTGCAGCACACCAGGTACATCTGTCAGCTACGGCCCCTCTGAGATCTCTCAAGCTCATGTTCATAGCTTCAGTGACCACAGCCATCCCCTTTGCCATCCCCTTCTTTGTGTGCCTTAAATTTCTCCCAGCATCAGAATCTGCCTGATATGGCCAAAATATTGGAGCTTTAACCTCATGATCAAACCTTCCAATGAAGAGTTTAGCTTGATTTCTTGTAGTATATATTTAATTGCAGTCCAAGGATATCCACAAATCCAGGCCTGGGTCGGCCCTCCAGGACCAAGTTTGGTGACCCCTGGTCTAAACAAAAAGAGTCGACTTACCAATAAAAGTGTTCCATACATCATCTGGTCTCAGTTACAAATTGTTCTAGTTTCCCTTCTAATACTCATCTCAGCTCTTCCTAACATTTAGCCTTTCTATTCCCATTGCGCTTCCAACTAAACTTAAATCAACAGAATTCACAGCAAACAAGTGCCATTTTATCTTTTCTCATTAATAACTATTAAATGTCAGTGGATGAAAGGTAAATTTGAATTTATCCAATGTATGTTTTTCTCATATACACATGTATAGAGAAGCAGTTGTGTGGTATTTTTATACTATACTAGCGACTTGCCCGTCAAAAATTACGGCAATAAAAATTGGAGCCTGGCAATGGTGTTTGATCACACATTGCGAGCCTCTCCCCCCTCTACTTTACTGGTCTTGCGATGAGCGCCTTCGGCATTGTGAGCCTGTCCCGCCCTCTACTTCCTCTACCTTTCCTGTGTCTATTCCCCCCCTCCCCTGTGTCTCTTTACCTGCTCTCCCTCCCTTGTTTTTCCTTCCCCCTCTCCCTCCCTTGTGTCTCTTCCCCCTCTCCCTCCCCTGTGTCTCTTCTCTCCTCCTCTGTGTCTCTTTCCCCCCTCTCCCTCCCCTATGTCTCTTCCTCCCCTCCTCTCCCTCCCATATGTCTCTCCTACCCCCTCACCTGTGTCTATCTCCCCCCTCCTCTCCCTCCCCTGTCTCTCTTCCCCTCCCCTGCATCTCTCTTCCCCCTCCACTGTGTCCCCTTCCCTTATCCTGTCCCTCCCCTTTGTCTATTCCTCCCCTCCTCACCTTACCCTGTTTCTCTTCCTCCCCTCCTCTCCCTCCCCTGTGTCTCTCTTCCCCCCTTCCCCTGTGTCTCTCTTCACCCCCCGTCTCCCTCCCTTGTCTCTTTTCCCCCCTCCTCTCCCTCCCCTGTGTCTCTCTTCCCCTCCTCCTCTCGTGTCTCTATTCCCCTCCTCCTCTCACTCCCTCGTGTCTCTCTTCCCCCTCCTCTCCCCGGTGTCTCTCTCCCCCCTCCTCTTCCGCGTGTCTCTCTTCCCCCCTCCTCTCCCACCGTGTCTCTCTTCTCCCCCCTGTGTATCTCTTCCCCCACTCCTCTCGCTCCCTTGTCTCTCCCCCACTCCTCCCTAACCTTAATGCTGCTGTTGTGCGTTCACGCTTCTGCGCTTCCCACTTGTGCGCGCGCGACACCGGAGCAGAGAGCAGGGAGGGTCGCAGGGCTGATGTCGTGCAATGAGAGCCTACGGCGCTCATCGCGAGCATCAGTGGGGCAGGGTGAGCCATGGGAGGGGGAGTTGTGAAACTGCGAGTTCTTGTCAGTTGCTGCCCTCTCTTTGCGAGGGCCGCAAAGCGTGACGACGTCTCGCAGTTTGACAACTATTATATGTGATGCAGCATCCCCACCAGATTTTCTTTGGCTCCTATACCCATGGTCTTGGAGGCCGCATATATAATGGCTCAATTCTTCACATACACAAACCTGTTCTAAATGATCTAAAGATTTTTATAAAGTATTTAAACTTAGTACGTAACTGATATCTTTGTAATTAACTCTGCCCTCTAAAGTAACCTTCTTAACTTCTCCAACCTGTTTCAACAAAATGTAAAAAAATTATTATATTTCAAATTAATGTAGCTTTTATTTATTACACTGCTGCTAATATGTCTCTTTCTCAACACATCATTACAAATATTAATTACATCTGCATAAATTAAAAGCTTTCAAGTTTACTCAATAATTACTTTTCTAAATGTATTTAAAAAAACTGCATTCTTGATATTTGAGTAATTTTTGATTCAACCATGAATATATTTTTAGATCATTACCATAAATATACAGATGAGCTGTTTTCCATATTACAAATGGATTTGGCACCTCCATCCCCTTTCTTTTGTTGTATTACTTTCTTTTGATAGTTTACATGTTATTTGTTTCATGTTACACTAATATAATAACAAAAACCAAAAACACAACAAATGACAAATTATGCAAAAAGGTGATCAAATCTATTTAGGAGGGGATAAATAGAGGGGGGGGGGGAATGGCACGCATTGAGCGCCTCCCATCAAGTAGAGGAGGATAGGTAGAGGGGGGGGGAAAGGCTCGCAATGAGCGCCAAAGGCCAGTAAAGTAAGGGAGCGGAGTGGCTCGCAATGAGTGCCTCCCATCAGTTAGAGGGGGGAAAGGCTCGCAATGAGCATCAAAGGCACTCTTTGCGAGGCCTGTAATGAGTGCCAAAGGCACTCATCGCTAGGCCAGTAAAGTAGAAGGGAAGGAGGCTCGCAATGAGCACCTCCGATCAAGTAGAGGGGGGGGGGAGGTAGAGGGGGGAGAGGCTTGCAATGAGCGTCAGGGGTGCTTATTGCGATGGCCGTGATGAGCGCCTAAGGCACTTATCACAAGGCCTGTAAAGTAGAAGGGTGAGAGGCTCTCAATGTGTGGCTCCCGTCAAGTAGAGGGGGGAGAGGTAGATAAGGGAAGAGTTCCGCGGGTCGTAGGGATGGGCTCTCATCTCCACCTGCCTAAGTCGTAAGGGGTCGTAGGGATGAGCGGCTATGGCCTTTGGCGCACCTTGCCAGCAACTGCGGCCCTCTCTTCACGAGGGCCGCGGTTGCAGCGGCCTCGCTATGCGAGCCCCCAACGTTAGCAACAACCTGTATTGCTCACAACTATATACAATATGTGACTAGAATATTGCCCGTCAAAAAATGACGGCAATGAAATTGTAAGTGAGCTAATGCTGTTTGGTGTATGGTAATGAAATAAAGAATACATTAATAAAGGAATATACTTTACCTATTTGGAAGTAATATATTCAAGAAGCATTATGCTGAAGAGCTGCTAATCTGTTTTGATGTTGCTGCAGCATATAATGTAGATTTGCACTGTTGTGGAGCTGAGCTGTGTCAGCAATGTGTGCAGTGTGTAGTGTAAATAGGCAGCGTGCGCAAGGGGAAGCCGTTAGGTTAGATAGTGTAGTTAGGCATTGTGCAAGTTAGTGTTGTAAAATGGCGGCAAATGTTTATGTGGTATGCTAATTGTGTATCTTGCAGCTGGTACGGGTTTTTTTTAAATCTGTAAAAAATCTGTAAAATCTGTGTTTGGTGGTGTTTTGCGTCCTTAGGGTCCTGTAGCCTCGTTTTTGGGTTTTTTCGGCGGCCATTTTTCTCTCGCTTAGGGGATTTTCGTGTCTCTAAACTCTTCAATTTGGACTTAAATGGAGGTGTAACTTCACTTGCAGAGGTCCTGGGTGCCCCCCCTTGCTGTGGGTATGTTTTTTATGTATTTTTTGTGTGTATTTATTGTGTTTCTAATGTTTTCAGGTTTGCACGGGTCGGCCGTTAAAGTCGTATTTTTGCATGGTCGTAATGTTTTTTTTTTCTAAGTCCCACGTCTCATATTTGTTGTAAGTCCGTAAATGTTGCGAGGTCCGCTTGGCGAGGGCCACAGGCTCGCTACGCAAGCCCGCAGCGTTAGCAACAACCCGCTTGCTCACAACTATATATGTGATATAAACAAACACACACATATCTATGTATACACCCATGGCCTTGATGGGTCCTATATGGTCCTGCTTGGTGTAATGTGGGTTTTTAAGGTCCGGTTGGGGCCTATTTAGTCCTGCTTGGTATTTTAAGGTTTTAAAGGCCAGGTTGGGGCCTATATGGTCCCGCTTGGTGTAATTAGGGTTTTTAAGGTCCGGTTTGGTCCTATATAGTCCCACTTGGTAATTATAAAGTTTTTTTAGGTACGGTTTTGGCCTATATAGTACCTCTTGGTATTTTAAGGATTTAAAGGTCCGGTTGGGGCCTATATGGTCCAGCTTGGTGTAATGTGGGTTTTTAAGGTCCAGTTGGGGCATATATAGTCCCATTTGGTATTTTAAGGTTTTTTTAAGTAGGGTTTGGTCCGATATAGTCCTGCTTGGTATTTTAAGGTTTGAAAGGTCCATTTGGAGCCTATATAGTCCCGATTGGTGTAATGTGGGGTTTTAAGGTCCGGTTTGGGCCTATATGGTCCCGCTAGGTATTTTATGTTTTTTTAGGTACAGTTTTGGCTTATATGGTCCCGTTTGTTATTTTAAGTTTTTTTAGGTATGGTTTTAAACCTATATAGTCCCGCTTGGTATTTTAAGGTTTTAAAGTCCGGTTGGAGACTATTTGGTCCTGCTCGGTGTAATGTGGGTTTTTAGGGTCTGGTTGGGGCATATATAGTCCCATTTGGTATTTTAAGGTTTTAAAGGTCCGGTTGGGGTCTATATGGTCCCGCTTGGTGTAATGTGGGGTTATAAGGTCAGGTTGGGGCCTATATAGTCCTGTTTGGTATTTTAAGTTTTTTTAGGTACAGTTTTGGCCTATATAGTTCAACTTGGTATTTTAAGGTTTTAATGTCCGGTTGGAGCCTATAAGGTCCTTCTTGGCGTAATGTGGGTTTTTAAGCTCGGGTTGGGGCATATATAGTCCCATTTGGTATTTTAAGGTTTTTTAGGTATGGTTTGGTTCTATATATTCCAACTTGGTGTTTTAAGGTTTTAAAGGTCCGGTTGGGGCCTATATGGTCCTGCTTGGTGTAATGTGGGTTTTTAAGGTCAGGTTGGGGCCTATATAGTTCCGCTTGGTATTTTAAGTTTTTTTAGGTACGTTTGGGCCTATATAGTCCTGCTTGTTGGAATGTGGGTTTTTAAGGTCCGGTTGGGGCCTATATGGTCCCGCTTGGATTAATGTGGGTTAATAAGGTCCAGTTGGGGCCCATTTAGTCCTGCTTGGTGTAATGTAGGTTTTTATGTACTGTTTGGTTCTATATAGACCAGCATGGTATAAAGTGAGATTTTAGGTACTGTTTGGGTCTATATAGACCAGCATGGTATAATATGTATTTTTAGGTACTGTTTGTGCCTGTATAGACTTGCATGATATATTGTGGGTTTTTATTTATGATTTGGGCCTATATAGACATGCATGGTATAATTTGGGTTTTTAGGTACTGTTTGGTCCTATAAAGACATGCATGGTATAATGTGGGTTTTTAGGTATGGTTTGGGCCTTTATAGACTTCATGGTATAATGTGGGTTTTTAGGTTTGGTCCTATATAGACGTGCATGGTATAATGTGGGTTTTTAGGTACTGTTTGGGCCTATCGAGACCCACATGGTATTTACATTTTTTTAGGTAACCTATATATAGATATATACCAGCATGGTATAGTGATGGATTTTAGGCATTTATCTAGGTGATCAAGGGGACAGTGGTGGTGGTGGAAGGGATGATGCCTTGCATGCTCTGATTTGTTTGTTTTAAATTGCACCCAGGTCCAAGCACTCTGCGGCTGCAGACTTTTTTGGACTGGTTGTTCAATGACTACAATTCAAGAGACCCTGAGAAGGAGAACCTACTGTTGGCGAGTGTCAATGTCTTGCAGAAACAGAAGACAGTCATTAATGTTATTATTCGCCCTAAGAATCTTGAATTTATTAACAGGGAAAAAAACAATGGGTGGAGTCTATTTCAATGGATGTAGCCAGTATAAGGTCATTGGGCGGGGCAAATAAATGTCAAAATAATGTCATGGGTGGAGTCTATACAAATGGGGGGAGCCTATGAAGGGGAGGGGCCAGCTCTCACTCTGCCGCCCCTCCAACTTGGAAAGTCACCAGCCGCCACTGGCAGAACCCCTCCTAGACTTCCGCAGCACAAGGTGAGGTGCCAGCACGGAGATCGGAGCTTCCAACAACCTGCCTTATGTCCACAAAGTGGTAACAAACTCTCCAGGTAGGCCCCAGCCAGCAACTATACACACTGCAAGGATCACAGAGGGCCCAAAAACAGGCAACAAAACTGGTTTCTTGGAACCCAAAGTTTAAGAGACCCTAATAACTGGGGGATACATTGCTGTAATGATCCACAGTAACCCAGGCCCCACAAGACCCAGGGGCTCAAGGGTAAGATGCCTGTTCCCATCACCCCCCCCCCCCCCAATTTACTCTTTTAAGACAACAGTTGCAAAATGTGTCACACTGGGCAGTGGAGACTCCATAGGCAAGGATATAAATACTTCTACTACTTTTTATCAGAAAATGCTTTTCAAAATGGCCATTGGCCTATGCCAATGCCCTTGTTTATAATAACTCTCTGGGCGTGATCACAACAATCAGTCTTGCCTTAGGGCTATTGTCTCTGTATCCTGAGTTATATTTTACTACTATACAGGACATCTATCTCTAGCTACATGCTTCTCAAGTTACAAAGAGAACACCAGCCTGTCTCATACCCTATGGGCTTATGCTTCCTATAATTACAAATCCTCAGGATCAAGTCTCCATTGCAACAAAACTCTAACTGGGTATTAAAGGTATATGCAAGTGATCTGGGTTATGAATGCATCTGATAGAGGGGAATTAGTAGTGTATGATGACATTTATTTGCATGCACTATGCTTTTTATCTTTGCATTAAAAAAACTGTTGCAGGTGATAATAAACACTCCCAGGATTGAGCTAGGCTCATGAAAGGGTTATTTTTCGTAAAAAATGTACCCTATCCATGTGATCATGCCCAGCTGTGCAACCTTAAAGGCTGGGTCCTTAAAGAACCATAAATCAACATTCAAGTAAAAATGCATGAGCGGTTAAACGCCTGTTCTTTAGACATACACCCTCTCCCTGATAAATTCGGACAAATTAAAATTGTACTGAAACCAAACATTTCAGCTTTTTCTTCCTATTCTAATTTGTCTTTTAGGCGAATGAGCATTTATGTTTGATTTTTGGTCCTGTAATGACCTGCAACGTTTTTCTGTTCATGTGTCTCTGTGTGAGTGCACGTGTCTCTGTGTCAGTGAGTGCATGCAATTCACTGGGGCTGGGAGAGATCTCAGGGGCAATTCACTGGGGCTGGGGAAGGTAATGGGGTAATTCACTGGGGCTGGGAGAGGTGATGGGGCAGTTCACTGGGGCTGGGAGAGATCAAAGGGAAAATTTACAGGGAGGGTGGGGGAGGTGATGGAGTAGTTTCACCTGGGATGTAGGTAAAATAATCAGTGAATGAAGAGGCACAAACCTTGTTCTGGGTATTACAGAAATCTAAAGGAAAGCTGCAGCTCAATTCAAAGACCAAAAATATCCAATGTATTATGTATGCTAATTTTCCCTGAGATTTTCAGGGGGTGTCAACATTGATAGAAAACAGTTTGCAAATGCAAGAAATTCTGCAGACTTTGGGGTAACTGTTTAATAGTTTATTTTGGTATTTTTTCATGCAAACACTTTTTTTCCATACACTACTAATTCTCCTCTATCAGATGCATTCATAATCCAGCTCACTTGCATATACCTTTAACCAGCAGAGGCTTCATAAGATTGATCTTATGCGCCACCTAGAATCCACAAGTCACACCTCTCCTTTTTCTTCTTCATGCTTGACTTCAGCTCAACTATCCAAGCCTGAAAACAACTTACCAACTTACTACTGCAATCTCTCCGGATGGCTCTGACTCAGAGGTCTCTTACTCAGCTCTCCCAGTCAGGCCACAAAATTGACAGACCTGACCCTGCCCCAATTTGAAGACCTCCTCCAACTTCACCTGACAAAGGTGGTTAAGGAGTTGCGCAAAGACCTATTGGAACTAGCTCAAACCACTCAAGTTTTGGAAACCATTACGGAGCAGCTGGTGGAATCTCAAGCCAGTGACAGAAGTGATATTGTACATAATATCTCACTAATCTCATCTCTAGAAAACAAACTAGAAGATCTAGAAAACAAATTAAGGTGCAATAATATATGTCTGCGCGGCATTTCAAGGTCAGTCATAGACCTAATGCCATATATACACTACACAGTTACTACTATTCTTCTAACCCACCCCAAAATTATGAGCCCTGGGGGGTGTAGGCAACCAAGACTAACCAAAAGACGCTATTGTCAGATTCCTGCGCCAGAAAACTAGATATGATGTTCTGGCAATCACAAGAAAAATGCCCTCAATCTCAGGACCAGATGGAACACCACTACAGATCTCTGTAGACCTAGCACCGTCAATTCTGCTAAAATGCAAACTGCTCAAACCAGCCCTGCTCATCTTAATGAAGAATACCATAAAATACAGATAGGGTTTCCTCTTCAGCCTTCACTTCCAGATGGGCTCCACTTCATTTGTTGCACATATCCTGGAAGAAGGCCACTCCCACCTTCTTCATCTCAACTTGATCTCAAACTCTTATCTTCTAGACACTATGGAATCCAACCTGCCTTCAAGACGGCCCAAGCAATGGACCAATGGACTCACTAGCTGGTTAGACAGAACATTTGTGAACCTCTAGTGAGACAAGAGAACCCTAGGATGATTATCTCATTCATCAATGGAGATGTTCAGATGCTTTAAAGTTAAGTTCTGGCTAATATAAGCTGAAGTATAATATGTTAATCTGTTAACGTATGGCCCTATAGGGTGGCTTTTTTTTTAATTGTATTATTCTTTATTATGCATTTCTGGTTATATTGTCTTAAAATTTTGATGCCCAACTTTCCTAAACCCTGGCTCTGGGTGACACTAGGCTGCCCTGAGTTTTCTCATCCCTTGTTGCAATGTTTTCGGCAGCCTGCATAGACAACAGACGGTTTTACTATTCTAAATATCTTAAATGGGCAAATTTGGTGTCTGAAAAATGACTTTTTAAATTTTTACTTTATTTTTTTTTCTCATATTAGAGGTATTTTCAGGGTGTGGATACTTCCCTTCTTTGTCTACTACTAGGACTACTAGGTGCCTTAACCTCCAATTGCAGTGTTTTTTACTATGTTTATTTTCTAATTTACCTTATTTTTTCCCCTTTTTGTAGTATCTCAACCTACTTTTGAAGCTCTAGATCTTCTCCTGTCTCTCCGTTCCCTGGGACCTCAGCCAGCCATGGCTATGACCCCAATCAACCAATCTGCCCGTATACCTTGCCAACATCATATTTAGCAACACACTCTTCTAAGGTAAAATAACAGACACACCCTACACAATTATCTCCCACTATGTCAATGGATTGAATTCCCCCTTGAAAAGAAGGAAGGTTTTCCTTTCGTACAAACACCTCAGCTCCTGATATTCCTTCAGGAGACCCATTTTGCCCAAAACAAAATTCCCCAATACATTTATATTCACTATCCAACATACTCTGCCACCTCCCAAGCTTCAAAGAAAGCGGGCGTAGCCATTCTATTACACAGGGACTTCCCTTTTACAATGGAATATAAATATTTAGATAAAGATGGTGACTGTATTATTTTAACTTGTAACCTGCTAGATGTTAAACTCTCTCTAATAGCTTTCTATGCACCCACCACCAAACCCCGCTCCTCTTTTCTTTGCCTCCTACAACACCTCAAGTCACATGATGTGGGAAAGGTCATCCTGGGGGAAGACTTAAATCTAACCCTAAATTCACAGCTTGATAGATCAGCTCAGAACCGGGTGACATGTTCTCTGCCAAAATATCCCGGATAGATTCACTGTTGCAGGAATTACACATGGTAGATGCTTGGATGTTGCTCCACCCAACAGATAGGGAATACACTTTCTATTCTCATGTCCATAATTCATACTCGAGAATAGATACAGTGTTTATTGATTCATCCCTCTCAGACCATATAACTAAATCTGAGATTCAGATTTATCAGATATCGGGTGGGTCTGGGTGGCCCATAAAGCCTGTATTAGGGGAAGCTGCATCAAATATTTTTCTGTGAATAAGAAACAAATGCAAATTAAAGCGACAACCCTGAAAAGGGAGCTATTGGCCCTGAAAAAAACGTAATCAATAAAATTCATCTAGTAGACTTCGCCAGCCATCAATAAACTGCGGTCAGAACTTGACTTAGTCCTTTCCAATCATACAGAGAAGGTTATGAGAACGACACAGCACACATTTTATACTCAAGCAAATAAACCCGACTCCCTGCTAGCTAGAAAACTCAAAGGGAAACTAGGTCAATCAAAAATCTTCTTTATTAATTTCTCACCTGGTGACATCACGGTTAGCCCAAAGAAAATCTTAGATACCTTTCATTCCTTCTACCATAAACTCTACTCCTCTTCACCCCACAAATTTGAATCTCTCACCACCTCCTTTCTCGATTCCTGTGACCTCCGCTCGCTCACCCCCCAGGATTTAGAAATTTTAAACGCTAAGATCACAATTCAAGAGGTTAAAAATTGGTAAAGCCCCTGGCCCTGTTGGATTTTCCAATTTATATTATAAAAAATGTGTCGATTTATTAACCCCTTACCTTACCAGGATTCCCAATGCCCCCAATCTCAATCAGGCCGATCTTGTATTTTTCGCCAAGGAAGGCAGAGACCCAATAGAAGTGAAGTATTACAGGTCCATTTCCCTTCAAAATGGGGATGTTAAAATCTATGTAAACTCATGTCAAATAGAATTAATACTTTCTTCCCAAGACTAATTACCAAGGACCAAGTGGTTTTTATCCCCTTTAGACAAGCAGAAGACAACATTAGACAAGTCCTTAACTCAATCCATTGGGCTAAGCAATCTCAGACCCTTGCATGCCTACTAGCATTAGAAAAGGCATTTGACTCAATAAAATGGCCCTGTCTAGAAAAAGCTCTCACCAAATTCGACTTCTCAGGTCCCTTTATGAATCTTCTTAAGACCTACTATCGTAACCCAAGGGCATCACTTAAAATACCAGTAGATTCAGCAACGCTTATTGACATCTAAAGGGCACTAGACAGGGATGCCACCTCTCCCCCTGCTGTTTGCTTAGGGTATAGAATCTCTTGTCCAAACAATAAGATCCAACTCTTCTGTCCATGGTATTGTAGTAGGACATCATCATCTCAAGTATTGTCTATTCGCGGATGATCTTTTATGTGCTCTATCCCAACCTGTCATCTCGGTTCCAACCCTTATGCAAATTTTAACGGGTGGAAAACATTGGGCCTTCTTCGGGTGAGCTTGTGGTACCAAGACAATCAAATTCTCACATATGATCAACTATATGCTCTCCACCAAATCCCATCCAGCGAACACTTTACGTACCGTAGCTTCCAACACTTTATTCAGACTCAGAAACTCATACTTTGCACTCCAATGCCATCAGGACTAGTAAATATGTGATAAGGCCCCTCTTATGAAAGGGGTGATTAGCCTTATATACGACTTAATTAATACTGACTTAAATCAATCTAAACTTAATTATATACGTTAGTTGGAGAGTGACCTAAACTGTTCCCTGACTCAATACGTCTGGGAGTCCTCATGGTCAAATTTAACTAAGGCTTCTTCTAATAGTAGCGTCCTGGAAACTTCAATTAAAGTTCTCCACAGGACATATTATACACCTGACAAACTCCATAGGTGGAAGTTAGCCCCTAACCCTGACTTTTTTAGAGAATGTGGGAGAGTAGGCTCCTTTTTCCACACTTGGTGGGATTGCCCCTGAGTTACATTATTATGGCAGGAAGTATTTTCGCTTGCCTCAGATATATTTGTTCAACAAATCGTCCCATCGGCTGAGGTAAGCCTTCTGGGCCTACATATCCTTTCATTATCCTTACAGCAAAACAAACTGATGCAATTAATAAAGTCCAAATGGCCACCAAAAGTCAAATAGCAAGCCAGTGGATATCTCCATCTTTCAGTTACAACTGGTCATCTCTAAATTAAATTACCTTTTAATTAATGAGCGACTCTCCCACATCCTAGAAGACTCTTTACCCCATTTTTTTTAAATATCTGGAGCCCGTAGTTTGCTTCCCCACGTAGCACTCCTATACCCTAATAATCCTAGTGACTTTCATACTGGAACCTGACTTGGCTGGCTGAGGATCCCCAATGGACATTCAGCAGGAGGCAGGCCCTGAGCTCTATGGTAATGTATATCTGAGATACACTTTTTATTTCTTGTTTTTTTGCAATTTGTATGTTCACAATTTTCTAGTTATGTTATTACCTTGTACTTTATACTCCAACTTGTACATATAGACAATGCTTTGTTAAATATGTTTTATGAATGTATGCAAGACTTGCAGGTAGCCTTATTGTTCTTTTCTGAATGATTCAAGTAACCTTTTTTTAGCTACCTTTCTGTACTTTATTGTATCTTGTGTATTTTAACATCTTCGCTAATTAATAAGATTGATTGTTAATTAAAAAAAAAACTTTTTTAGCCTGTTGCAAAACAAAATTCCACAAAAATGTGTATTTCAGTGATGGAACAAGTATCAAATATTGGTACAAGTATATAAACTGTTGTTTATTTGTTGTATTTTATTGTGATTGAAATTGCTTCTTAATGTTAAGTATTGTGTTTGTTACCTGTTACTGCTTTATTTTGCTTAGTAACAGACACTGATGTATCCTTAGTGCTGAAATAAATGCAGAGAATGTAAAAATGTAACACATCTTTGATAGTCTCATAAACCTGTCATCTAAAATATAGCCTGTAAATCAAATAATAATGTACCATTATTCTTACTGAATAGTTCATGGAAAATTCATAAAAAGGGATCTATGAAAACAATATTTGCCTAGCACTTTTCGTGAGATTTATGATTTTTTATTGATTTTTTTAGTTTGTATACAATTAAGGTTTTAATTTCAATTTCAGATTCAAATTTATATGTTTATGTGTGACATTGAGGAATTTTCCTCTATAAATATATTATTATACTGTACTTCAGTAATTATGTATATTTGGATTTGTATTGATTGTCAATTTTGTGATGGTTTAGATTATGCTTCTACTGTTTTATTAAAATGTATTGTCTAACAATAATTTGTTAGTTCAGGGCTTTCTTTTTACTTTTTTATATGTAAAGGGACAATTTTTAAGTACAACTTGCTCTGCAAATATACAGGAATGGAAACGTTAACCAAAGCATGCCATGGCTTAGCACATCTCACTGGGCTCTGTTCCAAATCATAAACCTGGTAACTCCTTCCAAGCAGTGGAGGAGAGAGTGAGAAAGCGCTAGCGCCAGAACAGTCTGATATACTACAGGACATTTCTCCCTGTGTAGGGCACAAGTAAGCTAAATGAGGTTGAGTGGGTTATCATGTCCAAAGAACTAACTAATTAAGGTTAGTTCATTCTCTGGTTGAGCACCTCTATTTTGCTATTTTGTTTTTTCAAATGACCCTTAGGGATTAGTCTCCCTACGGGTGATTGGGGTCTCCAGACGTGGACGTCTTGCTCATTGTGCCTTAGGGAGTTATTAGCTATACCTCACTGATGAGGCCCAATGAAGGCCGAAGCGTACATCTGGAGTTTGCTGTTTCTCCTATTCAGGGCCGAATTACCTGGTATTTTGGGGCTGGGTCACCCTAGTGAGTGGGACCAGACTGATATACTACAGGTTATTTCTCCTTGTGAAAGGCACAAGTAAGCTAAAAGAGGTTGCTCTCAGAGTGGATTACCATGTCCATAGATCTAATCTATTAAGGTTAGTTTGTTCTCTGATTGAGCACCTCTATTTTGGTATGTTGCCGGAACAGTGCACTAAGGAGGCTGAATATGGAGGCAGTCTGGTAAACACTGAGACGTTTGAGTAAGCCTCTTACACATAGTTAATGTGGCAGATATAGCGACAAACAGGGCAGATTAGCAGATGAGTGAGAGGCTAAGAGCTTTTTGCAGAAATTATATTGTTGAAGATATTCTGTCTAAATTTGTTTAATTAGATGCAAAAATATTAAGCAAAACCTGTTTAAACTTCACTCAATTAATAGGAAGTGCAGAGAGCATATCTCTTTATTTAATTGGTAGAGCAGAATGACTCAAACAGCTGTATTACATCTCACTGGCATGTCCCAAAATCATTTTTCTCTTCCTTGAGAACTTCATTCAAAAAAAGAAAATACACAGTGGTTTATTATCAAATACCCTCTCTCAGACACAACAAAGAATAAAATGCTTTCAGTGTCTTTTTAATTAAACGTAGTAGGTTTGCCAATGAATGTAAGATAATGTGCACAAAACACTTTTATAATGCTATTAAGCATTAGCAGTTTATTAGCAAGGACTTTTGCAAGTTAATGGATATCAAAGCTATGTGCATTAAAATCATGTCTAACTTCATGTCTAAGAGCAATTAAATGCCGATTTCTGTTCATATTATAGGCTTAGTCTAAAAATAAAAAATAATGCCATGTCTTGTTATATATCATTTATAAGTATTTGAGGGTAAATCTTTAGCAAAGCCAAGAAATAAACAATGCTTTTTAATATACATTTCCCTGTATTTCCCAACGATGCTTTAATGTTGAAGCAATATGGGGATATATTAGATAAATACGTATTCACAGGGGTATCAGGTTTAGATGCTGAGTCTTTGGGAAAGTGAGGTGGAAGATTTGCAGACACTATTTACTCCACAAACCGACAACACCCAGCCTTTACCTTTCCCAATCCCACATCTGTCATGGATTCCTTTGACCCTGTAACTGAGGATGAAGTCTTTAGTCTACTATCATCCTCTCGAATTACAACTTCTCCACACGATTGGCTTCCCATTGCCTCCAAAAAAACATTTTCAAATCATGACCTAACATACAACGTGCTTAACAATAGTGCACCCTCTTACTGTATATCTCTGCTCTTGCCTCTAAATACTCCCCCAACTGCCCTCTTCGCTCTGCTAATGACCTTCTTTCCTCCTCTCTGGTCCCCTCCTCTCACTCCCAACTTCAGCACTTTTCTTGTGCTGCCTCTATTATTTTGGAACTCCTTGCCTTACTCCACTAGACTATCCTCCTACCTCAAAACCTTCAAACCCTCACTAACAACACATCTGTAAAGAAGTTTATCACCTTCAGCCTTAATATACACAACACATTTATCATCCTTCTATACCTCATTCATACTATTGTAATTTTACAAGTTTTTAATCTTACTAAGTGCTTTAGAGAAAGCACTGTGCATGTTTGATTTTAAGCCCTTGCCCTGCATTGTGATAATATTGTTTTTCACTTGAACCCACAGCATTACAGAATATTTTGGTGCATAAAAAAGAAATATAATAATAATAATCTCAGGGGATACCCAGATTATGGGGGTAATGGGTCATAGCCAGATGCGTTATAGCCCGCTGAAATTTTATAATTATTAATTAACCCTTTCCTTGCCAAAGGAAGTGGTTTATATAGATAGGGATATGGGAGTATGTAAGGGTTACTGTAGTGTGTTGATATTAGTTAATGGGTACCATTCCATAGCATTACTATGTAGACTGCTGAGATTCAAATTTAAAGTCTCCTATGAGTCCATTTTTCATGGGCTGCAAGCACATGTTAGTTCTAGAAAGCTACAGACAAACCTCCCTGGGTGCGAGTTAGTAGGTTTCATAGGATTATTTTTTTTGTAGGAGCCATAGAGTAACTCTGTAAATATGTTTTTCAAAACTCCCGTAGCTGTGAATCAGCCTTATGGGAGTTCTTATGGGTGACATGGAACCTTATGTATGCTTAAATCTGTACTTCTGAATAACACAAGTGGGGCTGATAATTTGTGTAATTAGTTTAATCTCAGCTACTGTGTAAGCAAGGCTATGTTGTCTTAGTAAAATAGAAACAAACTGCTTGAGGTTTCAAATCATAGAACGTTATTTTGTTTTATCTTATACGTGTCATCTTTATTAATACAACTCATCTGTTTTTTACATGATTATGTAGAAAATATTACTCAGTTTGACAAGTTTCTTCCATACTGTTGCTGTGAGAATAGCATATTGCAAGTACTTAGCTAAAAAAACACCCAGGATATAACTTGTATAGGAAGTAGGATAAAATTCCCATTGGAAAAGGAAACTTGTTTGTAATACTGGTTGACTTTAAATGTTTTTGTTTTGCTTTAAAACATTACTTTCTCAGGACCCTATTCAATTAGAAGCCCGCACATGCCTCAAACTCATAAATTTGGTTGCAGGTGTTTTTTTATATACATGTTTAGATGTATTCTATTGACTCTGTTGAACAGAAGGGCCCACTGGACTATTTAGGGTTCATCAGTTATTATATGTGTGGTTGGAAGGTACTAACAATGACAGCACCACATGCACATGTAATAAGTGCATGTGGTGCTGTCATTGACTAACATTGGAATACTGTATCTGTGTTAGAAATAGGATAGTGGAATTTATATGGCCCTGCGATCGGCCACGTGTGAAGGCTCTGGCTTTAGTCATGAAGGGGGAACTAGTTTTATGGCTCTATAAGAGGAGAAAAAAATGTGTAATTAGAAGAAAGCCAGACACCTCTATACATCTGGAAATCATGTGGGTGAGGGGGGATAGCAAGCTATTTGCCTAGGAGGATGGGCTAGAACTTGGGGAAGGTTTTTGTGTAATTTTTCTGTGTTTTTATATATCTCTGTAACAATAAAGAATAGGCCAGTCTGACTTTGGACACACTAAACATAGGTGGTGTCAGAGTCTGCTTTGTACTAATCAAAGGTACATGGTGTGTGATTCTGAGATCCGAAGAAAAGGGGTCTGATGGTGCCTGCCTCTGCAGTAATGATGCTGTCATCTGAAGTGTCTGCTGGTGTCGAGATCTGAACAACAAGTTGCGACCCGTAGAGAGAGAGAGACTTGGGGTGAGCGCAGTCCCCCCAAATTTGCTGGTCGTGACAGACTCCAGCTAGCAAATTCCAACCACAAGGCTGTACTTGTAAAGCCTGACCTTTTAGGCGGAATTCAGAAGGCGTGATTATATGATCTGACAATATTTAAGCAACCCTGTAATTTACTTCTTAGACACAGCCAATATTAAATCAGTCTGTCATCTTGACGTCAATAACATGGAAGTTAGAGTTAATCTGCAATCGGAAGCTAAGAATGAATTAGTGGCAATAAGTAAAATTTGTGGATCGGGCTTCCAATCAAGCAATCTAACAATCTATAAAATACATTAGTTCATCTGTTTTAGTCCATGTGTGTTTCATGATATGTTTTAACCCCTTGAGTCCAAGGATCTATATTCCTCAAAAATAACATGTAAAAAAATATATATTTGTATTGCATATTTATGGGTTTGTGATGGTTGTGCAGTTAATTCTAATGTGTTTCCATGCTTTCCCATGCTTTTAGGTTGCTTAATAAGAACTTGCTTCAGTGATTTGCTTGTGTTACTCACAGCATCTAGGTATCTAGTGGTCTACGGCAATGATTCTCAAAGCTCTTCTCACGACCCACCAGACAGGCCATGATTTTGGTTTGACACTGTTTGAATACAGATGAGGTAATTAGAGTCTGTTGATTGCTAATTGCTATTTCTGTGTTCACACAGTGTTAAACCAAAGTTATGGCCTGTCTGGTGGGTCCTGAGGAGAAGATTGAGAGCCACTGGCCATACTCTGTTATGATGCTTACTGATGAGGTAATATTGACTACTTTAGAAAACAATAGTGATGTCGCGAACCTAAAATTTTCGGTTCGCGAACCGCGAACGCGAACCGCCGCAAATGTTCGCGAACCAGCGAACATCGGCGAACCGCCATAGACTTCAATGGGAAGGCGAATTTTAAAACCCACAGGGACTCTTTCTGGCCACAATAGTGATGGGAAAGTTGTTTCAAGGGGACTAACACCTGGACTGTGGCATGCCGGAGGGGGATCCATGGCAAAACTCCCATGGAAAATTACATAGTTGATGCAGAGTCTGGTTTTAAGCCATAAAGGGCATAAATTACCTAACATTCCTAAATTGTTTGGAATAACGTGCTTTAAAACATCAGGTATGATGTTGTATCGATCAGGTAGTGTAAGGGTTACACCTTACATGACTGGGGGTCTATAGGTGACATTAGTACTGACCTTTATCTGACTGGGTGTCTATAGAGTGACATTAGTACTGACCTTTATATGACTGGGGGTCTATAGGTGACATTAGTACTGACCTTTATCTGACTGGGTGTCTATAGAGGGACATTAGTAATGACCTTTATATGACTGGGGGTCTATAGAGGGACATTAGTACTGACCTTTATCTGACTGGGTGTCTATAGAGGGACATTAGTAATGACCTTTATCTGACTGGGTGTCTATAGAGGGACATTATTACTGACCTTTAGCTGACTTGGTGTCTATAGAGGGACATTAGTAATGACCTTTATCTGACTGGGGGTCTATAGAGGGACATTAGTACTGACCTTTATCTGACTGGGTGTCTATAGAGGGACATTAGTAATGACCTTTATCTGACTGGGTGTCTATAGAGGGACATTAGTACTGACCTTTAGCTGACTGGGTGTCTATAGGTGACATTAGTACTGACCTTTATCTGACTGGTTGTCTATAGAGTGACATTAGTACTGACCTTTATATGACTGGGGGTCTATAGGTGACATTAGTACTGACCTTTATCTGACTGGGTGTCTATAGAGGGACATTAGTAATGACCTTTATCTGACTGGGTGTCTATAGAGGGACATTAGTAATGACCTTTATCTGACTGGGTGTCTATAGAGGGACATTAGTACTGACCTTTAGCTGACTTGGTGTCTATAGAGGGACATTAGTAATGACCTTTATCTGACTGGGGGTCTATAGGGGGACATTAGTACTGACCTTTATCTGACTGGGTGTCTATAGAGGGACATTAGTAATGACCTTTATCTGACTGAGTGTCTATAGAGGGACATTAGTACTGACCTTTATCTGACTGGTTGTCTATAGAGTGACATTAGTACTGACCTTTATATGACTGGGGGTCTATAGGTGACATTAGTACTGACCTTTATCTGACTGGGTGTCTATAGAGGGACATTAGTAATGACCTTTATATGACTGGGGGTCTATAGAGGGACATTAGTACTGACCTTTATCTGACTGGGTGTCTATAGAGTGACATTAGTCCTGACCTCCTGCTGCAGTATTATTACTCCCAGTACTCCCAGGCTTGCTACTATTAGATATAATAACCTCAGTTTCGTTTCCTTATCTGTTGGTAACATCAAAATATGATTATTAAATATTTCATATTTGTTTGTTTTTTTCTCCCAAAGTGAACCCCTTTGTGTGTGTCCCACAGATGTGGCGTTTCCGCTCTGCGTATGTTGGATTTGCACCGCTCAAAAAGTATGAAAAGAGATCCCACCCCCTTCAAGCCCATTAATGACATCATCAGTAAATTGTATGTAACAGATTAAAGTGTTTAGGGTTTATGACCCAATACTGCGATCATATCACTTATGACAAAAATCCGTATTTGTCGTATTATTCAGACGCGTGTGCATCTTTGTGTTACATTTCCTGATACTTTTATTATCTTGATCTTTATATATTTACTAGCGACTTGCCCATCAAAAAATGGCGGCAATAAGATTGTAAGGCAGGTAATGGTTTGGACGAGACATTCATTTTGTTGGCGGTCAGAGATCCTTCGGCGCTCATTGCGAGGCTGTTGGTTGTATTTGTTTTCTGATAGGTGCTTTTGCTGTTATTCTTTGGTCTTCGGTGATGTGTTTTTTGCGCTTATTGCAAGGCTTTGTATGCTATGAGCAGCGTTGGCGCTCGTTGTGAGGCGCGCAGTGAATGGCTTTTATGTTTAATGTGATAATGTTTTTTTTGTGTATATGTATTTTTGTATGCTAATGAAATAATTACTAAATTAATATACTTTACCTATTTGTAAGTAATATATGCAGGAAGCATTGTGCTGAAGAGCTGACAATCTGGTTTCATGTTCCTGCAGCATACAATGTAGGATTTCAGTGCTGTGGAGCTGCTGTGTAAGTGTCAGCAATGTGTGCAGTGTGTAGTGTAAATAGGCTGCGTGCGTGAGGGGAAGCCGTTAGGGTAGCTGGGTACTTCCGCATTGTGTAAGTTAGTGTTGTAAAATGGCAGGGAATGTGTATGTGGTACGCGGGTGTGGATGATGTCCTTGTTAATAGTGTATCTTTACCTCGTACGGCTTTTTAGGAAAATCCGTATGTGTTTTGCGTGTTTAGGGTCCTGTAGCCTCGTTTTCTTTTTTTCAAGGGCCATTTTTTCTCTCACTTAGGTGATTTTCGGGTGTCTAAACTCATGAATTTGGACTTAAATGGAGGTGTAATTTCACTTGCAGAGGTCCTCGGTGCCCGCCTTGCTGTGGGTAACCTTTTTCATGTGTTTGTTGTGTGTATTTATTGTGTTTTTAATGTTTTTAAGTGCGTGCGGTTCGGGCGTTAAGGTCGTATTTTTGTGAGCTCGTAATGTTTTTTTTTTCTAAGTCCGTAAATTTGATGGTGTAAGTCCCGCCTGCGGCTCATTGCAGCCGACGTGGGAGCCTTCGGCGCTCCTTGCCAGCAACTCTGGCCCTCGCTTCGCAAGCCCGCAGCGTTAGCAACAACCCGCCTGCTCACAACTATATATGTGACTAGCGACTTGCCCGTCAAAAAATGACGGCAAGATCAAGTTTTTTCCAAAACATTTCTCCCTCCCATGTCTCTTTGCCCTCTCTCTCCCTCCCTTGTCTCTCTTTGCCCTCTCTCTCCCTCCCTTGTCTCTCTTTGCCCCCTCTCTCCCTCCCTTGTCTCTCTTTGCCCCCTCTCTCCCTCCCTTGTCTCTCTTTGCCCCCTCTCTCCCTCCCCTGTCTCTCTTTGCCCCCTCTCTCCCTCCCTTGTCTCTCTTTGCCCCCTCTCTCCCTCCCTTGTCTCTCTTTGCCCCCTCTCTCCCTCCCTTGTCTCTCTTTGCCCCCTCTCTCCCTCCCCTGTCTCTCTTTGCCCCCTCTCTCCCTCCCTTGTCTCTCTTTGCCCCCTCTCTCCCTCCCCTGTCTCTCTTTGTCCCCTCTCTCCCTCCCCTGTCTCTCTTTGCCCCCTCTCTCCCTCCCCTGTCTCTCTTTGCCCCCTCTTTCCCTCCCCTTTCTCTCTTTGCCCCCTCTATCCCTCCCCTGTCTCTCTTTGCCCCCTCTATCCATTCCCTGTCTCTCTTTGTCCCCTCTCTCCCTCCCCTGTCTCTCTTTGTCCCCTCTCTCCCTCCCCTGTCTCTCTTTGCCCCCTCTCTCCCTCCCCTGTCTCTCTTTGCCCCCTCTCTCCCTCCCCTGTCTCTCTTTGCCCCCTCTCTCCCTCCCCTGTCTCTCTTTGCCCCCTCTTTCCCTCCCCTGTCTCTCTTTGCCCCCTCTTTCCCTCCCCTGTCTCTCTTTGCCCCCTCTATCCCTCCCCTGTCTCTCTTTGTCCCCTCTCTCCCTCCCCTGTCTCTCTTTGTCCCCTCTCTCCCTCCCCTGTCTCTCTTTGCCCAATCTATCCCTCCCCTGTCTCTCTTTGCCCACTATATCCATCCCTTGTCTCTCTTTGCCCAATCTATCCCTCCCCTGTCTCTCTTTGCCCAATCTATCCCTCCCCTGTCTCTATTTGCCCCTACTATCCCTCCCCTGTCTCTCTTTGCCTCCACTCTCCCTCCCCTGTCTCCCATTCTCCCCATCGCCCTCCCCTGTGTCTCTTCCCCCTCTACCTCCCCTGTGTCTCTTTCCCCACTCCCTCCCCTGTACCCCCCTCCCTCCTCTGTGTCTCTTTGCCCCTTCTCCCTTCCCTGTGTCTCACCTACCTCTCCTGGCTCCCTTCCCCCATCCTGTCTCCCTTCTCCCTGCTTGTGACCCGCACTTCATTACCTCCTGGGTTCTTCTCCCACTGGATCTCTGCAGATGGCTGTCTGTGTGGGGAGCAGCGGTGGGCTCAATCCTCATCTCTGTCCTGTCTGCTTGTTGAGGCAGAGATGTGAAGCAGCTGCGTGGAGCTGCCGAGGAGGGAGCCCTGGGGGAGAAGCCAGCCGCAGGCCAACCAGCACAGGCCCAGATCAGAGCCCCGCGGCTCCATCTCCAGGAAAGGCTCCTCCTTGTACACCCAACGGGGGTAATTTTATTGCGGGCCTCGCGATCCTCTCCCCCCTCTGCAGCCTTAGGCCTGTGGCTCATTTATCAGATCCCCACCCCCTGCGGCCTGTCCTCGGAGCCCAGCGCAAGGAAGTAGCTGGGGAAGAACCCAGCTGCAGGCCAGACAGCACAGGCCGGGATCGGAGGCTCCTCCTTGTACCCCCAACTGTCCTGCCTCCCTGGAGCTGCATCCTGCAGCACTGATACCTGGAAGTGCTGGCTGGGTGTCTGAGCTTCCCGTGCAGGTGCCTGGGGTGATGTGGGCTGCTGGGGAGCATCAGTGGCAGGGTCCTGTCAGTGCTGGCTGGGTGTCTGAGCTTCCCTGCAGCCTGGGGTGATGTGGGCCGCTGGGGAGCATCAGTGGGGCAGGGGGTGCCGTGCAGGCGCCTCGGGTGATGTGGGCCACTGGGGAGCGTTGCCAGCAACTGCGGCCCTCACTTCGCGAGGGCCGCAGCGTTAGCAACAACCTGCATGCTCACAACTATATATGTGATATCTGTAACGTCTTCCCCAGTTGGCACTTGTAAATCGGCTAAGCGACAAAAAAAATGGTGTCCGGAAAAAATGAAAACGAGGCTACACGACCCCAAACCGCGCAAAACATCGCCAGCCATGTACGACTTTTACCTAGGAACGGACGAGGTACAAAATACACTATTATAAATAATGGAAACTGCTGGCGAGCCGCGTAACACATACACAATCGCCGCCATTTTACAACACTAACTTGCAACTAATAACATTACAAATCTAAAATGGCGCGTTACACGACTATACAAGCGGTTTCCCCTCGTGCACTGCGCACATTGCTGACACTTACACCTCGGGTCACCAACAGTCCAAATGTACACTGTAAGCTGCAGGAAAATCAAAACTGATTGTTAGCTCCTCAGGTTATTGATCACTGGATATATTAATTACAAATAGGTAAAGTATTTTAGTAATTAATTAATTCATTATTATAAAAAAAAAAATATATAAAAAAAATACGCTTAATAGCATATTTTACACTGCGGTTACTTTACATACATTAACGCTTCGCACTTCCTAATACATTTGTTCATTCACAATAGTTATTATCGTGCATTCATTTAATAAGTATTAATTAGTAATGGAAAATAAAAATGTAGACTTTACACTACACTAAAATGTTTTACTTTTTACTCTGCAGTTATATATCTGGATTACTGCTCATTGGCTGCCAGCGATAGCACTCTCAAAGCAGTTACAAATCTAAATCACTTTATTATGCTCTGAGACCTGAATACATTTTTTAATTTACACTGCACAAAAAAAATTATATATTTAACACTGTACTTATATATCTGTCGTTGCGATGAGCGCCGAAGATTGATCGTTGCAAAGCACGAAACATGAAGGACACGAGGGAAGAGACTCACAATGAGCGCCGAAGGTCCTCAGAGTACAAAAAGCATCACATTGTGTGGCAAACAGCATTGCCATGGCTTCAAACTTTATTGCCCCATCATTTGTGCCAGGCAAGTCGCTAGTGATATAATATAACATAATGCAATACAATATTATACAGTACACATGGGTGTTGGAACTGGGGGGGGGGGGTAAGGGGTAACCCCCCCCAGATTTCTTATCGTATGTATGTATGCGTATAGAAGCTAACAGGGGAGGAGAGAGGGGGAGGAAACACAGGGGAGAGGGAGAGGAAGACACATGAGAGGGGAGAGGGGGAGGAAGACACAGTTGAGAGGGGGAGGAAGACACAGGGCAGAGGGGGGAAGAGAAACAGGGTAAGGGAGAGGTGAGGGGAAGAGACACATGGGAGGGGGGAGAGACACAGGAGAGAGTGGGGGGTAGAGACACAGGGGAGAGGGGGGGAGAGACTAATGGGAGGGAGTGATGAGGAGACACCGGGGAGAGAAAAGGGGGTAAAGACACAGAGGAGGGGGGGAAGAAACACAGGGGAAGGGAGAGGGGGTAGAGACACAGGGGAGAGGGGGTAGAGACACAGGGGAGAAGGGGGAAGAGACACAGATGAGGGGGGAGAGACAAAGGGGAGAGGGAAGGGGGGAAAGACACAGGGGAGGGGGGAAAGAAACACGGGAAGGGAGAGGGGGGTAGAGACACAGGGGAGGGGGGAGTGACACAGGGAAGAGGGAAGGGGGAAAAGACACAGGAGAGGGGGGAAAGAAACACTGGGGAAGGGAGAGGGGGTAGAGACACAGGCAAGGGTGGGAGAGACACAGGGGAGAGGGGGGGAGAGAGACACATGGGAGGGAGTGGGGGGGAGACACAGGGGAGGTCTTCTTTATTATTATTATTATTATTATTATTATTATTATTATTATTACTATATAATGTGTAGATGTACCGGCTCGGCATGCTCTTGTGCATTATTATTATTATTATTATTACTATATAATGTGTAGATGTACCGGCTGGGCATGCTCTTCTATATTATTATTATTATTATTATTACTACTATATAATGTGTAGATGTACCAGCTGGGCATGCTCTTGAGCATTATTATTATTATTATTGTTATTATTATTATTATTATTAGTATATAATGTGTAGATGTACCGGCTGGGCATGCTCTTCTACATTATTATTATTATTACTATATAATGTGTAGATGTACCGGCTGGGCATGCTCTTGTGTATTATTATTATTATTATTATTATTATTATTATTACTATATAATGTGTAGATGTACTGGCTGGGCATGCTCTTGTGCATTATTATTATTATTAGTAGTAGTATTTTACTAATAATAATAATAATAATGCACAAGAGCATGCCCAGCTGGTGCATCTACACATTATATAATAATAATAATAATAATAATAATAATAATAATGCATGCCCAGCTGGTACATCTACACATTAAATAGTAGTAATAATAATAATAATAATGCACAAGAGTCCTTCAGCACTGCACTGGACACTGAATAAACTTGCCTAGCTATGGTTTTCCTATTGATGCAGTATCATCCAAACTGTCACTCCTCTCAGTAAGACTGCAAGTTACTTATGATTCCAAAATGGCTGCTGTCCATGAGGTAGAAGGGTGTGGAAGGGAGTGTTTGCTTCTGATTGGCTGGAATGTGTCTGCTGACTGTGACATGCAGGGTCAAAGTTTGCTCAATGATAAAGTATTGGGGCGGGTCGAATCTCGCATATGTTCGCAGTTCGACGCGAACGCGAACATGCTATGTTCGCCGAAAAAAGTCCACCTGCGAACTATTCGCGACATCTCTAGAAAACAATTTGGTTAATTAGAGCACCAACCATTTGCCTGTCCAATGCTAACATTGGTGGAGGAAAAGCACTAACTTTTGAGCATCCTGCATTATAATTTGTGGCTGGAGCCTTGCATCTGATTTCCATATTTAAATCGACTGTAAAATAAAATATGATTTGTTTTAAATTTTCTTACAGATATAAGACACTGCAGAATAATTTAATGCACATAATAAAAGTTAGACATTAAATAGATTTATTTTAGTGAAGTTTTATGGTTTACAAATATGTGAAGCTGATCAAACTAAATATATTAATGAAGAAGGTACCAAAAGTTTCATTAGGTTTTTTTCTTATTATATGCATCTTATTCATAAATTCCTCCTTTGACTAAACATGATACAAACATTAACACATATTGAGGGGACAGAATTTGTCAGTTAATTCAAAAATGTGAAATAGAAAGGAGTTTGATATTATGGTATTCAAAATATTTTTAACTGGAAAACTCTTTTTTTTATTTTGTCATTGGTCTATAGTGGGTTGTACCATGTTCCTAGATGGATTATTTCATTGTCTTATGTAAACAAGTATAAAAGGCTGTGTCTGGATATATTTCTGTCCGTAGTCAGTTTTTCAGCTGGTCAGTAGCAGCCATGTTGGGTTTTTCTACTGATACATTTTTTTCTGAATAAACTCTAATAATGAGAAAATTCCAAGAGGATTCTGTTTTTGTTATCATGATTGGTTCGAAGTACAAAGCGGTATGTGAGTATGGGTAGTTTTTTCTACAACATGCCCCAGGAGTTAATACATATCCACCTGCTCTAAAAATACATTTACAACCCTCCTCAACAATAATTCTGTCTTAGCATGCAATGTATATCCCCTGAAATGTTGTATGTGTGAAATTAACATATAATGCCATATGCCGGAACTATAGTGTTCATGTGCAACGATAATAAACGTAATCGATGTGTTGTCAATCAGTATGTCATTCCTAACAACTTAACATTGTTAATAAATAGTTGGTAACGTCAGTAGAATGAGTACCACCAGCACTCCAGGATTGCATTATCATTCTGCTTGTGTATTCAGGTTCACTTAGGATTTGCCCAAGTACATGACCACAATGAATATTATTGAGTTACTCACCTGGGCTCAATCAAAGATAACCCGAATAGACAAGCATACTTCAGGCCAAGACTGTTGGCGGCACTCACAAGATAGACCTTACTACCACTGCTACAATGTATGTGCACACATACCAATTTCTCATAAAAAATGAAGGTGTAGATACAGTGAATCAATTTCAAAACTTTATTGAAATATTATCAAATTACAAGAAACAGTGTCAACAAAGTAACAATACCATATAGATATAATTAGTGTAGTGCATATTGATCCCAGGGGACTTTGAGGCGGACTAAAAGTAAAATAAGTAGCCTATGCCATACACTGTTGAGAAATGCATATCATTACAACATTCTCCAACAACTGAATTCTTAAAATGGAACTAGCAGTAATATTGCATAGCTCCTACATATATTTCAGCTAATTAGTACATCAGAATCACCTAGGAGAAGGGAATCCCATTCACCTATACAGGAGTATAATAAAAAAAAATTGTATAACAAAACTCTGAAATGTGGGAAAAAAATAGGGAGAAGAGAAAAGAAATTGGATTGGTATGTACAGTTTAGTAGGGTTTACTTTGTATTGCTTCAGTATGCAATCCTACCTGCTGTTGATCTCCAAGCAGTGCTACCAATGCTGTATTATGTGTCAAACCTTATAATACAATGCATATAGTTTATTACTGATCTGTGATCTCACAATGGTGCATTAGGACACTAAAGAAAATGACTTGCTCTATACAAATCTTGTAAGTTTCATTATGATATCACATATTTGTTTCAGGGCAACATGATTACTAATTTATGGTCATTAGCTACATTGTATATTAATTATATTGCAGCTGAATTACAGAGCCATTGCTGCATGATGTATGCCATATCAGTGATTGATGATTATGTTGCGTGATGGTTCATGTATTCACCACGTAAGGTCTCGGTCCAGGTACTAGTAAGTCAGGTATTCCCACAACATTCTTCCACTCAGGAGTTCCTCTTATACATTATATTTCAAGACTGTTGGTGGGCTACCTCCTGCGGCCCTTGTGCTGGCAGCTTTCTCAGCCATTTTCTTCTTGACTATAGCCCATCAGTCATCATAGCAATGCTTCACACTTTTGACTTTCCTAAAGCAATTCACATAGATCCCACATCTGCTGCCAACTCTCTCCACTTCCTTGTCCCCTGACAAACCCTGATCTCTCTGCCTCCATGCATGATATACAACCAGTTGTAGATGGAGTTTAGGAGACAACACATTCCTTCTGGGAGTTATTAGGGGCCCTGTGTTTCTGGTCAGCCTTGTGATCCTCTAAGTGTGCCTGAAAATCCTGACCTCCATGCACTGGCCCTAAGGACTGGGGCTCACTCCCCTGCTCCCCCTCTAAATGTCTTCCCCCATAAGCCTACTGTTGTGGGCATACACTAGGGTAACACTGGTATCCTCCCCCGATCCTATCCCCTTAACATCACCTCTCCCCTATAATCGCCTCTACATCTCACTACGCCTCTCCCTCTCTCCTCACCTCTCCCCCTATTCTTTCTTCTACACCTGTAATGATATGGAATCCCAAGGTTGTGGAGACCAGCAGCCAAGGTCAGCAATAATCCAGTTCAGCAATTTGTAGGTGAAACAGGAACAAGCTTTATTGAAGTGATCAGGAACCACACAATAATCTGGCAAGGTACATTTGACAGGAAGTGCCTTATATAGGCCAAGGACCAGACACCTGACCAGACACAGCTGAAGAGACTTAGGTACTGATACTATTGCTAGCAGAGTCAAGCTTATCAGATCTCAATGAAATTCACAAAAGGCAGGCTGGAGCAGTGGTAGGGAAGAGGTATAGCAGCCTGGGGACCAGAGTTCAAAACCCAGCAGAGTCAATTCCTCACATTACCCCCCCCCCCCCTATAGGTGCAGCCTCTGGCTGCCCTATTACCTGGTTTAGCAGGGTACTGCACGTGAAAAGACCGAAGGAGATCAGGAGCGTGAATATTGTCCACTGGTTCCCACGAACTCTCCTCCTCACCATAGCCTTTCCAGGGAACCAAATACTGAAGCTTGTTACGGAAGATCCTGGAGTCAAGAATTTTTTCCACTTCGTACTCATCCTCACCATCCACCAGGACTGGAGGTGGGGCAGGCAGGGCTCGGCCAGGAAAAGTATTTTCATGAAAAGGTTTAAGCAGTGCAACGTGAAACACTGGACGTATTTTCATGGAATTCGGGAGTTGCAAACGGAAAGTGACTGCATTGATCTGAGCAATGATCTCAAAAGGTCCCATGAACCTTTGACCCAATGAGAAGGAATCCGAAGCTTAAGATTCTTTGTTGACAGCCACACCTTGTCACCACCGTGATAGACTGGGGCCTCCTTTCAGCTCTTTTGTAACATTCCTGAGCCTCCAAAAGAGTCTCTTTCAACAGTGCTTGGGAATCACGTAAGGCGGTTAGCCGGTCAGTGACAGCAGGAATGGAAGTAGTAATTGGGAGACTGACTAGAAAGGTCGGATGGTAACCATAGTTGGCAAAAAATGGGCTCAAAGAAGTGGAGCAGTGTTGGGCATTGTTATAGGCAAACTCCGCCGTGGGTAGAAAATCCAGCCAGTCATCCTGCAGGTAACTAATATAGCACCGCAAATATTGCTCCAAAGTCTGGTTGGTTCGCTCAGTCTGTCCATTACTTTGCGGATGAAAAGCTGACAACAGATTTACATTAATACCTAGATTAAAACAAAAATGTTTCCAAAAACGAGATGTAAACTGCACTCCCCTGTCAGAAACTACTTCATCAGGCACTCCATGCAAGCGAAATATTTCCCGAATAACCAGGTCAGCCGTCTGTTTAGCTGAAGGGAGACCACGAGCTGGTATGAAATGACCCATCTTAGTTAACCTGTCCACAACAACAAGAATGGTAGTGTGTTCCTTAGAGGGAGGTAGTTCCACAATAAAGTCCATGGATATAGATCCCCAGGGACGATGAGGAATCGGAAGAGGCTGAAGCAAGCCAACAGGGGATGAGCGAGGAGTCTTAGGTCTGGCACATACATCACAAGAGGACACATACTTCTTAATATCCTCATGATACTTCGGCCACCAAAAGGATCGGGCAAGTAGGTCTTGCGTCTTTCGGATTCCTGGATGACCTGCTGGTTTTGAGTCATGGTAGAGACGTAAAAGGTCCAGTCAAACTGACTACGGAGCAAACAGACGTTGTTGAAAAATCCAAAACCCATTAAGCATCGTCATATGGAGGTCACGAGGAGGATCACGAAGAACTGGGTCTTCAGCGTAGCCCTTTTTAATCCGAGACATCAGATCAGAAGGAAATGTAACTCCTACAAATATATCCTCCGGCAAGATGGTGGGCTTGGTTACGGTAGTATGGAGGGGGTCAGCTATTCTAGACAAGGCATCCGCCTTACCATTCTTGGAGCCAGGACGGTATGTAACCAAAAAATTTAACTTCGAGAAGAATAGGGACCAGCGTGCTTGTCTGGCTGACAGTCTCTTTGCTGATCGAATACATTCCAGATTTTTGTGATCTGTGAGGACAGTAATTGGATGGGTAGCTCCCTCCAAGAGATGTCTCCATTCGGTGAAGGCAGCTTTTATAGCCAATAGTTCTTTATTCCCTATGTTATAGTTTCTTTCTGCTGGCACCATCTGGTGGGAATAGAAGGCACACAGATGTAACAGCATCTTAGGTCCAGTCCTTTGAGACAGTATAGCACCAACAGCTGAATCAGAAGCATCAACTTCCACAATAAATGGTAATTCCGGCTGAGGATGTACCAGGACGGGGGCAGATGTAAAGAGAGTCTTTAATCGGGAAAATGCGGTATCCGCCTTATCGGACCACTGAAAAGGAGTCCCTTTACGTGTGAGTTCAGTGATCGGTGTAATAACGGCAGAGAAATTCTTAATGAAACGCCTGTAAAAATTGGCAAACCCCACAAATCTCTGAACATCTTTTTCATTCTTGGGGATGGGCCAGTCCAGCACAGCTTTAATTTTACTTGCGTCCATACTTAAACCTTTGGGAGTTATTACATACCCCAGGAATTGAATTTTTGTTTTTTCAAACTCACATTTTTCTAGTTTAATGTATAGGCGGTGGGTACGAAGGCGCTCTAGAACTATACGGACCTGTTTTCTGTGGTTTTCAAGATTATCAGAGAATATTAGGATATCATCCAAATATGCCACAACAAACTGATCCAGGAGATCTCGTGGTACATCATTGATAAGATGCTGGAAAGTTGCAGGGGCATTACACAGCCCAAAAGGCATTACTAGATATTCGTAATGCCCGTACCTGGTTCTGAAAGCTGTTTTCCATTCATCATTGGGTCTTATGCGAACCAGATTATATGCCCCCCGAAGATCAAGCTTTGTAAATATTTTAGCTGAGCGAAGTCTCTCCAAAAGTTCAGGAATCAGAGGCAAGGGGTAGCGGTTTTTAACAGTGATGTTATTAATGTCCCTGTAATCAACGCATGGCCGTAGGCTGCCATCTTTCTTTTCTACAAGCTCCTGCTGGAGAAGTAGATGGTCGAATAAAGCCTTTGGCAAGATTTTCTTGTAGGTATTCACGAAGAGCTTTCAATTCAGGCTCAGAAAGGGAATATATACGGCCAAATGGGATAGCAGCCCCAGGCAACAGCTCTATTGGGCAATCATAAGGCCTGTGTGGTGGAAGCTGATCAGCATTCTTCTTATCACAGACATCTGCAAAATCCTGATATTGTAGAGGAAGCTTAGTCAAGTTTGTAGCAACCATTTCATTAATTGTTGTGGCAACAGGTGTTACCTTAGAGGGTTGACAATTCATTAAGCAGTGTTCTGAAGGAAAGGACAAAGTTCTGATCTTCCAATCAATCTGTGGGTTATGCAGAGCAAGCCAATGTACCCCCAAAATCACTGGAAACTGTGTTGAGGAAATTAGGTGGAAAGAGATAGCCTCATGGTGATTCACTTCCACAGTCAACATTAAGGGCACAGTCTCATGTGTGACCGGGCCTGACGTAAGTGGAGAACCGTCAACTGTCTCCATTAACACAGGTGAAGAATTAGGGATAGACTGAATTCTATTTCCTGCTGCAAATTTAATGTCCATAAAGTTTCCGCCTGCTCCAGAATCTATCATAGCTGTAGTTGAAATTTTACAATCACCACATTGCAACGTGATAGGCACCACAAAATGAGGATGTTGAGTCAACATACCCTCTTCACCATGAACCAGAGAAAACAAGGGTTGTGTGACAGAATCCAGTTGATCTGAAATCTGGGATTGGTGTTGAATCTGTGCACCCTCAGCCGCCATAGCTATTGTTCTTTTGGATTTGCTAGGGCAATTGATGGCATAGTGCCCTGCACTACCACAATACAGGCATAAATTGTGAGTGCGTCGCCACTGTTTTTCTTCGTTGGATAATGGCCCTCTTATTAGATTTACCTGCATAGCCTCTGGCTCAGAGTCTGTAGGTGTTTGTGGGATTGTAGTAGAAGTTCTTGAATAGGAAATTGGAGTAGAACTTGGTCTAAAAGAGCCCTGTCTTTCCAATCTTCTTTCAGAAAGTCTCCGATCAATACGGATAGCCAAACGCACAAATGCATCAAAGTCAGCAGGAAGATCAACACGA
Source organism: Discoglossus pictus (assembly GCA_027410445.1). NCBI lineage: Eukaryota > Metazoa > Chordata > Amphibia > Anura > Alytidae > Discoglossus > Discoglossus pictus. The sequence continues at coordinate 158,631,351 of CM050163.1, forward strand.
GCTAGCTCATCTTTTATAGCTTCTGAGAGACCTTTTCTGAAGTGAAACCTCTGGGCTGATTGGTTCCAGGTAGTATCAGCAACCCACTGTCTGAATTCAGCAGCATATTCAGCCACCGAGCGCCTCCCTTGATGCAAATGAAGGAGAGAGGCTTCTGCTGTAGCACATCGATTTGGGTCATCAAAAACTAGGCATTTAGATTACCCAAGACTGTACTGTCCTGTTCCAGAAAAGGGGAGCCCCAAGCCAGGGCTTCATCTTTGAATAAGGAAAAAATAAATCCCACCTTCTCTCTTTCAAATGGAAATCGTTGAGGTAACATCATGAAGTGGAAACGGCATTGATTTAGGAAACCCCTAAATTTTTTGCGATCTCCTCCAAACTTTTCTGGTAGGGGCAAGCGCGCATCTTGTGCATGTGTAACAGTAGCAGCCGCCACATCTCGTGCCCTGTAGCTGGTATACTCACTGTGCATTGACTGAATTTTATTTTGCAGTTCAGCTATCTGGTCCTGCAGCACTTGAATGGTCTGTGCCTGGGTCTGCACATTTCTTGCAGTAAAAGCAACCTGTTGGGCCTGCAGTTCAGCTACCTGGTCCTGCAGCACTTGAATGGTCTGTGCCTGGGTCTGCACAGTTCTTGCAAATAAAGCAACCTGCTGGGCCAATGCAGAATCTGACCCGACGGTCTCCATGAAAGCGGACAGATTATTCTGTAATGATATGGAATCACAAGGTTGTGGAGACCAGCAGCCAAGGTCAGCAATAATCCAGTTCAGCAATTTGTAGGTGAAACAGGAACAAGCTTTATTGAAGTGATCAGGAACCACACAATAATCTGGCAAGGTACATTTGACAGGAAGTGCCTGATATAGGCCAAGGACCAGACACCTGACCAGACACAGCTGAAGAGACTTAGGTACTGATACTATTGCTAGCAGAGTCAAGCTTATCAGATCTCAATGAAATTCACAAAAGGCAGGCTGGAGCAGTGGTAGGGAAGAGGTATAGCAGCCTGTGGACCAGGGTTCAAAACCCAGCAGAGTCAATTCCTCACAACACCTTTCACTCATTCCTTAACTCTCTCCCTCATCATGCCTCCCTATTTCTCCAGCTCTCCTCTCCCATCCTCCTCCCCTCACACTTCCTTCCATCTCGAACAAACAAATAAACTAGTCACATTATCCAATCACAGATACATGGATGGACACATGGTCAGAAACATGCCCAACCACGTGATTAACAGAAAAAAATGTCAATATTTTTGTAATAACATGTATGTACTATGTGTTTTTATTTGTCTTCTAATGTGGTAGGGTTTAAAGGTATTCAGATAATGTATATTTGAAAAAAGATACAACGCTAAATGAAATAAAGTAAAATAAATGACAAAATAGTGTCCTGTCCGGTCCAGATAACCCCTAAATGGGCTGCTGGATTGCTGGACGGATCAAGACTCTATTTCACAATTGTAGCAACAAAAATATTTCTTAATTAAGCACATAGAAAAATTGAAAAATGGGAAATAAAGAAAAATATATATATAATACAATTAGGCTGCTGCTGTATATGTGCAGAGAGACTGCTATAGGTTACCCCAAAAACAATTATCGCAAGAAACACAAAAGACATTCACCACGCATCTCACAGCCAATACCAACTCTGGTCATACCACACAAAATACACCAGGGGACAACCTTGCAATAAACCCAAAAAGCACATTAGCCCCGACCTTACAATGACAGCAAAAGCCACTGTAATAAAAAAAAAAAACATCCAACAGCCACGCAATGAGCAGAAGGCGCTCCGCACAAACCTTGCAATGAGCGCCGAAGGTCCTCACGGTAAAAAACGCTTCACATTATGTCTAAAAATGCATTCACTGGCTTACAATTTCATGCTCGTCATTTTTTGACGGGCAATTCGCTTGTATATATATATATATATATATATATATATATATATATATATATATATATAGTAAATAAATAGTACATCTGTGTGCTATTTCTGTGTTCACATTTGAATGTCTACAGCAAGTTAAAAACCTGCTTCCAGCTCAGAATTCCGAGAAAAACAGTTATTACACTGCATTCTGGGAAGGTGTACGGGACATGCAAATTTGCCCACAAATGCCTCACTCTTCAATCCATATATTAAATGATTGTTGTTGTGAACTATATATATATATATATATATATATATATACATATATATCTTACACATACAATAAGAGATCTCCCCCAAATGTAAGTATGCCCTCTCCTTATAAATACATATGGACATAGAGACTAAGACACAGGACCCCTTCTTGATCTCTACTTTGTCATGGTGAAGATGCTTGTCAATGAGGCTGTGAGCTATTTTACGAAGGGTCACTAAAGATGGGCAGGTCATTTTAGAGAGGTCAGACAAAATGCAATCCACTGGAGTAGGAACTGGCAAGCCACTCCAGTATCTTTGCCATGAAAACCATATAGATAAGCACATCCAGAAACACAGACAGATTTACCTGGTGTGCTACATCCATGTGGTCACTGAGAGTCAGACACGACTGAAGGACAGAACAACAAGACACAGAGAGGGACATGGACTCACCTGAGCTCTGCAGCTGCTTCTGGCTGGTATAGGCCAGGGTGGTGACAGACAGGTCACAAGCTTGGTGTGTGGAGCAGGGTAGTCAGAATCAATAAAACCAGCAGAGTATTGACAAAACTGAAGCTTTACATGCAGCTCCCTCTATTTGCATGCACTGTGAGCTGGGAGGGTTTTTTTTTTTTCAATAAACTTTATTGGGATTGCACCAATGTATTCACTTCTGTGGGGACTGTGAGAGGTGCAGTCCCTGTATGATATGGGACTTTTCCCTCCTGGACATTCTGATTGGGTGATGCTGAGTTTGACAGACAGGCTCAGCGCTATCAGTTAGAGCAAAGTTTGGGCATAGACAGTGTTGTGACTGTTTGTTTTTAATTTTCACATGTACCCTGATCTGTATTACTAGGCAAGTCACCAACAGGGGGCTAGATGTGATAAGTCAGTGTGTTTAACTGCAGCACAGAGGGTTTTTAAATGTAAAGTGACAGCAGCAGCTATTAAAAAAACGTAATATTGAACATGATAAAACATTTTTATTTTTTTATTATATACATTATACAATTAAGTAAGTGGTGGGGGGATTAAGTCAGTGCATTAATTTTGGGAGGGCGGTTGCCCATTTCCTCCTATGCACCAGCCAACCCTGATGAGTTAACCTGCAGGACCAATGTAATAGCCCAGTAAGTTTTCTCATAAGAACTCCCATAAGGCTGAAGAAGCTTTACAGGAGTTCCTATGGGAGTAATCAAAGTTAACTTAAATATAAAGCAAAATTGTTTTCAGGTGTTCTTCACAAGAATTTGTATGGCAATACAATAAATACTATACCATTTTATAAAATATTAATGTTGAAATGTAATAAAATATTAGGAGGAAGTGTGAAAATAATTGGATCTACAGTCCTAATAACTAAAACAACATTCCTGTGCACAAATAAGGTTCAGGCATCTAAACCCTTACTGGAAATACTGGGAAAAGGGTAATACTATACCACAGTAATCAGTATCACACTATTTAAATTACATATTTTAGGTATGTTTGCAGAGTAATTAATTCTTATTGTGTGCCGGACAAGTAATTTCTGCAAGTATTAAGTTTGATGCAAGAATATTACCTAAGGAATAATTGGATGAAATATTAATTTGCCACCCTTAACTCAGTAGCTATAACAAACGCGTTTCAGATTTTGAAATAATAAATTAATAAACACAGAGGTAACAAGCTTGATTAATTTGTTGAAATGAGAATATGGACAGTTTTTATAAATGCTGAAAACATCAAACAAGAAATTAATCTATCTCCCTATTTTTTTAAATACTATACAAAGCACCCAAACCGAGAGTCTCCTATGTATCATTTGCATTTGCAGTGTTGCATATGACATTTATATTGATATTATTTCCTAGCTTGCTCAGGGTGTTTATAGATTTTTTATTTACACTTAGTGTTTGATTGTATATGTGTGTATATCTCTTGAAAATATTTTTAACTGACTCTCATATTTACAACATTCAATGTTATTCACTAGCTAGTGTTCATCTTTATATTTCTGCTGTTTAAATTATCCCAAAATAATTTTCAACAAATCATAAGCAGTATAATTAACTTGGCCCGTGAACTGTAAAGCTATTGAGCTGTAAATTTGTAACACACCTGAAATATATTCCTCATGTGTAAATTCTTAAAACAAAGTATGTAAAAAAAAATAGTAATCATTTTTCCCAATAAAAATGGTTTTGCAGTCTTACCTAGCAGAGACACAGGACTATAAACCAAAGGGCATAAATCTACATCCACAAAGCAACAATGAACAACATAATAAAATTATTATTGTCCATATACTGCTACATATTGTCTGAACATTTTCATCCTGTGTAATCGTTAATTGAAACTGAAGCTTTAGTTTTATCATTTGAACAAGAATGAAAAGTTAGCCATCTAAATTGGGCACTCTAATTTAGCCAAAACTTCTAGACCATATCTTATTAACTGAATTTTTATTACCTCTCTCTTGCATAATAGAAAAATACCTAGGTTGTTATATATTTATATGTCTTCAGAGATTTACTATCATTATAGACATCTAGGAGACTACTAGGAGAGAGTGGCAGCTTTTAAAGGGATATAAATACTTGTAAACAAACATATTTGAATAGTTGTAATAATATTGTTAGAGTAGTTGAAACTTTACAATCAACCATTGGCTGATGAACTTTTAAGATGGTGGAGCTGAATAATCAAGACCCCCTCCCCAGATCTCTGGCCCTTCTTAAGACCCTTTCCCAAGGCAGACCCAGTTATTCCCTTTGAGCATGAGGGATCCACCAGGACCCCTGAAACCCTGAGGTGCCCTGGATTCCCCTTTAACTCTGAGGGGACCCCTGCAGCCCATCAAGACCCCTTTTCATCCCCATAAGTCCCACGGGCCCTTCAAGACCCCTGGGGGCTCCTACTACCGTGTTTCCCCGATGATAAGACAGGGCCATCAAATAAGACAGCCCCCCCTTTTTAGAAAAAAAATTAAAATAAGGCACCCCCCCGCAAATAAGCCACCCACCGATACCTGTGCTTACCCGAATCGGATGGTACGGTGGGTGACCCCGTGTGGTGCCTCCGTCTACCCTATTTGCCTCCATGGCTGCGCGCCTCGTCATAAGGGGGAGAGGAGGAAGTGACAGGACTGCAGCGCGCGCACGTGACTCACTCCGCGCAAGGAAACGCAGGCAGATTCCCTCATCCCTCCTGCAGGAGGTACGGTATACCGGTATTACGGTATTGATTACAGTAGAAGGGGACAATGAATGCATCAGATTAATCAGAAGGGGGCAATGATTGGCACAGAGTGATCAGAAGTGGACATGAATGGCACATGATTGTGCCAATCATTGTCCCCTTCTGATCAATCATGTGCCATTCATGTCCACTTCTGATCACTCTCATTGGCACAGAGTGATCAGAAGTGGACATGAATGGCACATGATTGATCAGAAGGGGACAATGATTGGCACAATCATGTGCCATTCATGTCCACTTCTGATCACTCTATGCCAATCATTGTCCCCTTCTGATCAATCATGTGCCAATCATTGTCCCCTTCTAATCAATCATGTGCCATTCATGTCCACTTCTACCGGTAATCAATCATGTGCCATTCATGTCCACTTCTGATCACTCTATGCCAATCATTGTCCCCTTCTGATCAATCATGTGCCAATCATTGTCCCCTTCTAATCAATCATGTGCCATTCATGTCTACTTCTACCGGTAATCAATCATGTGCCATTCATGTCCACTTCTGATCACTCTGTGCCAATCATTGTGTCCTTCTAATCAATCATGTGCCATTCATGTCCACTTCTACCGGTAATCAATCATGTGCCATTCATGTCCACTTCTGATCACTCTGTGCCAATCATTGTCCCCTTCTAATCAATCATGTGCCATTCATGTCCACTTCTACCAGTAATCAATCATGTGCCATTCATGTCCACTTCTGATCACTCTGTGCCAATCATTGTCCCCTTCTAATCAATCATGTGCCATTCATGTCCACTTCTGATCACTCTGATCAGAAGGGGACAATGATTGGCACAGAGTGATCAGAAGTGGACATGAATGGCACATGATTGATCAGAAGGGGACAGGAATGGCACATGAGGATCAGAAGGGGTTACTAAAATGGTCCCCCCCCCTGAAGTTTTAAGTCCTCCCCCACTCGGATACCTCAATGCCATATCTTTTTTTTCCCCTTAGACATGAGCACAAAAAGGAAAAGCTACACGATGGAGTACAAGATGAGAATTGTGGAAGAATCTTGGGGCCAAACTCTTCCTGCTTTCTGCAAGGAAAAGATGTTGAATATCCGAATGGTCCGCAAGTGGCGAGCAGAGTATGGTAAACTCATGGAACAAGTGGAAAATGGAAGAGGTACCAAACGCAAGAGTGGATCAGGTCGCCAAGCAACATTTCCAGAGCTGGAAGATCTGATCTGTGAATGGGTTGTTGACAGGAGAGCAAAGGCCTTGGTTGTGAATAGGGCTCAGATTCAAGAATATGCGCTTGCAATAGCACCACAGTTTGACATCCCGGAAAACTTCAAAGCATCAAAACACTGGTTGGATAATTTCCTTCAGCGAAACGAACTGTCTTTAAGAAGATCCACAACATTGTTTAGGCTGGAAGATGCTCAAGTTATTAAGAGAGCACTTGCATTCAAGTACTTTATTGATGATACTGATTTCTCAAAATACAATCTTTCCAACATGATTGCTATGGATGAAACTGCAGTGTTTATGGGCCAATCATCTCAAACAACAATTGAACAGCAGGGTGCCTCCTCAGTGTACGTTCCCTCCACTGCTTACGAAAGTGCACGTGTTACCTGTATTTTGGCAATTCGTCTGGATGGCACAAAAGTCACACCACTAATCATTTCTAAGGGCAAGAAGGAAAAGATTGAACGTGTTTCAGGAATTTTTGTTCTTGAAACAGAAATCCTGGGCCACACAAGCAGTCATAAGAAAATGGGTCGATTTAATGCTGCCACTTGTTATGCGAGGGAGCCAAAGAGGTCTGCTAGTCTGGGATGCAGCCAGCACTCATCGCGCTAAAGATATGAAGTCATTTCTTCATGAAAGAAAAATAGATCAAGTAATGATTCCCGCAGGAATGACGGCCTATCTCCAGACTTTGGATATCAACAAGCCATTCAAGGACAATCTGCGCATGGAAATTAACGACTACATTGAAAATAGAATGGAGAGAAATCAGCGTGGAAACTTTGTGAAGCCTAAACTGCAAGAGGTTGTGACTTGGGTGAAGAATTCATGGGAGAAAATCACTGACAGGTGCATTGAACATGCGCTACGAGCAGGCTACCTTGATAAGAAGTACTCCTTTAAGGACAGTGCTGTTGCTAAACATGAGAGATTTGGTCACCAGATTCTAAAAGAAATCGAATCAGAAGTAATTAACCTGGATATTCAGAGTGGGGTTTGTTACGATGATGTTCCAGAAGATGATGACTTGGTTGTCATTGAATAAATGTGTAAATGTACCGTACTATGCCATAGATTGTTGTATGGAAACAATAACACGGTTACAAGTTATGGATGCTCAATTTGTCTGGTTATGCTGGTTTGTAATGACAACTACCGTTATTACCATTATACTGTACCATATACACTGTACCATATACAGGTATTAAAATTTTGTTTTTTTTCAACAATAACTGTGTACTGTAGTCTTCTTCATGGGTAAATAAGGCATCCCCCTGAAAATAAGCCCTAGAGCATATTTTGGCCTTCCAAAAAAAATAAGACAGTGTCTTACCATCGGGGAAACAGGGTAGGATTTTTGTGCCTACCGAGGATCCTCACTAGGTCAGGTGGGCCCATAGAGACCCCTGGTGATCAGCACCTGGCCTGCGTGGCTCATAGAGACCCCCAATTACGCCATTGGCTGTGGGAATACCTCAGCTAGGCCTGCAATATTCTGAGCAACCTTCAGCAAGGCCTGTGGGTCCCAAGTAGACCCCCAGCAAGGCCCATGGGGCCCATGAAGACATCCCAGGACCCCCTGCTAGGCCTGCAGGGAGCTATTAAGTCCCCAGGCCTTTTAAAAATGTGGGTGCCATTAATTCCATGCTGTCTACAGACACTAACCACGGAAATCCCTGTGGGCCACCATGGCAACTAACCTTAACCCCTACACATGGGGGTCCGTATAGACCCCTATGGTCTACCAAAGTATGTCCATGGAAAGGACCAGCATAGTATGAAAATGTAACTCCTGTACCATGAAGCTCCATACGGACTCCCATGGTATCATTAAATTAACCAATATAACATGATTGTCCATAAGGACCCCCATGGTATCCCTATGAGTATGATAGGGGCCCATATTGTTCCTCTTAGTTCCTTACACTAATATAACAAAAAAAGATTGCAAAAAATGTAAAAAAAATTAAACATTTAGGGAGAGAATATACATTACCTGTCCATTTGATTACCTCCAACAATGATCACCTACACCCTTGTCTTCTAACTTCAGTCCTGCATACGTGGGCACTTGCATGTTGCAAGAAGAATCCATCCTCTTATTTCTTGATTGAAGCCATGGTTCCTCTCTTTGGAAATGGGGCTCTGCCTAAAAACTCACAGCTCTCTATATAAAAATGTGTTAAATAACAACTTTTTCAGCACTCCCTTGCGTTATATGCTAATTTTTACTGATTTCAATAACATGTGTCAAAAATATATGTCAATCATATTTCAGCCAATCAGAATAGTGTATTTTAAATAGTTTCCGTCCTTTGTCTAATAGCATTCTAATTGGTTAAGGAGGTAAACAATCAAGGGGCGGAAACTATTCAAATTTTTTTCTAATTGGCTGAAATAGGGTTGACACATATTTCACCCTATCAGAATCTGTAAAAAATAATAAATAAGGAGAGAGAATAGTCAAAAAGTAATTATTTTACAGAAAGCTCCTCCTATAAGGAGCTATGTTATTTTAAAAACATTTTTATAGAGCAGCAGGATTTTTTTAGGTGGAGGCCCATTTCCATGGTCTTTAATCAAGAAAGAAGAGAATTGATTCTTCGAGCAACATGGACGTGCCTGCTTATCCAGATTGAGGACCAGGGCATAGGAGATTGTTGCTGGAGGGCATCAAAGGAATAAGTAATGTATGTATCCTGATGGATCCTCATGGCATAGAATTTTCAAGGTTAGAATATTGTTAAAACATTTGCTTTCAACTTTGTTATAGAGTTTTTTGTAGTTGTTTCCAATCTATATTAAACACTTGTGTCACAGAACCCTGTACCATTAAATTTTGAATAAATTAGCTGCACTTAATTTAATGTTAAAATGTACCAGTTCAACTGTGCTTCATATAGGTGGTTGGATATGAAGATGCGTTTTTTTACTGTAAAATAAAAGCTTTTATTGTATTACAATGATGTTTCATTCCAATATTTAAACGAACATTAGTTATAGAATCCTTTTATGAAAAAATAACAAAATAGAATCTCACATGTGAGTAAATGCATGTAACATTTAATGAAATAATGTAGTTTCAAAGTAATCTAACATGTTATCAGATCTTGTCCTTTAAGATCATGTATTGGTATAGGATATTTATGTCTGGCAAGTATTGTTTTGGTGTGGGATTTTTCTTCTTGGCAAATTTCTAGTTTAATATATGGAGAGTGTCATGCTTAGTTCTACAGATGCATACGTTTCTGTGGAAACATGATTTTAAAATCCAATATTTGTGTAAGTTACATAGTTACATAGTAATTGAGGTTGAAAAAAAGACTTTTAGTCCATCAAGTTCAACCTTTTTATGTCTTCTCTGATCTGCAATATGCAGATTAATTGTTAATTGTAATGATCCAGAGGGAGGCAAACAGAAAAAAAAAACAGTGAAACTTTGGCAATTGTCTCAAAGGGGAAAAAATATATAAAATTCCTTCTGACCCCAAGTACTGACCCAATGCCCTTTTTATTTAAAAATATATCCAATACCATTTTTAAGTTATCTTTCGAATCCGCTGTCACCACCTCCTTTGGTAGAGAATTCCACAGATTAACCACCCTTACTGTGAAAAATACTTTTCTTTCTTTAAGGTGAAATTTTTTTACTTTTAACCTCAAGGAATGTCCTCTTGTCAGTTGAAAACCTCTTGGCATAAAAAGCTCACTTGACAAAGTCTTGTATTTACCCTGGACATATTTATATAAAATAACTAGTGATGTCGCGAACATCAAATTTTCGGTTCGGGAACATCGGACACGAACTTCAATCAAATGTTCGCGAACGGGCGAACCCGGCGAACCGCCATAGACTTCAATGGGCAGGCGAATTTCAAAACCCACAGGGACTCTTTCTGGCCACAATAGTGATGGGAAAGTTGTTTCAAGGGGACTAACACCTGGACTGTGGCATGCTGGAGGGGGATCCATGGCAAAACTCCCATGGAAATTACATAGTTGATGCAGAGTCTGGTTTTAAGCCATAAAGGGCATAAATCACCTAACATTCCTAAATTGTTTGGAATAACATGCTTTAAAACATCAGGTATAATGTTGTATCGATCAGGTAGTGTAAGGGTTACACCCGCTTCACAGTAACAGACCAATCTCCCCGTTTAATGCACCGCAAACAACCGCAAACAGTCCCTTTGCACAACCGCAAACTCCCCATTTGCACAAGGTTGGATACCAAGCTAGCCATGTCCCGTTCCCTGTCCTCACTGATGTCATTGAAGGTCTCTTCCTCCACCCAGCCAACAAAGGGTCCCTGAAAGTTGACAACAAGCCCCCTGGGACGCCTGCTGTGTTTGGTCTTCCACCTCCTCAAAGCCACCTTCCTCCTCTGACTCCTCTTCTTCAGACTCCTCTCTCTGCGTTGCCTCTGTCTGCGTTATCATAAGGTGTGTACTGTTAAGTAGTACTATTCCTATCGGTTTAATCCCTGTTACGTCCACTCTTAGGGGACGTGTATATGGCATTGATTTTTGGAACAGGGAGATGGAAAAAGATGCTTGGTCGGACCTCCTACTTCAAATTTGGGGCACTGCGCGGGCAATCTAAGGTGCCACCAGATATGAGTGTCACTGTGCACTGGCAAAAGTTGGCAGAGTAGGCGCTGTAGGCCTCACACACAAGCCTGTAGGCAGGCAACTGATATTCAATCGATTACAGTCAAAAAAGTGTTTTTTTATGTCACTGAGCCCAATATAAGCTGTGTGCCTGACACAGGCAGGCAACTGAAATTAGATTACAGGAAACAAATGGTTGTTTTCAATGTATGTTACACCACCAGGTATGAGTAGTGAAAATAAGCACAATATAAGCTGTTAGGTGTTAGCCTGTCACACACACACGCTGGCAGGCAGGCATAGATTACACAAAATAAATTATAAAATAAAATAAATGATGTTCAAAGTTTCCTCAATGATAAAGTATAGGGGGCGAACCGAAAAGCGCATGTGTTCGCCGTTCGTGAAAGACGCGAACATGCGAAAATCGATGCGAATAGTTCTCCCGCGAACTGTTCAGGACATCACTAAAAATAACCATATCCCCTCTTAGATGCCTTTTTTCTAGAGAAAATAAGTTTAATGTGGATAGTCTTTCTTCATAACTTAGCCCCTCCATTCCCCTGTGTTGCCCTTCTGTGTATTTTTTCCAGCTCTAAAATTTCCTTTTTATGAAGTGGTGCCCAAAATTGTACCCCATATTCCAAATGAGGGCATACTAGGGATTTGTATAGTGGGAGAATTATATTTGCTTCCCTTGCTTCTATACCCTTCTTAATGCATGCTAATATTTTACTTGCCTTTGCAGATGCTGCTTGGTATTGAGCACTGTTACCTAGGTGGTTGTGCACAAGTACTCCCAAATCCCTTTCAATATCTGATACCCCAAGATTTGCTCCATTAAGAATATACATTTCATGGCTATTTTTCCTTCCCAGATGCATAACTTTATGTTTATTCGTATTAATTCTCATTTGCCATTTAGTCGCCCATTTCTCTAATTTATGCAAATCCCATTGGAGGGAAAGTACATCATTATCTGATTTAATTACCTTGCACAACTTAGTGTCATCCGCAAAAATGGAGACAATACTTTCCAATCCTACTTCTAAGTCATTAATAAATATGTTAAAAAGGAGAGGACCTAATACTGAACCCTAAATAAACCCCACTTAGCACATTAGTCCAATCCGAGTTTGTTCCATTTACAACAACCCTTTGCTTCCAGTCTTTTAGCCAGCTCTCAATCCATGAGCAGATATTTACTGCAATTCATGTATCCCTTAGTTTGCTCAATAGTCTCCCATGTGGCACGGTATCAAAAGCCTTTGCAAAATCCAAAAAGGCTTCATCCACTGAATTGCCTTGATCCAAGCATCTACTAACCTCTTCAATAAATCAATGTTGATTCCTACTTATAATCTTGTTTAAATTGACATATTCTTGTATACCATTTATTAACCCTTCTAAAAGCTTCTCAACTACAGCGGGACTTTATCACATATATAGTTGTGAGCATGCGAGCCAGCCAGAGCCGTTGCTCACGCTTGCGGGCTTGCAAAGCGAGCCGCGGCCCTCGCATAGCGAGCATGGAGCGTGCCAGCAACTGAGGCCCTCGCTTCCGCAAATGCGAACGAAAAAAAAGAAAAATAAAATGAGTGCAACACGTTTACAGTTCTAAAATAAACATTCTATACATTCTAAATATTCTACTCACCTTTCTGGCATGTCCTGTCCTTATTCTTTTAATCCTTCTCCGGCGCGGCACCTGTTAAAAAAAACACAACATTAATACACATACATCAAAATAAAATAAACATAATCTACATTCTACTTACCTCCCCGCGATGTCTCTGGCCTCCTCCGGATCCTCTTCTGCCACGCCCTGTAAAAAAAAAAAATGTATATACTTACATCCGCACTCCCGGACATCCCCGACGCTAATGAGGCTCCAGGAGACTTTTCCGGAAGAAAATAAGCAATGGCGCCATCTGATTGGTTGAAAACGCTGTCTATCAAATTCACCCAATCAGGAGGCGCCAATGTGTGAACCAATCACAAAGGGATACACCCTAAAATCCCACTCTGATTGGATAATGCACCTGTCAATCTTTATTTAAACCAATCACAAGGTGCAGATGCCTTCAGCCAATCACAATAAAAAATACACCCCCACAGGGTGATTGGTTGGAGCCTCTGCGCATTCTGATTGGTTGCACTGACAATAGCCAATCACAATGGAATACACCCTCACGTACTGATTGGTGAAGGATTTGCGCATTCTCATTGGCTACTGTTAATATCAATCAATATTACAGCCAATGGGAAGGCACAGATGTCTTCACCAATCAGTACGTGGGGGTATATTCCATTGTTATTGGCTGATCGCAATAAAGCCTTAGGATTGGTTCAATAAAATGACAGGTGTGTTATCCAATCACCGTTGTATTTTGGGGTGTATACTTTTTTCATTGGTTCACAAATGGGGTCTTCTCATTGGCTGAATTTGATAGACAGCCTTTTCAGCCAATCAGAAGCCGCCATTGCCAATTTTATTCTGGAACACTCCATAGGAAGGTCATTAGCGTCGGAGACATCCGCCAGGGTGGATGTGTGTCGCTTTTTTTTTTTTTCATGCGCGGATGCTTCCGGAGAAGACGAGGAGGCCGGAGACATCGCGGAAAGGAAAGTATAATGTAGATTGTGTTTATTTAACTTTGGTTTATGTTTACTAATGTAATGTTTTTTTTAAAGGAGTAGCGGCCGACAAGACGCAAAGATGGACGACGGAACATGAAGGACGTGACATGCTGGAACGGGACATGCTGGAAAGGTGAGTATAATATTTAGAATATTTAGAATGTTTAGAATGTTTAGTTATTTCATGTAAACGTGTTGTATTAATTTTTTTTATCTTTTTTACCGTAGGTTGCTGATCTGAAACATCTCAAAGGTAAGTGGTCTTAATTATTTTATTGTAGCCTACAATTAGGGTAGCTATATATAGATAGCATGTATTGTATATTACAAAGATAGGGGGATGTATTATTAGATAGTATTGTATATTAGATAGTGGGATGTATATTACATTATATAGTGGCATGTACAGTGGATATAAAAACTCTACACACCCCTGTTAAAATGTCAGGTTTCTGTGCTGTAAAAGAATGAGACAAATATAAATCATTTCAGAACCTTTTTCACCGTTAATGTGACCTATAAACTGTACAACTCAATTGAAAAACAAACTGAAATCTTTTAGGCAGAGGAAAGAAAAAATATAAAAATAAAATATGGTTGCATAAGTATGCACACCCTTAAAATAATACTTTGTTGAAGCACCTTTTGATTTTATTACAGCACTCAGTCTTTTTGGGTATGAGTCTATCAGCATGGCACATTATGACTTGGCAAGATTTGCCCACTCTTCTTTCCAAAAACACTACAAATCTGTCAGATTGCGAGGGCATCTCCTGTGCACAGCCCCCTTCAGATCACAACACAGATTTTCAATCAGATTCAGGTCTGGGCTCTGGCTGGGCCATTCTAAAACTTTAAACTTCTTCTGGTGACGCCAATCCTTTGTTGATTTGGATGTATGCTTTGGGTCGTTGTCATGCTGAAAGATAAGGTTCCTCTTCACGTTCAGCTGTCTAGCAGAAGCTTGAAGGTTTTGTGCCAATATTGACTGGTATTTGGAACTGTTCATAATTCCCTCTATCTTAACTAAGGCCCCAGTTCCAGCTGAAGAAAAACAGTCCCAAAGCATGATGCTGCCACCACCATGCTTCACTGTGGGTATGGTGTTCTTTTGGTGATGTGCAGTGTTGTTTTTGCGCCAAACATATCTTTTGGAATTATGGCCAAAAAGTTAAACTTTGGTTTCATCAGACCATAACACCTTTTCCCACATGCTTTTGGGAGACTTCAGATGTGTTTTTGCAAAATGTAGCCTGGCTTGGATGTTTTTCTTCATAAGAAAAGGCTTTCATCTAGCCACTCTACCCCATAGCCCAGACATATGAAGAATATGGGAGATTGTTGTCACATATACCACACGGCCAGTACTTGCCAGATATTCCTGCAGCTCCTTTAATGTTGCTGTAGGCCTCTTGGTAGCCTCCCAGACCAGTTTTCTTCTCGTCTTTTCATCAATTTTGGAGGGAGGTCCAGTTCCTGGTAATGTCACTGTTGTCTTCACTGTGTTCCATGGTATATCTAATGTCTTGGAAATTCTTTTGTACCCTTCTCCTGACTGATACCTTTTAACAATGAGATCCCTCTGATGCTTTGGAAGCTCTCTGTGGACCAAGGCTTTTGCTGTGGGATGCGACTAAGAAAATTTCAGAAAAGACCAACTAGAGTAGCTGAACTTTATTTGGGGTTAATCAGAGGCACTTTAACTGATGGCAGGTGTATGATGACTCCTATTTAACACGATTTGGAATGTGATTGCTTAATTCTGAACACAGCTATATCCCCAGTTATAAGAGGGTGTGCAGACTTATGCAACCACATTATTTTTCTTTTTTTTTTCTTCCCTCCACCTAAAAGATTTCAGTTTGTTTTTCAATTAAGTTGTACAGTTTATAGGTCACATTAAAGGTGGAAAAAGTTCTGAAATGATTTATCTTTGTCTCATTTTTTTACAGCACAGAAACCTGCCAATTTAACAGGGGTGTGTAGACTTTTTATATCCACTGTATATTAGATAGTGGCATGTATATTAGATAGGGGTGTAAGATATTTAATTGAATTGTATTGTATTTAATTGTGTTGTATTGTATTTTATTTAATTGTGTTGTATTGTATTATATGTATGTATTACATGTATTTCATTTTCAGGTGTGTAATTTTTTTAAAAAAATTGTAGTGAGGGGGGGTGGTAATGTATTTTGTTATTTTCTGTAATGTCCCTTTTTTTATTTTTTGTGACTTAGGTTTTTTTTTTTTGTTCTGTAATGTACATTTTTTTTTTTTGGTGATTTTAGTTTTTCTTATTTTATGTAATGTAGATTTCTGCTTTTTGAGGAATTTAGTTACTTGATGCACACAGTACACTCACATTGTGTGACAAGCAGCATTTCAACACTTTCTTTTATTGACCGTCATTTTTTGACGGGCAAGTCGCTAGTATATATATATATATATATATATATATATATATATATATTTCTTGGATTCGTTCTTGTTCCCTTCTTAAATATAGGTATCACATCTACTTTTCTCCAGTCATCTGGTAGAGACCCTGTGTTGAGTGAATCTTGAAAAATTAGATATAATGGTTTGACTATTACAGAGCCCAGTTCCCTCAGTACCCGTGGATTTATTCCAACCGGACCTGGGTCTTTATTAACATTTTTTTCCCAACCTCTTTTAGATTTCTTCCTCGTTAACCGATTTTTTGGGGAAGGTAGTGTAGCCACATTGCAAAAAAAGTGTTGAAAAAGCAGCTATGGTAATACATATGGATATTAGCATGAATGTTGTTTTACTTGTTTTGTGCCAAGAATTGCTTGGCAGACACTTATCTATCCTGTTATGGCACAAAAAAATAATTTAATTTTAATACTCCAAATTTTACCTTTGTATGCCACAAAAAATCATAGAATCACAAATCTAATACAGAAAATAGATTAGCACACACAGTAGCTTACTCTTTATGGCCCTCATTCAATTGCAATTTGGCCAATTGAATAGGGCTCTAAATAAGCACATAACATATGTTTTTAAAATAAGTTTTTTAGTTAGTAAGCATTTATTTAAAATCAATGTTTTCACTAACTAAAAACTTATTTAAAAAATATATGTTATGTGCTTATTTAGACCCCTATTCAATTGGCCAAATCGCAATTGAATGAGGACCTATGTATGTATCAAAATATTCTAATGTGTCAGACATTATGGTAACTGAAAAGGAGAAATAAGTCTAATATTGGCATTCAATACAATAGCTGAAATGTATTATTTTGAAGATTGGAAAGGACATTTTAAAAGTGAGCATTAATAGATAAAAACCTGTTATACCTATTTACCAAAACTATAGGGTTAATTAAATATTAAAGGGTCAATGTATTTGGGTTTTATTGTTTGTTTAGTAACTAATTAGTCAGTATTTTAAAAAAGGGACATTTTCAAGATTTAACATCAGCTGCATATGTTCACCAATCTTAAATTAACATTCTAAACTGCAGTAATTAGAATTATACAGGAATTAAAAAGACTGAACATGAATTGAACACAAATAATAGTACTACACCTCTTGCAAAGACAATCCAGACAAGGAAATGTTATGTTTGCATTTGATCCTGATGTTTCTGCTGTGCTCTTACTCATTCTTCTGCTAGTTGCTGGAGACATCTCTTCTAATCCAGCCCCCTCAGTCATTCCCACCTATCACGATCCCTCTGAACCCAGATTTTTTACATTTAGCACTCTCTTCTGCCTACCCTTCCCATCTCATAGCTAAAGACTTTGCCAAAGTGATTCAAACACATACTCCTCTCAACAAACCAATAACAGTCATGACCTTTCCCTAATGCCTAAAATAGTCTCCTTTGATCCTGTAACTAAAGATGAAGAATCAGGTCAACCAATCACCTTACAACTTGTCCACGTGTTCCAATTCTCAGACAAATATTGAATTTCTCCCTAAACACCTACAAGTTCCCATTTTCTATTAAACATGCCATAACTACAGCCATCATTAAGAATCCCTCAACTGACCCAGCTTCTTCCCTTCCTCCAAATCTCTAGTTAACCCCATCCAGTCTGGCTTCCAGTCCCAACACTCCACAGCTCTCACAAGAGTCACAAATGGCCTGCTCAGCAGCAAGTCAAATAGTCACTAATCTTTACCAATTTTTCTGGATATTTGTTGCCTTCAATACAGTTGACCAGCATCATCTTCTTCAAATTCTCGACTTTCTTGGCAGCCGTGACACAGCTCTCTCATGTTTTACATCATTTTTAGAAAATCAAACATTTAGAGTCTCCTTCTTCTGCACTCCCTCTAACTGATGTTGTACCCCAATGTTTATAGACCCCTTCCTCTTTTCCATCTACACATCCTCGCTTGTCACCCTCTTTTGGATTTCAATATTATCTATACGCAGATGACACTTAGATCTAGCTCTCAACTCAAGACCTATGCCCCTTTCTTCTAGCGCAAGTTGTCAACAGCCTCTCAAGCATATCCTTTCGGATGCCCATCCGCCAGGGGTGGCTCATCCATAGGGGCAGTATGGGCAGAGCCCCCCAATATTAAACACCAGTAATATATTTTCTTAACATTTTAATTATTTTCTTACATTAAAAAAATGATTTTTTTTCTCCTTTATTTAATCTATATTGGCTTCTTTCCCCTCCTTGCTGACTGATTAATAAAACATCTAATACAAATTACAATGTTACAACATAACACCACCAGGAGTAGGAACATAGCTCAGCATTCAGTCCCCATTGAGAATCTCTGCAAGGACAGTAAGGGATGTTGACAATATCTAGGGGAAGCAAATCTACACAGGAACGAGGCTCCCCAATTATCTCCACTGGGACGGCTCTGAGCACCGACCCAGGCAAGGTTTCGAAGTGCTGCAGCTGAGCAGTGATGTAGTCTGCATCTGTTCTCTTTAAGTTATGCTCCTCCCCCTGTCACATCACACACCTGCGGGTCACTGCTGCAGGTGCAAGCCCCCAGGGAGTGGAAGCAGTAGAGAGTGCAGGGACCACAAGAGAAATAAATCAGCAGGTGAGGAACTGGCAGAGGTAGAGGTAGAAAGGAGACAGAGATAGGAGGGAGAAAGGTGATTGTGGAGAAGGATACCATGTGCTTCCTAATTGGGGCTGTGTTCTTACAAAATGTGAATGGCTGATTTAATATAGAATGAATTATGTTACATATGTATGTATACTTCTTACATATATACTTCTGTGTTCAAATGTACTTGCCTTTTTTATTTAGTTATGTTATAGGGTGCTGTATGTGCTATTTATTGCATATGTGCTAGGGTGCTATATGTGCTGCTTATTTAGCTATATGTATATTTAGGGTGCTGTATTCACTGTATTGTTTAATCATACACATATACAGTATATTTATTGCAGTTCTGTGTCTTCCAATTATTATATATGTGCTAGGGTGCTATATGTGCTGCTTATTTAGCTATATATATGTAGGGTGCTGTATGTACTGTATTGTTTAATCATATAAATATATATTTATTGGGTGCTGTATGTGCTATTTAATTAGCTTCATGTCTAAGAGTACTGTAGGCACTATTAATAAATGCTATGGTACTATGTATTGTTTATTCAGCTAAGTATGTGTTATAGTGCTGTATGCACTGTTTATTTGGATATATCTTTGCGCAGGTACCATATTACAGTTTTTTTATCTAAAAATATGTTAAGGTGATTTATGTACTTTTTATTTAGTTATAACATTTATTATTATTATTTACATTATTTAGTCAGAACACTTCAGTTGCACTAGAAATACTAACATATTGTCCCCAATGTGGAATTACATTGGCTTAAAAGTTCTTGTCTGTTTTGAGCAGAGTGTTTGAATTATTTTCAACATTTTCTACTTGGTTGGGTTTGATACTTTCCAGATCTATTGTCCTGTCTTATCTATAGGGCTATCAGCCAGCTTGTGGGGCATAAAGTAGCCCCTAGATAGGAGGTCTCTGCATGAGACACAGGGAATTCCCTATGTATTGACTTGCCTTCTATATAAATGGAATTGTAATTTGTGTAATATTTATTGTTGCAAGTTGATTCTTAGGACTGTTGTGCTACTGCAGGACCATTAGTCTTTTTGTCGGACTGACTTTGGTCCCTTATATAGGAGGTCTGAAATGGGACACAGAAACCTTGCACTATAGATTACTATCAGGTTAATTTTGACAGTCAGTGTCAGTCCACCTATCCTTTCTTATTATTGGCACTTCTAATGGATTCATTGATTTTAGAGTAATTCTTAATTAAGTTCCTCTTTTTATAGTTTTTCACATATATATTGGACTATATTGTACAATATTTTAATATATATATATATATATATATATATATATATATATATATATATATATATTGTGTCTTGATACTGTATTCTCTCTTTCAGTATTACCCTCTTCAGGGGGGTTTCACTTGCCTGTAACCATAGGCTTCTCTGTGTCTTTAAATACTTCACGCTCTTCAGGGCTTTCACTTGCCTGTAATCTCAGGTCCTTCTCTCTCTCTCTCTCTCTCTCTCTCTCTCTCTCTCTCACTCTCTCTGCAGCCATTCCCCTCCTGGGTGCTCTCTCTCTCTGTAGCCGTTCCCCTCCTGGGTAATGACATTTCTGGGGTCTCCTCATGGACTGAAAACTTTCCAGGCTCTCATATTGTGAGCATCTGCTTCTGCTCACAAACTCCAGCTCAGGCCTTTCTTCACTTTGCCCTTTGCCTCCCAGGCACCTCTCTACCTGCAGTTCCACACTCTGTCTCACAGACAGCCCTAATGGAGAGACCACACCCATGCATCTCTGTGTTGCTTTTACATTTGCTGTTCTGAACTCCACTGCACCTCCACATAAACCTCTAGGGGGCAGACCATCACACATCATCCTCCCCAGCTCAACACCAAAGGGTTGAGCGACAACGCCGTATACTCCACCATCTTACCGTCCGGCTATCCTTGCACCAGTGAGACCTTCCCAATAGTGCTGAAGCTACGGCTTTTCCTTCTTTCCATTCTGTAGTGCCCTCTTCTTCGGCCAAACATTTTTGGTAGGACACCGGCCCGCCCATCTCTCTGAGTGCCCTCCCCCAGGAACCCTTGAAAAGTTCCCTTTGTACTTCCGTACGAGAATGCGTTTCTCCATACAGTCTCTTCTTTGAGGGTACATCACAGACTTCATCGGTTTCTGTTACCTTGTCTTCCACCTGATTCATCTTTTGTTTCAGATCCTTCATCTCATTCTCGAGGTTCTGAATTATCCACTTTAAATCACCAATGCGAGGATTGCAGTTTGCCAGTTCACACTATAGCTTGGATTTTTCCTGCAGGTTCATGGCAAGGTGGTGTGTTTTTGTCTGTTTCAAGTCACTCCAGGAGTACTTATGCCTCATCTGTAGACCGGGAGCCTAAGACTGGCGCTGCCTCAATTCTGTCACTTTACGCTTGGCTTTTGTTTGTTCATTTAATCCTCCTGTTAAACATTCTTTATTTTCCATAAGTTTATCCACAGCTTTCTCATCCCTTTTTCTGGCCTCTTCTAATGCTTCAGCATTAGTTTTATTTTGCTTTCGCTCTTCACTCTTTGCCTTCAACTCCACGGTCTCCTGCCTCACATGGCTGAGGTCCTTTTCTCTCTCATGGAGTTTAGCTTCTTTCTCTCTGGCAAACTCTTTCATATCACTCAGTCGCTCCCTCATTACAAACAGATGGGGTTTAGGGTCTGGCTCAGATAGCAGCTGACTCTCTGCTATCACTGTACAATCTGTGACCTATTGAGCTTGTTGGGCTCCCTTTCTCAGCTCACTCTGTAGGGTCTCCAATTCTCCCTCTTTAGGCTCACCAACAACATTGTTTCAACCTTCCTGATGGAACAGCAACATCTAGTGTTGCTTTTCTTCCCTTCTTTCATGGTTCTCTCTGTTCCAGGTGCTCCAATTGGCTGTCTGATAATTCTCACCAAATTGTATCCGCTTCATTCAGCTATCTTGCTCCTTTCCTGGTACAGTGTCCGTCATAGTTTCGAAAGGCAGGTTCTCTCTCACAGCTGCTTCTTGCTCTTGGGTCTGTACTTCATCTTTCTTTCTGTTCAGGGCAGACCTACTCTTTACCACTGTGCTTTCAATCCTGCAGGGTTTGTGACTCTTTATCTCTGCCAGGAAGAAACACTCAGACTTTTGGTTTCACTGGAATGCCTCCAGCTGTTTAGCAGCTTCAAACTGACACTCAGCAGACACATCTCAGTAGCCTCTTGAATTTTTGATTCCTGAAAACCACTTCTGATTTCAGCATCCTCAGCTTTCACCTGTGTTTCTTCCTCGTTTAACAGTGTCTCTGCCTCCTTTTTCTGCTTTTCTACTTGCTTTGCCTCCAAGGCTTCCAGATTTTCAGTTTTCTCTACTTCATTCAGTTGCAGATTCTCTTCCTTAGCTTGTTGCCAACCCAGTTCACTCTGCTTGCACTGGATCTCCTGCTGCATATTCAACTGAGGAATTACCTCTGATTTTTCCATCAGGTCCTCCCTGAATATCTTTGGCTGCTTGGCCATGTTTTCTTCACCGTTCTGTCTCCCGCATATGAGCTTTCTGCAAATATCGCTCTACATTCAATGAAGATCAGTGTTAGTCTCTTCTGAACAAACTCCACTCTGCTTCAACTGTGCCTCAATATCAGAGAGTGTGCTCACCCTCTGCTTTTCTGGAGTATGGAACAGAAGTTTATTTTCTATTACAGCTGCTTCCCTCTGGGACATATGGTCAGTGAGGAGGTCTCTCTTCACGTGTTCGCCACTGTTTAGCGGCTTCTGCAGAAATTTCTCATTCAGCTTGTGCATGGGAGGACTCTTCCTCTGTTCCCAAATAGACACTTTATTGTCCTCAAACACAGGCTTCCTTCTCCATTCAGGAATATAATCTGACATCATCCTGATGCCCATCATTTTAGTAGTAACTTGCCTGTGTCCCACTTCAGGCTTTTTCATTCCCCCTGGGATAGAGTTCATCTGTACTTCTTGCTTCACTTGTTTCCGCTCTTGCCTCTCCTTCTCCATAGTGCTTTGTTTTATTGGCACCTGAGACAGAGCGCTCTCTGGATATTTTACTTTTCTTTTAGGACACATCTCCATATTCTGCTTCTCATGTCCTCTTGGGGAGGGTGTTTCGTCTTTCACCATCTGGATCACCATATTTTTCCTCCTTATCTTTTACTTTAGTAAGGATTCCAGTTCCTTCATCATATTTAGGACATTCTTCCTTTGTAAGAACACTCGCTATATTCATCCAGAGGTCTTTGTCAGTCACTTTCTTTCTCTAGTACTCTCCACCTAAGGAGTATTCACCAAGGACAGGTGGCTGTGTCTGTCCAGGTTTCTTATAGAGGCCTCTTCGTTGCTCTTACCCATAAGGTTTCTGTAACTATTTGGGTTCAACTCTTCCTCAATTACTTTAACAGCATGCTTCACACTGAAACTGGATTTGCACCCAATAGGTAACAACACATTGTCCTTTTCTCTTTGGCCTGTGCTTATAACTCCAATCACTTTAATATCACCATCTTGCTCAAGAAGCAAAGGTTTTTAATCTGTACCAGTGGCCTCTTTCACTTTTTCAGCAATCTCTGTTACTTTCTCAGCAGTCTCACTTGCACTCTACTATCTCTTTGGTGCTCTCTGCAGCCTCACTTGCGCTCTCTGTAGTCTCTTTTGATTCTCCAACAAATCTTTTCTCTCTCTCCCCACTGAACCTGTTGGCTTCTTGAACTTTCACTCCCATCAAACAGGTCTCCAACTCCTGATTTCACAGTTTCTGCAGCTGTGCTTTTAAAAACTCTCTCATTTGAACTCTGTCCTCCTCCGCTTTTCTCTACCATTTCTCTGTGGCCTCACTCATGTGGATTCTACCCTCTTCTGCTTGTCTCTGCCATTTCTCTCTGGCCTCACTCATTCAGATTCTACCCTCTTCTGCTTCTCTCTGCCAATTCTCTGTGGCCTCATTCATGCAGGTTCTACCATTTTCTGCTTCTCTCTGCCATTTCTCTGTGGCCTCACTCATGTGGATTATACCCTCTTCTGTTTTTATCTGCCATTTCTCTGTGGCCTCACTCATGTGGATTCTACCCTCTTCTCCTTGTCTCTGCCATTTCTCTGTGGCCTCACTCATGTGGATTCTACCCTCTTCTCATTGTCTCTGTCATTTCTCTGTGGCCTCACTCATGTGGATTCTACCCTCTTCTGTGTGTCTCTGCCATTTCTCTGTGGCCTCACTCATGCAGATTCTACCATTTTCTGCTTGTATCTGTGATTTCTCTGTGGCCTCACTCTTGTGGATTCTACCCTCTTCTCCTTGTCTCTGCCATTTCTCTGTGGCCTCACTCATGCAGATTCTACCCTCTTCTGCTTGTATCTGCCATTTTTCTGTGGCCTCATTAATGTGGATTCTACCCTCTTCTGCTTCTCTCTGCCATTTCTCTGTGGCCTCACTCATTCAGATTCTACTCTCTTCTGCTTGTCTCTGCCATTTCTCTGTGGCCTCAGTCATGTGGATTCTACCCTCTTCTGCTTGTATCTTCCATTTCTCTGTGGCCTCACTCATGCAGATTCTACCATCTTCTGCTTGTATCTGTGATTTCTCTGTGGCCTCACTCATGTGGATTCTTCTCTCTTCTGTGTGTCTCTGCCATTTCTCTGTGGCATCACTCATGCAGATTCTACCCTCTTCTGCTTGTATCTTCCATTTCTCTGTGGCATTACTCATGCAGATTCTACCATCTTCTGCTTGTATCTGTGATTTCTCTGTGGCCTCACTCATGTGGATTCTACCCTCTTCTCCTTGTCTCTGTCATTTCTCTGTGGCCTCACTCATGTGGATTCTACCCTCTTCTGCTTGTCTCTGCCATTTCTCTGTGGCCTCACCCATGGAGATTCTACCCTCTTCTGCTTGTCTCTGCTATTTTTCTGTGGCCTCTCTCATGTGGATTCTACCATCTTCTGCTTGTCTCTGCCATTTCTCTGTGGCCTCACCCATGGAGATTCTACCCTCTTCTGCTTGTCTCTGCTATTTTTCTGTGGCCTCTCTCATGTGGATTCTACCATCTTCTGCTTGTCTCTGCCATTTCTCTCTGGCCTCACCCATGCAGATTCTACCATATTCTGCTTGTCTCTGCCATTTCTCTCTGGCCTCACTCATGTGGATTCTACCATCTTATGCTTGTTTCTGCCATTTCTCTGTGGCCTCACTCATGCGGATTCTACCATCTTCTGCTTGTCTCTGCCATTTCTCTGTGGCCTCACTCATGCAGATTCTACCATCTTCTGCTTGTATCTGTGATTTCTCTGTGGCCTCACTCATGTGAATTCTACCCTCTTCTGCTTGTATCTGCCATTTCTCTGTGGCCTCACTCATGCGGATTCTACCCTCTTCTGTGTGTCTCTGCCAGTTCTCTGTGGCCTCACTCATGCGGATTCTACCATCTTCTGCTTGTATCTGTGATTTCTCTGTGGCCTCACTCATGTGGATTCTACCATCTTCTGCTTGTCTCTGCCATTTCTCTCTGGCCTCACCCATGCAGATTCTACCATATTCTGCTTGTCTCTGCCATTTCTCTCTGGCCTCTCTCATGTGGATTCTACCATCTTCTGCTTGTCTCTGCCATTTCTCTCTGGCCTCACCCATGCAGATTCTACCATATTCTGCTTGTCTCTGCCATTTCTCTCTGGCCTCACTCATGTGGATTCTACCATCTTATGCTTGTTTCTGCCATTTCTCTGTGGCCTCACTCATGCGGATTCTACCATCTTCTGCTTGTCTCTGCCATTTCTCTGTGGCCTCACTCATGCAGATTCTACCATCTTCTGCTTGTATCTGTGATTTCTCTGTGGCCTCACTCATGTGAATTCTACCCTCTTCTGCTTGTATCTGCCATTTCTCTGTGGCCTCACTCATGCGGATTCTACCCTCTTCTGTGTGTCTCTGCCAGTTCTCTGTGGCCTCACTCATGCGGATTCTACCATCTTCTGCTTGTATCTGTGATTTCTCTGTGGCCTCACTCATGCGGATTCTACCCTCTTCTGCTTGTCTCTGCCATTTCTCTGTGGCCTCACTCATGCAGATTCTACCCTCTTCTGCTTGTCTCTGCCATTTCTCTGTGGCCTTACTCATGCAGATTCTACCATCTTCTGCTTGTATCTGTGATTTCTCTGTGGCCTCACTCATGTTGATTCTACCCTCTTCTGCTTGTATCTGCCATTTCTCTGTGGCCTCACTCATGTGGATTCTACCCTCTTCTCCTTGTCTCTGTCATTTCTCTGTGGCCTCACTCATGCGGATTCTACCCTCTTCTGCTTGTCTCTGCCATTTCTCTGTGGCCTCACCCATGCAGGTTCTACCCTCTTCTGCTTGTCTCTGCCATTTCTCTGTGGCCTCACTCATGTGGATTCTACCATCTTCTGCTTGTCTCTGCCATTTCTCTCTGGCCTCACTCATGTGGATTCTACCATCTTATGCTTGTTTGTGCCATTTCTCTGTGGCCTCACTCATGCGGATTCTACCATCTTATGCTTGTCTCTGCGATTTCTCTGTGGCCTCACTCATGCAGATTCTGCCATCTTCTGCTTGTATCTGTGATTTCTCTGTGGCCTCACTCATGTGAATTCTACCCTCTTCTGCTTGTATCTGCCATTTCTCTGTGGCCTCACTCATGCGGATTCTACCCTCTTCTGTGTGTCTCTGCCAGTTCTCTGTGGCCTCACTCATGCGGATTCTACCCTCTTCTGCTTGTCTCTGCCATTTCTCTGTGGCCTCACTCATGCAGATTCTACCATCTTCTGCTTGTATCTGTGATTTCTCTGTGGCCTCACTCATGCGGATTCTACCCTCTTCTGCTTGTCTCTGCCATTTCTCTGTGGCCTCACTCATGCGGATTCTACCCTCTTCTGCTTGTCTCTGCCATTTCTCTGTGGCCTCACTCATGCAGATTCTACCATCTTCTGCTTGTATCTGTGATTTCTCTGTGGCCTCACTCATGCGTATTCTACCCTCTTCTGCTTGTCTCTGCCATTTCTCTTTGGCCTCTCTCAGACATGAAGCAGCTTCTCTTAGTCTATCACCATTTACAGCTTGGACTCTGTCCTCTGCAATCATCTCTCTCTTCTCTTGCTGGTTCTGACAAAACGTAGCAGCCAGTACTTTGGTCATGTCTGTCTGCTGCATGTTCATTACTCGCTGTGCTGCAGTGGCTTGTAATAAGGCCTATAATGCATCCTCCATATTCAGGGGTGCAGGCTGTCTTCTTAAACTCAGACAATGTACATCCCACTCCAGGTTTTTATTTTGACACAGCCAGCACATGAAAATAACATAAACAGAAAATAAATGTAGCTTCCTTGCAGCTCTCACTATACATAGTCCCAATAATTGATACTGGCTTCTCTCTTTCAGTATTACCCTCTTCAGGGGGGTAATCATATGCCTCTCTGTGTCTTTAAAGACCTCATCTTCTTCAGGGGTTTCACTTGATGTTTGCCCCAAGAGGACAACAGGTTTTCAACCTAACTGAGGAAGCTCCTGAGACAGTAGTGAAACGCATCTTCTAAGCAAAAGTTGTATTTGGTTATAACATTGCTACCACCTTTTTTTCTATTCATTTTTTATACATGTGGAATCAATAAATATTTATATTTTCACAATATTTGGATACATAGTATTCTTTAGTGGGTGTGCTAGTGCTTTTTTAGCACTGTTTGGTGTGTGCATACAAACATACACCTGTTGTATATATCTAGCACACAGGTCCACATAGATCATATATCAGACTACATACGAATGATATCCTCCAATGAATTACACCAAGGATTTCCAGAAGAATTTACCACAGGCAGAGTCTCACTTTATGAGTGTATGACATTATCTGATTTATAAAAGGTGACCTGCACTAGGTGTCGTGTGCTATCTCTCCCCCATCCTTCTTCTCTTTCTCTGACACAACAGACGCTACAGTGAACAGCGGTGATCTGGAGATAGCAGCAGGAACCATCCAGGCCATATCGTATATAGCGATCTACATTCAACTAAAGTTTAAGAACTGACATTTACACCCCTTCTCGTGACTATATCATTTTTGAGCGCTCTCTATCCATTGGCGTGCTTATACTCCAATATTTATCTGTATATCCTGTGTACTGTTTGTTTTCTATGTATGTTTAGATATGTGTATATTTAGATACTTGTTTGTGTGAATCTGTTGTTTGATTTTATGTATCCTAATACCCCACTCAGAGAGAGGCATGGCACTTAATGTGCTTGTGTGACAGTGTGTGAGACTCAATGTGCCCAGCTGCCAGTGTGTTTTGCTAACAGTAAGTGTATGTATGGTTGAGTGTGCCTGTGTGTAAATTAGTTTTCATGTTTGACATTGAGGGAGACTGCACAGCATTGCCCTGCATGAGTGGGACCTTTGTAATGTGAGTATGAATGCGCATGTCTGACAGTGAGTGTGCATGTGTCAGTGAGTGAGTATGGCTGTGTGTATCTGTGTTAGTGTCCCTGTGTGTGACATAGTGTGCCTGGCTGATAGTGAGTGCTCCTGGTTAACAGTGATTACTTCTGTAAGTGATGAGTGTGTCTCTGTGTAACTGTAGCTGACAATGATTAATATATCAGATCTCATTTAGAATACCATGTTCCATTCTGGAGTCCTTATATCCAAAAGGATATTAATACATTAGAAACAATTTAAAGGAGACTCAAGTCATGAATGGTCTAAAAGACAGAACTTACAGTATAATAAGATGATTCACAATCTATATATACAACATAGAAGGTCTTCCAGTAAAAGTGAAAATAAAAAATAATAGGTCATAATATGAAGTTGAAAAGTAGAAGATTTAGGATAAAGTACTGACTTACAGGAAGAGCAGAAATAGGTAAGTGGAACAGCTTTCCAGTGGAAAGGGGAAGGTTCAAACAGTGAAAAGGAATTCAAGTATGTCTGGGATAAGCACAAGGCCATCCTGAGGGTGTCCATGCATTGTCGTCTGTAAATGAAGTATCTCAGCTGAATGTGATTTTGTGTCTTGGATACATATAGGGTAAGTTTGAACATTAATTAAGCCATATTTTTAGAATGGACATAATAAATTGGCCTTTTGGTTCTGCAATTAGATTTATGTTTCTATTCCTGTGTCTGCCAGACAGTGAGTATGGGTGTGTGATGAGTGTGTCTGTCTACCAATTAGTGTGCCTGTGGGATCTGCTGTATACCAATATGGTATTTAGTATGCCCATCTGATCCTGAGTGTGTCTATGAGTGACTTATGTGCCTGCTAGTGATTTTATGTAACTGTGTGCAACATCGTGTGCCTGGATGAGAGTGAGTGTTACTTATAGTGAGTAATATATTTGAGCATATACAGTATGTGTCTATGAAGGTGTCTGGAGTGAAATCGGTTCTGCATAATATTTGTAATTTGTGCACAGAAAGATGCCAAGAGTAAGTGTCTGTTCTCTAGTATATTTATATGGGTATGTATAGAGGTATTCTAGGGATGTATGTAATTGTGTGTACAGAGTTGCTGGAATCTCTGCTATTGTCACCACTCTATGCATTATTTCAAATTTTAATTGTAATCATGATTGTCACCTTCATTGCCATTGCTGACATAGAGCATGTACAAACAACTCATGTTGCTTGTGGGGCCTGTGAGTGGTGCCTATGGGGGTCAGTCAGCAGGGAATATTGGGGTCAGTGACATGAGTTTTCGCCCCACCAGCCTAAAAGTTCACCAACCACCACTGCCACCCACAACTCAAACTCAAAATTTCAAAGACTGAGCTGCTAATCTCCACATGCATTAATCTACTGCCATATTGCATATGTCACCCTCCTCTCTCACACCCTACCATGACCCTGTAGATTGTAAGCTCTTTGGAGTTGTGAATTTAAGTCTACACCAAACTGTTGACCTGTATTGTATATGCATTGTATTGTATCTGTAATTGTATTTCTACCCACATTACAATTGATCTTAAATTGCAATTTGTAAGTAGTGCTACAGAAAAACCTTTATAGAAAAAGAGTAATAATAATAAGCTAATAAAAAATCATTGTAGCTTTAAAAACTTACATTTGAGTTTTAATGTTTCAGACTTTATCAGATATACTTAAATCCACTTATCAGGGGCCCAATTCAATTGCAAGCCGTGTGTCTGTGGGTGTGTTGCAGGCTCCCGTTCATGATTCCGGAGGTATTCAATTGCTCAAGCCCGCAAGTTACTGGTCCAAAGCTGACTCCGTAAACCATGCACTGGTTTGTAGCAGTTCAGGGCGGGAGCATGATCAATTAAGCAAGACTTCCCATTTTGAATCAGCCAAAAGTAAATGAAACCGTCATTATTACGGCAGTAAAACATGGAGGTTACATGTCAATCAATTAGGTTCGGGGGTCCGATATGCAAGCAGACTCGCAAAATCGAAAAATGCAAAATTAGGAAAATGAATGCCAAAACTGTTCTAGTCAATGTGGGTGGCCTGATATGTATTAACTCATTGATACCCAAGATCGATATAACCCCGAAATTAAACTAAAAATAAATCTTATATTTGCTTCAGACTGTTGTGCAATGAATTCTAATTCCCCGTTATTTAGATTGCAGTATTTTATTTTTATTTGCATTTACAGTGCTACAAATAGGTGTTTAACCCCCTTGCGAGTCCTTTCTAGCACTCTTAGGATTTTCTACTTCATTTGCCATTTATGGGTGTGAAAACATTTGCTGGCTTGGGAAATTTGAGCAATTGAATAGCAAATTGCGATTTTAGCCACCGTAACTCTTGCGAAAGTGAAAGATCAAAGGCTTCGGGAGGCTGTAAGTTACAGGTTTAACCATCGCAAAGTTTTCAAGGCCATAACCCGTTCGGAGCCTGCAAAAAACACCAATTGAATAGCAAATTAATTAGTGTCCAAAGGTTGGGAGAATACTAACCCGGAAGCTGTTCTAATAGGTGTCTAATAGGAATATCTGAATCACAAACAGATTTTTCTAAACTAAACAAAATAAATAATAATGCGATTTTATTTTTGTAGTGTTTGTATTAGCATTGCAGAAAACTAAAGAAATAGCACTTGGTTAAAAAAAATCATTAAAATATTTTTCTATGCAACGGTCACAATTTTGTTTTCTTTTAATATAGGTCCCCAAAACAATTTCCATCTTTTTGTCAGTAACGTCTTATTTCTTTATGTATTTTTAGCTAAAGTTTATGTTGGGTGACTCACAGAATCTCCAAATGTTATTTCACACTGACGAGTATCTCTGTAGTTACAGGCATAAATATTTATATATTGAGATTTTATTTAATTTCCTACTTTTCTAAACACACAAATTATTATTTATTTACTGTTTTCCAACGAGCTTGTATGTACTAAAGTTAATGCATTGTGTTTGGATACAGGAATTTAGTTGTGGACTTTTTCTTCTTTCTTTTCCTCTATCTGAAATTTGTGGAAAGGGAAACCATTGTTGCACCACACAAAATATGCCGTTATTAAAAAGACAGTGCCCACCCCACATACCGTATAGATCAAGTTGTGGACAGTGAAATCAAATAAGGGTTAGTATAAGACCTCCACATCACAAGTAAGGCCAGCAGAAGCCCTGTAACCTCAAAGGGTGCATCCTACCTGGAGGACACAACCTATGTTGATGCATTGCTTTCTGGCTAGACACCCTGCAACTCACAGTGAGAGAAAGTGTATTGTCACATACTCCCCAATATGAGAACTAAACACAGATCTCAAAAACTAACTGAAATCCACCATGATCATATAAAGTATTGACAATTGTGGACACTGACTACTAAAATACAAATAAAAGCAAATACAACCATATATACAAAGAGCTATTGATTAACTCAAAAGAAAGTTGAATGTACAATCCGATAGTTAGAGGTCAATTTGCATGAGCCTGATATCACAGGTAGTGCATTCTGCAGTCTAACAATATGGTCCTTGCAGTCATAATAGTAGGCTACTGGAGGATAATATAAATCTAATAGTATAATACCATATAAGCTGGCCATACAATATATAGAGTTATAGGCTGTAACCACTTCTAAATATAGTATGTGGCCCTAAATCAGGAGCCTCATAACTCCCCATATGAAAACAAAATCAAATCCCTCCTGATCCCAGACACCGGCGACCGGACTTCTCCCTGGATCAGTACTGCCTCTCTAATTATCCATGATAACCCTGAATTCCCTTTTTAATTAGAAATAAGTCCAGTCCCCTTTTAAAGTTATCTATCGAATCCACTGTCACCACCTCCTCTGGTAGAGAATTCCACAGATTAACCACCCTTACTGTGAAGAACCCTTTTCTTTCTTTGAGGTGGAATCTTTTTACTTCTAACCTCAAGGGATGTCCTCTTGTCAGTTGAAAACCTCTTGGCACAAAAAGCTCCCTTGACAATTATTTATACTGACCCTGGATGTATTTATATAATGTAATCATATCTCCTCTTAGATGCCTTTTTTCTAGAGAAAATAAGCTTAATTTGGTTAGTCTTTCTTATAGACTATGGCCCTCATTCAATTACAATTTGACCAATTGAATAGGGCTCTAAATAAGCACATAGCATATATTTTTTAAAGAAGTTTTTAGTTGGTGAAGACCTTGCTTTTGGATAGATGTTTACTAACTAAAAACTTATTTAAAAAAATATGCTCTGTGCTTATTTAGAGTCCTATTCAATTGGCCAAATTGCAATTGAATGAGGGCCTATATATATAGACTATATATAAAAAAAAAGCAAAAAACACTAGATAAATGTGCTAAAGGAAAACCCCTCATTGAGTCCATTAAGGCTTTGTGTACTAAGTGTGTAGATCCATCTACACTCTCTTTGTAAGAGAGCTTTAACTAGATTGCCCTTGCGTTGTTGCATTTGAACATTATCTATGATACAGAACTTCATATTCTTAATTTCATTATTGTGATATGTTCTCAAATGTCTGGCCACGGGGGTGTCCAGCTCATGTCAAACTGAGTACACATGTTCAAGAATCCTGCGTCGTAGCTGCCTGGTGGTTCTTCCCACATGTAGCTTCCCGCAGGTACATACCATGACGTATACTACTCCAGTAGAAATACAATTATGGAAGTTATTTATTGGGAAAACCTTTTTTTGTAAGAGGATGGAAAACTGTTTAGTTAGTATGATGTAACACATGGAAGCAGCGAAACATTCCCTTCTTCGGTTTAAGCCAACTGGTTTGAGATTTAGATGATTGAAAAAAAAACTATGGACAAGATGACCTCCAATATTTCCGCCTCTACAGAAAGTAACGGAGGGCTAAGGAGTTAGCGCATCAGCAAGATCAGGATCAGATGTCAGCAAATGCCAATACTCCTAATTTTCTTCCAATCTAATCCGAATTGCATAATACAATGGATTTGATTGTCTTGAGTATATTTCTTTGGAGGATACAATCATTTGGTCCTATTAGTAAAGACAGCCCATTTGTAGGCATATTTAAGAGTTCTCAATAGATCGGTTTGTTTCTTAAATTCACCATCATCACTGCAGTTACGCCTCAAACGTAAGTACTGGAATGAGAATACCCCTTTTCAACGGCATAGGGTGATGACTAGTCCATTGTAAAAAGGAGTTGGAGGCCGTTGATTTACGATGGAGAGTAGTGTGGATCTTTCCTGTAATGTCCTAATGTATGGTTAGGCCTAAAAACTGCAGTTCGTTCAAATCAATAATATAGGTGAATTTCAAGCCAAGCAGATTCTTGTTTAAAGAAGACACAAATGTTTCAAACTCTTGGACACTCTCTGTCCTGTATAACATTGTCAATATAATGACGCCATAGTAATATATGATTGCAATAATTCGTCAAAAACAGTTTGGGCCTCTCATTTAACCACAAAAATTAACTTGTTCAAGGCTGAGCAATTAGTACCCTTCATTCATAAAAGTATTCAGTGGCTTTGATACCCAGATCATGAGGGATCAAGCTGTAAAACTGCTCTACGTCTATACTTGCTAGATATGCATCTGGAGGTATTTCTACATCCTCTATGCTCCTTAAAATATACTTGGTATCACTTACAGTAAGTATGAGGGTAACATATTTACTAGATCATTTAGATGAGGATCAATGTACGTACTGACATCTGACCCAGCTTCTACATCCATCACCCTATCTCTCTACTTCCCCTAGCTTAAAAAATAGTATAATGACTTGTTTGAAAACCCCTAACCCAATTCCCTTCCTCCCAATCTATAGTTCACCCCATCCAGTCTGGCGTCCAGTCCAAACACCCCAGAGCTCTCACAAAAGTCACAAATGGCCTGCTCACCAGCAAGTTAAATAGTCACTAATCTTTACAAATTTTTCTGGATGTTTGTTCCCTTCAATACAGTTAACCAGCATCTTCTTCTTGGAATTCTCAACTTTCTTGGCAGCCATGACACAGCTCTCTCATGGTTTTACATAATTTTTAGAAAATCAAAGTCTCCTTCTCTAGCATCCGTTCTTCCACATTCCCTCTAACTGATGTTGTACCCCAAGGTTTATAGGCCCCTTCCTCTTTTCCATCTATACATCCTCCCTTGTCACCCTAATACAATCTTTTGGAATTCAATATCATCTATATGCATATGACACTCAGATCTAGCTCTGAACACAAGACCTATGCCCCTTTCTTCTAGCACATGTTGCCAACAGCCTCTCAAGCATATCCCTTTGGATGCCCACCCCCAAATCTAACTTAACCTTTCAAAAACTGAGCTGCTAATCTCCACTTGCATAAGTCTACTGCCATCTTGCATATGTCACCCTCCTCCCTCACACCCTACACTTACTCTCTAGATTGTAAGCTCTTTAGAGTAGTGAATTCAAGTTTGTTGCACCAAGCTGTTGATCCGCTGTATTGTATATGCATGGTATTGTATCTATAATTGTATCTAGACCCAATTGATCTTAAAATTTTAATTTGGCAATTGTACCCACAGTATGTTATTCTACTTTGTAAATAGTGCTACAGAAAACCCTATCTTTTTATAGATAAACAGTAATAACAATACGGTAATAAAAAAATCATTGCAGCTTTTAAAACTTACATTTGAGTTTTAATGTTTAAGACTTTATCCGATATCCTTATCTCCACTTATCAGGTGTCCAAGGGTTGGGAGAATAGTATCCTGCAAGCTGTTCTAATAAGAGTCTAATAGGAGTATCTGAATCACTGCATTTATAGACTCTTATCGCAAGCAGATTTTTCAATTCCATAACAAAATAAATAATAATTAGATTTTATTTTTGTAATGTTTGTATTAGCATTGCTAAATAAAAATTAAATATTTTTCTATGCAATTGTCATGATTTTGTTTATAAGTCCCCAAAACTATTTCCCTCTTTTTGTCAGTATAATTTTCCTCTACAGTAATGTCTTATTTCTTTATGTAAGTTTTAACTAAAGTTTATGCTTGGGGACTCACAGACTTTCAAAATGTTATTTTGCACTGACAAGTATCTCTATAGTTACATGCATGAACATTAATATATTGAGATTTTATTTAATTTCCTACTTTTCTAAACACACAAATTAAAGGTATATGAAAGGGAGGTGGGTTATGAATGAATACCGTAGAATGCATCATAACCCACCCTGCAAAAAATGTTTGCATGAAAGAATGCAAGAATTTTTTGCAGAAAATACAAAAATGTGCTGGGGATGATGTAGACACCACCAGCAACTGAGATTTTTTTAATGAGATATCCAATATGCAGCACATGCTCATGCTGATTGGCTAAAGGAAAATAAAGTGTCTGAGATCATGTCGCTTCCCACAGTAGGGCAGACTACAGGTGCTAACTGAGCATGTCCGCACAATCCCCAGGCCAAAAAGAAACATTGTATAAGTTATGCTAATTATCCCTGGGAATTTCAGGAGGTGTCAACATTGATAGAAAACAGTTTGCAAAAGCAAGAAATTCAGGAAACTTCGGTTTAACAGTTTACTTTGTTTATTTGGAATTTTTTCATGCAACATTTTTTTCAGACACTATACATTCTGGTCTATCAGAGGCATTAATAACCCACCTTACTTTCATATAACTTTAATTATCATATATGTAGCAATTATGATTTGTCGGTCACGCTATGTTAAAAAAATACGTGCTTGCACATGCACAACGAGCGCATGTGCAATGAGGCCCATAAGGTAAAGGGGATGCAATAAGCGGCAAAGGCTCATCACAAGGCCCGACAGTTAGAAGGGGGGAGAGGTTTGCAATTAGTGTCAAAGCCGCTCATTGCAGGGCCTGTGATGAGCGCCAAAGGCGCCCATTGAGAGGCCAGCAATGAGCGCTTTCGAACCACAAGTTAGAGGGGGGAAGAGCCTTGCATTGTGTGGCAAACAGCATTGCCAGGCTTCAAATTTTATTGCCGTTATTTTTGATGGGCAAGTCGCTAGTTTATTTATAGTTTTCCAACTAGCTTGTATATACTAAAGTTAATGCATTGTGTTTTAGTCGTGGACATCTTCTTTTTTTCCTCAATCTGAAATCAGAATACCCTGCATTACTATTATTAGCATCAATTCATTACATTTTGTGTAACCAATAGGGTAATTTCTCTGTAACATTATGTACAGATATCTGCAGGCGAGAAAGAATGCAGCCCTGAACTGTCTTATGGGTCAAACAGAATTACATGAACACAGAGTATTTAGATCATTAAAAATATGGATGCTTCATACTGACCTTCATCAGATAAGTTTATGGCTTTATAACATAAAACATATATATGTTGTGCTAAGTTATTTTATAATGGGCTATATTTTGTTGGATTCAACACATGAATGTGAACCTGTTCATTGTGTTTTATGCTAGTCTGATGACGTCATGTGATGCACCTATAGCATCACGTCTATTCCATATCCAATATAATTAAAAAGGCAATCCCTCCAAAAATCCCATTTTCACCTACTCTCACTCTTCCTCATTCTTCTATTGTTTGCAGGGACACATGCAGGACCCAAGACCCCTCAGCTATTTCTACTTGCTCTCATCCACTCCTATCCTGTATTCATACTGGTCTGGGTGAATATATGCAAATGTATATGATTTTAGGGAGCCCTGGCTGAATATATATTTAGAACATAATAGGAGACCCTGGAGGAATTCTAATTATAAATGACCCCACATTTAAAATGTATATGTTTATATTTATAGGTGAACATGGCTAAATGTATACATTCATATAATTATATGTGAACCTACCTGAATATATATACATTAATGCAATAACAGACAACTGAGGGGGAATATTTATATGATAATGGTCCCTGGCTTGTGTCGCATATATGTCTATAATAGACCTGGGCTGAATATGTGTTTGTTTGTATGAGACACTGACTAAATATTTATAGACTGTATTATTATGATGATTACAGGTGACACTCTCTGAATATTTATACATTTATATGATTATAGGAGACCCTGGCTGCAAATGTGTACATATATAGTATTAGAGGGGACCTAAATATGTAAATATGTACATATTTATTTGATTGCTAGGACCATGGCTGAATATGTCTATGCTTATTTCAATGTAGGGCACCCTAGCTGATAATGTATATATTATAATTATAGTGGGGTATTAATAATGGCTGATCCTGACTGAATATGATTACATTTATATGTAGGGAACCCAGTGGCTGCTGGTGAAATGTTAAATTGTAAATTGTAAAATATTAAATTGGGAGGGCAATAGATTTTAGAATTTATATATATACTAGCGACTTGCCTGTCAAAAATGACGCCAAGAAAATGTTAAGACTAGCTATGTTGTTTACCACACAATGCGAGACTCTGCCCCCTCTGAGCACTTTCGACGCTCATTGCAAGCCTCTCCCTCTGTCTACTTTCGGGGACCAGCGATGAGCGCCTTTAGCGCTCATAGCGAGCCCTGCAATGAGCGGCTTTGCCGCTCATTGCAAACCTCTGCAATCTGCCACTTTCATGCTTCTCAATGAGCACCTTTTGTGCTCATCGCGAGCCTCTCCCCCCTGTCTACTTTACAGACATTGCCGTTAATTGCAGGCGTCATCCAACCGGCAAGTTTGTTGCTTTGCAATGATCACCTTCATTGCGAGCCTCTCCCCCCATATAGTCCCGCGTGCCTGGCGTTGTTCGGCTAAGTGGTCCTGGCTTCAGCTAAGTGTTACTGGCTTTGGTTAGGTGTTTCTGGCTTGGGTTAAGTGTTACTGACTTGCGTTAAGTGTTACTGGCTTCTGAATCTATCTCGTTGAATTCAGTAACAAAATACTTAAGATTAATAATTTTACACTTGGGCTAACAAGATATTTAGGATCTCATTATCCGTACGTTGTTACTGGCTTCGACCTTGTTTTGATCCTGTTTGAGAAAATTTTAAAAATTTCGGCTGACATTTTTTTCCTCGCTTAGCTGATTTTCTAGGGCTCAAATTAGCTTGCAACCTCACTCACAGGCTCCCTGGCTGTCCCCCTGAGTTGTGTGAGGTTTTTAATTTATTTTGTACATTATTTTATTTTTTGGGGTGGTCTTTCGAGTTACTTGCTTGATCAAATATTGGCCAGGCTTTGACTAAGTGTTACTGGCTTCCGCTAAGTGTTACTGGCTTCGGTTAAGTGTTCCTGGCTTTGGCTATTGGCGTCTTCAATCTCTTTCCATCCTCCATCGGTGGAGCATAATCGGGCAAATTACATCTCTGATGGGACAGAGGACCCTTAGAGGGACCCTGAAAAGGCACTATTGCAGCTGCAATGAGCACCAAAGGTACAATTTATATAGACTATGATATGCTTTGCATACTCGCCACCATTACTACAACAAGCTATACAGAAAGGTCTGACTCACTGGCCCTCTCTATTTTCTGTATTCATTGTATCCCCTTTACTTAGCGCTACAAAGCAAGCTGTTGTGTTTATAAATAAACAAATAATTATAATTGTACTGAAACAAGATGCTTCACATAAATATGTTATAAAAGTAATACCTATGGTATACACATGGAGGAATGGTCCCACTGAGGGAAGCTCTTATTTTCCTCATGTTCCCTTGACTCTTTAGTACATAGACACTGTATATTTGATTGTACATGTGAATATCTGCTTTCTTCAGTCGGGCTTGATAAGGCTGTTGTAGCCAAACCTACCCAGTAGACCTTTCGGGTTCTTTTCATCCCTTCACCAAGACAGCTGATGTCTCTAAAATGCCCTTACTCAGATGTATTTAAAATATGTAAATTATGTGAAAAAGTATTTAAAAATATGAACACAGACTCAGCATTATAAAAATCATGAACTGCTTTAATTGCTGTTGTAATTCATAATAGGTTCAATAGATATATATTTAAACTTGAACTGATAACATTCTGTAACAGTCTGTGTGCCTTCTGGATTTTGTATAAATTGCTATTACAGTCATTGACAAGGTTTCATTTGCAAGGTATCATAACATCCACTTAATTTCTTCTCTAGGAATGCTGACATATACATATATCTTCTATATAAGTTTTCGCCCCTTTAATTAGGAGCATAAACATACTTCATTAATTGTACAGAACCAGGGCAGCCATTTTCTTCACTATGGACTCTGACACATAAATATCTTCCAGATGTATTATTTCATATATATATTAAAGGAATATGTAAGTGAGCTGGATTATGAATGCATCTGATATAGGAAAATTAGTAGTGTATGAAAACATATTTTGCATGAAAATATCCCAAAATAAACATTAATTAGCTTACCTTGAAGTTAGCAAAATGTCCTATGTTTTTTGGCATTTGCATTTGATTGTGTACACCCCTGGAAATCTCCACCTAAATTAGCATAACATTCAAATTCAGAATCATTCTTCACCTCAGTGCCTTCTGGCATGTGCTCAATACAAGAACTGCAACAGTTACTTCATGTTCTCTGTACCAGAAAGGTCAAAATATGTATCTTGCTGTATTTCCTGTGGGTACACTGCTGTATTTCCTGTGTGTACCCTGCTTATGTAAGCTTCTTGTGGGTGTGAACAGCTGGATTTGACTTTTGTGCAAATAACTTTCAGCCTCATTTAATTGCTGAGATTTTGAGATCTGGGCTTGCAAATGGAGGTTGCAAGTTACTTTGCTATTCAATTGCTTTCCATTTGCAGGCTCCGATCGGGTTACATGCTGCGAGCTGCGATCCAGTGCGATTTGTAAAATCGCAAGTTACCTCCCTCCAAGCCTTTGATCTTTCACGACCACAAGAGTTGCGGACGCTAAAATCACAAATCGCTATTCAATTGCTCCAATTTCCCCTCTGTCAAGCCTGCAAATGGCAAAAATCGAGCCACAGGTTACTAGGACCAAGTAGATCTCGCAAAGAGCTTACTGACAAATCAGAGCATTCTAAAAGCAAATATAAAATCAATCCAGCACTCTAAATGATGGGGAACACAATGGGTGACATTAGAATTAAAATCATAACATTCTCAAGCTTGCACATCGCCAAAATAAAATACTTTATTTCATGTATATTTTCCATCCAAAGTCCTACGGGCTTCAACCTCCAAGCCTGTAGGACTTTGGAATCCAACCTCCATATTTCATTGAAGTCCTAGGGGCTTCAATAATGGGTTACGAGCTTGGAGGTCATTCAAGCCCGTAGGACTCTGGACAGAAATTAAAAATGAAGTAAAGTATTATATATTGGCAATGTGCGAGCTTGAGAATGTTGTGCTTTTAATTCTAATGTCAACCAATTGTGTTCCCCATCATTTAGAGTGCTGGATTGATTTTATATTTGCTTTTAATGTGCTCCCCACAGGGCCCTATCATCCTCTCAGAATAAGTTACTACAATTCTTGGCTCTCGCAAGCAAGAAACTGGAAATTCCAAGTGATTAAGAGCACAATTAACTTTATTGCAATAAATGAGAGAGTATCTCTCCAGTTAACAGATACAATCCAGAATTATTTGGAGATATGGGAGCCCTGGGTGGAGTACTCAGATGGGGAGCACCCATACTACATAATCGGAGAGGAGGTGGAGGTATGGGTGGAGGCTGGGGGGGGGTTTGGGGATGGAGGAGGGGCTCCAGAGACACTATATGAGAATGGAGGTGTAGGAAAAAAAGTTTTGATATATTGGTGACCTGATGTTAAGGATTAATACTATTGAGCAAAGTTTAAAACTACTATGTTTTTGTTTGTTTCTTTTTCTTTTCTTTTTTCTTTATGTTTTAATAAAGCTATATAAAAACTCCCATTTATTATAAAAACTAGCGACTTGCTCATGAAAAAATTACAGCAATAAAATTTGAAGCCATGGTAATGCTGTTTGCCACCGAATGTGATGTAATGGCCCCTCTGAGCAGCTTCAGCGCTCATCGCGAGCCCCACGCTGACCGCCTTCGGCTTCGCAAGTATGACAACTATATACGTGATACAAGAAGCTAACAGATCCACATCTATAAATTGTTATTTGATAAGAAAATAATTTGAGAATGTTAGACTTAGAATGCAAAGAAAATAGAAAATTTGGAAAAAGGACAGTATAAACAAATAGCCTAGTAATTTATAATGGGTATAACATTTCTTTGAAAATTGTTTTGGAATTTAGTATCTGTTGCTATTATGGTTACCAAGTTTTTTAAGTTATTTTTTTTTCTATATAATTCTCTGAATATTGCAATATAAAAATTGTAATGAATGTTGTCTATACTTTAAATAATTAATTGGGAAAAAGTGCTCAGATTTTTTGGGCTTGAGCCACGAGTTACGGGCTTGCATCGGCGATCATGTTCAAGCCAGCAAATGCTACTGCCGAGAGTATGGTTTCCGATTCTTGTGGGCCCGGCAATATTGAACAGCAGAGTAAAAGTAGACCTACTAGAGCCCACAACTCGATCGCAGGAAATCGGCTACTTGCATTCGAATTGAATGAGGCTGTTTGTAAGTAAACTGAACCTTTCTATATAAAACATGTTTTCATACACTACTAATTATCCTCTATCAGGTGCATTCATAATCCAGCTCACTTACATATATCCCTTTAATCTTCTCAGAGTCACTGATAGCTGGGTTACCTCACTTTTCTCCTGTCAGAAGCATCAGAGACTTTATTTTCTCAGAGACACCATTACATAACTAACTGAAACCCAACTGTCATTTACAGATCATCTTATAACATTCTAAATCAGTTAACTCCTTATCAGCTGACACAATTAAATATACAGTAATGAACATAACATAACATATTACATAACTATAAAACATACTGTAAAATCCTGAGCCCAGTCCCACAACCACATAAATAAGAGACCAAAGGACTGCTGCTCAGGGGAATCTGGACAGTACACCAATCTCTTTTTTATTATTTCATGGGCTTCTTTTGATTTTCTATTCTTTAACCTCTACAATTTGTTCCAGAAAATGAAATTATATGTACAGTATCTAGTATGTATATGCTCATAAATCTATATCCATACACACAATTACAGGTAATAACAAAGAGGTAATTATCACACTTTCTGTGGTGAGAAACAGGCTCAACCTTCACAATCCATATGCCTTGTACACCACATGCCTTGTAAGGGATAGGGATGGAGAAAAGTGATGTAAACTGAGGGGAGGGATGAGATTATAACCAAATCATTGTAAAAACCTTACACAAGGGTTCAGTTCTTTGTCTTGCTTCGGGAACGAGCGAAGGATACAAGGGGGATGATGAGGACATATGCCCAAGCAATCATCTGCAGAATTAAACAGGCCGATAACTAAACATGAAGTACAAGGTTTTCTATGTGGTCAATACTATTTTATTTAACAATAACAATTAATTGTACTAAATATCATTGCATATCTATTATAATTCACTTAATCATATTTTTTGTATACTTGTACATAATAAGAACCTTGAGATACTGAGATGTTTTATAGTTTGTAAAAGAATTAAGTTGCTCCTTGCTAAATATTGTTGTTTTTATTTAGTCATTCAGCCAGATCTGTCTGACACTGTCCCTCTAAGCTTCATCAAGCTCATATTCGTTGTTTCAATTTCCTCATCTATCTTTTGCCTCTGTCAACCACTTCTTTGTGTGCCTTCAAACTTTCCCAGCATCAGAGCCTTTGTAAGGGAATACTGTCTTCTCATAATGTGGCCAAAATATCTGAACTTTAACAACATGATTAATCCTTCCAGGTTTAGCTTGATTTCCTATTGATTGATTGGATTTTCTTGCAGCCCAAGGGACTCTAGACAGTTTTCTCCAGTACCACAATTCAAAGGCATCAATTCTATGGTATTCAGCCTTCTTTATGGTCCAGCTCTCACATCCGCGTGTTACTACTGGGAATACCACTCTGACTATGGAGACCTTTGTTGATAGTGTAATAGCTTTATTTTTTAATTACTTGTCCATTCTTGCCATAGCTTTCCTCCCCAGATTCAAATGCATTTTAATTTCATTACCACACTCTTCAACTGCATAGTTATCTGTTATCACCTCTTTATCTATTTGCCAGAAACTGAGAATTCTGCCATGATCTTTGTCTTTTTAATATTGAGCAGCAGACAAGCTTTTTTGCTTTCTTTGTTCACCCTCATCAACAAGCCCTTTGGTTTCTCTTCACTTTCAGCCATCAGAGTAGTATCATCCACGTGTCTGAAGTTGTTGATATTTCTCCCAGCAATATTAATTCCTGCTTTGGATTCATCCTGTCTGGCCTGGCTCATTAAAGCGACACTTCATATTTGGGATTTTGA
The DNA here is from genome assembly GCA_027410445.1 of Discoglossus pictus. Classification (NCBI taxonomy): domain Eukaryota; kingdom Metazoa; phylum Chordata; class Amphibia; order Anura; family Alytidae; genus Discoglossus; species Discoglossus pictus. The sequence goes on from CM050163.1 coordinate 158,675,013, forward strand.
ACAGTTCAGCTGGCATTCCATCAATTCCTGCAGCCTTTTTATAAGCAAGGCTTCCTAGGTCCTATCTCATTTCACTCCCCATGATGTCTTTGGTGCCCACCTGTAGCTTATTGGACAAAGTGTATAGAAATATAGATCATCTTTGTATTCTTGCCACCTTTTCTTTAGCTTCTCTGCTTCTGTTCAGTCCCTACCATGTTTGTCTTTTATCATACCGACTTTGGCATGAACTTTTCATTTCAGATCCCCAATTTTCTTAAAGAGATATGATTTTTGAATGTTGTTATCTTCCTCTATATATTTACATCACTCATTATAGAATGTCCCATTGTCCCTTCTTGCTATCCTCTGAAATTCTGCATTCAGTTGGACAAATCTTTTCCTATCTCCATTACCTTTCACTTTCCTTCTTTCCTGAGCTAGTTTCAAAGCCTCATCAGATAGCCAGTTCGCCTTCCTAGTTTCATTATTTGGGGGATGTTATTTATTGCTGTTTTCTAGACTATGTCACAAACCTCTGTCCAGAGTTCTTCAGACATTCAATCTATCATATTAAGTCCATTACATTTATCTCCAATGTATATTCACAAGGAACTTTGCAACGAGACGCTTATGATCTGAGCCACAGTCAGCTTCAGGTTTTGTTTTTGCTGACTGTATAGAACTCCTCCATTGTTGAATACAAAGTATATACTCAATCTGATTTCTCTATTGTCCAGCTGGTGCTATCCTCCCTGAGGCTGTAGGAAGAGGGTGTTTACTATGACCAGATAATTAACTTGACAGAATTCTACTAATCTCTGACCTTCTTCATTTTGTATACCAAGGCTAAACTTGCTCATTATCTTTGGCTCCCTACTTTAGCGATCCAATTTCCTATGATGAGAGTAACAATTTTTTTGGTGTTTTAACATGAGGTGTTGAATATCTTTGTAGCATTGGACAACTTCAGCCTCTTCAGCATCTATGGTTGGAGCATAGACTTGGATCACTGTGATGTTAAATGGTTTTCCTTGAATTCAAATCATTCTGTCATTTATTGGGTTGTAACAAGCACAGCTTTTGTCACCCTTTGATTAACTATTAGGGCTACTCCATTTCTTCGGCAGGATACTAGACCATAGTAGAAGATCCCTTGGTTGTCTGATATGAAATGTCCCATTCCAGTCCAAATGAATTCACTAATTCCCAAGATATCAATGCTTAATCTTGACATCTCGTGTTTGACCACATCCAATTTGCCTTGCTTCATAGATCTAATGTCCCATGTTCCTAACCTGTATTGTTCTTTGCAGCAGTGGATTTTCCTTTCCCCTCCAGACACATTTGCAACAGGTCGTCCTACCGACTGTGGCCCAACCACTTTAATAGGTCTGATGCTACATGTGCTTGTCCTCTCCTCTTTCCCAGTAATGTGGTAGGCAGCTTCTAACCTGAGGTGATCATCTTCCATATTGTTATGTATTTGGTAGTGCTTATCCATAAGGCTATCTTGTCAACGATACTGGAATGGGTAGCCAATTCCTTCTCCAGTGGGCCCCGATTTGTCTGACCACTCTGAAATGACCTGCTCATCTTGGGTGACCCTACATGCTATATAGCTCATAACTTCATTGAAGTACCAAGGCCCCATCCCCATAACAGGTGGTGATACAGAAGAGGAACCAAAATTGCTAAATCTAAAATTGCCTTTGTGAAGGCAAAAGTATTTGATTAATATTGAGGCATAGGTGACTGTAACTTTTTTCAAGGTTTTAGTTGAGCAATATCTTGAAAAATGTGTTTCAGTTTGTTCCTTTACTCAAACACCCATATTAGGTGGACACCTATAGCATTTCCATCACAATGTTCAGTTAAGAAACAAATGGTCAGCACTATAACTGACCAATACTACTTCTCTTACAAAAAAGCTAAACGTTTTTGGTGATATGTCCACTTTAGTACTTTCCTTCTGTTCCCTTCATTTTTAGATTTATTTCAGATATATTTTATATATTATATGTATTATATCCTACATATAATTTTCTTATTATTCCTTTTTTATGCATACAAGTACTTTAGTTAAACTTTTTTAACTCCTCAAGTGTATACTCAGCATCATGACAATCTTTGTGTGCCCACAAAACTTTTCTGGCACTGAGAGGCCTCATCCCCAACTACTCACTTGAATGCTCAAAGGATTGCTACTTAACTCTTTGGCCATTCATGGCTGCCAGCTGTTTCTTCTTCACTTCTATGAGCTGTACTCTCTATTATACTTCATTGCAGAAAACAAATACATCATATCACTGTGTAAGGGAGAAGATACCAGAGGCAACCTCATGTTGCTACAGACTTCTAGTGTAATATTGTATGCACAGCGCCCCATCTTCCAGCAGGGGGGAGACCTTATCATATCTTTTTATCACATCTGATAACTCATATAGGTGATTAGCATCCATTATTTGTAACAGTAGCATCTCTACAAATACAAATCAGTGTAGATATACCTGTCAGGAACATTATGATCCATTATCCTAACCTTACACCAACCACTACCTCAGCAATGACCCTACAGTGAAACTATATTTACCTTTAATATACACCCATAATTGTCCTTAATTCATGGACATAAAACTTGATCATATCTAAACATATAATGTATATCTGGTTAGTGTAATCTTACATTTTAATATATTAAGAAAAAACTAAATATTCCTCCTTGCACAAGCTGGATAACCTGGGGTATGAACTGTAGAATAAGGGGATGATTACTGCAATCCAATAACCCCCACGTCTCCAAAGTGAGCATGCTTCAGGTTATCTGTCCTGCATAATTAATGTAAGCTATTGTAATGTAGTCTAATGTAATTGTTTGTCTTCTAAACAATAGTGCCAAAGACAGGTGGGTTTTGAGTGCGGCAATAGCTATTATTGAGGGAAATGGAGGTTTTAAATTGTATTTTCTAGCTAAAGCCTTTATTTGCTGCTGTTTGCCCGTGTGTTTTTAATGTTAAATTATGCTGAACTTAAACTTATACAAAGTTCCTCTAAGAGTACTTGTTCTCATTAGTGCTTAACACTACTAAATTGTTTAAATAAGAAATGAACTGGGTAACTTCTCATGTAATACCTTTATTATATAGTTTAGATAGTGACGATTAAAAACAGTTAAAACATAATAGTACAAGTAACTATAACAAATAGATACCTTTGATGAGTTTAGCAATTCATTATTACACTTTAAATCACTGCTGTGTGAATTGCTAACACTTTATAACAATGTGTGGCTATTGGAGACTATATCAGCCTTATTAAATTGCGGATCGGCAAATTTAAAAGCGGTCTATTTAAGCACATAGAATATTTTTTTACAGAAGTTTTTAGTTAGTGAAGACCTTGCTTTTGTATAGAAGTTCATTAATTAAAAACTTCTGTAAAAAAAATATGTTATGTGCTTAAATAGAGCCATTTTCAATTATATTAATAAGGCTGTATATACAGTCAGGTCCATAAATATTGGGACATCGACACAATTCTAAACCTTTTGGCTCTATACACCACCACAATGGATTTGAAATGAAACTAACAAGATGTGCTTTAACTGCAGACTTTCAGCTTTAATTTGAGGGTATTTACATCCGAATCAGGTGAACGGTGTAGGAATTACAACAGTTTCTATATATGTGCCTCACACTTTTTAAGGGACCAAAAGTAATGGGATAATTGGCTGCTCAGCTGTTCCATGGCTAGGTGTGTGTTATTCCCTCATTATCCCATTTACAAAGAGCAGATACAAGCTCCAGTGTTCATTTCAAGTGTGCTATTTTGCATTTGTTGCTGTTAACTCTCAATATGAGATCCAAAGAGCTGTCACTATCAGTGAAGCAAGCCATCATTAGGCTGAAAAAACAAAACAAACCCATCAGAGAGATAGCAAAAACATTAGGTGTGACCAAATCAACTGTTTGGAACATACTTAAAAAGAAAGAACGCACCGGTGAGCTCAGCAACACCAAAAGACCCGGAAGACCAAGGAAAACAACTGTGGTGGATGACCGAAGAATTATTTCCCTGGTGAAGAAAACACCCTTCACAACAGTTGGCCAGATCAAGAACACTCTCCAGGAGGTAGGTGTATGTGTGTCAAAGTCAACAATCAAGAGAAGACTTCACCAGAGTGAATCCAGAGGGTTCACCACAAGATGTAAACCATTGGTGAGCCTCAAAAACAGGAAGGCCAGATTAGAGTTTTTCAAACAACACCTAAAAAAACCTTCACAGTTCTGGAACAACATCCTATGGACAGATGAGACTAAGATCAACTTGTACCAGAGTGATGGGAAGAGAAGAGTATGGAGACGGCAAGGAACTGCTAATGATCCAAAGCATACCACCTCATCAGTGAAGCATGGTGTTGGTAGTGTCATGGCGTGGGCATGTATGGCTGCCAATGGAACTGGTTCTCTTGTATTTATTGATGATGTGACTGCTGACAAAAGCAGCAGGATGAATTCTGAAGTGTTTCGGGCAATATTATCTGCTCATATTCAGCCAAATTCTTCAGAACTCATTGGACGGCGCTTCACACTGCAGATGGACAATGACCTGAAGCCTACTGCAAAAGCAACCAAAGAGTTTTTTAAGGGAAAGAAGTGGAATCTTATGCACTGGCCAAGTCAATCACCTGATATGAATCCGATTGAGCATGCATTTCCCTTGCTGAAGACAAAACTGAAGGAAAAATGCCCCAAGAACAAGCAGGAACTGAAGACAGTTGCAATAGAGGTCTGGCAGAGCATCACCAGGGATGAAACCCAGCGTCTAGTGATGTCTATGCGTTCCAGACTTCAGGCTGTAATTGACTGCAAAGGATTTGCAACCAAGTATTACAAAGTGAAAGTTTGATTTATGACTGTTAATCTGTCCCATTACTTTTGGTCCCTTAAAAAGTGGGAGGCACATATACAAACTGTTGTAATTCCTACACCGTTCACCTGATTTGGATGTAAATACCCTCAAATTAAAGCCATTGTAGTGGTGTATAGAGCCAAAAAGTTTAGAATTGTGTCGATGTCCCAATATTTATGGACCTGACTGTATATACTAAAAGAAAAGTCTTCAATAAGTATTGTGTGAGTCTTTTTCTCCTCTCTATTAGTAGTATACAAAAATAATTCTATTTCATAAAGGAGGACAGATCAATAATTCATACAGGCACTTATAATCAGCTATACAAAATTAGCACTTTACTGACAGGTTTCCTGTTCTAAAGTGTAATAGGTTATTCGGATTCTGGCTCCATAAGTATTAAACCAATAAGATTTGCCACAGAGACAGGTAGGTGTTAACAGCTAGTTTGGCTCTCTGTCAAGAATTAGCTTCTTCAGCCAGGTAAATAAGTTCTATTACTCTGGTGCTAATTGCTTACTCCAGCTTTCTCTGATAGTGTCTATTAGGGAGTATACCTCTCTTTCATATCATATCCTACAATGCAAGTTAGTGTTCACAATCTCAAGTCAATCCAATCATTGGGCATATAATGCTTCTTAGTAGCCCCCGTATACATAACTTCTTCCGCTGTATAGCCTTACTATTCCGCATGGGGACAATTCCAAATAACATTCATAAAATTGGGTGAGGACAGGTAAGGGTACACATACACACTGGATTGGATGTGCTAACACCCTAGTCCTCAATAACCTATTTCCAGGTACATAGAGTATTGTTTGTACCTCATCTAGTCTCTCTAATTCCACCCTATCCATTGTATCTAAGAAAGAAGCGCTTAGCATTAGGGCATCAGTCTGTCTTGGTAGTTCAGCGTTTAACAGTAGTGCTGCGTGCAATGCGCGTGACTTCAGCGCCTTGCCCCCTCCCTGTAATAATGAATTGCTAAACACATCAAAGGTGTCTATTTGTGATAGTTGGTTTTAATATTATGTTTAAACTATATAATAAAGGTATTACATGAGAATTTACCCAGTTCATTTCTTATAGGTACTAAAACTTATATTTAACTTGAAAAGTGCTTACACCTGCCATTTAAAATATTGTATCACATGTAAATTTAATCAACACGTATTATATGTGTATAGAATAAAGTATTAAAACCTGCACTCCTGTTCATCTCTTCTGATTATCCTGAGACAATATATCCAAATTTAGCTACTCTGACTTTATGTACATGCAAATCTTTTTTAGAATTTAGCCAAAACTCTAAACTATCCGTCTACCATCTATGCGTAAGTAGCATTTCAGGGCATGATCATGATCAATTAAGCAAGCCCATAACTACCGATTTCGAAACAACTAATAATAAATGAATGTAAACAGTAAAACGTGGTGTGTAAACTTCAATCAATTAGTGTTTTGACATCTGATATGCGATCGGACTCACAATCTAGATATTTAAAAATCAATAAAAATGAATGAAGAAACTGTTATAGTCCATGTGGGTGGCCTGATACGTATTAACTCCTTGATTCCTGAGATTAATATAACATGGAAAATAAATGTCAAGAAAATCCTTTTTGATTGCAGAATTGCAGATTTGCCAGCTTGAGACTGTTGTGCAAATAATTCTAATATCTTTTATCACTTTCCCCATCTTTTAAAGTGCAGTATTGATTTTTGAGTTGCTTTGTAGTGTTACAAACAGGTGTTTAACTCCCTTGTGAGTCCTCTCTAGTACCCGTAGGATTTTTGGCTACATTTGCCATTTACGGGTGGGAAAACAATTGCGGGTTTGAGGAATTGTAGCAATTTAATAGTGATTTGCAATTTTAGTGATTGTGGGCTTGACAGATCAAAGGCTTAGCTAGGTCGGAGTTACGATTATGACAACAACAGTTGATTTTTAGCCTGTAACTCGCAGATTGATTGCAGGTACCTAAAAGATGCACATTTATGAGCGGTAACTTTTGTAGGCTACTTACTGGCTACAGTAACTACAATTTGGCCAAATTAATAGGGGTCAAAGTGTATCAAATTATACTGCACATTTTCTAAGTGTCAGAGGGTTTTTGAAAACATTTGTAACAATGATTTGGGAATGTTTTTCTCATCACTATAACATTTAAATAAAAAATGCTTCACTAGAGCCACTAAAATTTCAAGGCTTAATACTTTTTACTTTAGAGATGTAGCATCTGTTTGTGACTGTTGAAAATGACATTTGTTACATAACATATACAGAGTAGAAAGTTTATATTTCATTCTATAACAAACCTAACTAGTATATGGGTTTATTTTGTTTGGATAAGAATGAATTGCCTGTTCAATGTCATTCTATCCATACAGTGGTTATTAGTAAAGATATTTGTAGCACTATCTGAATTGCAAAGTGGTTATTAGAATGTTCTGGTATATAAATTTCAAAGACAGAGAACATGTTTCCAGTGTATAGGGGTGAAAAGGACTGTTATTAAAATTACAAAAAAGTGTGCTTCTATGAAGAATTATTATCTTAAAGAGACCCTGTAATACAGGCACATTTTGGAACAATCCCAGTAAAGTATCATACCGCCAGTGCAAGTGGTGTAATGCACTAGGGTCCAGCTCTAGGGGGGTTCAGAGTTATATTTATATATATACTAGAGAATTGCCCGTCAAAAAATGACGGCAATGAAATTGTAAGGTAGCTAATGCTGTTTGGTGTATAATAATGAAATATATAATTCATTAATAAATGAATATACTTTACCTATTTTGAAGCATTGTGTTGAAGAGCTGGCAAACTGTTTTGATGTTGCTGCAGCATTAGTGGTGTGGAGCTGCTGTGTAAGCGTGATGAATGTGTGCAGTGTAATAGTGTGCGTGCGCGAGACCAAAACGTTAGCGTAGTTGTATACTTCTGCATTGTCGGAAAATGGCGGGTAATGTGTGGTATGCGTATTAATGGTATATCCGTAGGTCTTTTGTGGTGTTTTGCGAGTTTATTGTGGTGTTTTGCGTGTTTAGAGTGCTGTAGCCTCGTTTTCGATTGTTCGGCGGACATTTTTTATCTCGCTTAGAGAATTTATTAGTGTCTTTTTTTTTAGTTAAATGAAGGTGTAAGTTGCTTTTTTGAGGTCCTGGATGCTTCCTCTTGCTGTAGGTAAGCTTTTTATGTATGTGCTGTGTGTATTTATTGTGTTTTGAATTTTTTCATGTTTGCGTTCCGGCAGATTTTTGCGAGGTCGTAATGAGTGGTAACGTGTCTAGTATGTTGTTTGCGAGGGTCGCGGTTGCTGTGTTGTGTTGTTTGCGTTGTGACGGAAAGTTTACGAAGGTCGAAGTTGTTGTGTCGTGTTGTTTGCGTTCTAACGTAAAGTTTGCGAGGGTTGCAGTTGCTGGCAAGGAGTGCCTTCGGCGCTCCTTGCCAGCAACTAAGGCCCTCGCCCACGGGCCTCGCTACGCGAGGGCCACTGCTCGCTATGCGAGCCCGCAAGCGTTAGCAACAACTCGTACGTTCACAACTATATATGTGATTTTCTTTTTTTATTTCTGTAGTGTAGGGCCTACCACGTACCGGGCACCCCAGCTTCACCCCAGCACCCTGAAACCCACCTATGGCAGCCTGGGGCCCCACCTCTGACACCGTGGGATGACCCTGCATCCCAGGGCCATGCCCCCAGCACCACATGTGCCCTTTCACTTCCCTCCCCCATCAAGAGAGATTTCTACTCCTGGAGGAGGAGCAGCCAGGCACTGTGACAGGCCCAGATTCTGGGACTGAAGGATTAACCATGCAGAAGGAAGGAAAGGTGAAAGACAGGGGAGTGGGGAGAGAGAGGAGGGAGGAGATGAAGGAGAGAGGAGAAAAAGGGGTAAAGGTTACTGAGAAGGGAAGAAAGTACGAGTCAGAGGAGGTAGGTGTGAGGAAGGAGAGAGATAATATATATATCAGCTCCGCCATGGAAAGAATTTGAATATAGTTTGGTTAAATTTCAATAAATGACTTACATATTTTAATAATTTGTATGGGATATTGTAAGCATTCAGTCTTGTCCTCTTTGAACAACTGCTATCCCAGCCTCAGTATAGGGCCATTAGCATAAGGTATTGTTTAGTTTTGCCTTGTGCAAAGTTAACTTTTGGATAAGGATACATCAAGTAACAAGTGGAAAGGAAAGGGTCAAAGAACCAAACTTGGATACCTACAGTAACCAGAGAAAATACTAAAGAATGTATGTAATTACACTGAAATGTAACCAAATTATATTTAAAGGCTTTTATTAACTTGGTACTTTACTGGGATTTCCAAAAATGCCCACTTTACAGTCTATTATTTCCAGAATATTAAAAGTAATCAAAGTAACAATTTGTATACATTATGTTCTTATAGGAATATTCCTTAAGGAATACAGTGCCTTGCAAAAGTATTCACCCCCTTGACTATTTTCTTTTTTTAGTTACATTACAGCCTTAAATTCAGTGTTTTGTAATCTGAATTTTATGTGATGGATCAGAACACAATAGTCTAAGTTGGTGAAGTGAAATGAGAAAAATGTATACATAAAACTATTTCTTAGAAATAGAAAACAGAAAATTGGCATGTGCATATGTATTCACATAATTAGTGAAATGATGTCCACCTTTGTGCAATCTAAGTGTCACATGGTCTGTCATTACATATACACGCCTTTTTTTAAAGGCCCCAGAGGCCGCAATACCTAAGCAAGAGGCACCACTAACCAAACACTGCCATGAAAACCAAGGAACTCTCCAACAAGAAGTACAAGTCAGGGTTAGGTTATAAAAAAATATCCAAATATTTGCTGATCCCCAGGAGCACCATCAAATCTATCATAACCAAATGGAAAGAACATGGCACAACAGCAAACCTGCCAAGAGACGGATGCCCACCAAAACTCACGTAGCGGGCAAGGTGGGCATTAATCAGAGAGGCAGCACAGAGACCTAAGGTAACCCTGGAGGAGCTGCAGAGTTCCACAGCAGAGACTGGAGTATCTGTACATAGGACGACAATAAGCAGTACGCTCCATAGAGTTGGGCTTTTTATGGCAGAGTGGCCAGAATAAAGCCATTACTTTCAGCAAAAAACAAAATGGCACTTTTTGAGTTTGAGAAAAGGCATGTTGGAGACTCCCAAAATGTATGGAGGAAGGTGCTCTAATCTGATGAGACTAAAATTGAACTTTTCGGCCATCAAAGAAAACACTATGCCTGGCGCAAACCCAACACATTACAACACACAAAGAACACCATTCCCACAGTGAAACATGGTGGTGGCAGCATCATGCTGTGGGGATGTTTTTAAGCAGCTGGGACTGGGAAACTGGTCAGAGTTGAGGGAAAGATGGATGGTGCTAAATACGGGGATATTCTTGAGCAAAACCTGTACCACTCTGTGTGTGATTTGAGGCTAGGACGGGGGTTCACCTTCCAGCACGTCAAGTCCCCCAAACACACTGCTAAAGCAACACTTGAGTGGTTTAAAGGGAAACATGTAAATGTGTTGGAATGGTCTAGTCAAAGCCCAGACCTCAATCCCATAGAAATTCTGTGGTCAGACTTAAAGATTGATCCTCACAAGGTCAAACAATCCAACTTGAAGGAGCTGGAGCAGTTTTGCAAGCAGGAATGGGCAAAAATCCCAGTGGTAAGATGTGGCAAGCTCATAGAGACTTTTCCAAAGCGACTTGGAGCTGTGATTGCGGCAAAAGGCGGCTCTATAAAGTATTGACTTTAGCGGGGTGAATAGTTATGCACATCTTCAAAGTTGTGGGCATGTTTGGTAAAGTAAATGATGCAAATCATCATACAATCCATGTTAATTCCAGGTTGTGAGGCAACAAAACACGAAAAATGCCAAGGGGGTGAATACTTTTGCAAGGCATTGTACATCTATCCAAATATAAACCCTATTTTCCATGGAAATGTGCTATCTCTGATTTATCTTACATTTAAAGAAAAATAAGTGCCACATCCAGACTTACTCAAAATGTATGATTTTATAGATGAAAGCTATATAGATGCAATTCAGTATCATGAACAAACGACCCTTGGTTATCTGCAGAAACCTACTTAGTAGCAGATAAAAGACACCGATCTAATGCTAACATAATAGCCCAAACTCTATTGATCTCCTGGGTAACAGGGTGACTGAAATCATACTTTATTCTAGCTTTTAAACCTGTTTGACAATTGATTGCCTGTGATGATCAAATGCATAGTTACAATGGAAAGCAGGTTGAGAGTTTCTCTTTGCCATCTTTGGCATAAGCAGTGCAATAAATATGCTAGATTTAATATGGTTTTCTTGGGTCAGTATAATTTGGTTATGCTTTTTATAGGCAGTACTAGATAAAACACCTAAATGAGCTGTTACGTCATCTGAAAACCTGGAGATTATCATTTTGCTGTGAAAAATAAAGTAAAATGATAAACTAGCATTTGTGTATAGATGACAAGCCTGTGAACTATCCCCAAACCCTTGTAAAAGATTACATTATGTCAAAATACACCTGCAGTTGTTTCACATTCCCAGTGGCGCTCATTGCGAACCTCTCCCCTGGTGTACTTTTGGTCCTCTGAGCACCCTGGGTGCTCATTGTGAGCCACAGGCTGAGTGCCTATGGCGCTCATTGCGAGCCTCTCCCCTCATGTACTTTTACTCCTCTAAGCACCCTCAGCACTCATAATGAGCCCCGCCCATAGCGCCTTTGGCGCTCATCGCGTGGATCTCAATGAGCGCCAGTGCAATAAATTTGCTAGATATAATATGGTTTTCTTGGGTCAGTATAATTGGTTATGCTTTTTATAGGCAGTACTAGGTAAAATGCCTAAATGAGCTGTTACGTTATTTGAAAATCTAGAGATTATCATTTTGCTGTGAAAAATAAAATAAAATAATAACTGAAGCTAGCATTTGTGTATAGATGACAAGCCTGTGAACTATCCCCAAACCCTTGTAAAATATTCTATTATGTCAAAATACAGCTGCAGTTGTTTCACTTTACCAGTGACGCTCATTGCGAACCTTTCCTCTGGTGTACTTTTTCTTCTCTGAGCACCCTCTGCGCTCATTGTGAACCCCGCGCTGAGCACCTGCAGCGCTCACTGCAAGCCTCCCTGCTCATGTACTTTTGGTGGTCTGAGCACCTTTGGCGCTTATTGCAAGGGCCGGGCTGATCGCCCTTGGCGCTCATTGCGAGCCTCTCCCCTGGTGTACTTTTGCTCTTCTGAGCACCTTCAGCGCTCATTGTGAGTCCCGTGCTGGAATGCCTTTGGCGCTCATTGCAATCCTCTCCCCTGGTCCTTTATATATATATTTTTTTAATGATAATTAATGAATTAATAAAATAATAAATTAATATACTTTACCTACTTGTAATTAATATATGCAGCAAGCAATATCCTGAAGAGCTAACAATCTGTTTTGATTTTCCTGCAGCATACAATGTACATTTGCACTATTGCTGACCTGAGGTATAAGTGTTAGCAATGTGTGAAGTGTGCAGTGTGCAGTGTAAATAGGCTGCATGTGCGAGGGCAACCCGTTTGTTTAGTTATGTAATTTGGCAATTTAGAAAGGTAATGTTAAAGTTAGTGTTGTAAAGTTAGCGATTGTCTATGTGTTACGCGGTGTGGAGCATTTTCCGTTCTCCCTGATCCACTTGGAAATCATGACATATATACTAGAGTGGGTTGCCAGTTCCTTCTCCAGTGGGCCACACCATACAGCTCCTAGGTCGTCTCCCATTCCAGTACTGACCAGGTCCAACACTGCTCGGCTTCAGGGTGGTGTGACCTCTTGGTTCCCTGACTGGAAATAGCTTGTTGTGTAAGAGATTCCCCTTGGCAGCAAGCTCTTGCTGTTCGGGCAGCCTATCAATCATTGTTAATTCTCTTTAGGCCTCTTTCTCAGGAAACCCCATTGTCATCCCTATAATGGCCTTACAAGGGTGGAGACCCAACACTCTAATGAGTTTGATATTGAATATTGCCATTCTAATAATGGGAGACTTTAATTACCCTGAAATAAACTGGATAAATGAGGGGAGCGGGTTCTTGAGTACACTCAGGGATCATTATCTGGCTCAGGTTATGCAAGAACCTACTAGAAATTAGGATCTTGGATTTAGTGATTACAAATAATATTGATATAGTATCAAATGTTGAAATAGGGCAACCTTTAGGAAACAGTAATCACAACACAGTCTCATTTGAGATTGAATTAAAAAAACATAACTTTAAGGGGACAACAAAAACTCTTTATTTTAAAAGGGCAGATTTTAATGGTCTAAGGGCAGCAATACAAAGTATAGCCTGGGACTGAGAACTGGCAGGTAAAAATACTGAACATAAATGGACAACATTTAAATCCATACTAAATATACATACTGATCACCATATACCAAGTGGGAATAAAAGTAGAAGAAGTAAATCACAACCCATGTGGCTTAACAATGAATTAAAGATGAAGATGAGGAGTAAAACATAAGCATTTAAATTATACAAACAAGACAGAGACTGCTTTATGTAATTACAAGGAAATCAACAAGGCTTGCAAAAGGGCTATTAAACTGGCTAAAATCGAAAATAAAAAGTTAGTAGCAAAGGAGAAATATATTAATGGGAAGAAGGCCAGGAAGGAAGCTATAGGAACATTACGATGTGACACAGGCCATTTGATAAATAATGACCAGGAAAAGGCAGATGAGCTAAATGCTGTAGATTCTTTTCTTTGGTATACACAAGGGAGGTACCAGTGGTTAGGTCACTGCAACATATTGGGGCTACACTACCTTCACCAAATAACTGGTTAAAGCAAGAAGAAATCCAAAAGAAGTTTGTTAATAAAGCCCCGGGTCCTGATGGAACACATCCAAGGGTACTGAGGGAACTGGGCTCTGTTATAGTAAAACCATTATATCTAATTTGTCATGATTCACTCAACACAGGGTCTCTACCAGATGTCTGGAGAGAGGCAGAGGTAATGCCTATATTTAAGAAGGGAGCAAGAGCAATTATAGACCAGTGAGACTCACTTCTGTAGTGGGGAAGCTTTTAAAAGGGTTAATACGGGATAATATACAAGAATATGTCTATTTGAACAGGAATTTAAGTAGGAGCCAACATGGATTTATGAAGGATAGGTCATGTCAAACAAACTAATTAACTTCTGTGAGGAGGTTAGTAGGGACTTGGATCAAGGCAACTCAGTGGATGTAGTATATTTGGATTTTGCAAAGGCTTATGATACAGTGCCACATTGAGCAAACCAAGGGATACAGGAATTGCCATACATATTTGCTTATAGATTGAGAGCTGGCTAAAAGACAGGAAGCAAAGGGTTGTGGTAAATGGAACATACTCGGATTGGACTAATGTGGTAAGTGGGGTTCCTCAGGGTTCAGTATTAGGTCCCCTCCTTTTTAACATATTTATTTATGACTTGGAAGTGGGATTGGAGTGTGGTGTCTCCATTTTTGCTGATGATACAAAGTTGTGCAAGGTAATTAAATCAGAAAGGGATTTGCAAAAATTAGAGGAATGGGCATCTAAGTGGCAGATGAGATTTAATACGAATAAATGTAAATAAAGTTATCCATCTGGGAAGGAAAAATAGCCATGCAATTTATAATCTTAATGGAGCAAATCTAGGGGTATCAGATATTGAAAGGGATTTGGGAGTACTTGTGGACAACAGGCTAGGTAACAGTGCTCAATGCCAAGCAGCATCTGCAAAGGCAAGTAAAATATTAGCATGTATTAAGAAGGGTATAGAAGCCAGGGAAGCAAATATAATTCTGCCACTATACAAATCCCTAGTATGCTCTCATTTGGAATATGGAGTACAATTTTGGGCACCACTACATAACAAGGACGTTTTAGAGCTGGAAAAAGTACAGAGAAGGACTACAAAACTAATAAGGGAATGGAGGGGCTAAGTTATGAAGAAAGACTAACCAAATTAAAGGCGTAAAGGCGTCTAAGAGGGTATATGATTACCTTATATAAATACATCCAGGGTCAATACAAGGCTTTGTCAAGGGAACTTTTTGTGCCAAGAGGTTTTTAACTGACAAGGGGACATCCTTTGAGATTAGAAGTAAAAATATTTCACCTTAAAGAAAGAAAGGGGTTCTTCACAGTAAGGGTGATTAATCTGTGGATTTCTCTACCAAAGGAGGTTTTGATAGATAGCTTTAAAAGGGGATTGTATATATTTTTAAATAAAAAGGGCATTAAGGGCTATCCTGGATAAATAGAGAGGGAGTATTGATCCAGGGATGAATTCCATCGCAAGTATCTGGGGGCAGGAAAGGAATTTTATATTTGTTTCCCTGTTGAGACAATTGACAAAGTTTCACTGGGGTTTATTTTTTCTGTTTGCCTTCCTCTGGATAAATTAACAACAAATATTAAATAGGAATATTATTAATGTTCAGTGAATAATTAAAATAACTTGCTCCTTTTGTTATATCATTACAAGGATTCTTTATTTTTTTCTAATACAAGCAAGTATAGTCTAGCTCAGTGAATTGTGTTTTACATAAATTGTACAGAAATGAATATGCATTTAATGCACACCTATTAAGGAAAATGTAGCCATGATAATTCATACAATAACATTTCTTTACTCTTACCTCTGGAAACTGTGTTTTCTTTTTTTTATTTCTCATTTGTCACTCTGAAAATTAAAAAACAAAGGCTCAAAAGAACCCTGTATAATTATGGAAGACAATTATTAATAATTAGTTAACATATTACTTCAGTGACTTTTGTATGCTAATTAATTGCTAATTAATTAAAGAGGTTCCAATTTATGTTGTTTCCATTATTTTACTAATAAAGAGTTATTATTAACATCTTACATCAAAACCCAGAGTACAATAAATCAGGATAGATAGATAGATAGATAGATACAGTAGATAGATAGATAGATAAATAGATAGATAGATAGATAGATAGATAGATAGATAGATAGAGAGAGAGATAGATAGATAGATAGATAGATAGATAGATAGATAGATAGATAGATAGATAGATAGATAGATAGATACATAGATACATAGATAGATAGATAGATAGATAGATAGATAGATAGATAGATAGATAGATAGATAGATATTGTACCAGGTATTCTTTTTATACTAAAAACAATATTGCCATTGTCTTATAAGAAACTGTGCCTACAACTGCTTGTAGCTGGTCAAGTTTATTGTGTTGGTGTAGAATGAAATAAGTGAAATAGATAATCACCAGTCTCTCTGTCCCAGACAGAGTGACATCAGATATTGGTCAGACACAGGCTACAGTTTGGGAAGTTTCTTCAACTGCAAAACAGTTAACTTGTCTTACTTTCACACCATGTCTACGTTTTTTATTCAATGTTTTGCCCCTACATTTGTAAATTGTTTTGATAAGACAGAATTAACAGAGGTAGTTAGTACTTTAATCTTTTACACTGACTGGTTCTCATATAGTTCATTCATGGCCCAATATTTCTTGCATTGATTCATTAACATGCAACTTATCCTCATATATACAGTGCCTTGCAAAAGTATTCACCCCCACCCTCCCCCCTTGGCATTTTTCATGTTTTGTTGCCTCACAACCTGGAATTAACATGGATTGTTTGAGGATTTGCATCATTTAATTTACAGAGCATGCCGACAACTTTGATGATGTTTTTTTTTTATTGTGGAGCAAACAATCAGGGCTTTGACTAGGCCATTCCAATACATTTACATGTTTCCCTTAAACCACTCAAGCATTGCTTTAGCAGTGTGTTTGGGGTCATTGTCCTGCTGGAAGGTGAACCTCCGTCCCAGCCTCAAATCACGCACAGAGTGGTACAGGTTTTGCTCAAGAATATCCCTGTATTTAGCACCATCCATCTTTTCCTCAACTCTGACCAGTTTCCCAGTCCCGGCTGCTGAAAAACATCCCCACAGCATGATGCTGTCACCACCATGTTTCACTGTGGGGATGGTGTTCTTTGGGTGATGTGATGTGTTGGGTTTGCGCCAGACATAGCGTTTTCTTTGATGGCTGAAAAGTTCAATTTTAGTCTCATCAGACCAGAGCACCTTCCTCCATACATTTTGGGAGACTCCCACATGCCTTTTCGCAAACTCAAAACGTGCCATTTTGTTTTTTGCTGAAAGTAGTGTCTTTCTTCTGGCCACTCTACCATAAAGCCCAACTCTGTGGAGCGTACGGCTTATTGTTGTCCTATGTACAGATACTCCAGTCTCTTCTGTGGAACTCTGCAGCTCCTCCAGGGTTACCTTAGGTCTCTGTGCTGCCTCTCTGATTAATGCCCTCCTTGCCCGGTCCGTGAGTTTTGGTGGGCGGCCGTCTCTTGGCAGGTTTGCTGTTGTGCCATGTTCTTTCCATTTGGTTATGATAGATTTGATGGTGGTCCTAGGGATCATCAAAGATTTGGATATTTTTTTATAACCTAACCCTGACTTGTTCTTCTCAACAACATTGTCCCTTACTTGTTTGGAGAGTTCCTTGGTCTTCATGGCCGTGTTTGGTTAGTGGTGCCTCTTGCTTAGGTGTTGCAGCCTCTGGGACCTTTCAAAAAAGGTGTGTATATGTAATGACAGATCATGTGACACTTAGATTGCACACAGGTGGACATCATTTCACTAATTATGTGACTTCTGAAGGTAATTGGATGCACCAGAGGTTTTTATGGGCTTCATAACAAAGGGGGTGAATACATACGCACATGCCAATTTTCTGTTTTCTCTTTCTGAAAAAAATAGCTTTATGTATATATTTGTCTCATTTCACTTCACCAACTTAGACTATTGTGTTCTGATCCATCACATGAAATTCAGATTAACAAAACATTGAACTTAAGGCTGTAATGTAACAAAATAGGTAAAAAGTCAAGGGTGGTGAATACTTTTGCAAGGCACTGTAGATGTATTCCTACAACCACTTGTAGTCAACCTAAGAACCTTTACTCTGGATACTATGCACATTTTAAACATGGTTTCAGCCCCTGTGTGGATCAGAACCAGGTTCTGGGCGTGCCCAACTGAAGCAGTGATTGTGACAGCCCCCGATAGGAAAAAGAGCATATGGAGGTCTCTCATAGTTTCTGGACTTACACTGGTAAACTTTTGTAGATTACTATAATGAACCTACAGTATAATTAACACATTGTATGCTTTTCATTGTAATACCATAACAGAATATCATCCTTATCAAAGTGTGTTATTTAACAGTGAAGTACTGAAGTGTTTGTATGTGAAAGTTAAACATTTTGCAAAACTCTGAAAACTAGTAGCAACAGATTTATCAATTGGTAAAACATTTTTTTTTTCTTTAAGACATCTGCTTGTAGTTTCTTACAGTTTATGTTTGTATTATCTGCTGTCAAATAATGTGGGTATAAAAATCCATATTAGCTGTAGCCTAGAATAAAAAGGGAGCCTGCACTTTGCTATTTAACCTATCCAGTCGTTGTTTTTTGTTAACCCACCAGTCAGGATTTCTTACCCTGTCTGCCAAACTAAACTGAAAAGCACCATTTGCCACATTTGGCAGTAAAAGAGATTAAAAAAAAAAAAAAACATCCATGGAATGTGAAGCTGGTTGTGAAATAAAATAAAGAACCTGCTCTTCCTTATCCTATACTTTTGTTTAACATCACGGTATGATTGCACCCGTTTCTAGGAATGCTGCTCTCATGAATAAATCCATTATCCATCTGGTTACATTGTTTTCTCATTTTTTCTTTGCAGAGGAATAAAATACATTCATAAAGAAGAAAAATGATGGTTTATATTTTTACAACATGCAGACACGACAGGCATATTTAAGCATTCATTTTCAAGTACACTAAGATTGCCACAATTCTCACACCGAAATGACCTTGAATTTCATGTAAACAAAGATTTAAAGAAATACCCAGACTTTGAATTTTTCAGCTAGGACCATATATTAGCATAATGCATGACATGTCCAGATATTCTGGGAAATAGATTGCAGCGCTCATATGCATACAGAAATAGAATGATTGAATCTTTAGCAACACAAAAACAGTAAAGAAGCAAATTGATGGGTTATGAAATTCCATCTAATGCCAAGTACCATACCTAAGCAAATAGTGTTAGAACACTGATTCAATAAGTAAACAATATCTCATTTATTTTTTGCATTAAGCAAAAAACATAATTAATCGTTAAAAATCAGTGGATCATCTAATAAATTCATTCATTTGTGCAATGAATAAATGAATCCACAAAAATGTTGAACTACTCTTATTAAATTATGTTCAACTGTTGCAGCATTCTTTATGTGAACAATGGCTGAGGCAACATCCGAAAGGTATTTCCAATAAAGGGATATTCAGTGGGATGAAAGCTGCTCAGCTACTTAATACTGTGCACATCAAAGACACTTCTATAAAACGCTTGCTGCGTGTCCACTGTCTATGCTAATGACATTATTCATAGAGAACAACTACTGCATTCAAGAGAACAAATTAAACCTATCCTTTATGCCTATGAAACAAATCCAGTAAAAACATCTGCCTTAGCATAATGTTATAAAATGTACAGCTAATTACCTGCTCGTCATGCAAGCAGACACAATTTTTAGACTCTTATCTTAAAAACGCCAAATTATTCCTTAATAAGAGGACAACATATTTCCCATGTACCCCTGCTGCGAGCAAAAGGATTGCTCATGCTGCTAACATCAAAATGTGTGTTTTCTGTGTGTGCTCCAAGTTCAAACCCTTTCAAATTATCCCTGGTAAATGTCCACATTTAATATCGCAACTTCTAACACTACACATTCAGCTACAGTAGTCAAAATGTGCATAATATAATCACATTTTCTGCAATACCATGGTAAACAATTCTATCTAGTGTGACTCGATTAGTACTGAGAGCAATACCATGCAGCATTGAGCGTCGAACTCTAAAAGGTGCCAGAACTTCAAATTTAACAAAAGATAGCGAGATATATATATCAATTTTGTTTTTCTCTACATTAGGACACATCATTTGTGATGTCATTACAGTGTACAGCGTGTGATCAGATTTTATGGATATATAATTGCGAAATGAAGTGAAAATGTGCAATTACAACTGATACTGTAGCAAAAGGACTATGTAACTACACAGAAAGTGTCTGTTAGTTCTACATGATTTGTTTCGGTTGAATGCTGAATAAATGCTATTTTCCAAAACTTGCTTAGCAATCTGGGCAAACGTCCAAATTTTGGTGTTTTTTGCCTAGAGTCCACTGGAAAATGTTTATATGCAAAGCAGTGTTTTGATCTCGCCAAAATTGTTTTAATTTGTGATAGGCATACAAATTGAGATATTATATTACAATACTGTATACCAGCAGTGTGCATGGCTGCGCAGCCAAAAGAAGATCATGGATGGTCTATAGAAGTGAGAAGACTTTGTTTTACAGCCACGCACTGGAAATGTACAGCTGCACAGGAATGTCACATAGCCAAGTCATTTACAGGCTAAAACAATAAAACAGGTGCATGAAGAAGGAATTCACCAGTTATACATAACTTCAAGATAAACCACAAGAAACAAAATACAAATAGTCAGTAAAACTTACAAACACTTTGCAGATTTATTGTATTAATATCGTATGCTCCAACATATGCTTGTTTAAAGGTCTTGATGTCCATCAAATATATGATTTTGTTAAAAGAAAAATATTGTTTACAGGAAATATAATGATCAATAAAGGTAACGTTATTATTACTTAAGCTAGCATTTAGTTATTAAGAAGATATTTGGAACAACTTTAGTAGTGCATTTGTTCCTCTACACCAAGGTCTATGTGTGAAATTATAGGAACATGTAAGTGAGTATATAAAGGCTAACGCATGAAATCCTTATTATCTATTACAATAATGTGGTGCAAAATGTGCAAAATGTTACAGGCTTTTAATTGATTAGGCACCAGCTGTTTGTTTTTGTCTTGATTTTATAAATTGTGTGTTTTAGGTTATGTTTTGTATCATCACAACTGGGCACTCAAAGGTCTCAATAATGTAGATGTCACAATATTCTTGCTAAGCCTTAAGCCGCTTCATCAAAACGAAATATGAGCTTCCAGATTTGGGTACTCATAATAAATTACCAATAATCAATAGATGGGTGAAGTATATTTTCCTCAGAGGTGTTTTTCTGCCTTTGCGTGGGGTGGAATTTTTAAAATGTAGGGCTCTCAGAAAGACTTCAGAGAAAACTTTAACGAGATTGGATATTGTTATGGGAGACATGTGATAGTCATTTTTAAAATATTTATGGGACAGGCTTATAAAGGACATTTAGAGCACTCAGTTGGTATTTCTTAGAGGTTAGATTTCCAAGTGAACTTCACTTGGTTCAGTTTTTACAGGAGCCATGGAATGGAGGCAGGGCCATATTTACATATTGGTTAAATGGGCTGCAGCCCAGGGTGGCACTTTTTTAGGGTGGCAAAACTCAGCTATTTGTGTTTTGTATTTTATGGGAAGCCCTCTCCCACCACATGTCCCCTAGGCACCCAGCCCATGCCCTTTAGGCCCCCCTGGAGTCCCTCACCCTCACTAGAAACCCCCTCTCTTACCCTGATCGGTGGAAGTAAATCTCTGCTTGTCTTATGCGCCTCCCCTGCCGCCGCATCTATCTGCAGAGGCCGGGAGTCACGTGACATCATTTAAGACTTCCTGCCTCTGCAGTTAGACACGCAGGCAGGGGAGGCACAGAAGACACAAAGAGATTTACTCCCACCAATCAGGGTAAGGGACATGGGCTGGGTACCTTGGGGACATAGGGTGGGAGAGGGCTTCCCATTAACAAAAATACACAAATAGCTGATATTCAGAAAAAAAAATCAATTAGGTTGCACCAATTTTTATATATAGATAGTATCTCACAAAAGTGAGTACACCCCTCACATTTTTGTAAATATTTTAATATATCTTTTCATGTGACAACACTGAAGAAATGACACTCTAATACAATGTAAAGTAGTAAGTGTACAGCCTGTATAACAGTGTAAATTTGCTGTCCCCTCAAAATAACTCAACACACAGCCATTAATGTCTAAACCGTTGGCAACAAAAGTGAGTACACCCCTAAGTGGAGATGCCCAAATTGGGCCCAAAGTGTCAATATTTTGTGTGGCTACCATTATTTTCCAGCACTGCCTTAATCCTCATGGGCATGGAGTTTACCAGAGTTTCACAGGTTGCCACTGGAGTCCTCTTCCACTCTTCCATGATGACATCACTGAGCTGGTGGATGTTAGAGACCTTGCACTCCAAGGGAGGGGATCGTGTTCTGCTTCAGTATGTCACAGTACATGTTGGCATTCATTGCTCCCTCAATGAGTAGCTCCCCAGTGCCGGCAGCACTCATGCAGGCCCAGACCAAACATATATACACATATGTCTATATGTGTATATATGTTTTCTATAATATGTTGTGTTGATTCCCCCTATATGCATTTACCTGATGATGTCAGATGCTGCCTTCACTCTCTCTGCATCGCTATTTAAGTGCAAACTGAGGGTTTCATCTCATACCAGTATTTTTGTGTTCTTTGTGCCTTATCCATTTATCTGTCATTTAGGGATTATTTCAACTACCTTTCCTCAGTATAGATGTATACTTTTAGAGGTGGGAGTATCATGGTCTGGGCCTTTATGAGTGCTGCCGGCACAGGGGAGCTACAGTTCATTGAGGGAACCATGAATGCCAACATGTACTGTGACATACTGAAGCAGAGCATGATCCCCTCCCTTCAGAGACTGGGCCACAGGGCAGTATTTCAACATGATAACAACCCCAGACACACCTCCAAGGTGAACACTGCCTTGCAAAAGAAGCTGAAGCTAAAGGTGATGGACTGGCCAAGCTTGGCTCTAGACCTAAACCCTATTAAGCATCTGTGGGGCATCCTCAAATGGAAGCTGGGGGAGTGCAAGGTCTCTAGCATCCACCAGCTCTGTGATGTCATTATGGGGGAGTGGAAGTGGACTCCAGTGGCAAACTGTGAAGCTCTGATGAACTCCATGCCCATGAGGGTTAGGGCAGTGCTGGCAAATAATGGTGGCCACACAAAATATTGACACTTTGGGACCAATTTGGACATTTCCACTTAGAGGTGTACTCACTTTTGTTGCCAACAGTTAAGACATTAGTGGCTGTGTGTTGAGTTATTTTGAGGGGACAGCAAATTTACACTGTTATACAGGCTGTACACTTACTACTTTACATTGTACCAGAGGGTCATTTCTTCAGAATAAAAAGATATAAAAAAATATTTACGAAAATGTGAGGGGTGTGTGTGATATTCATTTAACTTACGGTGGAAGCTGATTTAATGTCATAAATGTAATAATTGCAGAATAAAGATGCCATCAGTACGATGTAAGTTAATTCACTTATTATTATGATTATTATTATAATTAACCCCTTGATTTCCACAGGGCGGCAAATCATTATAGCCCTACAGTGTCAAAACTCTTAAATACGCCCATTATGGAGGCCATAGTTATTAGTGGCAGAAGAGGGTCAGATTACCAGATATTATTATTACTTTAATAATGTTGATTTAGTTTCACGTACTCCAAGCAGCATGAAAAATATAAAGGTGTGGGGAACAAAGTGCTCCACCCTCTGATAGTACAAATCAATTGAATTTATAAAAAATTAGCGCATATATAAAATAAATAAAAACACTCATATTTTCCAATCTCACTGCAGGAGGTATATGAATAGTAGAAATAAATATCCACATGTAGAAGGCATCGTAAATACTTCCTCTATGCTTCTTGAAATGTATATGTGAATAAAGTTTTGGTGTAAGCAGGGAATAATATTCTTAGCCCAATTATTATCAACAGTTTCGAAGCCTCTCTTGGGTCACCCTACCTCCTTATCACTATAATGGCTGTTAAACCACTAATCTAGTAATGTAAGGTAAAGCTGAATCATTTAGGAACATTTACAGAATGTCCACAAACAATTAGGTACGCATGAATACACGTCGCTTTTCACACTATTTAAACCTCCATGGACGTTCTACCATTTGCAGCAACATACTTTACGTTCTTTGGATGCTTCCTAACATACTTGTTACTAGGTAACATCTGGACCAATCAAAATACAGCTGCTGGCAAAGGAAGTGCGTTCTCAGCCTATTAGAATCGAGTCAATTTGTAAACCAATTGGGTGGCTCAAAAAATGAGACTGCAGCTCCACAGTGAAAGGAGCAATATATAAAAAGAGGAAATAATCTTATAAAAAGGCTCTTATAAAAAGGCAGGAAGTAATTAATCAAATAATATTAATATTAATTAAATAAGGACAGGTATATAAGGACATATATTCACTATTAATTATAATTCCTTCATATATACAACTTATACAAAACAATATATTTTAAAACTCATACAAAACAATATATATTGTAAAAATAGTGTCTTAGACCAATAATGGTACTTCCAATATAGGAAATCAGATATAATAAAAATAAAAATTCTGTATATAAAGCTTTTTACTCACAGGGCTGACTCTAAAAACATAAAATAGCCATCAAAAAATTGTTTATAATAACGGGATATTTATATATAGGAGTATGTGTGTATATATAGCTAGAAATAGAAGATACACATACCAGACAAGTGTAAAAATATAATAAATATTTGATAAAAAATCCTATATAAAAATTGGTTAATTAATACACATATGATACTTCATATGGCAAGTAAACATTATAATAATTCACATAAAATATTTAGTTATTTCTAAGAGATATATGAAAAATAAAAAATAAACCACAATTATAAACCAGATATATGTCTAATATGTGAACAAAATGGTAATTGTCAATCATGAAGTACTTTTATCCTAGGTAATAAATATTGATTGCTTTCATCCTAACATTAAATAGTGTATGTAAAATAATACCAGCATTTTAAAAAGACCATAGAACATGTACCAAACCATAAATATACAGTATATGTGTAATTAGGATCATAAAGGCAAGATGAATTATGATCCTTTAAAGACTGTTAAGTCTATACTCCTATGTAGCCCTTCTGATTAGAGGGAAACAAGCGAGTGGATCCATTTAGTTTCAAGTTGTATCAGTTTTAGGAGCCTATTTTTATATATATTTTAGATCTCTATTGTGTTCTAAAACTACCTGTACCAAAAGACATGGTTCAAGACTCCTTATTCTACATTACACTTATGTTCCCAGAACCAAGTTTTTAAAGATCTCTTTGTGAGATCTACATATTGTTTACGACAAGTAAATGTGTAAACAACGTATGTAGACATGTACTCAGATTTTATTTTAAAACATTTCACCTTTGTTTGTATCAACCTCCTGAGCTATTTGTATCTGGATCAAGAAGCCACGGTCAGAACCAAACATGGGACAACAGAATGGTTCAAGATAGGAAAAGGTGTGCGACAAGGTTGTATATTGTCACCTTATTTATACCACTTATATGCAGAGTACATCATGCGTAAAGCAGGGCTGGATGAGTCCAAAGCCAGAATCAATATTGCTGGAAGAAACATCAACAATCTCAGATACGCCAATGATACTACTTTGATGGCTGAAAGTGAGGAGGAACTAAATGACCTATAAATGCAGGTAACATTTAAAAAAAGTGCAAAAGCTGACTGCTGCTCAATGTTAAAGAGGTGTTAAAGATCATGGAAAACAGATGGGGAAGAAGTGGAGACAGTAACAGATGTTATTTTCCTGGGATCCAAGATCTCTTCAGATGGAGACTGTAGCCATGAAATTAAAAGACGTTTGCTTCTGGGGAGGAAAGCTATTGCAAGTCTGGACAAGCTATTAAAAAGTAAAGACATTACACTATCAATAAAGGTCTGCATAGAACTATGGCATTCCCAGTATTAACCTACGGATACGAGAGCTGGACCTTAAAGAAGGCTGAGCTCCATAGAATTGATACCTGGTGTTGGCAAAAACTGCTTAGAGTCCCTTGGACTAAGAGAAGAACCAATACATCAATACTTCAGGAAATCAAGACAAACTGTTCACTGAAAGCTATGATCATAAGGCTGAAGCTCAAATATTTTCACCATATCACGAGAAGACAGGATTCCCTAGAAAAGACTCTAATACTGGGAAAGATTGAAGGCACAGGAAGAAGGGGATGACCAAGGCGGAGATGGATACATTTCTAATCCAGTTGTTTGATTTACATTAATTTGGCTTTTTTGATTTACTAGGTGCCAGTATATTCCTAAGATTGGTATTTTTCCTAAATATGATGATTGGTATATCTTTCAGAATCTCATCCTGCATTGTTGCATGCCATAGCTCTTTGAAAGCTCTTCGAAATATTTAGAAATTCTCTTAGCTACCTTATTGTATCTTGTAATTTCCTTTAATAAGAGCCATCCTTTTTAGTTCTTTAGTTCTTTTATAAGCCTCCATCACTATTTTATTTTCATACTCATTGTTCTTTTAACTTTCTAAATAAAACCTCACTCTCCTGTTTCAAATCTGATTCCTTAGTACAATTACTCTATATTCTTCGGAATTGGCCGGAATTGACATATATAGCTGTGGATCTGCGTTTGCAATGTTGGTAATCTAACTTGGGGCCTAGGGCCGCCTGCGAGCCTCGTGAAGCAAGCAAGCCGTTATGGGCCGTAACCGCGAGGCACGCAGGACTTAGGCTGCAATGAGGCTGCAATGAGTGTGCCAAAGGCGCTCATTGCACTGCAAGGCGAGCAGTTAAGGCACGAGGGACTTAGGAACCGAAGCACATACTTTGACTGTGGGCCTCGGACGACTTTAACGGCCAAACCACAGAACTCCAAACAGCTGCTAAAAACAACAATTATGCCTCAAATTAACTTAGACACCCACACACACCACAGGGGGATAGCCAGGGAGCCTGTGAGTAAGGTTGCAACTTAATTTGAGGCATATTTTGTGTTTTTTTCACAAACGAAAATCGACTAAGTGAGAAAAAAATGGAGGCGAAAAAACATAATTACCAGGAAAATGAGGGCGAAGAACGTAAAACAAGGACGAAGGATGTAAAAAGGAGCTCAAAGAAGTAACAATTAAAGCAAGGCAGTAACACTGAATCCAAGGCAGTAACAGTTAACTCAAGGCAGTAACACTTAACCCAGGGCAGTAAAACTTAACCCAAGGCACTTATAGTAACAGTTATCGCAACGCCCCTAAACTACATGGGAGGGAGAGGCTCACAATGAGCACTGCAGGGCTTGTGATGAGCGCCTAAGGTGCTCATCGTGGGGCCTTAAGTACACAGGGAAGAGGCTCACAATGAGGACCTCAGAGGGGCCATATCCTCGCATTGCCAGGCTTACAATTTTACTCCTGTCATTTTTGATGGGCAAGTTCTTATTCTATTAATATCCATAGGTTTTGTACATAGTTTTTAAATAATCCCTCTATTGTTGCCCATAAAAATCCCATCTAGAAAGGGAATATTCTTATCATCTGAATTCATCGTAAATTTAAGGTTTATAGTATTTAAATTTATATATTTAAAACATTATTACCTTTTTGTTACTATAGTTAAAATTTTACTATATTAAATAATTATGATGTCATTAATGAATTGGTGCCACGGAGACAATGTTTTTAGAGTAAGTGTTGTTATTCCTAATATGAAGATATTCCCAAAGCAAGTAAAGATTAGCAAAACAAGAGCAAAGTTAGTCCCCATAGTAGACAACCCTTTTAATGGCTTCTCCTGAGATCATCCAAGTGAACAGTGCTTTTAAAAAAAGCTGCAAGCCCTGAAAATAACATAACCGTTACCACTAACTGGATGATTGTTTTTACCCACTACACTACACATGAGATAAGTGTCAACAGGATTATATAGGAACTGATGACATCTACATGAGGTTGGACGTTAGTCTTTTTGTTCCTCACTTATATAAGGGACTGTGTTTACTCCTCACTGGACTTTTATTATTCTCAATACAGAAGATATATGTATTATTTTTTACCCCTTAGAGTACAGTATTTATGCAGACCTTAATATAGTTCAGCAGCATGATTTAGGATTTGAGTCTAACAATTTTATTTGTAGTTACTACTGGGTTCAGTAGAAGACACTGTCGCCTTTTATAGACCATTATTACTGAGTGTTGATACTTTGATTAGAAATTTGATTTAACTGCTCACATTGTTGTACTGAGTGATTTACACTATAATATATCTACCTTTTATAATTATTACCTACATGCAAACAAAGTATGTGGGATAGAGATGCTTTAGAAAATGTAACCTTTGTAGTATTTATTCCCATCTCCCTTTTATTTTTAAAATATAATAAATTCTATGTTTTAAATACCCTATACCCCTTTTTGGCTAGTATTTTGACCATAACATAACAGGCCTGTGTTTCACTAGATCCTGCTACAGGGACTTGGGATGTGTTGCTTCTACTTCTTACAGACTACTTAATAGCGCAGATGTGCAACATCAGTAAGCAGATGTTCTAAATGCCAAAGCAGTTAGTGATGAATGTTTCCATAGCTAGTGATGCAAGCATTGGCTTCCTTTATGATATCTACTGGGAGTTAGGCCCTGCAAGCAATCAGCGGGAGCTCACCTGCAGCTGGGAGTTAGGCCCTGCAAGCAATCAGTGGGAGCTCACCTGCAGCTGGGAGTTAGGCCCTGCAAGCAATCAGCGGGAGCTCACCTGCAGCTGGGAGTTAGGCCCTGCAAGCAATCAGCGGGAGCTCACCTGCAGCTGGGAGTTAGGCCCTGCAAGCAATGAGCGGGAGCTCACCTGCAGCTGGGAGTTAGGCCCTGCAAGCAATCAGCGGGAGCTCACCTGCAGCTGGGAGTTAGGCCCTGCAAGCAATCAGCGGGAGCTCACCTGAAGCTGGGAGTTAGGCCCTGCAGGCCATGCAGAAAGCAAAAGGGAGCAGTCTGAATGCAGCTGGTGTACCTGAGAGTGTGGAGCAAACACAAGGCCTGTCTGAGGTAGAAATAGCTGAGGCTGCAGAAAATGCTGAAGCTTTGGAGGCCTTTGAAGCAGAAAGTGATCTTAATATTGGAGAGACTCCCCCCAACGCTGAGCCTTCAGCGGATCAGATGAACCATCCCAGCCCCAGCAGTCAGCATGGAGTTCCAAGCGCAAAGGTACAGCTTTGAATACTTTGTTTCCTGGTGTCTCACCGCAGAAATGTGGTGAGACTCCATTATTGTGGACAGGAGGATATACCAGACAGAACTGTTGGAGGGAAAGACTTGCTCTAAGTGTCTCTTGGTTTCCAGCCTAATTAAGTGTATGATTTGTTACATGTTCCTAATAGCAGGGATTATGAGATAAGTATTAAAACCACAGAAGGACTGGAGACATTTTGGTACCGATATCAGGAAGCCAAATATAACCCAGAATGGGAATGTTTCAGAGCCTTTCAGGTGTCTCGCCCCTGAACTGCTGAAGTTTTTGTAACTTTTGATATTGAAACTGTGGCACAAGAAGACAAAAGCGACCCACAGAGATGTATAGACTCAGAAGGGTTTGGGAATGGAGGCTAAATCTGTGGTACAGAAATAACATGGCCTGTCACCTCCCAAACTGTGTGTATATTGGGAGAGATCGTTGGAGATGTTTCTACTGGTGACAACCAAAAAAGTGCTTCAAATGTGATTCCACCAGACACCTGAGTGCTGCTTGTGATAAAATCTGTGTTCTCAGTGCAGTAAAACAAGACATCACAGCTCTGCATGTGACAAAGACATTGTGTGTAATCTCTGCTATGAAGGTGGACATTATTTTAGGTATTGCCCTGAAGCAGAGCGCAATAGAAGATAAATCCCAAAGGAGCAAGATGGGCAACCTGTTCTGAACCCTCAGGAGAACCTAAGCCAGAGACATGCACCTCCTACAAGAGATGAGAATGTGACAACCACAAGGAAAGAGACAAATAGTGTTTCACAAACTGATACATCTGCTGATAATGGAAGCCGAACCTAAGTGCTGATGGAGGCAAATCCAATGGTGAGGAGGGGGAATAGAAAACTATTTCAAAAACTAACAAGGCCACTAAGGACCATGTGACAAGCAAAGGTGTTTAATCTACTGAAAACACAATTCCTAAACCTGATGGACTTACTTTAGAAAATAAATATGATGCACTAAGTGAAAAAAAGCTGGGGAGATATAATGGAGGACTCTGATCAAGATTTATCTGATTATCAGCTCTCTCAGCAGGAAGGGACTCATCAGGAAATACTTTGGATATTGATATGGCTGAACTCTCTAATAAAAGTTTTTTACCAGCAGAGACCTCACAAAAAGGGAAAAGGTAGAGTAAAAAGAAACGGTGAACACTATTATCACTATGTGCTGAACAAACACTATTCCAGAGTGTCCTCTACCACTTAGTGTTGCTACAGTAAATGCGTTCACCATAAAGACCAGAAGAACAAGGACTGAAGCATTTTAAATTCTGAACTCATTTAATTTTGATGTATTCTTTTTGCAGGAAACAAGATTGTCCACTACCAATTATGTATATATCTGTAGGAAAGACTGGATATGGGGTGCATCCTTCTGGTCTTTTGGACCTGATAAATGTGTTGGGGTTGGAATTATATTTAAAAATATATGTATGTCTAGTAAAATTGTTGACGTAATGCCAGGAAGGTGTCTCTTGTTAGATACAAGTATTGAACATTAACATTTATGGCCCTCAATACTTGTTTTCTTTAGTAAGACCATATCTTCACACTGCAAGAATAGTAGTATTTGAAGGTGATTTCAACTGTGTATCTTATGTTCAAGACAGAGGTAGGCTAAAGGATCGTATTCAGTATGATTCACATCTTTTAAATAAGATATATGCACTGAAGCTGATTTAGTGGATGAGTTTAAATCCCAAAACCCTGATATTCCTGGTTACACCTATATAAGGAGATGTTAAAAGCCGAATAGACAAAATCTATGCGAAAAAACATACTATATTTAGTGATGTTTTTGTGAGACCTTGTTGGTGTCACCCTAAATATTGAGGTGTCGATCTTATCTGGGCCAGGATACTGGAAATTTAATTCAAATATTCTCAAATATGACAAAATGGTGTCTATGTTTAAAAGTTTGATAGAGGCAAGACTATCCATTATGGGGATGAATGATAATGCTGGTATGTGGTGGGAAAAGACAAAACAAGAAATTAAGAATGTATTTAAGAGAGAGGCAGGTATATCTCACAGTGATAATTATAAAAAATATCTGTCATGTAGGGTCCAGTTGTGTCAAGCCTTATCTGCACTTCAGAGAGGTCAGGAGGTAAACTCAGAGTATATAAACCAAATTAAGTAGAATGAGAGAACTCCAATATGACTGTCTCTCTTCGCTAACGCATGAGGGGGAATGTGGAGTCTTTAAACTGTTTTCACCTAATATGTTTGAGCAATGTAAGGAAAGGAAGTATAAGAGAGTAATGACAGAACTACAGTATGGGATGAAAGTCAACAAACTACTACACACCCTAAGAAAATCTTTGATTTTGCAAACTCCTTGTTTAATGGGAAAAAAACATCAATAAATGTCAGATCCAGAGAATATTAAACCAGATAGAGACTCCTAAACTGGATTCAAATCTCATCGCCACCATGGGGGACCCAATCACAGTATCTGAGGTACAGGCAGCTATAAAGTCTCTGGAAAAGATGAAAGCTCCAGGTTCTGATGGGTTAACATCAAAATTTTATCAGTTTTTAGTAAGTTGCTGAGCCCAATCCTATGTGAAGTATATAATGTTTTACTGAATGAAACAGGATTATCATTTTCACAGTCTCTACTAATGTACAAAACGAGTGATAGAAGAAACATTAGAAACTGGCACCCAATTACTTTACTTAACACAGATTATAAAATCCTTGCTAAGATTCTGTGTGTTCAGTTGGGGTCTGTGGCTGAGTCGTTGATAAGTCCTGACCAGTCCTGTGGTATACAGGGGAGACAGATTGCAAACTCCCTCATTACAGTGAGAGAGACTTTTGAGCGAGCGAAAAGTGGAGCTTTATGTTTCTAGATCAGAAAAAAGCTTTTAATCGAGTTAATCATTTGTATCTCTTCTCAGTATTAAAAAAATATGGAATATCAGAGAAATTTGTGTCCTGGCTTAAAATTCTCTATAGAAATACTGAGGGGAGATTAATTATAAATGGATGGATTGGAGAAAGTTTTCCCATAAGATCAGGCGTACGTCAGGGGTGTCCCCTTAGTCCCATATTGTATGTTTTTTCTATTGATCCATTTCTAAGGAGGATTGAGATCAATAAAAATATCCTGCAAGCCCCAATAATTCATATAAAGTGTATTGCTTATGCTGAGGATTTATTAGCTTTTGTGAATTCTAGAAATTCACATGATAATTTACTTGTAGTATGGTAAATTTTCCAAGATCTCAAATTCCCAAATGAATTACAGTAAAACTGTGGCTTTTTGTAATGGAGAACCAGGAGAACAAGTTTATTCTTCCTCCAGGTATAGAAACTGACAGTGAAAATGTTAGTATCCTGGGGATTATATTTAGTAATTTAAATTCAGGGGAACTAAATTGGGAAGAAAAACTAAATATATGTAAAACAAAGGTCATGAGATGGAAGCAATGGAAACTCTCATTTGACAATAGAGTTAGGATTGTTAAATGATTTCTGCTGCATATCTTTGTCTACCTAAGCTTTGTGTTTCCACCTCCTGAGAAAGCTGTGATAAGCTTAAGTAGCCTTTTCTAGATTCAGATGCTTTGGGGAAACAGGTTAAATCTAGCAAGCAGGAATATTACATGTTGGCCAAAAAATAACTGAGGCCTAAATATGATAAATCCAGAAATATTTTTTAGTTTGATATTTATGTGTTTTAATTTTCAAAGTATGTTTCACGACAGGCAAAGTGGAGTGGTTCCTTTAAAGCCTGGTTATCAATATTTGAGCAATGGTTTTGTAGTGGAGTTATTAAAAGGCTCACACAAAATATAGGATATTTACCATCATATGTGATACAGACAGTTAAAATTGTCAGGAAATAAAAAAATCACAAAAAGGGAAATCAAACAATTATCAAGTAAACACATTTATAAATTAGTACTGGACAGAGCATCACCCAAA
Source organism: Discoglossus pictus (assembly GCA_027410445.1). Lineage (NCBI taxonomy): Eukaryota > Metazoa > Chordata > Amphibia > Anura > Alytidae > Discoglossus > Discoglossus pictus. Next base: position 158,708,106 of record CM050163.1, read on the forward strand.
CTAGACCTCAAGTACTGTCCTGAGTCTAATCATTGTCAAGTCTCACAACAGCTAAATGACGCCAGATTACCCCCCAAAACAAAGGATTTATCGTGGTTATTGTTCCATGGCAAAATGTATGTAAGGCTTAAACTTAAAATATAGAAATATCGATGACAGGAGTTGTCCGAGACACCTGTAATGACATAGAGACAATGGAGCATTTACATTTAGATTGCACAAGTTCTGTAGCAGTTTGGAATAAGATAGCTGATTTTTTTTAAATTCCAGTCTTTAAAAATCAATGTTATTCTTAAATATCTTATGGGTTGTTTTCAGAAAATATAACTGCCTTTCTTCACAGAACACTATGGCTAGTAAACATACTATGGGCCTCATTCTATTATCGGCCATAGGAGATGCGGGGCCGCAAGGACCGGCCGCAAGCTATTTGCCTATTCTATTCCCTTCCGGCCGGGGACTCCGGCAGGCTTGCGGCCGGCGCCTTGTTATCCCTTGCGGCCGCTTCGCCGGAGGCAAGCCTTTGATCTTAAACGGCCGCAAGAGTTTTGGCCGCAAGCAAATCCCGGTTGCTATTCAATTGCTCCGGGAACCATCTCTGCAAGGCTAAAACCGAGCCGCAGCTTACTTGCAGCAAAAAGGTCCCGCAGGCACACAAATAAGCACATAATACAGCCATCCTGCACTCTGAGGAGACTATAAAGTGATTGTAGGTGTTAGCATTCATAGCACAACATTCCCCTACACTCAAATCCGTAAATATTTTTTGTTTTATTTATGTCAAATATCCATGGAAAAAGTCCAGAGGGCTTTGAGCACCTCAGACCCGCCCACGCTGTGGCCGGAAAATAAACAGTTAATGTAATCTCAGATTTGGGCTGATGTGCAAGCTTGAGAGGGGGTTGCTATTAATCCTCATGTCCCCCATTATGATCCCTAGCATTTACAGAGCTTTACAATGCCGTCTTGAATATATATTTGCATTTAAAGATTTCTGAGCTTACGGCCGGTTGCAAGATATACAGCCGTCCGTAAGGGGATATCCTTGCGGCGCCGTCTATTTGAATTGCAAGTTAACGGGAGCTCCGCAAGGAATCGCAGCTTTGCGGCCGATTTACGGCCGATAATAGAATGAGGCCCTAAGTGTCTACCACCTATGGAATGCCAGATGTGCTTTTTCTATTAGGAGACATGTAATTCCAGTAAATGTAATAGCTGAAAATGTCATACAAGACTTAAAAAATATTCATAAGAGAGAATATGAACAAATTTTGGAAAGGTTTATTTTTGCAAATAAAAATGGATCAGTTTGTATTGTATTCATTGTATTGTAAAAATGTGTACCTATTTGTAAATAGTCTTTTTTATTTAAATGCATTTTAAAGATTCCCAAGAGCAATTAAAATTCTGAAAAAGTTCTCCACATTCGGCTTTTAGTCTCAGAGTATGCCTCCCTTCTCTAAGGTAACATGACACCCACAACATTTGCCTTAATTATTCACAATGTGAAGGGGTTTAACCCACCCTTCAAGCAGTTTAAAGCCTTCATTACATATAAGGCTCTAAATCAATCAGTCTTGTTTCTACAGCAAACTTTCTTTTCTTTCTTGTCCTCATTTTTGCATTCTTCTGACCTACCATCTCTTTTGCCTCAAGAGATTGACACTCTTAATGTCAATATAACAATAGACACAGTCAGCAGAGTTATCAAAGGCTTTGGAGTTGGTAAAGCCCCAGGCCGAAAGGGTTTCACCAACCTATACTTGAAAAAATTTGCACATCAACTGGCACCTCATTTGACTAATTTATACAGCAATATTTTTGAGGGTCGCCCAATGCCCCCTGAATTTAACCAAGAAGATATGATATTTATTCCAAAGGAGGGTCATGACCCCATGGAAGTAAAAAATAATTGTCCTATTTCTTTACTAAATGGAGACACCAAAACATGGTAAAACTTATGGCCGATAGACTTGCTTTGTTCATTCCTAGACTTATCCATAAAAATCAGGTTGGCTTTATCCAGGCAGGAGACAACATTAGGTGTGTACTAAATGCCTTGCAATGTGCGTAATTAAACCACGCAGTCAAATGGCCTTACCTTAAAGCGGTCCTTCATGAACTTGAGTCATACATATTATCAATCCCCCAAAGTATCCTTGAAATTGCCCGGAGAGTCTAGAACATTATTAGACACTATCAACTTGCCATTCAAAAATGACGGGAGTAAAATTGTAAGTCTTGCAATGCTGTTTGCCACACAATGCAAGGATATGGGCCCTCAGAGCCCCTGAGCTCATTGTGAGCCTTTTCCCCTGTGTACTCACTTGGGTTGAGAGTTAGTGCCTTGGGTTAAATGTTACTGCTTTGTATTAAGTGTTACTGTATCGCGTTAAGTCCTAGTGTTTAGGGCTCGTATTTTCGTTCTTCTGGCTCTTTTTACTTCCTTCGACCTCATTTTATTGTTTAAGTTTTTTCGGTAGCCATTTCTTTTCTCGGTTTGGTAATTTTTGATTGTGAAAAAAGGCAATATTTGCCTCAAATTAACTTGCAACCTCACTCACAGGCTCCCTGGCTCTCCCACTGTGCTGTGTGTAGTGTGTGTAAGTTAATTTGAGGCATATTTGTGTTTTTTTGCAGGTATTTTCATTTTGGTGGTTCAGTCGTTAAAGTCTTATGTTTGTGAGCCCTGCAGTCCATCTACGTGCTTCGGGTCCTAAGTCATATGGGCCGTAATTTCGCAGCCGTCGCTAAGTCATTGCAGCTAGGTCCTGAGTGTTTCAACTGTTCGTGCGCAAAGTCCTACTGGACTGGCGATTGGGCGCTCATTGCAGCCTAAGTCCCGCATGCTGCAGCCGTCAATGGCTCGCCTCGCTTTGTGAGGCTCGCAAAGCGTGACCAACGGCCTGTATATTAACAACTATTATACGTGATTCAAAGAGGGGCACAACAGGGATGCCCTCTGTTTCCACTCCTGTTTGCCTTAGCTTGTGCAAGTGGCTCTATTGCTATCAGATCAAACTCACATATCCAGGGAGTTAAAATAAGCATCATCATTTCAAATGTTGTCTCTTTGCAGATGATATTTTGTGCTCCTTAACAGAACCTGCCACCTCGGTCCAAGTTTTACTCCAAACACTAGAGAATTTTGGAAAGTTCTCTGAACTGAAAATCAATGTAGACAAAACAGAAACCTTACATTTCTACAATAACATTTTGATTTTACATGGCCAGACACTCATATTAAATATTTGAGTGTAAATATTACATGCAAAACCCAAGATCTACATAAAGCTAATTATATATATATACTCTCTATAATGAATTAGGCCTAAACCTCCATTCATTTTAAAAATGCCAAATCTTGTGGCTTCGTCAGATCAATTTGATCAAGATGAACATTGTTTCCCGTCTTCTTTACCTTTATCGTACTCTACCGATAAATTATAAAGAGTTGGACTTATTTCAGCCCAAGTGTTTAAGTTTATCTGGCAAAATAGGACATCCAGGATTTCCAAACCTATAATGCATAAACCCATGTCAAAAGGAGGGCTCTCATGCTCAAACTTTAAATTGTATTGTAAGGTGGCACAATTGTCATTTATTCCCATAGCTCACTCTTCAGTTTATAGAAAATTTTAAGATGTCCCCATATTCCTGGGACACAATTGTCTGGCTTCCCAACCCATTATCTCTGTTACATAATCTGGCCAGCCCCTACACTCGACACTCTCTCACTTATTGGACTTGGACTAACCAAAAATTTGGTTTGTCACCTAATATATATAACCTTACTCCGATTATCCTTACTCCGATTGTCCTTGACTCTTTCTTCTACCTCCTTGGTGTGGTGGGGTTCATGGTGCCTCACACAATTTGGCCCATGGTACAAAGATTACCTAGTTCTCAAGTATGCTCAAGTTAGAGACTTAAAATTTACCTTTGCAGGAACACTTTAACTACTGCAAATGTAAACATTTTATTGAAACCACAGAACGTCTATTGGGAAAACCTATAGTCAATTGGTTCACTAACATTTGTGACAAAGCTCCACTCTCCAAAAGTATTGTAAGTCTTTTATATAAAACTTTTAATGAGAGCCCTACAACTCAAAAGATTAAATATATAAATCATTGGGAGGAAGATGTGGGTTTCACAGGAGATAAGAATTTCTGGAGAATTTCATGGGAGAACCTTACCATACATCTGATAAACTACAGATCGAGAATGATTCCAGACCCCAATTGTTTCAGAGAGTGTTGAGAAGTGGACTCTTTCTATCACGTATGGTGGACTTGTCCTCAAGTTAAACAGTTATGGATTGAAGTTTTTGAGTTGGCTTCTGATATATTTAATACCCAATTACACGCAAACCCAGAAACTTGTCTTCTTAGTCACCCATCAATCTCCCTCTCTCTATCTCAAAATAAACTTTTACAATTCATGATGCTGACAACAGAGTCACATTGATAAAAATTAGAAATCCAGCACCCTCAGCCTGCAATCAGTTAAAAATAAATTCAACTACATTCTCATCAAAGAAAGGATATCCCACACTCTAGAAGACACTTTTTCACAGTTCATGATTACCTGGGTACTTGGCTAGCCTAACATTATAGTATCCCTCTAATATAAATGAGAATACCTTACCCGAGATTGCGGTTTCTTGTGGAGGAGCGGAGCGAGGGCCCATCGTCCCGTCGTCGATGCCGGAGCCTGTAGTCGGAGGTAGGTACTGCTTTCTTATATGCCAATTTCCACTGACTTTACCCAGAGAGACTAACCTATTATGACCGTTCCACCCTACCCTTTCTAGTTTAGTTCTATACTTGACTGTTATGTATATTTGAAATATCAAAAAGATAAAAGAAAACATTTTAAACACTGGTAAAGACTTATTTATTAACGGATAAGGGGGAACACCAGCAGGACAACTTGTAAGTCCTATAAACACATATGGATTTATGTGGAATATCACTACCAGGCATTGTTGATTGTGTATGTTTAACTTGAATTTCTCATTCTCTTCTCCATAATATGTTGTCAAATGTTCTTCTTATATGCCTTTGCTGAATAAAATGTATTGTGAAAAAAAAGTTATTGTGTTCTAAAACCTTTATTTGAAAAAAAGAAAACACACTTTGACAAATGATCAAATACCATCTTTCTGATGCAACAAAGAAGGCATATCTTTCCATTTCCTTTTAATTGTGACAAGAGATCCACAAGCACTGCACTGTCTAAATATATAAAATAAAAACAAAAGGGATATTTGTTATTATTTAATTACAGTGAGCTAATTGTAAATAGAATGACAGTAATGTTGCTAATTCTCACAATTATAAATCAGTACATATGATGTACATATTTTTAATTAAAATATTGGTGTACTGATATATAGCACTAATAAAGTCTGTAATTCTTGCTGTAGACATTTATTAAGCTGAGGTTTACCATACTGATACATAAGTGGATTCATACTATTAGAAAACAATTATACACTATTCAAGATTGTTTTAATATGTTTAAAGATGGATATTTATTGAAATTAATGTAGTCACACATTGTTTTGGAGGAATAGATTTACTAACCAGTTCTATGGTTACTGTTTTGAAATATATTTTAAAAAAATATGCAAAAAAATAGCACATCTATTTCTACAAATTATAGGCTTTGATAATAATGTCCTATTTCTTTGTTGATTTCTACGCACATTTTCAACTCTGTAATCCACAACCCTATTTTGTACTATTCCATTGCTTTTAATGTTATGTTGATAAATTATCCACATTATCATGCAGTTTTCACCTTCATTCTAATAAGTCAGTAATTTGTTCATTATTGTATATGCTAGGTACACTAAGCACATTTACGGATATTGTCTCCAAAACAGCAGACAGTTGCTGTAATCAGTACAGATGATTCACAGCATTTATTTCAGGATACAGAAATTGTGAAATATTGGCATTTATTTTGAAAATATGACTGATCATGCAAAAAAATGTCTCTTATTGAAGGATAGTGGTCATATGAAGCCATTTATTATCACATAGTTGTTTAGCTCCTTTTTAAATCATAATGATAACATAAATCACCCAAATGACCCTGATCAAAAGTTTACATACCCTTGCCCTTGTTACAGACAAACAAGGTGACACACACAGGTTCAAATGGCAATTTAAGGTTAATTTCTCACAGCTGTGAATTTGTAAATTGCAATTAGTGTCTGTGTATAAATAGTCAACGTGGATGCATTGAGCAGGCTAGATACTGAGCCATGGGAGCAGAAAAAAACTGTCAAAAGCGTAACAAGGTAATGGAACTTCATAAAGATGGAAAAGGATATAAAAAGATATCCAAAGCCTTGAAAATGCTAGTCAGTACTGTTCAATCACTTATTAAGAAGTGGATAATTTGGGGACATCTTGATACCAACCCAAGGTCAGGTAGTCCAAGAAAGATTTCAGCCACAACAGCCAGAAGAATTGTTTGGAATACAAAGAAAAGCCCACAGGTAACCTCAGGTGAAATACAGGCTGCTCTGGAAAAAGAGGTTGTGGTTGTTTCAGGAGCACAATAAGACGATACTTGAACAAAAATGAGCTGCATGGTTGAGTTGGCAGAAAAAAGCCTTTACTGCACCAATGCCACAAAAAAGCCTGTTTTAAATATGCCTAACAACACCTTGACACGTCTCACAGCTTCTGGCACACTGTCATTTGGAGTGAAGAGACCAAAATAGAGCTTTATTGTCACAACCATAAGCTCTATGTTTGGACAGTGGTCAACAAGGCCTATAGTGAAAGGAATATCATCCCCACTGTGAAGCATAATGGTGGCTCACTGATGTTTTGTGGAGGGGGTGAGCTCTAAAGGCATGGGAAATCTTGTGAAAATTGATGGCAAGATGAATCCAGCATGTTATCTGATAATACTGGCAGACAATTTGCATTCTTCTGCATTAAGGCTGCACATGGGACGCTCTTGGATTTTCCAGCATGACAATGACCCTAAGCACAAGGCCAAGTTGACCCTCCAGTGATTACAACAGAACAAATGTGAAGGTTGAGGAGTTGCCATCACAGTCTTCTGACCTTAATATCATGGAGCCACTCTGGGGAGATCTCAAACATACAGTTCATGCAAGACGACCAAAGACTTTGCATGACCTGGAGGCATTTTGCCAAGACAAATGGGCAGGTATACCACCTGCAAGAATTAGGGGCCTCATAGACAACTATTACAAGAGACTGTACGCTGTCATTGATGCTAAAGGGGGCAATACACAGTTATAAGAACTATGGGTATGTAAAGTTTGGAACAGGGTCATTATTTTTTTTACTTTGTTGGCATGTTTTGTTTTATGAATGTGCCATTCTGTTATAACCTACAGTTGAATATGTATCCCATAAGAAATAAAAGAAATGTGTTTTGCCTACTCACTCATGTTTTCTTTAAAAATGGTACATATATTACCAATTTGCCAAGGATATGCAAACTTTTGAGCACAACTGTAAATATCCTAAATCAGGAGTGAGCAAATTCAGTTCTGGAGAGCCACACACAGGCTTGGATTTGATCAACTCCTGCATGTGCACGTGAGTCAATCAGGATGACTAACAAAGTGATAGTCTCACTTGTACACAGCAGGGATATCCTCAACTAGTGGCCTGCATGTGGCCCTTAAGGGTCAAACTTGCCGATCCCAGTCTTAGACTGGTTTCCATTTTAGTAAACCTAAAGTGCCAATTATTTTACTGCTTACATATTTTGTAAGTGAATATAAGAATTTGTGGCCCTTCATGCCCATAATTTGAAATAGGGCTCTGTGTCCTAGCTCATCATCCATGGGTATGCCCAAAGTGTTATACACAAGCCTAGAGCAGTTCACATTGTTGATGTGGATTGTGTCATCCCAAAAGCAAGGACATGTATAATTGAAGCAGTTCGCAGCCCACTGAGGAAGTATCAATGATATGTGCGTGTCTGGGCTCACCTGGTGTTAGGGGTCAATGGACGATGATGTCAGGCGCCGGCTTTGGTTGATCCGGGAAGGGATTCGGAGATACCTATTTTCCACTTACTAGCGGGCTGACTCTGAAGTGAGGTTTCCCTGATTATACACAGGCTTGATTTTACAGTGTATATATGTACATTCTTACTCATTATCCATTATCAGCTTATGCTTCATATTGATTTATAATGTAAATGCATGTACCTAGTGACTTATATTGTTACTGCAAGGTTTAGCATTATGTGGATATAAGTTCCATTGCAGCTTTGTTTTAAGGCTGTCTGCACACATCCACTGTCCCTTACCTCCCACTACTGACTCTATTTTCAGTGCATTCAGGCTGATAGGCACTGCAAAAGCACATACTAAATGACTATGACTGCTAATAATGTATCATTGTGTGAGTTTCAGTATTATGTGTATACAGACTCCTGGATTGTTCAGTTCATAGGCTGGCTAGTAGAAAGAGCTGAATTTTTGGTGTAGCTAGAGACTCCTCTGACTATATACTGTATATAGGTAATTGCCTAAGTAAAAACGTTTTGCTGGGCACATAGTTGCTGCTTTTTTCTCTTTCTAATTTATACTTTTATATGCAACTCCAGCATTCTGTCTGATGGTACTCCCGCAGATATTCTGATATATAGAAGAAGATAACAGAATGAGGAAGTCAAGAGATCTCTTTAAGAAAATTGGGCTTCTCAAAGGAACATTTCATCCCAAAGTGTGCGTGATTAAATACAAAAATGTTTGTAACCTAACAGAAGCAGACCAGATAAACAAGTGACTGAAACAATACATAGAATAAATATACAGGAGGGATACTAACAGCATTCATAACCTCAATAGTTTGTCGAATGAGCTGGAGAGAGGATGAGGAGGGTGGTTGAGGAGGGAGGTTGAGGATGAGGAGGGGATTGAGGAGGGAGGTTGAGAAGACCCCATCTCTTCTGCTTCTGGAAGACCATCTCATTTACCTCCTGAGGAATCTGTATGTGGTCCAAGAGGTCATGGTCAGAACCAAATATGGAACAAAGGAACGGTTCAAGATTGGAAAAGGAGGGCAACAAGATTGTATATGGTCTCCTTGTTTATTCAACATATATGTGGAATGCATCATGCATAAGGCTGGGCTGGACCAATCGAAAGCAGGAATTCATATGGCTGTGAGAAATATCGCAGCCTAAGATACATGGATGATACTACTCTGATGCCTGAAAGTGAGTAAGAACTAAAGCTCCTATTGATAAGGGTGAATGAAGAGAGTGAAAATGCTGGCCTGATGCTCACCATTAAAAAGAGTAAGATATTAACAAACAGCAATCTCAGTTCCTGGCAAATAGATGGGGAAGAAGTGGAGGCAGTTACAGAATGTATTTTCCGGGACTCAAAGATCTCTGTAGATGGTGAATGCAGCCATGAAATTATGTCTGCTTCTGTGGAGGAATGCTATGGCAAGGCTGGACAAGCTGTTAAGAAGCAAAGATATTAAATTATCAGCAAAGGTCCACATTGCAAGAGCTATGCTATTCCCAGTAGTAAGCTGGACCATAAAAAAGGCTGAGCACTGTAGAATTGATGCATTTATGGTTTTGGGGAAAACTGCTTAGAGTAACTTGGACTGCAATACGTCCAGTCAATACATACTACAGGAAAATAAGTCAAACTGTTTATAGGAAGATTTGAGGTTTGATCATATGGCTAAAGCTCAAATATATTGGCCATATGTTGAGAAAACAGGATTCTGTAGAGAAATCCTGATGCTGGGAAAAATCAAAGGCACAAGAAGAAGGGAACGACAGAAGTGGTGGTGTATAGATGAGGTCATCTAAGCAATGAGAATGAGCTTGATGGATCTCAATGAGGAAATGGTTGACAGGTGTTCCTTGCGTTCTGCAGTCCATAAGGTCATGAAGATTCAGATATGACTAAAAGACTAAACAATTAATAACTAACAAATATACTAGCGACTTGCCCGTCAAAAATGACAGGGCAATAAAATTGTAAGGCAGGTAATACTGTTTGCCACAGACAGTAAGTGTTTTGGTCATCTGAGATCCTTCGGCGCTCATTGCGAGCCTCTGGGTTGGTGTGTTTTTTGTTATCAGAGGCGCTTTTGCATTTATTGTAAGGTCCGCGCTTATCTCCTTTTTGCGCTTATTGCAAGCCTCTCCCCTGGTGTACTTTGTTTCCTATGAGCACCGTTGGTGCTCCATGTGAAGGCTTTTGTTGTTTATTGCGATACTTTGGTGTTTTGCTTATTTTTTGTTCTGTAAATATATTTTTTCATGATACTGTATATACTCGAGTATAAGCCGACCCGAGTATAAGTCGGGGCACCTATTTTACCACAAAATACTGGGAAAACTTGGTGACTCGAGTATAAGCCGAGGGTAGGAAATGTGCTATCCCCTGTGTCCCTCTTGTGCCCTCTGTGTCCTCCTCTTATGTGCCCTCTGTGCCCCTTTCTTGTGTCCCCCCTCTCTCTCCCCTGTGTCTCTTCCCCCCCTCTCTCCCCTGTGTCTCGTCCCCTCTCTCCCTTCCCTGTGTCTCTTCCCCCCTCTCCCTTCCCTGTGTCTCTTTCCCTCCCTTCCCCGTGTCTCTTTCTCTCCCCCTCCCTTATCACCCTCCTCAACCCCCCTCCTCATCCTCAACCCCCCTTCTCAATCCCACTCCTCAACCCCCCTCTTCATCCTCAACCTCCCTCCTCAACCCCACTCCTCATCCTCAACCTCCCTCCTCATCCTTAACCCCCTCCTCAACCTCCCTCCTCATCCTCAACCTCCCTCCTCATCCTCCCTCCTTAACCCCCCATCCTCAACCCCCTTCTCAACCCCCCTCCTCAACCTCCCTCCTCAACCCCCCTCCTCAACCCCCCATCCTCATCCTCCCTCCTCAACCCTCTCCTCAACCTCCCTCCTCATCCTCAAACTCCCTCCTCAACCACATCATCCCTCCTCAACCCCCGCCTCAACCCCCCTATCCTCAACCCCCTCCTCCCTCCTCAACCCCCCTCTTCATCCTCAACCTCCCTCCTCAACCCCCACCCCTTCTTAACCCCTCTCCTCAACCTCTCTCCTGAACCCCCCTCCTGAAACCCCCTCCTCAAACCCCTCCTCAACCTCCCTCCTCAATCCCCTCCTCATCCTCAATCTCCCTCCTCAATCCCCTCCTCATCCTCAACCTCCCTCCTCAACCCCCCTCCTCATCCTCAACCCCCCTCCTCAACATCTCTCCTCAACCCACCCATCCTCATCCTCAACCCCCCTCTTTATCCTCAACCTCCCTCCTCAACCCCTACCCCTTCTTAACCCCTCTCCTCAACCTCTCTCCTGAACCCCCCTCCTGAAACCCCCTCCTCAAACCCCTCCTCAACCTCCCTCCTCAATCCCCTCCTCATCCTCAACCTCCCTCCTCAATCCCCTCCTCATCCTCAACCTCCCTCCTCAACCCCCCTCCTCATCCTCAACCCCCCTCCTCAACCTCTCTCCTCAACCCACCCATCCTCATCCTCAACCCCCCATCTTCAACCCTCCATTTTGTGTTTTTTTGTATGTTTTTCGCTGTGCGCGGTTCGTCCGTTAAGTTTGTATTTTTGCAAGTTCGTAATTTTTTTTTTATAAGTCCCGCGACTCCTATTTTCTTTGTGTAAGTCCGTATTTAGTCATTGCGTGTTATAATTATTTTTTCAGAGTCCCGCTTCTGTGGCTGTTTGTAACCGCTTGTGAGGCACCGTAGAGCCTCCACCTCCGCAAATGCGGCCCCTCGTGAACCATGAGCCTTCGGTTCATGGCAGCCGACTTTGGAGTCTCCACCTTCCGCAAATGCAGCTCCTCGCTGTGAGAGGGACGCAGTTCTAGCGAGCACACTTTGCGAGCTCGCAAAGCGTGACAACGTTTTGTAGTTTGACAACTATTATATGTCATATATAGTATGTTAGAGAGTGTGAGGTACACTTACAGCCAGAAATATCAATGCATTTAGACATTTCTGTGCACATACACACATACTTAAATCTACTGCACTGTATTTTCAGGCAATTTACTGCCCCCTGAAAATGTACTGCCATAAGACTGGGTCTATTGGGCTAGTCAGAAAGGCGTCCCTGCTTCAGATGCCTCTACAAGTAGAGTAGGAATTTAAGTGGCTCATTGTGGATTTATACATTGAGAATATAAAACGTGTCACCTTTTTCAGTGAATGTTAGTGGCCACAGAGTAATTTCACAGATTCAAAAGAAATTCTGATACAGGTGTTAATTTTGTCTGTATTGATTTCAAAATAAGACTACAACTCACAGAATCCTATGAAGAGATTATGGTCCATATTCCATTCCAAGCCTGCAACAAGATCGCAGATGGTCGAATGTCCGCGGGTGTGTTGCGGGCTCCCATTCATCCACGGTTGAGATGCTATTCAATTGCTCAAGCCCGCAAGCTACTGGACCAAAGCCGAAACCGTAAACCATGCAAACGTATGTAGCAGTTCAGGGAGGGAACATGATTAATTAAGCAAGCCCGTACCCTCCCATTTTGAATCAGCCAATAGAAAATGAGACTGTCATTATTACAGCAGTAAAACATGGAGGTTACATGTCAATCAATTAGGTTTGGGGGTCTGATATGCGATCAGACTCGCAAACCTGCAAAATAAAGAATTATGAAAATGATACCTGCATGCACCTCTTTCTTGGGCCCAAATAAACTCTCCACACACTCCTTTCTGTATGTGTTTTTCTTCGTCCCAGGTTGGCTGTACACTTAATTCCCCAGCAGCCCCACACTGACTGTAAAATTGCAGGCCATAAACAGCCACAACCCAATTCAGTCTTAAATCAGTTCTACTCAAGTGTATGTAACAAAAGGCTCATTAAAATTAACTCCTTCAGACCCCCTGAAGGGAAAGTTAGCTCACACAAACCTCTTGAATAATTCTGACACAATATATATTATTATATATCAGGGTAGTGTAGACACAGTGAACATGTGCTCCCATGCTTTATGTTTAACTAGTTCAGCACACTGCAAGCCTGTCACTTCACACTCACATTCTCCCCCTCCTCCACAAAAGAAGTTGCTCAAGGCACCTGGCTAGAGGAGGCAGGGGCCATTAGTGAAATGTAAACACACTAAAATGTAAATTTATTGTAATGAAAATGAAGCACACGTTCCAGAAAGGTACCCATAGGCAGCTGCTTTGTTCACCTAGTTATAAATCCTGCAATGTCTATAATTAAAAGTTATAAAAGTTGAACCTTTACAGTGGCCCTTTAAACCAGTAGCCTTGTAGATAAGCATTTGGCAATAATGTGATGGGGCCTCTTTAGTTCTAAAATTAAGACAGGTCCCACCAGATTAGGACATAATGGTCATATGTCCTCTTACCCCATGATCTGGGGCACTCAAATGTTTAAGGGCACATTGTAAGTATTTTTCTTTTCACTGTGTATTTTGTTTTTGTTTGTATTTTTCAAACAATGCTCTCAAATCAGAACAAGAAAAACAGATTCAAATGTTAACTGATCTGACAGGCAGTGAGTAGTAATATAGATTTATGAGTCACATTTTCTGCCAATTAAATCTACAGAGTTATGTATGCTCAGTACATTTCCTCTTAGCCTCACAGTTTTTCATTTAAATATACAACTTTGGTAATGTTTAAAGCGTGTTCTTTTAAAGGCATGAAATAAAAATTGTGCTCCATGTCCTTTTAATCAAAGATTACAGTACATTAGCCCTGGTTCTGGAGGGATATACCAGATATTGTAGAGTCTCTTGCTTGTAGTGAATGTGTCCTCTTTCCCTCTACTCTCAGCCTTCCCATAATAAATATACAATTTCAGCATTAGCAGAAATACAATTTATGGGACGCTACCTACAGTCTTCAGTTTATCGGTTGCAGACCGCACCCATCCTCTCATTGATATGTGTTACGTAGCAGTTCCCTATTGGCTGATCAATTTGCCAGTCTTTCCCTCTCCATGCTCTGACAGTGAGAACTTTACACTGTCTTGTTTTCACTGTGCCAACATTTCCAAAGTAAGGTTTAGGTTACAATATGTTTTGGGAATATTTCTGTTATTTAAAAGATTTAGGGACACTTTGCTTTCTTATTTATTGTACTGTTGCAAATGTATCGTTGAAAAGCATTTGTTTTTCAGTAGGATATTTACATATAATGACTATTGTTTAAAATTAGGGCCTGATATGCTGTTAAGGTATATAGTTTTACAGGGTAGTGAAATGTTGGCACAAAAGGGAGCTTAAAATGAATCTGAAATAAATTGAGCCCACTTACACTGGGCCTTATTCTATTAACGGCCGTAAAATTAATATAAATTCAAGATAGCACTGTAAAGCTCTGTAAATAATAGGCAACATAATGGGGACTTGAGGATTAATAGCAACACCCTCTCAAGCTTGCACATCGCCCAAATGCAATATTTAATTTCCGGTTTATTTTCTGTCCCAAGTCCTGCGGGCTCGTCGTTGTTAAAACCCGTACGGGTTCGGAGGTTGAAGGCTGCAAACTCAAAGCATTGTAGAAGCCAATATATATTCAATCCAGCACTGCAAAGCACTGTAAATGATGGGGAACACAATGGGGGGCATGAGGATTATTAGCAAAACATTCTAAAGCTTGCACATCGCCAAATTATAATCTTTGATTTTAGGTTTAAGATCCGTCCAAGTCCCACGAGCTTCAATGACCAAGCCCGTAGCTCGTTATTCAAGCCTGTGCGGGCTTGGAGGGTGAATGTCCTCCAATCCCGTAGCTCGTTATTCAAACCTTTGCGGGCTTAGAGGGTGAATGTCTTCCAAGCCCGTAGCTCGTTATTCAAACCCGTGTGGGCTTGCATGATAGATAGAACACAAAGATTGAACATGAAATTAAATGTCTTTATTTGCAGATTTGAGAGTAGGGGAATGTTGAGCTATTAATTCTAAGACCAAACATCACTTTCACTTTTAATAAAAGTACCGGATGGCTTTTCTATTTTCTTAATTAGTGCTACGATTTGTAAGTAAGCCATTTGCGATACCTCCGTGGCCCAAGTAACCTTTGGGTCTATTTTACCCATTTACGGACTTGACGGAGGCTAATACCGCAGCCGTTGCGGGTCTGATGTGCTCCAAGCCCGTGGGACTCGTACACGGAAATTGAACACGAATTACAATAAAAATTATTTTCAGATTTGAGTGTAGGGGAATGTTGTGCTGTGAATTCTAACGCCTAGAATCACTTTCACGTCTCATCAAAGTACAGGATGTTTTTTTTATGTGCTTAATTGGTGCTCCGATTTGTAAGTAAGATCCTTGCGTCACCTTTTTGGTGTAAGTAAGCTGCGGCTCGGTTTTAGCTAATTACGGCCTTGACGGAAGGGTCAGCATTTGAATAGCGGCCCAAACTCTTGCGGCCGCATAAGATCAAAGGCTTTCCCTGCGGCGCGGGCGGCCGCAAGGGATAACAGGTCCGTCCAGAAGTCGGCCGGAGCCCTCGGCCACAAGGGAATAGAATACGAACGTAGCTTGGGCCTGTCCTTGCGGCCACGCATCTCCTACGGCAGTTAATAGAATGAGGCCCACTGTATTTAGTTTAGGCCACATCCCTAGCCACACCCAATTTAAAAAGTGTCCCTCTCTGACCGTTTGTAATGTTGGAATATATGATACAGTATGGATAAGTTGCATGTAACTGAGTGAATATAACGTGGACATGAAATAAATATGCATATTAATACAGAAAAAGACATCAACATGACGAATGTCAAAAAAATATCAAACTAAAGTCAAATACTAATGAGCCACATCTTCTATATATAATATATGCTGTACCCATTAATGTAAATAATAAAAAAATATCAATTAAATGCTAAAAAAAATAATAATAATGGTGCGCTTTTCCCCCTAAATTTTATGTAAACAATAGAAAATGGAAATGTTTCAGTTTTTAACATGAGTACAATATTTATTTTTAGGGTTAAGTTTTCCAAGTGTGGAATATAAAAGTTTTTTTCTGTAATCATAGCATGTTCCATGTTTACCTTGTGAGAAAAAATTCTGTTAAAATCACAGGTTACATTAACATCTTGTCATGTGCCAGAATTCCTTAAATAAAATTAATATTTCAAGTAACACAATCCAATCTGCTTAATCTTGAAAAAACAGTGAGATAGAATAATCCTAAATACCCTAAAGCTGCAAAACAATACAAATATTCTTAAAATATATACCATTTATTTTACATAGTTATTACATTTTCATACTGAGAAAACAATCCCATTAAACTAAATTCTCTGAGCACGACTTCTGGCAGGATTGACCTTAAATGCTATTCTGGTGGTGTCCTACATTATAGTGATTCACAAATAGGGCATGAGTACTAGCAAATCTTACTGCTCCATATCTAGCCATTATCTGAATTGATGACACATGCAGGTCGTAGGTTTTTGGAAACAGCATTCTACATGCTGAAAAACACTGGGAAAAAACAAGTAAAATAATATAATCCTGGGACATTTTGTCATTTTTATTATCATAATGCTACAGGGAGAATTCATGATTAAAACATACTTAGTATAATTTCAGCAATAATTTCTGTATGCTGGTAAATTATCCCATGGATCTTCTGGATAAAGTAGGCTCTTAGATTGGCTATTATATTGTCCTGTGCAATTTGTTACTCTATTATGCATTATGTTGTCTGATAATCATACCATTACTGACTCTGTGGATATGACAACCCAGAATAACTGGAATGTAGCCCACTGCCAGGATATAGAAAAACGTACAAATGAATCAGCTTAAAGCGGTTCACAAACATAAAGGATTTTTTATCTCTCCGGAGAGTCTTCAGTGCAATAGTTCTTCATCTTTTTAAAAATGCTGTCATTTGTGTATCTGCAAAGGCATTACATACGAAAAAAGGCACGTAATGAAAAAAGATAGAGTTTTTAGTGTGAGGCTCTGTAATTTCATTATAAATACAGCAGATAAATAAAACATCCCTCTTCTTACCTCCACTGTCATTTAAAAACAGACATGGATGGTGCATTTAGTTAGAGTCATAATCAACATTGTACAGCACCATTAATCTTATGGCTTGTTTGGGTGCTTGAGTTGGGTGTGTTCGTTTCTTTTCATACATTGTACTCTGCTGCCACCGTCAGGATTTTAGAAAAAAATCTGTAAATGATTTCTTTTAGAATTTCAAAAGGTGAATTATTGACAATATGTGGAAAGCTTAACCCTCCTTCTCTTGGGGCCCATAATAAGGCTGCTTCCCACTAAATGTATTGCCAACAGCAAGATGGAAAACCAGTGCAAGGTCAAATGAGCCGTATTGTGTGCATTCACAAGATCCCTATACAATGAACATGCAATACACAATATGCTTTTGTTTAATATGTTCTGCAGACATGCATCTTAGAATCAAACATAAAACGTCCTTCGAATGCATTGTGATACACACTATATTCACAAAATGTATACAGTACATGCACTCTAAGAACACAATGCATATCTAACACAAACTTGTATGCTAGACCTGCACTATGCATAGGACACGTTACCTAAAAATACACATATGACATTCCATAAGAACAGATGTTTGTTTTATGCTTGTGTGTGTTATCAGGAAAGGTAAGCAAATGGAATTGTAAAGATCCTGTACTATTTAGGATAGACATCCTGACATTATGTGCAAATGTTTCACAAATTTGTATCCAGCTTCTTCAAGTGCAGGATCACAAAATGTTTTTGTGTATATAAATGTGCATGCTCATGTATTTGTGTTTATAACTAAACATAAACATATGTGTTTGTATACATGTATATGGTAATGTGTTTGCATGGTTCTGGGGGGGGATAAAGTCGTACTTGATATCATGGGATACATGCATATATATACATGCCCAATCTTATTCAAATACACAAAGGAGCACTATACATTGACTACATATAAAAAATGTAGTCTAATGAAGGGCATAAGTAAACAGGGAAAATAGATTTAGATGCCTCTGCTGGACCCTTGAGGCATCTATGATACTTTTGTGAAAGTTGTTTGAGAGGTGCATTACATTTCTGGAAAGCCACATTTCAATTTACTATGCACGAAGTCTACTTCTCTAGTCCTGTGAGGAGGGATTGATGTGGTGTCACTTTAAATCAGATTCAATAATCTAACAAAACCTCTTAACCCCTCATTGTTCTCTTCTCCCCGATCCCTTATCCGCTGACAACAAACTGTTACTTTGTTAAGTATTTCACAAACAAGTTATTTTTTTCCTGAACTGCAGAGGTGCTTCATATACACATGTATACATGCATGAACATTAATAAACATGCACACATACACATATAAGCATGTGTACATACATAAAGACAGGCACAAACATATACATACATATCTGGTATATTTGAGAAAGGAATTTCTCAAATCCGATAAGATCCTTAGGACAATGGAAATACAGCACCTCTTGCATCTGCTGTTTTTTTAGAACTAAGCATAGACACCTAGGTTTTAAGATGTTCTGTTTACCTTAAAGTTATAACACGGAAATTAAACAGAAATAAAAGTATTGTATATTGCAGATTTGCGTGCTTGAGAATGTTGTGCTATTCATTTTAATACCTAACATCACTTTCCCTTTTATTATAAGTACAGTAGTGTGTGTATATTTGCATCTACAGTGCTACAGAACTTTATCCCCCTTGCAGGTCCTCTTTAACACCCGCTGGCTTTTTGGCTCATTTGCGGGTTACGGGGTTGAATGCCAGTGAATTTGTAGCAATTTAATGGCGATTTTGAAACGTTACAGTTATGGGCTTGACAGATCAAAGGATTTGTGGGAACAGAGTTTTTTCCGCATGTAACCCGCAGGTCGTTTGCAGGTAGCTTTAAGAGGCCAATTTAATAGCCGTAAGTCTTGCGGGCTACATTACGGGCTATGGCTTTACACGTTGGGGAATTTAATAGGGCTGTAGGTGAGGTCTAACTAGGGATCTCTAGAGTGGGATTGTTGTTGTTGTTTAGTTGTTCAGTTGTGTCAGACTCTCCATGACCTTATGGACCTCAACACGCCAGGCACAAAGGTCAGTCACTGCCCTTCAGAGCTTTATCAAGCTCGTGTTCATTGTGTCAATTACCTCATCTATCCATCTCCACTTCTGCCTCCCCCTTCTTCAAGTGCCTTCAATCTTTCCCAGCATCAGTGTCTTCTCTAGGGAATCCTGTCTTCTTGTGATATGGCCAAAATATTTGAGCTTCAGTCTCACAATCATACCTTCCAGTGAACAGATTATCTTGATTTCCTGTAGTATGTATTGACTGGATCTTCTTGTACTCCAAGGGATTCTAAGTAGTTTTTACCAACAAAACACTTCAAAGGCATCAATTCTACATTGCTCATCTTTTTGTATGTGTATGGTCCAGCGCTCACATCCCTGTTACTACTGAGAATACCATACTTTTTACTATGCAGACCTTTGTTGATAACAAAATACTTCTCATTTTCTGCTGCTTATTGCTCTACTAGTACTTCCAAGCATCCTACTTGCTTTTCCTAGGCATATGTTGCATTTTTTGACTACTTTCACATAATATAATATAATAATATAATCAGTGGTAGAAAAGCCTTTGTCTGTGAGCGATATAAATCACACATGCTTGTACAATTAATTTTGGCACCCAACCACTTAGAAGTATATTTTCAAGGCTATCCTGAAGATTTATTAAATTTAAAATTCAACATAGACTGGACAATGGACAGATATTAGTTGCCACCTCGTGCCAGATCTTTTCTTTTACGAGCGAAAGAGATTAGTAGAAATAAGTGAGTTAATCAGTTTGTTTTGTGTTCATCAGAAAACACCAGCGCAACATGACCTTCCAACCTTGCCCTCTAGTTCATAGGAAAATACTGGTACCAGATTATTGAATTCACTTTGCATCTGTATCCACTTTCAGCGCTCTCAGATCCTCATTATGTTCCTGGGGAGGAGAGCTCCAGATTTATTTAATCACCACACAAAATGGTCCTGCATCATTTTATTCTCTACCATCTATTTTCAAACTTCCTTTAGCAGATTCCATTATGTATTTGTTTTCACCAGTTTGTTTTTGTTTGAACTCTGTATTGAGACACGCATTTCAGTGATTTTCATATGCAGCCCACATGAAATCTTACAGTATGTTGTTTCCTTGAATAGCAGAAAAAAAGATGTTTTCACAGAATTTGCATTAAAATGATTGGTAAACATCTGTGAGGGCAGTTTTTTCTAATCTCTCTCAACAATGTTTAATAGTTGTATGTTTCGTATCAACTCACAAAATATGTTTTCAAGCATAAAAGACGAATTAAAAAGTCAACATTTCATTTTGTTGTAATTTTAAGCCATCCTGTATTTCATACACATAATAAATAGATTTTTTTTAACCATGCAATGCTATAAACAGTTAGCCAGTGCTGTATATCTGCATAGGCCAAAGAGTTCTAGTTTGTACATTTTCAAGTGGTAGCAGACATTATATATATTTTAGCCAGAATTCTCACTCAACCCAAAACCTAAAAATCAAAGTACTCAGCGGAAATGTTAAAAACATCCAAGAGAGAAAAGCATTTGAGATAAAGATGATCACATTCTTCAACACTAAAAATACAGGACTTAATATGGACTTGGGTTTTCTGACACATTATCACAATTTCTTGTGATTTGTTTCTTATTTTACAATAACAGGCTTGTCACTCTTGGTGAGGTGTTTGTCCAAGAGGAAGGATATCACTGTGGACTACATAGTTTTTATGTATGTATTGGTGTATATTTGTATATAGTATGTATATACAGTATATGTTTCCTTTACTATGTTGTGTTTATTCCCCATATATGTATTTACCTGATGATGTCTCTCTCTGCATCTGCTGTTATTATTCAGGCTGAGGGTTCCATCTCATGTTAGTATTGCTTCAGACTTGATAAAGATTAAGTTGAACCATTCAAAAGTTAGTCCCATACAAAAGGTATAACAATATACTATTATACTCATTATTTTATTTATATATATATATATATATATATATATATATATATATATATATATATAATATAATAATTATTAGCATTGAGTAATGCCTGTATGGTGCGTTCTGCGCAGGTGTTACTCACAAGTTACTAATGGTTGTGTCGTATTCTTTAATGTGCAATAGCTCTATATATTTACGCATAGGAAGAGAGAGGGTGCAACGCACAGAGAGAGAGGACGCACAGAGAGACAGAGGGTGCACAGAGAGAGAGAGAGAGAGAGAGACACAGAGGGCACAGAGAGAAAGAGACAGCACTGAGAAAGACAGAACATACAATTGAAGATACTATATGATACCTTCATATATATATATATATATATATATACATATAGAGAGAGAGAGAGAGAGAGAGAGAGAGAGAGAGAGAGAGAGAGAGAGACCTTACTGGCACTTTCTGACATTCTGTATTTATAGATATAAACTCATACAATTATGCTTATGAATATGTATGGCTGAACAAACAGAAAAATAAATAGTAACCGGGGACTTGGGTCGGTGGCAGAAATCTGAAGCAATTTGGGCAGCATACAACCTGAATATGTCTCTGGTTAAATCTTATTATCCATGTTTTTCTTCATTATGTTATCTCAGTGTGAGATGCAAGACCATTGACATGAATAGAAAGAAGATAATAAATTGTTTACCCATTAAGAAATATTATACAGAGAGGAAGCATTAACCAGTCTGTATCTTTCTCCTCCATCTACTTTTTTCTCTCTCACATTTTACATGGCACATCCCATCTACACCGTCCCCTTTTATTTACTTTCATACTATATCCCATCAACATACCCTTTCTTTATCCCTCCTTCTATACAGCATTATCCTGAAATCTATCCACAAGATCAGTATGTGTGGTGTGAGTAGCAGGTTTGTGTTTTCTGTAGTATCTTTTAAAGGCACACTTCTATCCTCAACTCAAAACTTTGATTTCTAGAAACCTAGTATAATGTTGCATAAAACGGTTACTAGAGCAGTCTTCATCATCAGTGGCACTGACTTTAGAAACTTTACCCTCCTCTTCAGTTGTGTGATGCATGTTTCCAAGACCACTGACAATGAACAAATATTTTCACAAAGTAAAAATAAATAAAAACAGCCTTTAGATGTTTAAGTTTTATATGCAATTACTGCAGTCTTCCATTTTCTTTATTGAGCGTGCTTCTTGTAGCTTCTGTGTGTCCTTGAAAACTAATGAGCAGCCATTAGACCTAATGAATGTATTGTTTATTTTTAAGTGTAGCACAAAAGGTGCTATTTTAAATGTATGACCGCAATGCTCCTACAACCAGCAAGTTATCTGCTGTTAGAGATATTCATTGATAAATCTAGCTTGGCCGGTGGCGGGAGCGCACACTAGTTGGAGTAGCACAATTATCTGAATAGAGAGTTAGCAGCATTACACCAGAAGAATGTAAGGCATTTAAGACTGTCATAACAAGTTTATATACATAAAGTACTTTTAAATTGCTAACGTTTTCAAGTGATAGTTGCATACTTCCCAACAGTTGCTGATTTGGACAGACTGTTCAACCTCCAATATCCTAAACATATTTCTTCTTTTAAGAGACAGTCCCACATAGAAGAACACATCCGTCCATATTAGATTAAATATGCTTCTGGTTTTGTACAAATTCTTTCTGGTTCTTTTTGTAAGATTTCGGGAGAAATCAAGACATAGAGAGTGTGTCTGTTCTGCAGTATATATGTTTGGACATGCTTCTTTATACTTCAGACACATGGCTCAAGCTGCCGCCATTGCTTCTGCTAAGTAGTGTGTCTAATTTTAAATATGTCAGTCCTTTTTCAAAATGTTGGAAGGTATGCAGTACTGTCCTTTTAAATCTACAGTTTATAGCACTGTATTATACTGTTTGCTCACCAAAGAACTATAAGACTGAAATGCCAAGGTCTGCAAATTCGTCATTGTGGAAATTGACACAAATGATTTCTGTGTGCTCAGTTTTATAGCACCCTGTGATATATACCCTCTAATATCTTATAATAGTTTCATGTGTACGTATCAAATAAGCAGTGTTGCATTAGAACATGTAGTGTTCAGGGTTTTTTCTTTTTGGATGTCACAAATCATAAAACAGTGTATGACAATAAAATGCACATCTGGTAGGAACTTAAAGAGGATGTTTAAAGGATATACATGTTTCTTCTTGTGAGTATACATCATTTATATTGGAGACAGGCAGGCACTCTGCCTCCATCTAACAAGGCGCACAAAGGACTCTGTTCAGCTAATCTTTCAGGGTCTTTCTTCAGCCAAGGCTGAAAGCTTCCTGGCATCAACCTGTCTTGCAATCGTCCTAGTTTGTATTCTGCCGTGACTCTCTACAGTCTGGTGCTTACGCTGCTACAGACACAAACCATTAAGGAAAGGGCTTTCAAAATGTACTAGTCTTTTACTCTTAAGCTACAGTACTTCATTTATTTATTGCAAAATTGTAGGTGTAGTATGATGAATTGATCCATTTAATATGCTAAAGAATGGTTATATTTTTGCTGCTTCTGCTTGAAATAATAACAAAACAGTATAAAAAGAATAGATTTTATTGTGTTGTCTCCAATTGCCGCATGAAACGGCTGTGTGTCATATGAAAAAGCTGTTCATATTGCACAAGTTGTTTTTAATTATTTCACAGAATAGTTATCAAATTTAATCTCTGTATTTTCTCATGGTAATGGCTACAGAAATAAAATGCATATCATACAGGACATAGTGTCATGTAAATGTCCTTGAATAATATGCATCTCTTTTATAAATCAGGTTAAAGAACAACAGTGTTGGTTTACAAAATGTAATGAAAGATAAATGTTTCGGTGAAAGAAATGCTGATAACTTAGGCGGGATACATTTAAATATTTTATCTTTAAAGTGATGGAATAAGAAGGAGACCAAGTTTGTAGAGATCATATAATTCTTCAATGTCACCCTATGCAATGTTGCAGTGTCCTTCAAAACTATCATGCACTGCCATGCAATATGATCCTGCACTGTTATTTAATGCGATCCAACCATATCAACTAGTGCAATCCTGCAATATCACCCAATGAGATCCTCAATATCATCCAGTGCAATCCTGCATTGTTATTAAGTACAAGCCTGAAATTACATTCAAAGAGGCTTTGCAATAACAATTAATGCAGTTCTGCAGTGTTATTCAATGCAATCCTGCAATACCATCAAATACAATTCTGTAGTGTTATCCAATGTAATTCTGCAACCACATTCAATGCAATAATGAAGTGTTGTGCAATGAAATCGGTCTTTGTCACACAATGTAATTGTGCTGTGTTGCATCGTTGCATTGTTATTCAATATAATGCTTCAGTATCATTACTGAGTCGTCCATTGAAACATTGCAGTGTCACTAAAGATAATTGTGTAGTGTTGTTGATTGCAGTATTTACAGCAGGTTCACAAGTGTGGTCCTGGAGGGCCACACACAATCCTGGATTTGAAGATATCCCTTCTGTGCACAGGTGAGTCCATCAGGATGACTGTAGAAGTGATTGACTCATCGGTGTGCAATAGGGATATGATCAAATCCTGGCTTGTGTGTGGTCCTCCAGGACCAAACTTGTGCACCCCTGCTCTACAGTATCACTCAATGCAAATATGTGGTGTCACTAAAAGCATTTTTTACAATGTATTTAATTTAATCATACAATGCCATCCAATGTTGGTCAGCAGTGTCAATCAATGCAAACAAGCCTTTAGTGTGCAATCCTACTGTGTATTTAATGCAATCATGCAATGCCATCCAGCAGTGCCACTAAATACAATCCAACCCTGTTAATCAGTGTAATTCAGAGTGGCAGTGTTATTTAAAGTACATTTGCAGTGCCATTCAGTGCAAGATTACAGTATTAACCAATGCAACA
The DNA here is from genome assembly GCA_027410445.1 of Discoglossus pictus. Taxonomy (NCBI): domain Eukaryota; kingdom Metazoa; phylum Chordata; class Amphibia; order Anura; family Alytidae; genus Discoglossus; species Discoglossus pictus. Next base: position 158,733,098 of record CM050163.1, read on the forward strand.
CTACAGGATCAATCAATGCTACACTGCAGTTTCATTCAAAGTAAAATTGGTATGAATATATTTTAAGGCAATCTCTTAGTACTATCCATTGCAAGTATCAAACATTGTAATTCTGCAGTGGCATTTAATGGAATTTTGCAATGTCACCTAATACAATAATGCTGCATCATCAATGCAATCCTACAGCTTGATCCAATACAATCCTGTAGAGTCATGCAATTGCAATGCAGTCATACTGAGTCATTCAATGTGATGTTACATGTTCACTTTATTCATGTCTGCAGCTTCATCCAATTAAATTCTGCAGTGTCATTCAGTGCAGTCCTGTAATATCATGGAGCCCGATTCAATTGAGCTATTGCAAGTTACTGTAGCCTGTAAGTGAGGTCTCAAGTTAATTTAATATTCAAATGGTGTCTTTTTGCGGGCTCCAAACGGGTTATGGGTTACGGCCTTGAAAACTTTGCGATGGCGAAACACAGAACTTACAGCCTCCTTAAGCCTTTGATCTTTCACTTTCGCAAAAGTGACGATGGCTAAAATCGCAAATCGCTATTCAATTGCTCCAATTCCGCAAGGCAGCAAATGTTTTCACACCCATAAACAGCAAATGAAGGAGAAAATCCTACGAGTGCTAGAGTAGACTCGCAAGGGGGTTAAACACCTATGCGTAGCACTGTAAATTAAAATAGAAAAAACAATACTGCTCTGTAAATAACGGGGAAAGTGATGAAAGACATTAGAATTAATTGCACAACAGTCACAAGCTCACAAATCAGCAGTAAAAGAAATGCATTTTTATGTTTTATTTTGGGGTTACAACAGTCTCGGGAATCAATGAGTTAATACATATCAGGCCACCCATATGGACTAGAACAGTATTGGCATTCATTTTCATAATTCGGTATTTTGCGGTTTTGCAAGTCTGATCTCATATCGGACCCCCAAACCTAATTGATTGACATGTAACCTCCATGTTTTAATGCCGTATTAATGACGGTGAATGGTTTACAGAGTCGGCTTTGGGCCATAAACTTGCAGGCTTCATCAATTGAATAGCTCTGGAATCGTAGACGAACGGGAGCCCACAGCACGCACATTTAAAGATGGTATCTAATTATGGTCATGCTTTAGAATAAAGATTAGGGCCCTCATTCAGTTGCAATTTGGCCAATTGAATAGGGCTCTAAATAAGCACATAACATATATTTTTTAAAGAAGTTTTTAGTTAGTAAACGTCTATCCAAAAGCAAGGTTTTCACTAACTAAAAACTTCTTTAAAAAATATATGTGGCCCTAGGTATGTTGCAAGGCCAGGGCCTTGGGTGGTAATAAACTACTTTTGATGACTTGATGTCACATTTTTCAAAATAACTCACATGTATCATAATATTTGTAAATGTTCAATTCTGCTTTGCATCAAAGTAAAAAGATGACAATATATGCCTCATAATGCCAAACTTAATAGATTGTCAATTTACAATGTTTCTTGTGACACACTGTATTAAACAGCTTTTTATTATACAGCATCACATATTGTTTATTTGTAACGCTTGTAATGCCATAAAATGGGAAAATCCCATATGAATCAGATACCTTTATTAAACTTAGGGCTAATGAGATTTAATAGAATCCCGTGATGCCATGCAAATTATAAACTGCTCGTCAAGAATGTCACTTTATAATATATGCAGTGTTTTTTTTATTTTTTTTTCAGATATTATTTAAAATTATCAGGCAGTAAAATCAAAAATAGGTTGACTAAATTCTATTTTTTTTTAACAATCAACATATCTTGGGTGTTGCAACCTACAGATCTTCCTCCCTACACCTCCTTAAAGTGTCAGACAAATATGCTGAGTTTAGTGTCAACTGAGTGAATAGTGTGATTTACCATTAATACAAATAGCCAAAATTAAAATACAAGACCTATCTCCTTATACATACAGCAAGGTTTTCACTAACTAAAAACTTCTTTAAAAAATATATGCTATTTAGAGCCCTATTCAATTGGCCAAATCGCAATTGAATGAGGCCCACAGTATTTATTCTTGGTCAAATAGTAGGTCTTCCAAGTTTGTAGTAATAAGCATAATTAAAATAAATTTAACAAAAGTACTGAAATGAATAGAACATTTAATAATAATACACAATGATCATTTGCATTTATCAACCGATCTTGTTTTTCATTTAAATATTAATATGCTGATTATTAAAATATAATACAATAACTGTACATGATTTAACGTCAACACTTAAAAATATGTAACATGTTTTTATAATGTAAGAAAAAATATACTTTCTATTTTATTGCCTTTTATATGCAATTATGACGCTCTACCATGGTGTAGGAGATATTGAATATATAATGTTTCTCTTCACAATTGGAATCTGGCATCTAGAACTGCCAGTGATTTTTGCAGGACTAATACAAAATGCCTTAGACTTGCAAGGACACACCATCATGTAAAGGTTGCAAAATGTCAAGTTTGCTTTATTTTTCTATGAAATATATCACCTGATTGCATTTTGCACTTTATATTTATAGTGCACTTTATATATTTATTTACTGATTTATGATAATAGCTTTTTATTTATTTATTTGGCCCTCTAAACGTGTGGTTGTATGTTTGTATATTTTGTTTGAGGATATCTATATCTGTTATATGTGTTTATTAGCATATATATTTTTTACTGGGGCTTTATTTGCAAGACATTCAAAATTAAAATTATTCCTTCTTTTTTATAATTATCTAATGTGAGTGTTAAGCACCATTTTTTATTTTTTATCTGATTTCTTTGTTGGTTGCTGGACAATTTTGCCTGTTATAAAGTTTACAAAATACCATTTGGAAAAAATGTGGTCCTTTAAGGATATAAATCACATAAAGTTGCTGTGACCTATAGTCCACTTGTTATTAGTGACTACATACACACATTCTTGAACACATATGTATTATTTGATGTTACCAAACTTACAGATATATGCTCTTTACACACATTCTTCTGGTCTCCCTCTTTCATCTGAAATCTTGAAAAACACAAACAAAGATCATTCAGTGTAAGAAAATGGACTAAATAGAGATATGTTTTCTTTAAATGCTGGCATGATAAAAGAGGGAATATTTTGGTGGCTGTGAGTGAAAAGAGGGTAGTTGGGAGGTAATTATAACCAAAGCACGCCTTCTCTCCTATTATCTCTATAAAACTTGTTTCTACCACAAAATGGTAAATGATTAAATAAGAATTGTTCAAAACCACCATTTTCTTAGCAATACCACAATAACTAGAAAAAATGAAATGGACTTTAAAGCAAGAGTATAGAATACATGCATCTAAAGACAAGTGTGGTTTAGACAGAACAAACTGCTATTTTATTATATTTAAATATAAGGGCAAAGTGTGATGTCAAGGAGGGCCCACAGGACTTATGGGGACTATGGACTGTGTAAGCAGTGAGTGGAACCTGGTTTCCGACATCAAGGATTATTTTGTTCTATCATGGACTATTTTGTTATGACCCTAAAAGCCTGTGTAATGTTAGGCCTCGGGCTCTGGTCCCCAAAGAGCATGGCCTATGAGTATACAGGCCTACTAAGAAGTGTTTATATAATGTTTAGTATTCAGGTTGTGGTTAGGACATGACACTGTTTTGCCAAGTCCCTTTAAAAAGTACCAACATATCCAGTAATGCTTTACAGACTTATTAAGTTGTGATTTGGCTTATTGAAAAAGGCTCTATATAAGAACAGAGCATATATTTTTTTTTACAGAAGTTTTTAGTTAGTGAAGACCTCGCGTTTGGATAGAAGTTCACTAACTTAAAACTTCTGTAAAAAAAATATGCTCTGTGCTTATATATTCAATTGGCCGAATCGCAATTTAATAAGGTTGTTAATGTTTACAATAGTGATCTGATTTAGTAGGATGATTTGGGCCATTGTATAAAGTTTAAAGAATGTATTTGTGTTCAGAAGTAGGCCCTAGGACATAATATAATAAGTCACTTCAGAGGTTACAGGACAAAGATAGTTTATTACCCCCTGGAATGTCACTGGGTTGACACAATTAAGCAGAAGATTTTGGTGCTAATGTAGAATTGGGGAAATTATTTGATGTGTGTGTCTCGTTGATACTGTTTATATCACTTTGTATGATATTCACTGTATGATGCTGATAGAGGTCAAGAATGGTTTATATGATATGTTAAGCATCATGATATTAGGAATTCCATTCTCCACCCCCAGGTTTCCATGTCTGTAGACCAAGTGAAATCTAGCCGCCTCTGACCTATTGAAAACAGAAACATATGAAATCAGTTATATGTCAGAGGAAGGAATGTTGAGGGAGGAAGGCGTGGGGAGGTGGAACTTTTGGGCTGTTTTAAAATATATGTGTAAGCAAGACAAAAGGCAGTCTGAGTCTGAAATATTAAGCCAAGATGTGTGCTTCTATTTCTTGTATTCTTCTAATCCTAAACAAAGGGATAGAAAAGAGTTTTATTATTTTTAATAAGTCAGTAACCTTAGGGCTAAACTTGGAACCTGTGATTTCCTGAGTTCTCATAGGAGGTGTTATAGAGGGATTTTTGTAACAGAAAGCAGGGGGTGTTTAGTGCACATGGCCCCTCATCTCTGGGTCATGACACATAGATAAACAACATTGGAGCTGGACAGGCAGATCTTTAAATGCATTCTATAATTTCAGTTCACGTTGTGATACTTTGATTTAAATGTAGTCTTTGTTATGAAATGGTATCTGTTGTTGCTTATGTATAGTATCCAGGGCCTAATTTACATGTCTGGTGCCCTAGGCACAAACTCCGTTGTTGCCCCCTGAGTGCACAAGCACTTGTGAATCTCTGGTTTTTGCTACCTCCATGTTGCTCCACCAGCAGCTGAAGGTTTAACAAATCAACTGTCTAACCTAATCGATGCTAATCAAACGGGGTCATTTGCGGTATACCCGTAAATCTGCTGCAAGAACTTTCCCCTACGTTATGCCTATATGTTAATCTTTTAACTTGTTGTATTACTGCACTCAGTACATATCCGTAAATCCTGCCTTATCCGCAAGAGATTTCAGTGTAGGTAGTACCCAAACCAAGATTTACAGATGAGAAATGGCTCTAGGAACCAATAGAAAATGATAATGTCATGATTATTATAATGAGTGAGAACAAGTGTTGTATTTATTTATATTTTATTAAATGTAATAGATGTGACAATTGTTTTTATAGAGTAAATATACATAAATGTGTTTATTTTTTGTTTATATATATTATATACATAGACAATGCATTAGAACATTTGTTCCTTGAGTACTAGGTTGTGTGTTACCCTTGATGTTGTATAATGAAATGGACAATATCACATTCTTTCATTACACATATGTTAATATTGCACTGTTAAGTGTCAAATAATGTTGACATTTCATCATGTATTATTGTTTTTTGGTGCTATAATGTCTTTTTAATTGCTGTTGCGTCACTCAGCAGTGGTTTTAAAACCATTTAAGAGGGGTCTTTGGTACCTGTAATATTTTCATCATCTATTTGTAGTTATGACACTGCCCTATTTTGTGAGAGATCCATAAAGTATTATGAGCATTAGGGTTTGGGTGTAAAATTCTAAACTGAGTAACCCGTAATCTTTTGTCAGTGCAAAAATCAATAGGAAATTTCAACATCATTTTTGGCTCTGGCTTTCTCCAGTTCTCTCGCTATGTTTCTGGGATGAATGATTAGCATAGCTAGCAGGATTTACTTTGGCCTTAAACATGGTGTAAACTGCGATATAGTGGATTAGCATAGAGTCCTATATGTTCATATATGTACGTAAAAAAGTTTCCCTGCTGTGAAGGCGCTCCTAGATGACATATTTGTCTTGAGAACTGAATATAAAGAATTGGTATACTGGTCTAAAATCAGCTCAAGTTAACCAGCACATTTTGTTGAATCAAAACTTGTCACATACATTGTAACAAAGGATATGGCAACTATTAGTAATAAACATACCTAGTGAAAAAAATACATTATAAAAACCTTCAATTATGCATCTGCTATTACTGATTTACTAATTGTTCTTAATTACATTTGTGCCCTATGAGGTAAAGTTCAACTTAATTAAACTATTTCATTTTTCTTTACCATTTCTTATAGTCACAGATGCTTAATAATTATACTTTATAATAAATACAAGCTGATTGAGCTGATAACAACATTGCTTTTACTGTATTAAAAATTCCCAAACTACTGCCTGTGACGTTCTGGATTCCATTAGCTTCTATAAATAAATTGCCCCAAATGTTTTACTCCGCTCTAATGAAAGTCTGTGGTCCAAAATAGAGACTTTTTGGTGCTTCAAGAGGGCATTTTGAGTTGCTAGAGATGGGAGAGGCTCCTTCCTCAGATTCACATATTTGTAAGATTTTTGGTATTGAACAGATATTTGGAGTCAAAAATTGTTGAAGCACTAAATGAGGTAGAGGTAGATCACATTAACAAAGTATGTGTAAGTACCCTCAGCAGCATGTCCACACACTGAGTTGTCTTGTCCAGTGCAGCTGATATTAAGAAAACAAAATGCATTGGGCCTCATTCTATTATCGGACGTAAAACGGCTGCAAAGCTGCGATTCCTTGCGGCCGTCTTACGGCCCCGTGTAGAGCTACCTTTACCTTGCAATTCAAATAGACGGCGCCGCAAGGATATCCCCCTTACGGCCGGCCGCATATCATGCAACCGGCCGCAAGGTCTGAAAACTTTAAATGCAAATATAAATTCAAGATGGCACTGTAAAGCTCTGTAAATGCTAGGGATCATAATGGGGGACATGAGGATTAATAGCAACCCCCTCTCAAGCTTGCACATCAGCCCAAATCCGATATTTCATTAACGGTTTATTTTCCGTCCCGCAGCCTGGGCGGATCTGAGGTGCTCCAAGCCCTCTGGACTTTGTCCACGGATATTTGACATGAATTAAAATAAAAATTATTTTCGGATTTGAGTGTAGGGGAATGTTGTGCTATGAATGCTAACACCCCCAATCACTTTATCGTCTCATCAGAGTGCAGGATGGCTTTATTATGTGCTTAATTGTGTGCTTGCGGGACCTTTTTGGTGCAAGTAAGCTGCGGCTCGGTTTTAGCCTTGCCGAGAGGGTTCCCGGAGCAATAGAATAGCAACCGGGGTTTTCTTGCGGCCAAAACTCTTGCAGCGGTTTAAGATCAAATTTAAGATCAAAATGGATAGGAATGATGCTATTGCAGTTCAGGAAATGTTTTTTGAGCAGTTCAGGAAATGTTGCAGTTCAGAAAAAAATGTTTGAGCAGTTCAGCATCATCTGTTTTATTCTTTCAGGTTTTGCTGTTTCATAGTCCAAGGGAAAGAGACAGAAATACTAAGAATAAGGCTATCCTGAGGCTTAAAGGGTCATTGTAAGTGTTTTTTATGTTAGATTTATTTTCTAGTTCATCTAATATAAACATTGTCATGAATGATTTTGGGACTCCCCTGAACCCCACAAGTAAACCTGTTATTTATGACTCTAACACACTGGGTTGCTAAGGCAAAGGCTATTAAAATGGACATGAGACTTGTTGTAAAGACTGTGAGATATTGTTTTTATGTGTAATGTAATGTGGGCCAAAATAATGAATGCTTTGGTTACTTTATGATGTTATTTGCACTGTAATAATGTTAACAGAGATACACTTTCTGCCATGTTTGTTAGTGGGAGAACAAAGGGTTAAGTTTCTGCAAGAATTTATATGGACATATGGCCCCTCAGAGTGGCCAGAAATCCACTCTCTCTGGCTTCAGAAAGTTACTTAGTTACATAGGGCCTCATTCTATTATCGGCCGTAAATCGGCCGTAAGGCTGCGATTCCTTGCGGGGGTTCAGTTAACTCGCGATTCTATTATACGGCCCCGCAAGGATCTCCTTTTACGACCGGCCGCATATCTTGGAACCGGCCGTAATCTGTGAAATATAAAAACTCAAATATAAATTCAAGCCTGCACTGTACAGCTCTGTAAATGCTAGGGATCATATTGGGGGACATGAGGATTAAAAGAAACCCACTCTCAAGCTTGCACATCTGCCCAAACCCGAGTTCAAATTAACTGTTTATTTTCCGGCTGCGGCGTGGGCGTGTCTGAGGTGCTCCAAGCACTCTGTACTTTTCACATGGATATTTTACGGATATTAAAAATTAAATATTTTACGGATTTGAGTACAGGATAATTATGTGCTATTTTTTCTAACACCTAAAATCCCTTTATAGTCTTCTCAAAGTGCAGGATGGCTTTATTTGAGCTATTTTATGTGCTAGCGAGACCTCTTTCCTGCAAGTAAGCTGCGGCTCGTTTTTAGCCTTGCAGAGAGGTTTCCCGGAGCAATTGAATTGCAAATCTCTTGCGGCCGTTTTAGATCAAAGGCTTTCCTCCGGCGCGAGCGGCCGCAAGAGATAGCAAGGCACCGGCCGCAAGCCTGCCGGAATCCCCGGCCGTAAGGGAATAGAATGGCAGAATAGCTTGCGGCCGGTCCTTGCGGCCCCGCAACGGCTGCGGCCGATAATAGAATGAGGCCCATAGTTATTAAGGTTGAAAAAAGACTTTCAGTCCATCAAGTTCAACCTTTTAAGATCTCCTCTCATCTGCAATTTGAGGATTAGCTTTTAATTAATTAGTTGTTAATTAATTATTAATCAACTATTTATTTATTTATTTTTTATTTTTTTAATTATTAATCCAGAGGAATGCAAACAGAAAAAAAAACAAAGTAAAACTTAATCAATCGTCTCAAAGGGAAAAAAAAAATTCCTTCCTGACCCAGATACTGGTGATCGGATTACACCCTAGATCAATACACTCTCTCTAATTATCCAGGATAACCCTGAATTCCCTTCTTAATTAGAAATAAATCAAGACCCCTTTTAAAGTTATCTATCGAATCCACTGTCACCACCTCCTCTGGTACAGAATGCCACAGATTAACCACCCTTACTGTGAAGAACCCTTTTATTTCTCTAAGGTGGAATCTTTTTACTTCTAACCTCAAGGGGTGTCCTCTTGTCAGTTGAAAAAAAGCTCCCTTGACAATTATTTATATTGACCCTGGATGTATTTATAAAATGTAATTATATCTCCTCTTAGACGCCTTTTTTCTAGAGAAAATAAGCTTAATTTGGTTAGTCTTTCTTCATAATTTAGCCCCTCCATTCCCTAATTAGATTTGTTGCCCTCCTCTGTACCATTTCCAGCTCTAAAATGTCCATGATGTCCATTTTTATGAAGTGATGCCCAAAATTGCACTCCATATTCCAAATGAGGGCGTACAAGAGATTTGTATAGTGGCAGAATTATATTTGCTTCCCTTGCTTCTATACCCTTCCTAATACATACTAATATTTTATATACCTTTGCAGCTGCTGTTTGGCTTTGAGCACTGTTATCTGTTGTCAACAAAAGTACTCCCAAATCCCTTTCAATATCTGATACCCCTATATTTGCTCCATTAAGATTATAAATTGCATGGCTATTTGTCCTTCCCAGATGCATAACTTTACATTTATTTGTATTAAATCTCATCTGCCATTTAGATGCCCATTCCTCAATTTTGTGTAAATCCCTTTGAAGGGAAAGCACATCATTATCAGAGAAAATGGAGATACTACTTTCCAGTCCCACCTCTAAGTCATTAATAAATATGTTAAAAAGGAGAGGACCTAATACTGAACCCTGAGGAACCCCACTTATCACATTAGTCCAACCGGAGTATGATCTATTTACAACAATCCTTTGCTTCCTGTCTTTTAGCTAGCTCTCCATGAGCAGATATTTACTGCAATTCCTGTATCCCTTAGTTTGCACAACAGTCTCCCATGTGGCACTGTATAAAAAGCCTTTGCAAAATCCAAACAGACTACATCCACTGAGTTGCCTTAATCCAAGTTCCTACTAACCTCCTCATAGAAACCAATTTGATTTATTTAACATGACCTATCCCTCATAAATCCATGTTGACTCCTCCTTATAATCCTGTTCAAATAGACATATTCTTGTATATTATCCCTTGTTAACCCTTCTAAAAGCTTTCCCAGTACAGAAGTGAGGCTCACTGGTCTATAATTCCCCAGATTTGCTCTTACTCCCTTTTTAAATAAATGTATAACATCTGCTTTTCTCCAGTCATCTGGTAGAGACCCTGTGTTGAGTGAATCTTGAAAAATTAAATATAATGGTTTGGCTATTATAGAACCCAGTTCCCTCAGTACCCGTGGATGTATTCCATCAGGACCCGGGGCTTTATGAACATTTATTTTTTCCAACCTCTTTTGGATTTATTCCTGCGTTAACCAGTTATTTGGTGAAGGTAGTGTAGCCCCATTATGTTGCAGTGTCCAAACTACTGGTACCTCCCTTGTGTATACCAAAGAAAAGAACATATTTAGCTCATCTGCCTTTTCCTGGTCACTAACTGTCAGATGTCACATTGTAATGTTCCTATAGCTTCCTTCCTCACCTTCTTTCCATTAATATACTTAAAAAATATTTTAGGTTTAGGCTTACTCTCTTTTGCAATTCATTTTTCATTTTCTGTTTTAGCCAGCCTAATAGCCCTTTTGCAAGCCTTCGTTATTTCCTTTTTACTCCTGTAAAGCAGTCTCTGTCCCCTCTTGTTTTTATAATTTAAATGCCTGTTTTTTAATAAGTATCTTGATCGTTAAATCATTGTTAAACCACATTGGATGTGATTTTCTCCTTTTACTTTTATTCCCACTTGGTATATGGGGATAAGTATGTATATTTAGTAAGGATTTAAACGTTGTCCATTTATGTTCAGTATTTTTACCTGCCAGTTGTTTGTCCCAGTCTATACTTTGTAAGAGTTTTTGTTGGCACCTTAAAATTTTTATTTTTTAGTTCAATCTCAAATGAGACTGTGTTGTGATCACTGTTTCCCAAAGGTTGCCCTATTTCAACATTTGATACTAGCCTCATTTCTAGTAGGTTCTTGTATAACCTGGGCCAGATAATGATCACTGAGTGTACTCAAGAACCTGCTCCCTTTAGCTGAACTGCTAGTCTCATTTACCCAGTTTATTTCAGGGTAATTAAAATCTCCCATTATTAGAACTTGCCCATGCTTAGCTGCATTTCCAATCTGTAACAATAATTAAATGTATTCACTTTCAATTATATTTGGCGGTTAATAGCATACTTCAACTAATATTCTTTTGGAATTTGCTGCTCTGCTATTTAACTCTACCCATAAACATTCAGCATTACAGCTAGTTCCACCATAAATATCTTATCTGACTCCACCACTCCTGACAGCAGAGCAAAACCATGAGGGTTTGGCTAAAGAAAGTGAGGGTGGGGAGATGTAAGTTTATTGTTTTCGATTTTTTAAATGTGTTTGGAAAAATGATAAACAGGCAGTCTGTCTCTACACTAATTGAATGGTATTGCCCATCTGATTTTCCCACATCTTCATGAATGATGTTCTGATCTAAATTGCTGGGTGCTGAAATTAATATAAAGTCACAACCTGAAGATTGCTCCTGTAAGCTAAAGCAGGAGCATTAGGTGTACGTGGACCCCTTGTCTCTGGGTTATGACACATGAGCAAACAGCAGCAAAACAATGCTTTATCCAGAAAATTTAGATCATTAATGACCGTCACTGAACCCCTCCTCAACTCTCTCCGTTGTCCTGAGCACTGCTGAAATGAAAGCAAATATTTCAACTTGAGATAACATGAATTAGGCAGGGTGAGTAACCTGGAGCTTGTTTACTTTAAGGATTAATCTCTTATGGGATTGTAACTATAGCTCTTTATTCAACAGAGCATGCTCCAGGTTACCCACACACCAAATTCATGTTATCATAGCAAAATGTTGGTTCTTCTTTTAAGTAGTGCTCATGAACATGAGGTAAACTGTTCAAATACTTTTTTTTCTGTTTAAAACTTTGCTGTTGTTTGCACATTCATTTTAATTTGTGGTGAAATGAAAACAAGGTTTAAGACAAAAAGCATGTACATTGCCCATTTAAATAAGAAACATTTCTAGGTATGTAAAATTGTAATTTTAGTACTTATTTGCAGTTAAATCTATGCACATGGCTAAAGATTGAAAGAGATGAAAGAATGCATTGAGCATAAGCATCAGTATATGTGGGGATATAAATGTAGATGACTTGCTCTTCCAATTTAGTTGTATTAATGGCTGGCAAATCCATCCAATATAATGTTTTTATTTCTTTAAGATATGTTATTTTAACATGAGACAATACAAGTTAAGTCTTAATACACACACACACACACATATATATCCTCCATGAATGTATATCTCTACTACATGAGACTTGTGTACTAGTTTGTGTGCATATAATAAGTGTGTGCGGTTTCTTTTCTCACATTGTTAGATCATATTACTCTCACATAATGAGCCCTTTGATCATATTAGAGCTGTTCGTGTGAAGAATTGAGTCAACTTTCCAGAGATACTGCACCTGGGTCCGAGCAATAATTAAATTAGCTACAATACTCCAGCTTGCTGCAAACATACTACCCATTATTATTGTATGTATATTTTAGTGTCCGATCCACTAGATTTGAGTCCTATTCTTTATAATAAATCTCATCTAGCTTATGAAGTGGAGTGAAGTGAAACGCTGTTATACACTGCTCACCCCTTCTGATTACCAAATCACCTACAAAAGCACCTTCATGTGTGTAGATATGTGTTTTGGGGTATTGCAACTCTCTCCTTGCTGGCCTTCCTATCACCCGTCTGTCTCCCTTCCAATCCATTTTGAATGCATCCGCTAGACTCTTCTACCATACTAAACAATCAGTGTCTGCAGCACCTCTGTCAGGCTCTCCACTGGCTTCCCATAGCTTCTAGAATAAAATTCAAAATCATGGCCCTATCATTTAAAGCCCTCCACAATAGTGCCCCCTCCTACATCTCTGCTCGCATCCCAAAATACACTCCCATTCTTCACTCTGCTAATGACCTTCTTCTCTCCTCCTCTCTGGTCACCTACTCTCACTCCCGCCTTCAAGACTTTTCTCATGCTGCCCCTATTCTTTGGAACTCCTTACCTTGCTACACCAGATCAAAGGCTTAGATAGGCTGTAAATTACGATTTTGACAACTTCAGGGATTTTCAGCCCGTAACCCGTAGATTTTTTTGTGTCCTGCCAATTGAATAGCAAATTAGTTTACGGGCTCCAATATGGGCTCCAGTAACTGCAATTGAATAGAGGGCTGTGTTTTTCTTAACAACCTACATACATGCAGCTTCCTAAGAGTAGAGCTTTGATAGCCAGTGGGCAGGTGAATCTATAGGGACACTCAGTGTGATATTTACACATTAAACCACACACATTAAGATTTTTAATAAATACTGTTGCTCTACTACATACAGGCTATTTAAGAATTAAACATATTGACATTCATACAGACACCCATGATCTAGGGGTGCCTCCATGGAACAGATATCACATTTGCATAACAATAAATTTAGATTTCAGTTTGTTTATGTTCACACCTACACCATGCCTACTCTATCCAAGTTCCATGAGCAAGATCTTTTGTGGGGGACAGAGAAGAGGTGGGTGTGAAGTGGCAGGCTTGCAGTGTACTGCACTTTAGTAAAACAAACAAGACAAGGGCATCAGCAAGTTAACAATGTCTGTAGCATCCTACTCCTCCATGCACACTGACATGCAGGAAAAGAGAGAGCAGGGATATTCAAACAGATACAGGCACAAACAAAACATCATAAAATAAAAATAAAAATACTCAGACTTGCTTATTCAACTCAAAATATAAAGCATGATTCATTTTACAAGATTATATTGAAACATTAATTAATTAGTTGATTGCATTAAATACATTATAACTAAATTATACTATGAACAATTTCTTGTGTATTTACAAAGTAACTTAATAATGTATGTATGATTTATGTGCCAAGGAATAAAGTCGTTTTATAAACTGTGACAATTTACAAGTCTCCTCTGGGCACTTTGATGGAGAAATACAGTATAAGAGGATGTAATACTTTTAGAAGTTTCACTAAAACTTTATCCAGTTGTCATGGCTGTAGCATGCCAAGGTACAAGCTGTGCAATACCTTACAGACTGATGCCCTCAGCCTTATAAGATAGGCTTATTTTGCTCCAGGGGAATGGGGCTCGCTGAGATGAGATAACATTGGGGATACTGTGATTTATGTGTTATGCCTGTTTAAAGCATAAAATTGTGGAAATTGCCTGGGTACCACTAGGTCCACACCATGGTACCCATGTTTATAGTTGGGGTGTGCGTAGGAACATAAGAGTAATGAGATATATGTCTATATTGTGCTTTGGGGAAGCTAGCAGTTACAAGGGAAATACTGTATATGCCCAATATTTCATAGTACTGGACTAGTCTCTTATTAACCAGATTAGGGAGATAATGGACCCCAGGAGTCACATGGCACAAATATCTCTCTCCATTATCACAGGCCTTAGACTGGTGTCTCTATGCCTATTGTGTGTAATTACCCCCTACCAAGGATACAGATGCCAAGGGAAAACAATGGGTGATTGTCTTAGACTTTCAGGCATGGGTGATAAGGTGAGCTAGAAGGTGATTGGGGTAACCATGGATGCAAATTTGAACTAATTGGCTTTTCATTACTAAGAGTGTGGTATAAATATGTCTGTTGTTTCAATAAATGTTATGTTAAACTGGTTCACATAATTAATGCATGCATTTTGTTATTGATGCTGGAATTCTGGTTGCTGGAGTAAGTTCTTTTCAGAACTTAGAAAGATCTTTATGCTATACAAGATCACAGACACCTCTCAGTCTAACCTAAGGGCTGAAAGTTCTTCCTGCTGTACAGAGGTAAAACGAACTGGGCACACCTATGGGGAGAGGTTTGGGCAATATACATAATCTAATCATACCCCATTCAACATACAGGTTATTTTATAAAAATAAATAGGCGTTACTTCCACAGAAGCACTACTTTAACTAACAGGCCGTTCCCTTGGTTGGAGTAAAACAAACAGTCCACTCGTTTGTTAATCACTGGCCTGTTGATTTCTGCCCCAAATGATTATCAGCTGCAAGCTGCTGTCTCTCTGTGTCTTTCTCCAGCTTCAGAGAATCTGTATGTACTTCTCTCTGTGTCTCCTTTTCCATCTTCTGTGAATGTGTGTATGTTTGTGTGTGTCTTTTTGCCAGCTCAGCCCTTCAGCAGCCCCACCAATACAGCAGGAGCACGCTTATAACAGGTCTCTCCAGGTTCATCTAATCACTTTGCAAAGTCTGTGACAATATATAGGATAGAATACATTTTGCATATATGTATTTGATACATGCATAAACCATACTACAAATATGTTGATTTTTGCCAGATATTAATAAGTAACCTCATCTATTTGCATCTTTTAGAGCTACAGGTGCAGTGAAATGGTTCCACTTTTGCATCTCTGTGACTCTTCCCAAACAAATTCCACTCACACTTCCTCCCTAATACTATAGCTTCACACTTTCACTCTAGACTGATTTTTAAACTGTGGTCTAATGAAGTAGAACATCATTATTAATCTATATATATATATATATATATATATATATATATATATATATATATATATTTATATATATATATATATATATATATATGATCAATAATTACTAAATTACTAGATTATCAGGACATTAACGGCTGCTTCACTCTTCAATATATATATATATGTGTGTGTTGGCATATAGACATTTGGCAAATAGACAAATTTTTATTATATTGGTAGGGAGCAGGGGCATTGAGAATTTAAACTAAGAAATTAAATAAAAACAGGTTTTGAGGAGCTCTGCAGCAACGGGGCGTGGAAACGTACATCAGGGCACTAGGACTTCCAGGTCTGATGTCAGACGCCGGAACCCACACGAAGCTTGCAGGGACATACAATCTATTAGTAATGAACACTAAGAATATACAGCTAGTTGAAAGCTAGCAAGAAATACCAGTACAGACTGATTGAACCCCATAGCAAATAAGAAAATATAACCACTCTGACATATTTGGAAGGAGGGTTTAGCCCCTAACTTGAGGGTAACTCAGCAAAGTAAGAAGCTATAAAAGAGACAATTCTTATGTTAAAATAGAGTGGTATACATAAGACTCAGAATATAGAGCTACTTGAAAGCCATCATTTAAGCAATTAAGAAAATATAGCCACTCTTATAGATTAAGAGGGAGCATTTAGCCCCTAATTTTACGGTGACTCAGCGCAGTTAGAAGTTATAAAAGAGACGCCCATCATGCAAAATAGAATGGTATATATTATAAAATATTAATCAACTTGCAAATTGCCCGTCAAAAAATTACGGCAATGAAATTGTAAGTTACCTAATGCTGTTTGGTGTGTAGTACTGAAATAAATGAATATACTTTACCTATTTTGAAGCATTGTGTTGAAGAGCTGCAATCTGTGTTGATGTTGCTGCAGCATTAGTGGTGTGGAGCTGCTGTGTAAGCGTGGTGAATGTGTGCAGTGTAATACTGTGCGTGCGCGAGACGAAACCGTTAGCATAGTTGTGTACTTCCGCATTGGCGTAAAATGGCGGGTAATGTGTGGTATGCGTGTTAACGGAATATCCGTAGGTCATTTGTGGCGTTTTACGAGTTTCTTGTGGTGTTTTGCGTGTTTAGAGTGTTGTAGCCTCGTTTTCGTTTTGTTCGGCGGCCATTTTTTCTCTCGCTTAGCGAATTTTTTAGTGTTCAAACTCTTTTATTTTTAGTTAAATGAAGGTGTAAGTTGCTTTTTTGATGTCCTGGATGCTTCCTCTTGCTGTAGGTAAGCTTTTTATGTATGTGCTGTGTGTATTTATTGTTTTTTGAATTTTGTAATGTTCGCGAGTTGCGTCCGATTGTTGCAAGGTCGTAATGTGTGGTAACGTGTCTCGTATGTTGTTTGCGTTGCGAGGTAGTTTGCGAGGGTCGTAGTTGGTGTGTCGTGTTGTTTGCGTGGTCGCGGTTGTTGTGTGGTTGTTTGCGTTTGAACAAATTTTGCAAGGGTCGCAGTTGCTGGCATGGAGCACCTTTGGCCCTCTGAGGCCCTCGCTACACGAGCCTGCAAGCGTTAGCAACAACTTGTACGCTCACAACTATATATGTGATATATTCCAAAAGCAATCTATACGATTTGCAACAAACAGTAACTATATGGTATTTTAACTTATAAGGACCCTGTTAGTCCATAAAGTATAAAATTGAGTAATAAGAATATTAAGTTTAAATAAGAAGTTACTGCACATACAGTTTATACAAAATATCTTCAACTGACTCGAAACAAAGGGAGACTTTTGTTTTAATTGTGTCTTTATAAATGTTTTATTTATTTTGCGCCGTTGTCAATCTAATTAAAGAATAGTTTTTATTCCCCTTTCCCAACCACATCCAAGATAGAATCACATTTCACTGTTAAGCACTATTGTTGGGAAATGCAATTTTCTATAAGTACATATTATATTTGAATTATCCAGATTTTTTTGGGCTCCTACGCCCATGCTGTAGATACAATATAAGACTAGAATAAGGTTATGAGAATCCAACTTTGCCATATAAATTGTCTCAGAATATTGAATATTTTTAGTCTAGCTAGGATTGTAGGTGAGAACCTGTGTGTGCTTGGTAAGTGAAAGGGGATATGTAAACTTGGAGTACCAAGTGTTGGATATAAATGTATTGGTTCCATAATGTGCACTAATATCCTTAATTGCTTTGCTTATTTGTTGAGCTCTACAGAAATGTTAACAGTGTGGAACAAATAAATAAACAGTAAGAATTAGTCACTAAGATATTTAGATGTGGTTTTATACAATATAACAATGCAAATAGCTGTTTTGTTTTAATTAGTCCTTGAGCTGCTATCAGCACTGTCCCTAGCAGTATGCATATTCTGTGATGCATCTTTCCCAGAACCACCTACACCTCCCTAACCTCCTAATAATGATAACCAGGGATTTTGTAATGCTGCCAAATCCACTACAAATACAATATATTAAACAAAATGCTTATCACTGAATGCCCAGCTTACTCTATGCAAATATGGCTTCAACGTATGATCTCTGTTATCTTCATTACTTTGTATCTCCATTGCTGGAGTCATTGACTCAGACAGAACAGCTGATGAGAGATATATAAAAAAGGATAAATGCAGACAAGCTCCAAACATCCCTTGAAGTTTTATTTTTGTTTCTTCTGCTTAAATTGGTAGAGCGCTTTTTTGTTTTTATAAACTGCCACAAATTGTCATATCTAAATACGAAAAAACGCATATGCACCTGTTTTAGTTTATATATATGGAGAATATTGCGTGTCGCACTCCACCGAGCAAAAGAATAAACTTTTTTTGATTCTCTTCAGAACACGAATAGACAGTGAAAGGTGAGCATACGGAGATTGCCATGGTTTCAATTAGTCCAGAGAAATTTTGGAAACCAGATGGTACAAATTAAAAAAAAAAAATGTTTGTAGTTCTACTGGATACCAGGCTTTAAATCAGATTTTTTTTATCAGTGTGTTATTTTTACAGCAATCAAATTTGAACATATCAGAATCCAAGAACTGACATATTGAAGAAGGAAAATATATATAGCATCATCTGTTCATGTGTTTTTGTTAAAATGTTACATAGTGATTTCAGTATACAAGCAGAGTATTTTAATATGAGGTGTAACATATTCTGCTTTACATAATGCATACAGCTTGTGTTTATTTATCTGAAACGATCAATAAGCTAGCACACTGTGAAGGGAATTTAAACATGGCTGATAGCGTGCTTCAACAAGTATCTCTCTAACATAAAACTCAGCTGCAAACAAATTATTTTCCTCTTCACTTTGTCTGCCAAGAATTCTAAACATTGCACCTGACACACAATGAACCTTGCAGACAAAAAGTATTGGAATAATGTTAATGTACTTGCTCTCCGGATTATAAAATATGCTTACCCGTCTGTTTGTCTATTTTTTAACTTTTCTGTATATGTTGTTTAAATGCTCTTAAGAGAAAATCTAAGTTAATAGTTAATACTTTACAGCCTTATTAAATTGCGATTCAGCCAATTGAATAGGGCTCTATATAAGCACACAGCATATTTATTTTACAGAAATTTTTAGTTAGTGAACTTCTATCCAAAAGCAAGATCTTCACTAACTAAAAACTTCTGTAAAAATAATATGCTCTGTGCTTATATAGAGCCCTTTAGAATTGGCCAAATCACAATTTAATAAGGCTGTTAATGATTATCTTTAGCAAATATCTTTCACAGTCTTTTTATATTAGATGGTGATTACTATGTTTAGTTGCTTTACTTAAAATATATCTGCAATTAATATTTAACATTATTATTACATTTAATTAAAAATGCCATCCAAAAATAATATGTCAAGACTACTTCATTGAGTTGTTTAAGTAGTTACTGTAATGGTGGAAAGACAGGAGTTTATCATGGAAGTCTGTGGTTGAAGAATGAATTGGAAGAAGATTATGAAGGGATGGTGATTGAAGCAAAGTGCTGCGTTAAGGTGAAGGAAATCACAATGGGAAAATTGAAGGATTGAATTATTTTGAAAGGAGGCACATTCCAGGTGGTGGAAGGCAAGTTTTGGAATAAGGACTGGTATAGGTGGTATTTTTAGTGATTAAAAGTAGGTAGGGGCAAGGCCAAGGTGTGATTTGTTGACACCACAGAAAGCAGTTGTTCAGATGAGTAAACTTAAAAGTGTTTGGTGGCAGATGACAATACAGATGGATGAATCTTCACTATGTTGAATAATGCAGAATAATAACTATGTTGATGAGACAATTATTTTGGTGTAAAAAACTAAAATGTTGTGGAATAGTTTGAAGGAAGAGAATATAGCTTCAAGTGGTGAAGAGTAGAGAGCATTACTAAATGTCATCGCTGGTTATATGAGGTCAGGTAGGACTGATATGCCTAATGCTGCATATTATACATCCTCTTTTGCTAAATAACTATTGCACTTAAGTGAGCAGAAAACCAATGTGTCAAGAATAGAGAAGATTGAGTCATACACTGTGTCAAACAGCAGTATCTGATGTGAACTCTGGTCCTCTAGAATAGAAGTCTCCAAAATGATTAGTAAGGAAGTTGCAGTGAATATAAAAGTTCACTTGCAGGATGTACATTTTGGAATGTTTTAAAATAGGCAGATTAAATCATTACAAAAGAAAGAGGATCAGGATGGCAATGCACAAATGCTTGGTCAGTAAGTTATGGATACTGGAATAACACAAGTGTGATATTTGCAATTCACAATAGTAGGTCAACTCCATGGTAGAGTAAACAAATATAGCAGAATAATACATTCTTTTATAAGGTTAGCATTTAGTAGTGCTTGTTAGATATGTTGACTCTTGGACCAAGCTAGCCTACAAGTAATTGAAAACAGTATCTATCTTGTATTTAAATACATACATTATGCTTTATGTTGAGTAGCTGTTTCAGAAGTCAATGTGTTCATTTTAGACGGTGAAGAAAGTTTTTTGGATAATGGACAGAAACATTGAAGAATAACTAGCAAATTAAGTGGTATGGTGTACCATGACAGAAGGGTGTGAGTCAGTCATTAAAAATTAGCTAGAAGCTCCAGAGGAGACAAAATGAGGTGAGTCACAGCAAACAAGTATTTATTCATATTTTTTTATCTTCAGTGATTGGGACAGGAATTGTATTCTTTTGTTTCAATACCCCCACAACAGTTACATTTCTTCTTATTTCATGTTATTATTGGTGATAAGCTAATATATTGCCGTTAATACTTTATCTAAAAATAACCAAAACAACTCCCTGGAGGGAGATTGATTATGATTAATAGTAGAGTCTAACACTACATCTGACTCTTAGTTGATATGTTTTATATAAATGTATGCATCCTTTGTATTTGTATCATGGTTATTTATTCACATGAATGTAACAATGCTTGTTGTTAAACCTGTTTTGCAAATAATGGACTACGAGTAGTGGCTCTTTACTGTATTGCCCTTTGATGTAAATGGATATGATAAACATATTGAAAAATAAACAGATGAAGTAAACTGTTTGCATCTATTTTCAGTAAACACCAAATTTCATTGACATACAGTTAAATTATAATTTACAAATACAGCCTTTTAAAGCATAGTTTTAACATTTATTTAACTTGGACACTTTCTTTCTGTGCTTAAAAACATGGGGCCATATTAAATTCCAGCCTCATAAGTCCAACGTGTAGCACGTAAGGGCTGCGTGCTTCAAATTTGGCCTACTTACGTTGTTATTAAATTAGAAAGGGCTGCGAGCTACGGGCGAGAGACGCTATTTCGTAAACCAGTTCTCTGCCGTCAGGGTTTTGTGCTCAAGCGCAAACAATTAAGCAATAACGTAGTTACGGGTTCAGATGGAGCCAATGGAAAAAGAGATTGTTAGCATTACGTCACTGAAAAAGGGGAGGGTAGATTTCAAAGTCCTACGTGCTTCAATTACAGTTTGCATTCAGACCCGCATGTGATATTCTATTACATGTGAGTTACAGTATATGCCGTAACACATTGATTGCAGGTATCGATATAACACAAAATATAATCATGAAATAAAGTGTCTGTAAACTACCATATTCCTAGATAGATTGTAAGGTCCAACCATTCTTAGATTTGTAACTGACACTGATTTGAGAAGGATAAGAAACAGATCTTGAAACAGATCTCACAGCTTGTGCAGTGCAATATGTACTCTGATAATGATCTAGCTACTTGCCCGTTAAAAATTACGGCAATGAAATTTAAAGGCTGGCAATGCTGATGGTGCCACACAATGCAAGCCCCTTCCCACTCTAATTTGCGGGCCTCTCCCACCGTCTAATTGCAGGCCGCAGCCAACCCGTCACTTGCATGCCTCGCCTGAAATGAGCTCTTATTGCAGATATCGTCCAACCCTCCACTTTGGTGCCTCGTGCTGAGCACCTTCAGTGCTCATTTCGAGACCAGCGATGAGCGCCTTTGGCACTCATTGCGAGCCTCTCCCCACTCTCTAACCCCTGTGTCTGTTTCCCCCCTCTCCCTTCCATGTGTCTATTTCTCCCCCCCCCCTTATTTCCCTTCCCATGTGTCTCTTCTCCCCCCCTCTCACCCCTGTGTCTCTTTATTTATCCTTTTTTAGTCTTGTGTGCCTCGCGCTGAGCGCCATTGGTTTATTTTGCAAGTCTTGCATTTTTCATGAGTGACGTTGTTTGTATTTTCGAAGTCCTGCATGCCTGCATTGTTCCGCTAAGTGTTACGTGCTTCTGCCTCGTTCTGAGTCCTTTTGAATGCATTTACGTTTTTTCTTAGCCAATCTTCGATCCCAGAAGAAAAAGGCAATGATGGCATAAATCGTGAGCCTTCGGCGCTCATTGCAGCAAAGTGGTGCGAGCCTCGCTATGAGTACCTATGGCTTCTGAGCGCATTGCGCATGCGCAAGCCTGTAGCTTTTAACATTGTGTTTCCAACATTCGCAATTACCACAACTATATATGTGATGAAGAGTGTTGTTATTTGCATTACAAGTGCTACGTATTGTACTTCACCCCCCTTGCAGGTGCACACGTTGGTCACAATATTCTTGATTATCTTTGAATCTTTCTATTATTATTATACAACATATTCTGTAACATTATACAGGGGTTAAGTAAAAGGAAAAAACAATATTAACATATTGCAAAATCGAACTTACATAGTGCTTGTGTCCTTACAAGATTGAGAACTCACAAACTTACAATCTAAGGGATTCTATTGTTTATCAATGAGTACCTGATTTATTGCCTGGCTGAAGTACTTTACAACACTCATATGAACTGCATTTCTGAAAAGGTTTATGAATCTTTCTCATCGTACTGTTCCATCTGGCAAAATAAAATAAATACAAAACAACATAAAAACCTGTATTTTTTCTCAAATCCATAACATAGTTGAGAAATGCATGTCTCTTTAATGTAATTGCTTATATACCCTTGATACTTCCACAGGATAATGCATTGGCAGTATGAAACATTCCCTTCCCTTGACCCTAGGCTAATACGGGGAGCTCAATCTGTAAAAAGTAATAGATTTAAAACCTTCAGCCAGAAATTAAATCTGTGGTTCTTATAGTATTTTTCTTTGTGCCATTGTCCCAAAAAAATTTTTTTTGATGGACCACATATAACGTGAGTAGGCGAGCTACTTGAAGACTGCTCAGGAACTTCACAGACCACATAAATATTATTTTTTCCTGATTCTTAACAATTAAAAGATATACAGCCTTATTAAATTGTGATATGGCCAATTGAATAGGGCTCTATATAAGCACATAGCATATTTTTTTACAGAAGTTTTTAGTTAGTGAAGACCTTGCTTTTGGATAGAAGTTCACTAACTAAAGACTGTAAAAAAAAATACTATGTGCTTATATAGAGCCCTATTCAATTGGCCGAATTGCAATTTAATAAGCCTTGATAGCCTGTGAACTAACAAACTATAAACACATTTATTTCTAGTCACAGCTTTAATGTCTTTTATGTATTTTCTATTTTTTTTATAATATTTCTGTCACTCCAGTTGTAATTAGGACCAACTGGATGAAGTTCATGGACCACTGGCGACTGGTGGACAACAGTTTGGGGAAAACTCTGATCTAGAAAAAATCAAGACACCAAAGGCCTATTCAATTGCAAGCCCGCAGATTACATTATTCAGGCCATGTGTCTGTGGGCTTGAGATTTGCTACAATTACAGAGCAATTCAATTGAGAAAGCCCACAATTTACGGGCCGAAAGCCAAAACCGTAAACCATGCAATCATAAGTAGCATTTCAGAGCATGATCATGACCAACTAAGCAAGGCCGTAACTACCTATTTAGAAACAGCCAATAGTAAATGAGACCATCATCATTATATCAGTAAAACATGGATGTTACACACCAATCAATTAGCGTTTAGAAGCCCTATACGCATTTCGGCAATGTGTAAACAACAATTGCTCAATTGAATAGGGGCCCAAGAGTGTTGGATCTGTTGCAAAGCTCTACCTTAGTGAGCAAGATTTTTGTAAATTAAAATACAAATTCCTGGTGCCCCTCTTTGGTAATTTCATCTAGCAGACGAATATTTTCACTATTTTTCTCCTGTAAGCAGCAAAAAATGGAGGGCTGACATTGTTCCCCTTTCAAGAGACTTTCTTCACACCCAGATGATCCATTTGTGCACTTAAAGAACCGTTGTATCTATATATTTAAGATATACCATTTTAAAGAACTACATTTGAAAACAGTACAGTGTCTAAAATGCATTACTTTTTGTACCGAGCTATTCTTCTGTGGTATCTATTATTGTGATTTATGCTGATCAACATCCTGTGACATAAGAAGACTTCCATCTGCATAATTTGAATATGGCAGCTAAAACTGCAAGAGCTTTCATTAGGAGTAATGGAAAGCATATTAGTTAACAAGGAATACTCTCTTACAATTTGGCAGGCTGGATCAGTTTAACAAAGAAAACAGATCCCTGCAATAACGAATAATTGTATCTAAAAGTTAAAAATATACAAGTTATGTTCATTAATTCTCCTTTCTGGTTTTTTTCTCTCCGTTTTTTAAGCTTTCTTATTCAAAATACCTTTAAGGTGACAGTCCCAAATTATTTTATTGGTGCTGTAATTTGACTTCTTACACAAACAACATGCTACAGATAAATACTTTTACTACATGTGGGTTCATAGGAAATAAATCCTTTCTCTTGTCCATGGGGCATGAGAGATTACAGTAAGTAGTTCTGTATGAAAATAACATTGTTACATACAATCTTTGCATATTAACAGATTAGGAATACACTGTAAAGTTCAAAACATTAGCAGCCTTTTTAAATTGCAATTCGGTAAATTTAAAAAGGGCTCTATTTAAGCACACAGCATATTTTTTTACCAAAGTTTTTAGTTAGTGAACTTCTATCCAAAAGCAAGGTCTTCACTAACTACAAACTTCTGTAAATAAAATATGCTGTGTGCTTAGAGCCCTATTCAATTTACCGAATCACAATTTAATAAGGCTGGGTTAAACTGGTAACCCAGCAGGGATACATAATTTACCTTGAGCGCCTGCCCTATCATTTAATTTAGGCAATAAAGGTATCAGCTTTACTTCACTTTTGTAATTTGTTTTATCACAAAAGTATTTATTTTTGTCTTATCTACAGCTAGCACCGAATACATACAACAGATGTTATTAAATGATAAAGTGAAATCAAATATGCAGTATCACATTGTTTATTACACTTTGGCAGATCCATAAACATTTGCACATATTTGTATGTGGATCAATATACAGTAGGCAACTTATTTCCACTATTATAATGGCATAGTCAATAGTATATTTAATAATTACTGTGAGCAGATGTCAGCTCTATTTAAAAATAACATCAGCATGGCAACTATTTTCTTTTTATTACTGGAGGATTCCTGGAGTTTTTAGAAATTATACCAAAGTTCTAGAAAGTTGAAAAGGTGTTTTATTAAGTATGAGACAAAAGAGAGACTGAATCTCTGCTGAATGTGCTGGAGAGATGGCACAGTGTGTGAGTAAGGTATAGTGTTTAACCTTTATTCTAGCTGATAGGAGATGATGTAGTATTCTATTATCCACACTGACAGATGATTTATTGGGATAGTTCCTTTTCCAGCAAACTGCTTTAAACCATTATTTCCTCTGAAATATAAAGGCTTTTTTTCCAACCTACAGTAAGCACGGTGGGTAAACATTTTTTAAGAAAAATTATATCACAGCTGTAGATTTGTTTAGCACATAAATTGTAGTTTGCAAATTTATCCAAAGAGATGGAAAATGCCTAATATGAATTAGTGATGTTATAGCCTGTGGTTAACTATTTAAGGGCTTGAAGAGTGGGCTGTTTCGCTGACTGTTCAGTTTAGAAATAGGCTGATATAAATGAGTTCCTATATTAACGCTCATCTGTCTGCTAGGCCAGAGGTCTTCCAACTTTCAGAATTAAAAAGCCATATTTCTCAAACCACAGAGTAAAACAAAATCTATAAAAAGTTAATTTGCATAATTGAAAATACATGATCTAATATTGATAAATAATATTTTTATATTGTAAAAAATGCATTTTTAAAGATGCTTTATTTTTTAAATGTAAGTTGTTCTTATATGAAAACACTTGAAAAGTATGTAATTATTGTTCATCTCCACTGTTTTGGCTTAAAACTGTTTTTTCACAAGTACAGTCACAGAACTCTTTCTCGGGCCTCAAATATTGATGACCTTAGGACACCAAAATGTATAAAAATGAACTATACTAAATATATTTGTATTTGTTTAAATTGTGTTAATGATAAATTCATGATGAAATTGTATTATAGTTATGTCAATGGTTTTCCCAGATAAATATTCTCCATGGTGGTGCATTGCATAAATCGAAACTATGGAGAAGAAAATGCCACCATGGAATCCCATGAACTAACCATGGCACTACACAATGGCTTCCCATATTCCAAAACCATTTCCAAGGGCCCAAGAATGGCACCAAAATTAATTTAGAATCTCACAACCTCTCCTCAGGACCAGATTAATAATATTATGTTTTCCTCAGAAATAAATGTTATTTCCTCATGTAATTCAGGTTTACACAAAAAATAAATCAGAGACATGGTGATGACGCAGACAATCACTGGCTTGGTTTCACAGCCATTATATGATTAACTGTTGGTTGCTGCTGGTGAGGAGAAAGCCATTTGTTTGCAATTCATATATTGGATAATTATACCTCTGAATCACATTGGTGGATGATACAATTAACCATACGTTGATCTTGATTGCGAGTAATGTATAGGTTGTTTGCACCATTGCATAAGTATTCTGCTCCAAAGAAATATCTCAGCTATTTTTTGACACTTGGATATTTAATATCTCCAATATGACCCAATATGATAGATCTGCATATAAGAATAATAGAAGGGTTTAGCAAATTTATGTAGTTTCATGAATCTATTGATTTTCATAGAATATATGAAAGCAAAGACTATATATGGAGAGACAAAGCAAGTAATTTACCATTTCATTAGAGGAAAATGATGATGACATTTTCAGACGTCAAAGATTTTTTTTTTTCTTTCTAGAAACTGGTTGAAATGCTAAGGAGCCCCTTTCTGATAGTCTTGTAACACAGGAATTAAATGATCTGCCAAGAGCTACGTGCAAAAATAAATAGATGTTTCATCATGCTGATGCTTCCTTGTCAATATCATGCTTGTCAATATGATGCTAGCAGACAGATTTGCAATTATCAAGTAGGCTGAATCTCTGTCATGTGCCCATTTAGTTGATTAGTAGAGTTCAGTCTTTTTTTTCATGAAATGGACCAGAATTAATCATTGTGTTGGTAGTAATGTTAACATGAATGCCAAAATGTAGGTTTGTGAATATTTTTTACCTCAACAGAAAAAAGTTTCTGCTTTTTTATTAATAAAAGTTTTTTTAATGATAATGTTTAGCTAGTATTGCCAGTATTACCTTTATTGATTACAATATATTAGTTTTCATTGATGATATTTTAATTTCCAAACTTTAAACTATATAATGTGTTATATGTACAAGTTAATATTACATTTAAATAAAATTTCTATATATAAAAAAAAAAAAGCTTAAATGATAGATTCTTAATAATAGTTTTTAATTGTGTCTTATAATTATAATGTTTTCAGGCTGCTATCTTAAATATCATAAATATGTATAACAAAAAAACTGCAATTTAGATGCACCAGAGAAATAATTTGATTGGACTCCTAATTGGCTAACTTCCCTTTTATATTAAAATAAATAACCAATATTATTTTATATTTGTTCTTATCCATTCTTATGTATTACACCTTTACATTGTTATCCATGCCATATATATATATAAAGGGGAATGGAAGCAGACGGAAAAACAAGGAACACAAGTATTTAAATGCATATATAAATGTACTGGATTATGACTGCATCTGATAGATAATAATTAATTGTGTATGAAAACATGTTTTACATGAAAAAATAACAAAATAAACATTTAAACACTTACCTTGAAGTTTGCAAAATGCCTTGTAATTTCTGAAAAATTAGGGTTAACAGCCCCTCCAAACCCAGGCTAAATTAGCATAAAATTCATATTTTGTTATGGCCAATCAGGAGAAAGCTGATACATTTGAATAAAACTCTGGGGTTCCTATTTTGCTGCAAAGCAGCCTGGCATATGTAGTGTGGTCCATGTTAGAAGGTACTATAGCAGAAGCACAGCACACAGCACAGACAGGACGCAGCAGGGAGGGTCATAACTCTGCAGTGACTTGGGGGCTGACATCAGTGCTCTCCTATTGGCAGAGGAAGACACAGCAGGTGAATAAAGGGTTAAAATTGGTCCCCTAAAGCTGCATGCTGATTGGGTGGGGATCAGGCACCTGTGTAGATACCCCCGGGGGTGTCAACATAATCATCAGAGGGATTTTTCGATATTAATAAAAATAAAATGTTGTATGAAATGTGGTGCATATATAAAGGATGCTTTTTGCATAAAAAGTGTAAAAATGTAATATCCCAGAGAACTTGGATATGACTTTAACAAGTTTAAATTATCATCTCAGTAAAATTTTTACATCACTTTTGCGGAGTGTAAAAAATTGATACTCCTAGGGCCCTATTAAATTCCAAGCCCGCAGTGGCCATCCTACAGCCTGTATGTCTGCGGGCTCAAAATTTGCTGGAGTTACAGAGCGATTAAATTAGAAAAACCTGCAAGGACATGGCCAGAATTTAATCCATAAACCATGCTGCAGCATTTCCGGGCGTAAACATGATAAATTATTCAAATCCGTAGTTATGGTTTTAGACGGAGCCAATAGTAAAAGAGATCGTCATCATTATGTCACTAAAACATGGGGGTTAACTTTCAATCACCTACGGTTTTGAAGTCCAAGTTGCGATCGGGCCCGCATTTCAGAAATAATACAATATGAAAAAATTAATAAATATGATATTCTAGTCCATGCGAGTTCTATTATATGTATTAACACGTTGATTACACAGAAATTAAACATAAAAAAGGTATTTTTTATTGCAGATTTGAGAGCTTGAGAATGTTGTGCTATTCATTTTAATATCTTTCATCACTTTCCCAATAATTTAAAATATATTTGTGTGCTTATATTTGCTTTCACAGTTCTACGGCTAGGAGTGTAACCCCCTTGCAGGTCCTCTCTAGTACCGTAGGATTTTTGGCTACATTTGCCATTTACGCTTGTGACAACAGTTGCGGGCTTGAGGACTTGTAGCAATGTAATAGTGATTTGCAATTGTAACATTTACGGGATTGCAAGATCAAAGCCATATCTTGGTCAGAATTCAGATTTTGACAGCCTGTATCGATTTTCCACCTGTAACTCGCAGATCGTTTGCGGATAGCTAAAAGAGGCCACTTTAATCGCCGTAACTTTTGCTGGTTTTGGGAACTCAAAATCACCAAATTTATTAGGGCCAGAGGTCTCTGATAGGTCTTTTCAGTTTTGTTTCTTCCAGTTTGAATGGTAAGCAAAAAAATAAATAAAAAAAAGCATAGTGTAATACAATTTATTAAAACAATAAAAAACACAATATTTTCTTTATACCTCAGGTATATTTCAGGTGTGGCAAATTAGAGGCACCTTTTACACTCGGCTGTAAAGTGATTATAAGACAGAAATGGAGCAGGCAATCACTGGTTTGATTTGGTATAGTGATTACCGCCTGACTCATCTGTTGTCCACAGGCATCTGACATCACCTTCCTTCCACCAGAACTTAACAATAGAATGTTTGATGCCACCTCACTGTTATCTTAGTGTCCTCTCTCCAGGATTCCCAGCCAGCCTCCTGTGCATCATCACTTTACATACACAGTTAACATGCTGGCTAGCCTTGGCTTAAAGGTCCAAGCACGTTAATATAATGTCATGGGCTGTGCTTGTTGATTACCCCAAATTCTGCATTAAGGGATGATGAGGATGTGCTGGGGTATAAGTGGGACTGGTGGAATACCCCTATGCCCGTAATCTATGTTTTGACCTTAAGATATATATGTAGTTACTATTTGACTCTTTCCACCCTGATCTCCCTCCAGTTTCTCTGATCTCTCCCTGAGATCCCCACCAGAGCACTGAGTCTCACTCAGATTTCTCCTGGACGTCTCAACTCTTGAACTTCAAAGACCCTCCCTGATGCGCAGGTAGGTTCACGCCCCCACCCAATCCACCCTTTCTCTTCCTGACCCCCAGGCCCACTCTCTCCCAGTATCTCATTCCCCCCACACACACACATCTGGTGCCTTTCAGCTTAACTATATTCTTGAGTAATTGGGGGTGATCAGGGGGTATGGTTGGTTAATATCAAGGGCTTTGAGAGGTGCAGTGTCTGCTAATAGTGCTCCAGTCAGAGTTACTGATGTGCCATATGAGGGGAGTGGCTCTGCATTCTTCCACGCAAATCAACAATATTGATCAAACAGATGCTGAAAAACACATTTAATC
The DNA here is from genome assembly GCA_027410445.1 of Discoglossus pictus. Lineage (NCBI taxonomy): Eukaryota > Metazoa > Chordata > Amphibia > Anura > Alytidae > Discoglossus > Discoglossus pictus. The sequence goes on from CM050163.1 coordinate 158,763,744, forward strand.
ACCTAAACAATGTAAAAACATCACAAAAAGGAATGAGGAGTTATCTTACGCTTCACTCCCTTTTTTATTTAACACCAGTTTAATCTGTTCATAAAAGATATACACTGAATGTGGTCAAATCCATCTCAATAGCTCATTTCATTTTCAATCCTTCTGATCATCATCAAGAATGAAATTAAGCTGAAGGACAGCTGAACACCATTATTTACACTACACTCTTTTTAATATGGATTAGAGGGTTTTACATAATAACGTAAACCTTTTTATTTATAAGCTATAATATTTAGTTCTGTTACTGTTTTGAATTTGTCAATTATTTATGATGCAACACTGCAGAGCATGACAATAAAGCTAATTGATACAGTTTCAACCTCCAAATGTCCTTGTTACTTGAGAAGACAGATAAGAAAAGAGACATAGAATATCTTGTAAGGCAGTCTGAACATTCTAGGTAATAAATCAAAAGTATTTAACTCTGTACAAACGTTTTACCAATGTTAATTCATCTTCTTCAACTCTCTCTTGCAAGTTCATGTCCGTTTCCTTCCATAACACCATCTATATATCTTATCTTCCATTTTGCCTTCCATCCCAGTATCACAGTCTTCTCCTGTGATTCCTGAGGCCAAAGTATTTGAGTTTTAGCCTAACTGTCAATCCCTCCAGTGTGCAGTCTGGTTTTATTTCCTTGAGAACTGATTGGTTTGATATTTTTGCAATCCGGGGATCTTAATAAATTCCTCCAACACCACAATTCAAAAGTGTCTATACTCCAGTCCTCAGCCTTCATTATGATCCAGCTCTCCCAGCTATATTTTATTACTGGGAAGACCATACAGACTATTATTGACAATGTGATGCAAACATCATGCAGTCACCATCCGCAGTAACCTTTGTCACTGCCTCTACATTCTCCTATCTGTTTGCCAAGACTTAATTGTGCTGATTGATATAACCTTAATGTATTTGATGTAAAGCCTTCATCAGCAGGCTCCTCAAACCCTCCTCATTTTCAGCCATCTGAATGGTATCATCTGCAAATCTGAGGTTGTAGATTTTTCTCCTGGCAATTTTAATACCAGATATAATTCATCTCGCTCAGCATTTTCCATGATGTATTCTGCATATAAGTTATGTAGACAGGGTAAAAATATATAGCCTTGTCATGCACCTTTATCCATCTTGAGTAGGTCAGGCGTTCCAAATTCATTTCTTACTGTGGCTTCTTGGTTTCTGTACAGATTCCTCATAATGTAAATAAGGCGACTCCGTATCTCCATTTCTTTAAATTGCAACAGTTTGATATGGTCCCCACAGTTAGTAACATTAGAAGAGTCAATAAAGCAGAAGATTGCGCTTTTCTTGATCTCCCTTGTCAATTGGACATTTGACAGTTTGATCTTGAATGTGTTTGCCTCTTCTGAATCTAGCTGGCACCTCTGGTATTTCTCATTCCATAAATCGCTGGAGCTTACTTTCAGCATTCAAAGTATAATGTAGATATAGACCTTCAGTGATTCTTTAAAACTTAATACTGTATCATCATTTTTCAAAGTTTTGGTTCTCTGAATTGTAACCAAGATATCCATGGCAAATGACTTTATATGCTTTATGTGGAATCCATTTCTGGTGCCCTTTAAATCTTGAGAGGTTATGGGGATGTTGGTTGCCACAACAGTTATTTTAGGGCCCTGGGAGTCTTTTGGAGACAAAATAGGACTCTATGGATCAATTCGTTTAGGAAGCACTGGTGTATGCGCATCTTAAAATCGCCATTTTACAATAATCTTAGATTATTTGACCTTCAAATGTAAAGGGTCTTTAAAAATGTTTTTTCTTGTTGCATCTGAAAGAGGGTATTTCATAATATACCATTACGTGTTTCCTATTTTTTTTTAAATGATGCTCTCAAAGCAGAAACAACTGGTTTAGATGTTTAATAGCTCTAGAGGCTTGCCCCTGTCAGCCAATGTGCAGTAATATAGATGCATGAGTCATACTTATCTGCCAATTAAAGCTACAGACGTAACTATACTTTGTGCACTTCTTCTTAGTTTCAATTAAGTTTAAACAGGCTTTACTTAATATTCATTTTTATGCAAACCACAACTGTGGTAATGCTTAAAACATGTTCTTTTAAATTCACAAAAAAAGAATTGTGTTCCATATCTGTTTAATAGATCATACTGTTACAAATTACATTTAAATGACGGATGTCATGTAATTATATTACTCATGTAACATACTAAGTAATAAGTGGCATGCTTTAGAAGCATTCTGAAAATCCCCAACATTACAATAATTTGTATGAAAATGTAGTGGCCTATTGTGCAGAATAATAAAAATTAAAGTGACTTGAGATATTTTTTCTTCTTCTCTCGTCTGACCTAATATATGATACAAATTGCCATAGAATCCTGAGAATCTATTGTATGTACATAAGGCTGTTTGTTTATTACTATCAATTTAAAGGTAAAACTAGCACATATAGGGATGTATCATTTGTTTCAATTCACTTGTCAGGCTAAGGTTTATTAAACATTATGTTTTTTATCTATATATAAGTTGCTTTATTGTTCAGTTTCTTAATTTAACATTGTCATGATGAAAAATTCTAGGGTTAAAAAAGTTTTTGCCTAACTCATTGCAGAACAAATTTATAAAAGTTTGTATTTGAGAAAAAATACAATGAATTATGTCTCAGTACGTGATAAGCCAACATATTGTGACACTAATTGCAATCAGGGAGAGATTTACAAACTCATAATTGACTGCGGTCTCACACAGGGGTTAAATGTTTTTACTGCACAGTTCGTCAATATGTGAATGACAGATGAAGGTTTAAATCTCCTCTGAGTAATATTGATTACTTTTCTAAAGTGCTATTACCTGTAGGAGTACCTCTCTAGTGGATGTCCTCAAATGTTTGCAACACCTCCACAATGTGGGAAGCAGCATATGTCCACTCAAGGACAGACTGTAGGAATATGTAGGATGCAGTCAGACAGAGCCATTCTGTCTTATAGCACTTTCCTAAATTAAATAAATCAAAGCGAAGACATTTACTGCTGAAAGCAACCTGCGTGTGACAAAAACCCACTAGTGCACTGAAATAAACGCTCCCAATGTTTTATCAGTATATGTGTTAATGAATAATAGCTTGAGTGATTTTTATTTTATATGCTAATTTGCACTTCTATATTAGTTACGATCTGAATACATGTGCATCATTGGTGAGAAATTATAATCTTTTTTTTAATCTTTTAGGCAGCTCTATCGGTCCCTGAAATGTTTATTATTTCAAAATTGAATTACTTAGTTATTTCACTGGTGAATAAATTAGCATAAAAAGATCAACATGATATTGATATAAATACCCAATGTACTGTATATACTAAAATGAAATCCTCTTAATCTGATAGCTGGTTTAGAGAAAAGATGATAAATTGAAATATGGAATTATGTTTTTAATCTCTCTATGATAATGTTCTTTTGGAAATGTAATACTTTTTAAATCGGATATATATTGCTGAAAATATCAAGTTATCTAATAATTATTAATCTACTAGCAACTTGCCCGTCAAAAATTACGGCATTAAAATGTGAATCCTGGCAATGCTGTTTGCCACACAATGGGAGCCTCTCCCCCTCTACTTTACTGGCCTGTCGATGAGCGCCTTCGGCTCTCAATTCAAGTCTCTCCCTCTGTCTACTTTCTCCCTTGTGTCTAATTTCCCCCCTCCTCTCCCTCCCTTGTGTCTCCTTTCCCCCTCCTCTTGCCCCCTCTCTCTCTCCCCTGTTTCTCTTTCCCCATGTCTCTTCCCCCCTCACTCATGTCTGTTCCCCCCATTTCCCTCCCCTGTGTCTCTTCCCCCTCCTCTCCCTCCCCGGTGTCTCTCCCCCCTCCCCTCCCTCCCCTGTGTTTCTACCCCACTTCTCTCCCACCCCTGTGTGTCTCCCCCTCCCCTGTGTCTCTTCCCCCCTCCCCTGTGTCTCTTCCCCCCTCCTATCACTCGCCTTTTTCTCTCCCCCTCCTCTCACTCCCCTGTGTCCCCTCCTCTGCTCACTCCTGTGTGTCTCTCCTCCCTCCTCTCACTTATTTGTGCCTCTCCCCCCTCCTCTCACTCCTCTGTGTCTCTCTCCCCTCCTCTCCCTCCCCTTTGTGTCTCCCCCTCCTTTCCTGTGTCTCTTCTCCCTCCTCTCACTCCCCTTTTTCTCTCCCCCTCCTCTCACTCCCCTGTGTCCCCCCTCCTCTCACTCCTTTGTGTCTCTCCCCCCTCCTCTCACTTCTTTGTGCCTCTCTCCCCCTCCTCTCACTCCTCTGTGTCTCTCCCCACTCTTCTCACTCCCCTGTGTCTCTCCCCCCTCCTCTCACTCCACTGGGTCTCTGCCCCCTCCTCTGTGTCTCTCCCCCTCTCATTCCCCTGTGTCTTCCTCACCCTCCTCTCCCTCCTTGTGTCTCTCTCCCCTCCTCTCACTCCTTTGTGTCTCTCCCCTCTCCTCTCACTCCCCTGTGTCACCTCCTCTGCTCACTCCTTTGTGTCTCTCCTCCCTCCTCTCACTTATTTGTGCCTCTCCCCCCTCCTCTCACTCCTCTGTGTCTCTCTCCCCTCCTCTCCCTCCCCTTTGTGTCTCCCCCTCCATCCTGTGTCTCTTCTCCCTCCTCTCACTCCCCTTTTTCTCTCCCCCTCCTCTCACTCCCCTGTGTCCCCCCTCCTCTCACTCCTCTGTGTCTCTCTCCGCTCCTCTCCCTCCCCTTTGTGTCTCCCCCTCCTTTCCTGTGTCTCTTTTCCCTCCTCTCACTCCCCTTTTTCTCTCCCCCTCCTCTCACTCCCCTGTGTCCCCCCTCCTCTCACTCCTTTGTGTCTCTCCCCTCTCACTCCCCTGTGTCCCCTCCTCTGCTCACTCCTTTGTGTCTCTCCTCCCTCCTCTCACTTATTTGTGCCTCTCCCCCTCCTCTCACTCCTCTGTGTCTCTCTCCCCTCCTCTCCCTCCCCTTTGTGTCTCCCCCTCCTTTCCTGTGTCTCTTCTCCCTCCTCTCACTCCCCTTTTTCTCTCCCCCTCCTCTCACTCCCCTGTGTCCCCCCCTCCTCTCACTCCTTTGTGTCTCTCCCCCCTCCTCTCACTTCTTTGTGCCTCTCTCCCCCCTCCTCTCACTCCTCTGTGTCTCTCCCCACTCTTCTCATTCCCCTGTGTCTCTCCCCCCTCCTCTCACTCCACTGTGTCTCTGCCCCCTCCTCTGTGTCTCTCCCCCTCTCATTCCCGTGTGTCTCCTTCATCCTCCTCTCCCTCCTTGTGTCTCTCTCCCCTCCACTCACTCCTTTGTGTCTCTCCCCTCTCCTCTCACTCCCCTGTGTCTTTCCCCCCTGTCCCTCAATGTCTCTTCCACCACCTCTCCCTCCCTTGTGTCTCTTGCCCCCCTCTCCCTCCCCTGTGTCTCTTGCCCCATCTCCCTCCCCTGTGGCTCTTTCCCCCTTGTCTCTTCCCCCCTCCCTCATGTCTGCCCCCCCCCATTTCCATCCCCTGTGTCTCTTCTCCCTACTCTCCCTCCCCTGTGTCTCTCCCCCCTCCCCTCCCTCCCCTGTGTATCTACCCGGCTCTTCTCCCACCCCTGTGTGTCTCCCCCTCCCCTACGTCTCTTTCCCCCTCCCCTGTGTCTCCCTCCCCATCCTCTCACTCCCCTGTGTCTCTCTCCCCTCCTCTCCCTCCCCTTTGTGTCTCCCCCTCCTCCCCTGTGTCTCTTCCTCCTCCTCTCACTCCCCTTTTTCTCTCCGCCTCCTCTCACTCCCCTGTGTCCCCCCTCCTCTCACTCCTTTGTGTCTCTCCCCCTCCTCTCACTTCTTTGTGACTCTCCCCCCTTCCTCTCACTCCTCTGTGTCTCTCCCCATCCTCTCACTCCCCTGTGTCTCTCCCCCCCTCCCCTGTGTCTCTCCCCCCTCCTCTCACTCCCCTGTGTCTCTCCCCCCTCCTCTGTGTCTCTCCGCACTCTCATTCCCCTGTGTCTACCTCCCCCTCCTCTCACTGCCCTGTATCTCTCTCCCCTCCTCTCACTCATTTGTGTCTCTCCCCCCCTCCTCTCACTCCCCTGTGTCTCTCCCCCCTACTCTCACTCCCCTGTGTCTCTCCCCCCTCCTCTCATACATTTGTATCTCCTCTCCTCCTCTCACTCCCCTGTGTCTCTCCCCCCTCCTCTCACTTCTTTGTGTCTCCCCCCCTCCTCTCACTCCCGTGTCTCTCCCCCCTCCTCTCACTCCCCTGTGTCTCTCCACCCTCGTTTCACTTATTTGTGTCTCTCCCCCCTCCTCCCACTACCCTGTGTCTCTCCCCCCTCCTCTCATTACTTTGTGTCTACCCCCCTCCTCTCACTCCCCTGTGTCTCTCCCCCCCTCCTCTCACTTCCCTGTGTCTCTCCCCCTCCTCTCACTCCCCTGTGTCTCTCCCCCCCTGTGTCTCTCCCCCCTCCTCTCACTCCCCTGTGTCTCTCCCCCCTCCTTTCATTCCTTTGTGTCTCCCCCTCCTCTCACTCCCCTTTGTCTCTCCCCCCCTCCTTTCACTTCTTTGTGTCTCTCTTCCCTCCTCTCACTCCCTGTGTCTCTCCCCCCTCCTCTCACTGCACGGTGTCTCTCCTCCCTCCTCTCATTCCTTTGTGTCTCCCCCCTCCTCTCATTTCCCTGTGTCTCTCCCCCTCCCCTCACTCTCCTGTGTCTCTCCATCCTCCTCTCGTTTCCCTGTGTCTCTCCCCCCCTCCTCTCACTACCCTGTGTCTCTCCCCCCTCCTCTCACTCCCCTTTGTCTCTCCCCCTCCTCTCACTTCTTTGTGTCTCTCCTCCCCTCCTCTCACTCACCTGTGTCTCTCCCCCCTCCTCTCACTCCCCTGTGCCTCTCTCCCCTCTGTGTCTCTCACCTCCTCTCATTCCCCTGTGTCTCTCTCCCCCTCCTCCCCCCTCCCCTGTGTCTCTCCCCCCTCCTCTGTGTCTCCCCCTCTCCTCTGTGTCTCCCGCCTCCTCTGTGTCTCCCTCCTCTCCTCTGTGTCTTCCCCCTCCTTCCCTGTGTGTCTCCCCTCCTCCTCCTCCTCTCTCTCTCCTCCTCGGTCTCGGAGCGCCGCATTGTGTATGCACGGCTTACGCCGCTCAATGCGCATGCACGTCCCCTTGCGCAATGCGCATGCGCTCCCATTTGCGTCAATTTGCGTTGCAAGCATGACAACAAATCACAGTTTGACAACTATTATATGTGATATATATAAATTAATAATGATTTCCCTCCCCTGTGTCTCTTCCCCCTCCTCTCCCTCCCCTGTGTCTCTCCCCCTCCCCTCCCTCCCCTGTGTATCTACCCCACTCCTCTCCCACCCCTGTGTGTCTCCCCCCCTCCCCTGTGTCTCTTACCCCCTCCCCTGTGTCTCTTCCCCCCTCCTCTCCCTCCCTTGTGTCTCTCTCCTCCTCTCCCTCCCCTTTGTGTCTTCCCCTCCTCCCCTGTGTCTCTTCCCCCTCCTCTCACTCCCCTTTTTCTCTCGGCCTCCTCTCACTCCCCTGTGTCCCCCCTCCTCTCACTCCTTTGTGTCTCTCCACCCTCCTCTCACTTCTTTGTGCCTCTCCCCCCCTCTCACACCTCTGTGTCTCTCCCCCTCCTCTCACTCCCCTGTGTCTCTCCCCCTCCCCTGTACTACCCCCCCTCTCACTCCCCTGTGTCTCTCCCCCTTTCTCTGTGTCTCTCCCCCCCCTCTCATTCCCCTGTGTCTCCCTCCCCCTCCTCTCACTACCCTGTATCTCTCTCCCCTCCTCTCACTCATTTGTGTCTCCCCCCCTCCTCTCACTCCCTGTGTCTCTCCCCCCTCCTCTCACTCCCCTGTGTCTCTCCCCCTCCTATCATTCCTTTGTGTCTCCCCCCCTCCTCTCACTCCCCTGTGTCTCTCCCCCCTCCTCTCACTTCTTTGTGTCTCCCCCCCTCCTCTCACTCCCCTGTGTCTCTCCCCCCTTCTCTCACTCCCCTGTGTCTCTCCCCCCTCCTCTCATTCCTTTGTGTCTCCCCCCCTCCTCTCATTTCCCTGTGTCTCCCCCCGCTCCTCTCACTACCCTGTGTCTCTCCCCCCTCCTCTCACTTCCTTGTGTCTCTCCCCCCCTGTGTCTCTCCCCCCTCCTCTCACTCCCCTGTGTCTCTCCCCCTGTGTTCTCCCCCCTCCTCTCACTCCCCTGTGTCTCTCCCCCCTCCTCTCACTCCCCTGTGTCTCTCCCCCCCTGTGTCTCTCCCCCCCTCCTCTCACTCCCCTGTGTCTCTCCCCCTGTGTTCTCCCCCCTCCTCTCACTCCCCTGTGTCTCTCCCCCCTCGTCTCACTTCTTTGTGTCTCTCCCCCCCCCTCTCACTCCCCTGTGTCTCTCACCCCTCCTCTTACTCCCCTGTGTCTCCCCCCCCTCCTCTCATTCCTTTGTGTCTCCCCCCTCCTCTCATTTCCCTGTGTCTCTCCTCCCTCCTCTCACTCCCCTGTGTCTCTCCACCCTCCTCTCATTTCCCTGTTTCTCTCCCCCATCCTCTCACTACCCCGTGTCTCTCCCCTCCTCTCACTCCCCTTTGTCTCTCCCCCCTCCTCTCACTTCTTTGTGTCTCTCCTCCCCTCCTCTCACTCCCCTGTGTCTCTCCCCCTCCTCTCACTCCCCTGTGCCTCTCTCCCCTCTGTGTCTCTCGCCTCCTCTCATACCCCTGTGTCTCTCGCCCCCTCCTCCCCCTCCACTGTGTCTCTCCCCCCTCCATCGCAAGCATTACAACAAATCGCAGTTTGACAACTATTATATGTGATATATATAGATTAATAATGAGTATTGTGATACCTTTTTGTATTGGACAAATGCCCTGTTTATATTGACAAGCTTTTGAGAGGTTCAACCTCTCTTTATCAAGTCTGAAGCAATACTGACACGAGATGGAAACCTCAGTTTGAATGTAAAGAGCAGATGCAGAGAGAGTGGAGACAGCATCTGACATCCAAGGTCAACCTTTCAAAAGCTTGTCAATATAAATAAGGCGTTTGTCCAATACAAAAGGTATACTCATTATTAATCTATATACATATATATATATATATATATATATATATATATATATATATATATAACCTTAAAAAGGTTGTACGTGGTTGGGATTCCAGGCTTGTGTATAATCCAACCCTAGCTTGGCTCAAAACTGTTTTATACAGTGGGCATATACTTAAGGGAAGCCAAGTTTATTATGGTTATGGATTGCAAGAGCAAAGTCTTTGTGGGCACATTTGCATGTCTCTGCCAAGGTTCCCAGAATGCAGTGTAATTACTGTATTTCTCAGAATTCTGAGCATGAAGCACGTTTTTTTACTTGTTTTAGACATTCAAATGTGAACACAAATGTACTATTTATGTACTATATATATATATATATATATATATATATATATATATATATATATATATATATGTACAATAAGCTGCTTCACTCTTGAATTATTATAAAAATATCAATAAACAAGTAAAAAACATAATGTTAACAACTTCTAGAGTGTTTCACTGTTTTAAACACTCTATGGGGGTCATTGATAGCTATTATTATTATCCTTTATTTGTAACACACCAACATATTCTGTAGCACTATACTGCTACTGTGGTCATGCTAAAGCTATGCCATTGCTATATAGTGCCTACTATAGCAATGGATCAAAAATTTGGATACATTTTTTTCCAATGGATCACTTAAAAGTTGACCAGGGAATGTTTTTACTTGATTAAAGCTGTGGATCTTCTTTGACCACCTAATAATTTTTTGCTGTGCTCCTTGGCAGTTAAATTACTGTTAATCCATACATTCTAGCATCTAGGCACATCTGTGTAGCATTTTTATAAATTTTCTTAGTTTTGTTTCATAATTTGTTTGTAATCCCAGTTTGTACCGTGAATTAAAGTAAGGGACCACCAATTTGGGGACCTTTGCAGTAGAGCATAAGTAAATTGTGGATCATCCATTTTCATGTTCTAACCAAATTTAATTTAGTACAGGGGCATATTGTTTTTATGCTTTCCGTAAAGGTTTTTGCACCACACAGAACCCATTTGCTGTTTCTCCTATATTCTTGTTATGTTCCAGAAACTGACCATATATATTTATACAGAACACTAGGAAATTGCCCGTCGAAAATGAAGGGAGTAAAATTGTAAGGCTAGCAATGGTGTTTGCCACAGAATGCGAGGCTATGGGCCCTCTGAGCACCTTTGGCGCTCATCGCGTGGTTTGCAATGTGCGCCTAGGCGCTCATTGCAAGCCTCTTCCCCTGTGTAGTTTATAGGCCTCACGCTTGAGTGTTACTGTCTTGGATTGTGTTACTGGCTTGTGTAAAATGTTTGTGACTTGGATTAAGTGTTACTGCTTAGGGCTATTTTTTACGTCCTCGGGCCTTGTTTTGGTCGTTTTGCATTTTATCGGCGGCCATTTTTTTCTTGCTTAGGCGATTTTCTGCACTCATTGCAGCCTTGCTTCGCGACCTACATCGTAAGCATTCCTCACACTGACAACTATATATGTGATACTTACGACTTTACTCTAAAAATTTAAACACTATTCTATCAAGCGGCATTGGTAGCTTGAAAAAGCATGTGCTGCCCTAGTCCTGAGCCTTGTTGACCAAAATAAAATATGCCACTGCTGAGATTTAATTGTATTCTTGCTCATTCAGGAAGTAAACCTGGCCTTTCTTTTGCATAATGGTTTCTCTATATTCTGTCTGTAAATTTTGTAGCTGTATATATTACTATTGTAGTCTGAAAGAATAGAAGTTTGATCAAGCTTAGTTCATTATTTTATTCCATAACACTGACAATTACATTTGGGCATAACAAAGCAGTTTTATTAAAACAAATTGGGGAGAATGGAATAGGGCATCACTAAGCTTTACCTGGGCTGCGAAGGAGATCAATGAGGTTTACAAAGTCTATTTACTATGGAGAAAATCACCACTGCAGTCTCAGAGCCAGATTCATTAGCAAGCCCGCAACTCGATGGTTGTAGGCCGTATGTCTGCGTGCATGTTTTGAGGGTTCCCGTTCATCTCCGATTACGATGCTATTCAATTGAGCAAGGGCGTGAGCTACGGGCTGAAGCCTCAAACCTGTAAATCCCTCCCGCGGCCGCAAACTGTTAAGGGGCTGGTTGAGATGTGATTTGCTGTTACGATCCAATGGCGGTATAACGTAGTGCGACACAGGCCTCTAGCCGCAGCTGATTGACAAAGGGAGATTATAAAGTTGCGTTCCACCTGCCCATGCGTTGAGTGTGTTGTATTTTCTGACAAAGTAGCACGCAGGTCCCCCCCACGCCCCATCCCCAACAGTTATTAAATACACATAATACACTTTTTTTCCCCCACAGAGCCAAGGGATGTGAGGTCCGTCAAGCAACGTTTTGGTAAAATTAATGCCAAGGTGAGGAGGATGATGGCCAAGGAGGAAAAGAACGGGACTGTGCACTGTAATGAGCTTCAAGCCTGGTGGCCCAGCAGGACCCAGCCTCCATGGCAGGTAAATATCACATACACCAACATGCCACCACATCTACATCACACACACTACACATGTACATGATGACCAACAAGGACATTGACATGTCAGTTCTATGGAATTAACAAGGGATAGATGGATGCATCATTAAATCCATTAAATGCATCATTAAATTCATATATAATAAAAGCAAAGGGTTAATACACATGCAAAGTCCAATGTGTGATACTAAAGAGTATCAACATTCCCCTGAGGGCCTGATAACAATATGACAGATGATACTGGAGTGGGTTGCCAGTTCCTTCTCTAGTGGACTGTGATTTGTCTGACCTCTCTGCTATGACCTGCCCACCTACAGTGGCCCTACACGGTATAGCTGACAGCTTCATTCAGGTACACAACCCTCTTCACCACCACCACTTAGCAATCCTGAAGGGGACTGCGGATCGTAGGGATGAGCAGCTATGGTGCTCATCTCCACCAGCGCAGTGAGCGCCTTTGGCGCTCCCTGTCTATGTCGTGTGAGTCGTAGGGATGACCACCTAAGGTGCTCATCTCCACCAGTGCAAGGAGCGCCTTTGGCGCTCCTTGCCAGCAACTGCGGCCCTTGCTTCATGAGGGCCACAGTTGCAGTGGGCTTGCTATGCGAACCCGCAAGCGTTAGTAACAACCTGTATTGCTGAGAACTATATATGTGATGTTAAAATTATACTGTAAAGGTCAAATTGCAGACACTGCCCAGTGTTTCTGGATAATGTCAATATTTTGGGGCAATGTTGACATTATAGTGCCAGCTCTTCTCCTTTGTCTAGAATAAGGTAGAACTATTTTCCTCTGTGTTGGCTACATTCTTTTTTATTACGCCATAATTTCTTCTTTAAATAACACTCTATATGGATAATTTTTGGTATTTAACATTAGGTTTTTCTCTGTAACATTGTTACCTCTAATACCTACACCATAACTGTCAGCTCTTCTTCCATCCATAAAGGCATTCCTTAGGGAACAATCGACTAGACTCATATGTGAAAGAAAGAGAAACATGTACCAAAGTACTTTTTATAGACTTGTCCTCCATCAGGGTTGTCATCACATCAGTATTTAGGAAAAGGATAATAATTTGTTCAGCACGTTTAGATCAGTGTTTCTCATACTAATTTAGCCTGGAAATTAGTCTTCTTTTAAACACCATACCATAAAATGTCATCCTTAGAATTTGCAACCCATTATCAGGATCTAAAAAGGCCAAGCTTCAAGATTTCATCTCAAGCTTCTAGACCTACTCTGAAGGACCTAAAACATGATCTATAAGATCATACATTCTTCTTTCTTCAGGTAGAAATGTTTTGTGGCAAATCTGTTGTCGGGCTGCTGACCACAGCTAATTAAACCTCAGGAAAACCATTTGGGAAACATTGCCTAAGCTTTTAAAAATGTTTGCCTTAAAATTGGCCACTTTAGTGCCCTAATAACAGGAACTAAATATTTTAATTAGGCATTGGTCATTAAAAAAGTCATTTTCAATTATTTAAAAAAACAATATTCAATAATAAACGTATTTAATGCTGGTCTCCCCCTACTGTAAAATCAGTGGTGGGAGCTGGCTTTGTCTACCAAGTAGTGTAAAATTTTCAGGCATGAGGTTATATCTACACAAGGCTTTTAATTTGCTGTGTTAACATGATTTCGCTCAGTAAGAGTTTTGGCTGTGGATTTGTGGATATCCTTGCTACAAGCAGGTGAGACTGTTGCTTCTTCAGTCATCCCCATTGACTCACCTGTGCACAAAAAGGAAATCCTCAAAACCAGGCCTGTTTGTGGCCCTCCAGGACTGAGTTTGGACACACCTGCCTTAGGATAACCAGTGCAACAGGATGCTGATACTCAAAATTTTAAATTGAATGCGATATTTAATATTGCTTTCATAAAACATTAAATATGAATTGTTGTAATAATCAATGCCCAATAAAAATAGGACATTACAGTGCTAATTTACTCTATAAAAGCATGTATTTTTCATTTATTTAAAATCTGTATGATTATTGCTTTGGTAAGGGTTACATTTGTAGCTCAGCAAAATACATACAACTTTGTTTTATTCATTGTAACAGTTTAACCAGCATTGCTAATTAAATCTGACACTGCTAATAGCAAATGTTTCACCTCCTTTTGTTGTTTTGCGTATTACATTGTTACTACATTTTTCAGAAATTCTGCTGTGTTCAGTTTTGAAGATTATTAATTCCTTTCCCCACTGAAAGAGCATACACTTCTTTACTGTAAAGCAACTACCTTATCTAATATAAACTAATAACTAGAGCACTTGTATTCTTGTATAGCATGTGTATCAAAAATATATAAGAGCAGATGTACAGAATTCTACTCCACAATGGCAAATTGGGTTTTAGCCTTGATATAAACAGAATTCCCACTCCATGAGTTAAAAATCCATTTAAACTGTAAAGTAATATTCTATTAAATACTGAACAGAAATGGGTCACGATCTTCTTCTTCAAGGGGGCTTGATATAAACCTAGTTCAAACCTACCCCAGCAGAATCGTGTAGTTCCTGTTCTATGTGGCACAAAAGATGGCTTTTGAAGAGGTACAGGCAGAGGATACTGCATACAGGTTACTAGTGGCCCATGGCAAGACCACTCTCCAAGTCAGGAAACAATACACATAAATAGTCTCACACTGTGGATATGTGAAAACTATCTCTCAACCGTTATTGAATGATCAAAACAACATATGTATACTCATCCCATACCACACCCTTGTGTACATTTGTGTATGTGTGATGTCAGCACATCTGGCTTGCAACCTTCGGCTATCGAAGCTCCTGAGATCAAATTCACCAGATATCTATAGCTGGCTAGTGAACAAAATGTTTTATGTTTAACTCAAGTGTTTGCTTAGAACTACTTGAAGTACATACATCTGTCTTGACCCAAGGTCTGTATGTGTGAGTGTGCAATGATCTGCAGCTAACTTCTATGCACAGCATTTTTACCAATTCCACATATGTTCTATATAACATTTTCCCTCTTATAATATACTAGTGACTTGCCCGTCAAAAAATGATGGTCAATAAAAGAAAGTGTTGAAATGCTGTTTGTCACACAATCTAAGTGTACTTTGTGCCTCAACTATATAGACCCCTCTAACACACTAATGAACGCATGTAATAACACTATAAGTGTCATGAGGGTCATTCAGGACCCTCATGACCCAAAGTGTAAGCACTACACCATTTTAACCCGGTCACTATCCAGACCCTCATAAGCCTATATTTAACCCCATCAGTCCCATAAGGGTATATTATGACCATTAAGGGCCTGTTACAACCCAACATTAACCACATAAGTGCCATGACAGTCCTCAAGGACCATCATGACACTAAGTATAATCACTACACTGCACTATACCCCCCAATAAAACATTAAATATCAACTAAACACCCTCTACACTAACCTATTAACACCTACACTACCTCCCTACCCCCTAATAACCCCCCACCACTCTAATTACAGAAATGAAAAAAATAAAGGCATTAAAAATAAAAATTCTACATTACATAAAATAAAAAATAAAAAAAATAAAAAAATGTACATTACAGAAAATAAGAAAACCTAAGTCACAAAAAATAAAAATGGAACATTACAGAAAATAAGAAAATACATTACAACATACCCCCCCCCCCCCCCCACTACAGAAAAAAAATCACACACCTGAAAAGGAAATACATATAATACATACAATACAAATAAAATGAAATACAATACAATACACCCCTATCTAATATACAATACAACCTATCTATCTAATATACATCCCCCTATATATCTAATATACAATACTATCTATCTAAAATACATCCTATCTATCTAATATACAATAAATACTATCTATGTAATATACATCTCCCTATCTATGTAATATCCAATACATGCTATCTCTATATAGCAACCCTAATTCTAAGATACAATAAAATAATTAAGACCACTTACCTCTGAGATGTCCCTTCAGATCAGCAACCTAGGTTAAAAAAGATTTTAAAAATTACTACAACACCTTTACATAAAATAAATAAACATAGTACATATTCTAAATATTCTACTCACCTTTCCAGCATGTCCCGTCCATCTTCTTTTCCTCTTTTCCGGTGCGGCCCCTGTTAAAACAAAATATAACATTAGTACACATACATAACCATAAAACCAAGTAAAATAAACATAATCTACATTGTACTTACCTCTCCGCGATGTCTCTGGCCTCCTCGTCTTCTGCCCCGGATGGGCCCTGGAAGCATCCGCGCTCTAAAAAAAAATGTTAAGAAAAATAACAGACAATCGCACTTGCAGATGTCCCCAACGCTAAAGAGCCTGCTACGGAGTGTTCCAGAATAAAATTGGCAATGGCGGCTTCTGATTGGCTGAAAGTGCTGTCTATCAAATTCAGCCAATGAGAAGATGCCAATTGTTAACCAATGAGAAAGGGATACACCACAAAATCCCACTCTGATTGGATAACACACCTGTCAATCTTTATTTGAACCAATCCGAAGGCTTTATTGCCATCAGCGAATCACAATGGGATACATCCCCTCGGGGTGATTGGCTGAAGACATCTGCGCCTTCCCATTGGCTGTAATACTGATTGACATTGACAACAGCCAATGAGAAGGCACAAATGCCTTCAGCCAATCAGTACGTGGCGGTGTATCCCATTGTGATTGGCTATTGTCAGTGCAACCAATCAGAATGCGCAGATGCCTCCAGCCAATCACCCTGAGGGGGTGTATTCCATTGTGATTGGCTGAAGGCATCTGTGCCTTGTGATTGGTTTAAATAAAGATTGACAGGTGCTTTATCCAATCAGAGTGGGATTTTATCAGAAGGCGCCATTGCCTATTTTCTTCCGGAAAAGTCTCTGGGAGGCTCATTAGCGTCCGGGATGTTTGCGAGTGCGGATGTCCGTTATATATATTTTTTTTTACAGCGCAGTTCCAGGGCGGGGCAGAAGAGGAGGAGGCCAGAGACATCGCGGGGAGGTAAGTACAATGTAGATTATGTTTATTTTATTTTTTTTATGTTTATGTATGTTGTATTAATGTTATGTTTTTTTTAGGGCAGAACCGGAGAAGAAGAAAAGAAGGAGGACGGGGACATGCTGGAAAGGTGAGTAGAATATTTACCATGTTTATAATTTTTATTTATTTACTGTAAATGTGTTGCACTCATTTTTTACATTTTTTTCCCTAGGTGGCTGATCTGAAGGGACATCTGCAAAGGTAAGTGGTCTTAATTATTTTATTTTAGATTTATATATAGATAGCATTTATTGTATGTTAGCTAGGGGTATGTGTTTTATATAGATAGCCTAGCATGTATTGTATATTAGATTGTGGTATTTATTTAGATAGATTGGGTGATGTATATTATATAGATAGGATGTATATTAGATTGGGGTATTTATTTAGATAGATTGGGGGATGTATATTAGATAGATAGGATGTATTGTATATTAGGGGTGTATTGTATTGTATTTCATTTTATTTGTATTGTATGTACTGTATTATTATTGTATTGTATGTATTATATGTATTTCCTTTTCAGGTGTGTAATTTTTTTTTATTTTCTGTAGTGGGGGGGGCTTGTAATGTATTTTTTTATTTTCTGTAATGTTCATTTATTTTTTGTGACTTTGTTTTTTTATTTTCTGTAATGTAGATTTTTTATTTTTTGTGATTTAGGTTTTTTATTTTATGTAATAGATTTTTTTTTGTAACTTTATTTTTTTTAATTTTTTGTAATTAGAGTGGTGGGGGGGTTATTAGGTGGTAGGTAGTGTAGGTAGGTAGTGTAGGTGTTAATAGATTAGTGTGGAGGGTGTTTAGTTGATATTTAAAGTTTTATCGGGGGGTTATAGTGCAGTGTAGTGTTTATACTTAGTGTCATGATGGTCCTTGAGGACCGTCATGACACTTAATGTGGTTAATGTTGGGTTGTAACAGGCCCATAATGGTCTTAATATACCCTTATGGGACAGATGGGGTTAAATAGAGGCTTATGAGGGTCTGTATTGACCCCCATGAGTGACAGGGTTAATTAGGGGTTTATGGGTGTCTGTATTGATCCGCATGAGTGAAGGGGTTAATTAAGTGCTTATGGAGGTCTATATTGAACCCCATGAGTGACAGGGCTAATTAGGGGTTTATGGGGGTCTGTATTGACCCCCATGAGTGAGAGTGTTAATTAAGTGCTTATGGTGGTCTGTATTGTCCCCCATGAGTGACAGGGTTAATGAAGGGCTTATGGGTGTCTGTATTGACCCCCATGAATGACAGGGTTAATAAAGGGCTTATGAGGGTCTGTATTGACCCCCATGAGTGAAAGGGTTAATGAAGGGCTTTTGGGGGTCTTTATTGACCCCCATGAGTGACCAGGTTAATGAAGGGCTTATGAGGGTCTGTATTGACCCCCATGAGTGACAGGGTTAATGAAGGGCTTATGGGTGTCTGTATTGACCCCCATGAATGACAGGGTTAATGACGGGCTTATGAGGGTCTGTATTGACCCCCATGAGTGAAAGGGTTAATGAAGGGCTTTTGGGGGTCTTTATTGACCCCCATGAGTGACCAGGTTAATGAAGGGCTTATGAGGGTCTGTATTGACCCCCATGAGTGATAGGCTAATTCAGGGCTTATGGGGTCTATATTGACCCTCATGAGTGACGGGGTTAATGAAGGGCTTATGGGGGTCTGTATTGACCCCCATGAGTGACAGGGTTAATGAAGGGCTTATGGGGGTCTGTATTGACCACCATGAGTGACAGAGTTAATTAAGGGCTTATGGGGGTCTATATTGACCCCCATGAGTGAGGGGGTTAATTAAGTACTTATGGGGGTCTGTATTGACCCCCATGAGTGACAGGGTTAATGAAGGGCTTATAGGGGTCTATATTGACCCCCATGAGTGACAGGGTTAATTAGGGGTTTATGGGGGTCTGTATTGACCCCCATGAGTGAGGGGTTAATTAAGTGCTTATGGGTATCTGTATTGACCCCCATGAGTGACAGGGTTAATGAAGGGCTTATGGGGGTCTATATTGACGCCCATGAGTGAGGGGGTTAATGAAGTGCTTATAAGGGTCTGTATTGATCCCCATGAGTGACACGGTTAATGAAGGGCTTATTGGGGTCTGTATTGACACCCATAAGTGACAGGGTTAATGAAGGGCTTATGGGGGTCTATATTGATCCCCATGAATGACAGTGTTAATTAGGGGTTTATGGGGGTCTGTATTGACCCCCATGAGTGAGGGAGTTAATTAAGTGCATATGGGGGTCTGTATTGACCCCCATGAGTGACAGGGTTAATTAGGGGTTTATGGGGGTCTGTATTGACCCCCATGAGTGAGGGAGTTAATTAAGTGCATATGGGGGTCTGTATTGACCCCCATGAGTGACAGGGTTAATTAGGGGTTTATGGGGGAATGTATTGACCCCATGAGTGAAAGGGTTAATTAAGTGCTTATGGGGGTCTATATTGACCCCCATGAGTGACAGGGTTAATGAAGGGCTTATGGGGGTCTGTATTGACCCCCATGAGTGACAGGGTTAATTAATGGTTAATGGGGCTCAGTATAGATTTTCTTTTATAACGGGTCCTTTAAGGACCTTTACTGTCCTTTAAGGACCCGTAATGCAGGAATTTAGAATTTTCATTGCAGCAGGGGTCCCCGACTGTGTGCGATCAGGATCCCCACTGTGATGGTTAATGTGGTGTTAATGCGGGTCTCCGAGCTTATCTCGGATCCCGTGGGGCTAATGCAGGTTTCCGAGCTTATCTCGGATCCCTTCTTGGGTAAGTTGTACGTGGCTGGGCGGTGCTGGGTCTTTGAGCCTTTTTTTTTGGCTGCCCTTTTTTCTCTCGCTTAGTGGATTTTTGTGTGTCTGAACTCAAGAATTTGGACTTAGTTTCCCCCCCCCCCCCTTGCTGTGGGTAAGCTTTTTATGTATTTTTTGTGGATATTCATTGTGTTTGACTGTTTTTAGGTGCACGCTGTTTGGCTGTTATGATCTTTTCGGTGGCCATTTTTTTCTCTCGCTTAGGGGATTTTCGTGTGCCTGAATTCGGGAATTTGGACTTAAATGGAGGTGTAACTTCACTTGCAGAGGTCCTGGGTGCCCCCCTTGCTGTGGGTAAGCTTTTTATGTATTTACTAGCGAATTGCCCGTCAAAAAATGACGCAATGAAATTGTAAGTGAGCTAATGCTATTTGGTGTATAATAATAAAATAACTAATAGATTAATAAAGTAATATACTTTACCTATTTTGAAGTAATATATGCAGGAATCATTGTGTTGAAGAGCTGACAATCTGTTTTGATGTTCCTGCAGCATTAGTGCTGTGGAGCTGCTGTGTAAGCGTGATGGATGTGTGCAGTGTAATAGTGTGCGTGCACGAGCCGAAAGCGTTAGCGTAGTGGTGTACTTCCGCATTGTTCAAAAATGGCGGCTAATGTGTGGTATGCGTCTGTAGAGGAATATCCGTAGGTGTTTTGTGGTGTTTTGCGTGTTCCTTGTGGTGTTTTGCGTGTTTAGAGTGCTGTAGCCTCGTTTTCGTTTTGTTCGGCGGCCATTTTTTCTCTCGCTTAGAGAATTTTTTAGTGTCTAAACTCTTTTATTTTGAGTTAAATTAGGTGTAACTTAATTTTTTGAGGTCCTGGATGCTCCCTCTTTATGTATGTGTTGTGTGTATTTATTGTGTTTTTCATTTTTTCATGTCCGCGGGTTGCGGACGATTTTTGCGAGGTCGTAATGAGTGGTAACGTGTCTCGTATGTTGTTTGCATTACGACGTGAAGTTTGCGAGGGTCGCAGTTGCTGGCAAGGAGAGCCTGCGCCGCTCCTTGTCAGCAACTGCGGCCCTCGCTTCGCAAGCCCGCAAGCGTGAGCAACGGCTCCAGCGGGCTCGTATGGTCACAACTATATATGTGATATACAAACATTATACCCCATGTCTGTCTGTGTTTTTCTCTTTATATATCTATATACACACATTAAACTCCATGTCTGTGTCTCTCTCTTTATATATCTATATACATACATTATACTCCATGTCTGTGTCTCTCTCTTTATATATCTATATACACACATTATACTCCATGCCTGTGTGTCTCTCTCTTCGTATATCATGCCTGTCTGTGGATATATATCTCTCACACGTTTCTCTCCTCACCTCCTCTACCCGCTCTGCAGTTCTCTCCCTGCTGTTTCCGTATTCAACACTTGAGCGCTCTGATTGGTGGCCTCCTTGCCAAGCACCGCCTTCCTCCCTCCTCCGATAGGACACTGAACCCGCCCATATACAGAGGGCGGCAGTTGGTTCGCGAGGGCCGCAGTTGCTGGCAAGGAGCGCCTTCGGCTACGCGAGCCCGCAAGCGTGAGCAACGGCTCCAGCCGGCTCGTATGCTCACAACTATATATGTCATAGTGGGTATTTATTGTGTTTTGACTGTTTAAGGTGCGCGCGGTTTGGCCGTTAAGGTCGTATTTTTGGGAGGTCGTAATGGTGCCGCTTGTGTGGGTGTTTGTAAACGTGTGTGAGGCACCTGTGAGCCTCCACCTCCGTAAATGCGGCCCCTCGATTCGCGAGGGTCCGCTTTTGATGACCAAACTGCGTCCCTCGCGAAAGCGTGATGACGATTCGTAGTTTGACAACTATTATATGTGATTATAACTAGGATACAGGTGACATATAACCACACAATAACACATAATCCCAATGTAACAATGTCATGCTCCCTTGCCCATATTCATAAATTACTGGCAATATGAGTCCTTAAACAATTAAACCATGACAAAATGTTTTCATATGACTAATAATCACAGTGTGATTACCTTTGTGGTCAGAAAACATATACAATTTTTAAAGAACTGACCTGAAGACAAGCATCAAGTTTTTATAATGTAAAAAATAATACATTCTCTAACTGAGGACTTTTATATGCAAACATGCTGCTTTGGATTTTGCCATTTTGGTTTCTAGTGATCTGCTTCCTAAGGTCGGGGGAGACTTTGAATAAACAGAAAGATAAATACCATTGAGATGCACTAATCCCAGTGTTGCACACATCTGTCGTAACACACCAGGTTAATTCACCGGTCATCTAGTTTGTGTCATCATCTGACTACCAGCTAATTTTCTGGATGTTTTCCTTAAAGCTCAACAACTAAAACACTGAGCTCTTACTACCTCATCACCTCATCCTTCCACTACAACTCCACTTGTGCATTATCCCTTATTGTTGGCTACTTCATCAGCACTCAGATCTGCCAAAGTTGCTGATTTGGGATCATATTGTTTTCAATATGTTTCTTTATGCCAATACTATTACTGACTATGGGCCTCATTCAAATGTGATGGCCAATTGAACAGGGCTCTATATAAGCACACAGCATATTTTTTTTACAGAAGTTTTTAGTTAGTGAAGACCTTGCTTTTGGATAGAAGTTCACTAACTAAAAACTTCTGTAAAAAAATATGCCCTGGCTTATATAGAGCCCTATTCCATTGTCCAAATGGCATTTGAATGAGGCACTAAATTATTTCTCTGTTACATGAAAATTAGATATAGAATGTGCACTTTTTATAGAAAATATTAAACAAATGTAAAAAAACACACTTATCTTGTTTCTAATTGATTACTCTAATACTATAATTATTGGTCTCCCCACCAGTTTTCTCCCTCACGTCAATCTGTCAAAAATACCCACTGGACTCATTGACCTTACCCAACACACTGTTACTATGTTGAAGCAGGTTCATCACAAGTTTCCAGGAAAATAATAAATGCTCTGTAAGTGCTGTGATGGAGATCCTTTGAAGACCAAATGTTTTTGTTGGGGACAATAAATTATAAAAAAAGTCTCTCTACTAAATACTCATTAAAGAATGAACTTCTTTCTGATCAGTAATTATTTGTGAATTGTTGTTCTTCTGTTACGGTCGAGAATCTATACCGAAGAGCACTGCAAAAGCCCAGGTACCCTATTATTCACGCAAAAAAGCAGCCTCCAAAAACTCTACATACCTACACCATTGTTGCTGAATACCACGGCGCACATCCTGGAAGTGGTTTCAGTTGATGGGGGGCGTGCTATGAAAAGAAAAAGTGTGAGACATGCAATCAAGAGACATCCCATTTCTTCTGTTTTGCTTTTCTCAAATAATTTTTTTTCTATTTTTTCCCCTTGAACTAAACGGGTGCGGCTTATATGCGGGTGCGGCTTATATGCGGGTGCGGCTTATACTCGGACCAATACGGTATATGGCTATGTAACCACAAGTGCCCAGAAGCTATGGGAACATATTGTATTCCCATGACTGTAGATAGGGTGCTACAATCATCATTATGGGGTAGGAATGACATGATGGAAAATAACTAGCAGAATTTATGTCTTCTATGTTTGCATAATCTTAAAATTACCAAAACAGAACTGCTCAATCAGAGAATAAATAACCTTAATAGGTTAGTTCTATGGCCATGATAAGCCACTGT
The DNA here is from genome assembly GCA_027410445.1 of Discoglossus pictus. Taxonomy (NCBI): domain Eukaryota; kingdom Metazoa; phylum Chordata; class Amphibia; order Anura; family Alytidae; genus Discoglossus; species Discoglossus pictus. Next base: position 158,786,825 of record CM050163.1, read on the forward strand.
GAGAGCAGCCTCTTTTAGATCACTTGTGCCCTTCACAGAGAGAAATATCTTGTAGTATATCAGTCTGGTCCCACTCAAAAGAGTGACCCAGCCCCGAAATACCAGGCAATTCTACCCTGAATAGAAGAAGCCGCAAACCCCAGATATATGTTTCGGCCTTCATTGGAGCTCATCAGTAAGGTGTAGCTGATAACTTCCTAAGGCACAGTGAGCAAGGGAGCCATGTCTGGAGTCCGCTATCACCCTTAAAATAGACACATACCTATGACATGACACAATGGTCTGTAATCGATAATGTTTTTTTTTTATTAAGAGTCAGACACCCACAAATGCAGTTATCATTTTTACTGTCTCATGCACTTCCCTCCTGACAAGCCTGACAGCAGGGTCGATGTAAATCATGATAATGTATAATGAAACACAATCTTATTAAAACATATCAAACTAGAATAATAGCTATTAAATATCCAGGTATACCACACCTCTCTACTAATTAAAAAATATTTTTAGTAAAATCTTTTATGCTTTCCATTTGACAATAATCCTTCCATGTGTCCTGGAGAAATCTCTATGTACAGCCCTGGCATTCAAATCTTTACATGGTATATCAATTGAAAATTAGCTGTAGAAAGTGGAGATTACTCACCTAGAAACGCACTTTAAACAGTGGCGGCTGGTGACTTTTCAAGTTGGAGGGGCAACAGGGCGAAACATAGCCACTCCCCCTTTTTCAAACCACACCCATTTTTATAACTCCTCCCCTGACGTCATAATGACCTTTATAAGCCCCGCCCAATGACCTTATGCTTGTGAAGCCATTGAAATACATGATCTGCAATGCAGAAATGTCAAGAAGTAAAGTAACAATGTGTTAAATTCATTGGTATACAATATAGATTGAAAAAACTCATGTGACAAGACTACAGCAATATCATAATTGCACCTATACGTATTAACAGAAAAATTAAAGGAGTGACACCTACCATTAGTCGGCTCTTCTTCTCAGGGTATTCATGTTCATTAAGTTGACCAATGAGTAGAAACAAATCTGCAGCCACATAGGGTTTGCACCTGGGGTTGAAAGAAAACAAGCAAATCAATCAGACCATTCAAGAACAAAACCATACTTTCAAAACCTTAAAAGACCAAGTGGAACCATATAGGCCCCAAACATACCTTAGAAGACCAAGTGTGACTATATAGGCCCCAAACATACCTTAGAAGACCAAGTGTTTCTATATAGGCCCCAAACATACCTTAGAAGACCAAGTGGGACTATAGGCCCCAAACATACCTTAGAAGACCAAGTGTGACTATATAGGCCCCAAACATACCTTAGAAGACCAAGTGTGACTATATAGGCCCCAAACATACCTTAGAAGACCAAGTGTGACTATATAAGCCCCAAACATACCTTAGAAGACCAAGTGTGACCATAGGCCCCAAACATACCTTAGAAGACCAAGTGGAACTATATAGGCCCCAAACATACCTTAGAAGACCAAGTGTGGCCATATAGGCCTCAAACATACCTTAGAAGACCAAGTGTGACCATAGGCCCCAAACATACCTTAGAAGACCAAGTGGGACCATATAGGCCTCAAACATACCTTAGAAGACCAATCAGCACTGCATAGGCCCAAACCAGTGGATCTTGGGATTCAAGAAAACAACAACATTTCACTTCTGTTTAGACCACACAATAATCAATGTCAAACAAACACGTTGAATTAGCATATGGATAACCATATGAGCAGTAACGCCACGCCAAGGCTTCAACAATTGTTACTGACCATTCACACACCTTTCATAGCTCCTTCAATATGCACACCCACACACCATTCATACTTTACTTACCACTAGTTATTTTTGGTAGTGAGGTGGTGCCATTTCTGAGAACTTTACGTACCCTTGAAGGTGCCTCCAATTCCTTCAAACCAATGCATTTAACCGCTACAGGGCCATGGTGCTTTTTAATTACTTTTTTGATCCTCTTCAATGTGGAGAAGCATCTTTCTGGTTCTTTAGTAGTCTTCGTTGTTGTAAGCAGGATTCCTTATAGCTTCACTCACTCTATTAGATTATGTAGATTAAATTGATGCTAAAGTTGCTGCAGAGCAACAGCACTTGTACAGACATGGAATTCTTGCTTCCTGTACACAAGTGACAGCTACCCTTGGAAGTGCCTCCAATTCCTTCAAACCACGCCAAGGCTTCAACAATTGTTACTGACCATGCACACACCTTTCATAGCTCCTTCCATATGCACACCCACACACCGTTCATACTTTACTTACCACTAGTTATGTTTGGTAGTGTGAGGTGGTGCTGCTTAACGCAGTTTATCTTTGCACACCTTGGGGGTATGCATTCTTCTTTGCTTCAATCACTTGTATTTTAATTTTGCACGGCGATCTTTCAAAGAACAAAACTTCTCAATGGTTTTTTCATTGAAGTGTGGGATCTCGGAAATCAGTTGCTTTTCCATTGAGAGCATCGCCAATGCATTCAACCGCTCCAGGGACATGGTGCTTCTTAAAAAGGTTTTTATCCTCTTCAATGTTGAGAAGCATCTTTCTGATTCTGCAGTAGTCATTGGTGTTGTAATCAGGATTCTTAATAATTTTACTGTCTCTGTGAAATCATTCTGCAGATTAAATTGATGGAAAAGTTTGTGCAGAGCAACAGCACTTGTACAAGTATGAAACTCTGTCTTCCCATACAGAAGTGACAGCTCAGTGCGTAATTGTTCCTTCTTCAGTATTGGATATGCTTGCACGGTGTCTTCCAGAGCTTGGGTTGGAAAGCAAGTGCCATGGGTTTTATACAAGTCACTTTGAACAAGTTTGGCACTGACTAGGTGATTTGAAAATGAAAATCGTTCTTTTGCATGAACCACCACTATGTCACATACCTCTCTTGAAAGTTGTCTCAAGGTTGAGATCTCCGCACTCCGTCTGTTGACTGTTAGATCGCTTGGCAAACTTGCTTCTATCTCTTCCACAGAATTCCGGATTTTCTGGATGCTGGCGACAAAGTCTTCTGTGACTTTTTTGATATAAACAGTATCCGTGTCTCGCTTCTGAAGCTGACTATAGAGGATGTCTACATGTGGCATTATTAAATGAAATAATTTAAGGAAGTAAAGGAACTCCCTGTCTTCCAGCATTCCAATGAAACCTGCGGCTTCCCGTATAGATGTTGGATCAAAGTTTAGACATGCTTCAATTGTCTGGAAACACTCAAGTAGCGCATCTCTGTTCTCGTAGATCACGTTCACGGTCCTAACGTTGAAGTTCCATCGTGTCGGTGCACCTCTTGGAAGTCTTCTACCAACTACCTCATCCAGAACTCCAGTCCTTTTTGGAGAGCGTGAAAAAAAAGATGGTATGCCGCCTATGTTTGAAAAAAAAACTCTAACTCTTCCAATCCTTGAAACTGCTTTCTCCATTATTAGGTTCAGTTGGTGAGCATAGCAATGGACGTAGTGTGCGTTCGGGTACACGTCTTTTATTTTTCTTTGAACTCCTCCTTGATCTCCACGCATCACACTGGCACCATCATAGCTTTGAGCTATGAGTTTCTTCTTGTCTTCTGGCTCTGGGAGAACAGTATTCAGTGTTTCCAGCACAACAGCAGCAATGGAGTCTGCATCCGTTGATTTCATTTCCGTGAAGCCATCAAATCTTTCCACCACTTGATGCTTCTTGTCAATGTAGCGATAGACTACAACGCACTGTGTCCTAGCGGAAATATCGGTTGTTTCATCCGCTTGGATTGCCACAAACTGGGCTTCCTTAAGCTCTTGGTGAATCACTTCCTTTATAACTTCATGCATGCAGTCCAGTAGCTCATTCTGCACGGTTTTGGAAGTGCCCTTAAACACAGTTGCAGTCTTCAAATGCTGTTCCATTGCACTATCGATACTGCCAACCAAATCCACCAGGCCTCTAAACACTCCTGGATTTAGCGATGTTTCACTCTCGTCGTGTCCTCTTAATGCCAGTTCAAAGGCGCCACAAAAGCGAACACAATCAATTATCTTCGAAAGGATGTACCGTTCTTAGCCACTTCTTCGTTGTGTTTTTGAATGCTGACTTGGTATCCTTGGTCCAGTTGAACAGCAATGTTCGCCTGTCCAAGCATCTCAAACTTGATCCTGTTATCCAAGTGAGCTTTAGAACTTTTGTGTTTTGCCAATTTGTCAGCTAGATGTTTGACGTCAGTCACTCCAGTTTTGGTCCAAGCAGCGTCACCACCAAATAGGATGCATGGGAAACAATATAAGGACTTCCTAGAAACGCTTCCAGAAAGCCAGTCGTTCTTCTTGTACCATTCAGTATTGAAATTACGGACATATTGCTTCCCTCTATCTCTTGCGATTTGCTGCAGATTTATCTCTGGTTGGTCAGCTCCTAACCGTTTTACTTCCACCTTCTCCTCATAGGTTAGGGTGGCGAAAGGCTTCACAAGTAGAGAGTCAATAGTATTCATTTCTGATATTGATACCAAAAAAAGAAAGAGATCACGGTATATTAATTTATATTATGTCACAAAATTACTTAAAAATAACAGTGTGTTGATTTCATTGGTATACATTACAGATTGCAAACCCTCATGTGACAAGACTACATCACCATCAAATTTGCACCTATACACATGGACAGAAAATTAAAGGCAATGATACTCACCAACAGTTGACGCTCCTTCTCGGGGTATTCACGTCCAGTAAGTCAACCAACGAGTCCAAACAAATCTGCTTTCACAGATAGTTTGCACCTGGGGGGTGATAGAAAACAACAAAAAAAACATTAGAAATCTCAAGACCCAAACCGTAACTTTTAAAACCTTAAAAGTCCAAGTGTGACCATATACTCACCAACAGTTGACGCTCCTTCTCGGGGTATTCACGTCCAGTAAGTCAACCAACGAGTCCAAAGAAATCTGATTCCACAGATAGTTTGCACCTGGGAAGTTATAGAAAACAAAAAAAAAAACATTAGAACGTTTAAGACCCAAACTGTAACGTTTAAAACCTTAAAAGAGCAAGTGTGACCATATAGGCCCCAACCGCACCTTAAAAACCCTAAATAACAAATTGGGACCATATAGGCCCCAACCGCACCTTAAAAACCCTAAATAACAAATTGGGACCATATAGGCCCCAACCGTACCTTAAAAACCCTAAATAACAAATTGGGACCATATAGGCCCCAACCGTACCTTAAAAACCCTAAATAACAAATTGGGACCATATAGGCCCCAACCGCACCTTAAAAACCCTAAATAACAAATTGGGACCATATAGGCCCCAACCGCACCTTAAAAACCTTAAATAACAAATTGGGACCATATAGGCCCCAACCGCACCTTAAAAACCCTAAATAACAAATTGGGACCATATAGGCCCCAACCGTACCTTAAAAACCCTAAATAACAAATTGGGACCATATAGGCCCCAACCGTACCTTAAAAACCCTAAATAACAAATTGGGACCATATAGGCCCCAACCGTACCTTAAAAACCCTAAATAACAAATTGGGACCATATAGGCCCCAACCGTACCTTAAAAACCCTAAATAACAAATTGGGACCATATAGGCCCCAACCGTACCTTAAAAACCCTAAATAACAAATTGGGACCATATAGGCCCCAACCGTACCTTAAAAACCTTAAATAACAAATTGGGACCATATAGGCCCCAACCGTACCTTAAAAACCCTAAATAACAAATTGGGACCATATAGGCCCCAACCGTACCTTAAAAACCTTAAATAACAAATTGGGACCATATAGGCCCCAACCGTACCTTAAAAACCTTAAATAACATATAGGCCCAAAAAAAAATATATATATATATATATATATAAATATATATATATATATATATATATATATATATATATATATATATATATATATATATATATATATATATATAAAAATTGATATCAATATATCACAATAAATAAATATATATATATATATATATATCAAATTGTTATATATATATATATATATATATATATATATATATATTTATTTATTTATTGTGATATTTTGATATTAATTTATATATATATATATATATATATATATATATATATATATAAAAAATTACACATAAATATACATAAACATATACATACAACAATATATATTAATTGATATTTATTATTTGATTAATTGATGTTCTTTATTTCATGATATATTATATTGTTCATGCATTTCTATTACACTTTATTTGTTATACATATTACAGTGCTATTTTTTGGCTATACATGTTACAGGATATTATCCTGTAACATGTATATCACATAAAATAGCCCTGTAATATGTATAATACATACAGGGTCAAACAAGTTCACACTAACCTTTTTTACCCTTACAGGCTTCCATACCTGCTTGCTGATTTGCTAATTTTTTAAAGACTCTCATTGGTTGAAATCGATGTCAATCAAAAATTTCAGCCAATCAGAGTCCTTCAAAAATTAGTATATATAGCAGACCGTGGGAAAAAAACAATTAATCGCGGGAGGGGCTCCTTGTAGGAGGATCTCTTTTTAGTGTGTTGTTTTTTTTTTTTTAGAGCGTCGGTTTTTTTTTTTGGAGGCCTCTTTCAATGGGCCAGAATGGATGGATGGACAATGGCTTCAATCAAGATTGGATTATTTTTGATCATTGGCTTCAATCAACATGGATTATTTTATTTTTGATCATTGGCTTCAATCAACATGGATTATTTAATTTTTGATCATTGGCTTCAATCAACATGGATTATTTATTTTTCATCATGACTATATCCAGAGAGGACAGAAGGCCAACGCTGGAGGGGTCAATTTTACAGGTAAGTATGTGCTGTTGTTTATTTTATTTTTTATTAATGTTTGTTTAAAGCTGTTTATTTTTGTATACAATGTGTTGTGTTACTAACTGTACTAACAATGTGTGTATGTGCTGTTTATTTTATTTTTTATTAATGTTTGTTTAAAGCTGTTTATTTTTGTATACGATGTGTTGTGTTACTAACTGTACTAACAATGTGTTTGCTTACTGTGTGTAAATTAATTGTAATAATGTTGTTACTGTATTTTTTTTTTCCCTTCCCTGGCTTATTTTTATTTTATCTTTAGAAGTGACATGCACATATACATGCCTGTTACTTCTAAAAATGGAATAAAAATAGGGGGGGGGGGGGGGGGGTTAGGTAGTTGGTTAATGGTTCATCCAGGGTGGGGTCGGTCACGGTCAGGCGCCCATCGGTCGCCCATAGGCCACGACCAGGGGTGGCACAGGCCTCATGGGGGTGAACATCCACCCCCATGTGGCCTGGTCAACCCCGCTCACTGCCCGAATACCCGGGGGAGCATAGGCCGCATCGGGGTGGTGCCGGGGGCCCGGTGGTGATCGGGCCTCGGGCAGGGTGGCATACATGGAGGTCATCAGGGGTGGCACAGGCCTCATCAAGGGGGTGATCCGATCACCCCCATGTGGGCCTGTGCCACCCCGCTCACCACCCGACTACCCCGATCCCGTGATCGGTGTAATCCGGTGGTGGCATGATGGCATAGCTAGGCTAGCAGAGGGCAGGCCTGATCGGGGGTGGCACAGGCCACATGGGGGTGATGGCTGGGGGTGGCACTGGCACCAGGCATTGTAGGCCTAGGGTCGTCGGTGGTAGTTGGTGGGTGGCTGGGTAGGTGTCACTGGCAGGCCAGGCAGGCATAGTGGGGGACTGGGGGTAACTGGTCACCCCTAACTTTTATTAGGGGCTACTAGGGGTTTTGGTTTGGCCAGGGGCAGGGGCAGGTGCCAGGCAGAGGCAGGTGTAGACTTACTGTGTTAGGCAGGCAGAGCAGATGAGTAGATTCAGCCAGGGAGGTCTCTCAGTCTCAGCGTGACCAGGGTCAGGAAACAGAAAGGGGGAAGGGACAGGGAACTGGTGGTTTTATTGACTGTATCAGTCAATCAAAATCAAACTCGAGGCTCTATTTGCTGGCGGGCGCTCAGGGCTAACGGTCTGGGTGGGTTTAGATTGTTCTCTTAGTAACTGTACAACCTTCCATCATTGATTGGTCAATGATGGAAGACTGTCATTTATTAATTGATACATTTATGACCGCCCATGCATATCGTCACTGTGATGGTGGGCGGCATGCATTAACGGTCAGTGGGCCAGGCCAGGACTCATTGAAGAGAAGAGAAGAGTCTAAAGGTTAGTGTACACAGTGTAACTATTGTAATTTGATCACACAGGGTGCAGGCAGGGGGCGATAGATAGATACACAGCATTAGTTAATGTAGCGCAAGGGTTATTTTAAAGTGACAGTGTCCCTTTTCTAACTTTAATTCATTTTAATACTATTTAGACTTGAAATGATGATGTACACCTTATATTTATTTGTTCTTGGGTTATACTAATACATTGTTGTGTTTTTTTTATTGCAGGGTGAAGAAAATATTTGGGGGGGCGTTTGCCCTGACGCCCCAATGGACGGGCCGCCCCTGACTTTAAACTAATAACGATTTTCATTATAACATTTTCCTTTTGTGTTTTCTTCATGTCAGAAACATTTAAACGTTAAGGAGAAAAGCATGTATGTGATATATGGTCAGTGTACTGCACGCAGGGTTAATATGCACAAATTCTAAAGCAAGTATTCTGGAAACATCAATGTGCAAGCTAATGCAAGTAATGAACCTTTCATGTGAAATGATGTAGTGTCACAACTCATTTGCATCCCACTTAAAGTGTAATTAAGATTCTCTGACAGTGTTGCTCATAGTTGAAAGAACAAGGATAGCTGCTAAATGAATCCCGAATCCCTTCAGTTAACAGTGTGCAAGGAAATCTCTGCAATTTTCACTTGATCAAATCCCCTTTCAAGTAACAGTTAATCAGGTTTTTGTTTAATCTTGATATATAATTGTAGCTTTGTTATGTTTTAAGTCCTGCATGTGCTGAAATTTTATATTGCAAAGATTTCTCAGCAGTAGAATAAAACAAGAATGACTTAAGGTAATGGAAGCATTAGAACATTTTGTTCTTCATCCACAGTGGCCACATCAAGAATTCCCAAAGCAATTTATTCTGTGGCATTTTGAAGGCTCTTTCAGTTTATAGCGTATTGTTATTTATATGTGAGACATTTACACTAAACCATTTGCCTACTTGAATTACAGACGATTTTATACATACATATATATGCATGTATGTATGTAGAATATAGATAGATTGATTCTTTCTATTTGTTCAAACACACACACATATAGATAGATAGATAGATAGATAGATAGATAGATAGATAGATAGATAGATAGATAGATAGATAGATAGATAGATAGATCAAATGAGACTACAAGTTCTCTTGGTGTTTAAATGCTTATTATTGTAACTCAAAATAAAATTGAAGACTTTATTAGGACATATAACTAAAAAATTAAATGCTGCATATTTAGAGGATTCCTATAAAGAAATAGAGGATTGCCCAAAGGACATACATCTGATTTAAATCACGTACATAGGGCTCTAGTATAGCCTAATAATAAACGTGTATTAGCTGAGAAAGTGTATATATAGACCAATGTCTAAGTGAATAAATAGATTTTGCTAATGACAAAACTAGTGCAGTGTCTAAAGATAATAGTGACAACTTAATAAACCCCTATTAGAATAAAATAAGTAGATCTAATAAAAGAAATGGTGTACAGTATATACGAGATGAAAAATGATGATGACAATTTTATGAACCCCTATTGGGATGAAATAAATATTGTTATGATCAAGTGTAAACATTTTATAAATATAATGTGCAAAAACAAATATAAAAATAAAACTAAAATAAAGGTGATAAGTGGTGATAAGTAAAAAAATTTAAGATGATCAATAAATTATTTAGGCCATATATAAACTACAACTTACTCAAAAGTAATAATATACTGTGACAAAATTGAATTGAATAAATAAATTAATGAATACTAAAGCCCATGTATATGTATAATATAGTATATATTGTATGGCTATCCTCATAACTTTGGAACTAGAATCATAGAACAGTCTGAAAAAATAAAAATAAAACAAATAGAGCAAATTCGCCACTATCACTTACAGCACCAAGGCTCATTTGTAACAGCGTACATGAATTGTATGTAAGCAATGCAGGCCGCAATACCTCCTACAGGAGTGTACAATAGACACCCAATTAGTCTAACAGGATACCCTTTCGGTCAGTGGCGGCTGGTGAACTTTCAAGTTGGAGGGGCGCCAGATAAAGACTTGGCTCCTCCCCTTACACAGACCACACCTGTTTTAACTCCTCCCCCTGGTGTCATATTGACCTCTATATGCCCCACCCAATGACCTTATACTTGCCTCACCCATTGAAAAAGACTCCACCTAGTGATTTTTTTTAATACTGTTCAAAAATTCAAGAATCTTGGGATTCGGGCAACTAATAACATTTCTCTTCTGTTTCAACAACACAATACTTACTGTCAATCAAACACTTTGAATTAGCATATGGATAACCATATGAGCAGTAACGCCATGACAAGGCTTCAACAATTGTTACTGACCATTCACACACCTTCATACTTTACTTACCACTATAGTTACATGTGGGAGTGAAGTGGTGCATTTTCTGATAACTTTTCTTACCCTTGGAAGTGCCTCTAATTTCTTGATAAGACACCAAGACTTCAACGCTTCCTACTCCCCATGCACACACCTTTCATAGCTCCTTCCATATGCACACCAACACACCGTCCATACTTTACTTACCACTATAGATACATATGAGAGTGAGGTGGTGCTGTTTCTGCTAACTTTTCTTACCCTTGGAAGTGCCTCCAATTCCTTGATACCACGCCAAGACTTCAACGGTTCCTACTCACCATGAACCCACCTTTCATATCTCCTTCCATATGCACACCAACACACCGTCCATACTTTACTTACCACTATAGTTACTTATTGGAGTGAGGTGGTGCTGTTTCTTCTCGCTTTTCTGTTGCTGAAAAGTCTCGGTTTTCTTGATGATGAGGTGGTGCTGCTTCTTCTTTTTTTTCTGTTACTGGAAAGTCTCTGTGTTCTTGATGGTGATGAGGAGGTGGTGCTGTTTCTTCTTGCTTTTCTGTTGCTGCAAAGTCTCTGTTTTCTTGATGATGATGATGAGGTGGTGCTGCACTGCTCACTGTTCTTATGCTGCTTAGTGCCTCAATTTTTTCGATGAGAGTGAGGTGATGCTCCTTCTACTCAGTTTCTGTGTGCGTATACTGGGGTATGATTTCTCTTCTTACAATTATTTGTATATAAATTTTGCACAGTGATCTTTCAAAGAACAAAACTTCTATATTTTTATTTTTTTTGTTGACATTTTCTATTTTCGAAATAAGTTACTTTTCCATTGAGAGCATCGCTAATGCATTCAACCAGTCCTGAGTCATGGTGCTTCTTAAAAAGGATTTTATCCTCTTCAATGTGGAGAAGCATCTTTCTGATTCTACAGTAGTCATTGGAGGATTCTTAATAATTTCACTGTCTCTGTGAAATCATCCTGCAGATTATTTTTCAGAAAAAGTGTGTACTGAGCAGCAGCACCCTTAGGGAGACAAAATCCCATATATAAGTGACAGCTCAGTGTGTAATTTTTCCTTGTTTAGCATTGGATATGCTTGCACAGTGGCTTCCAGATCTTCCATGGGAAAACAAGTGTCATGGGTTGTAAACAAGTCACTTTGAAGCAGTTTGGCACTTACTAGATGATTTGAAAATGCAAAACGTTCTTTTGCATTAACAACCACTATGTCACCGTACCTTTTTTTATACCTTTTTTGAAAGCTGCTTCAAGGTTGAGATCTCCGTACTACATCTGGAGATTTCTGCAGTGCTAGGCAAACTTGCTTCTATCTCATCAACAGAATTATGAATTCTCTGGATGCTGCTGACTTTGTTGATAAAAACAGTATCCGTGTCCCATTTTTGAAGCTGACTGTAGAGCACATCAACAGGTGGCATTATTTGATGAAATAATTTAAGGAAGTAAAGGAACTCCCTTTCTTCTAGCATTGCAATGAAGGCACTGGCTTCTCGTATAGAGCCTAAATCAAAGTTATCCGACATTTACATTTTCTGGAAAAACTCAATTAGATCATCTCTGTGCTCATCATCGGTGCACCTCTTGGAAGTCTTCTATCAACTACCTCATCCAGGACTGCAGTTCTTTTTGGAGATCGTAAAAAATAAGATGGTAGTCCAAATAGGTTGCAAAAAAGAATTCTAACTCTTCCAATCTTTGAAACTGCTTGTTCCATTATTAGATTCAGTTGGTGAGCATAACAATGAATGTAGAGTGCGTTAGGGTACACATCTTTAATTTTTCTTTGAACTCCTCTAAGATCTCCACGCATCACACTGGCACCATCCTAACTTTGAGCTATCAGTTTTAGTTTGTCGTTTGGCTCTGGGAGAACAGTATTAAGACTTTCCAGCACAACAGTGGCAATCGATTCTGCATCAGTTGCTTTCAGTTCTGTGAAGCCGTAAAATCTTGTCATCAATGTATCGATATACTAAAACGGACTGTGTCTTTGTGGAAATATCAGTTGTATCATCCGCTTGTATTGCCACAAACTTTGCTCCCTTAATAACTTCCAGCAGGCAGTCCAGTAGCTCATTCTGTACGGTTTTGGAGGTGCCCTTGAAAACAGCTGCAGTTTTCAAATGCTGTTCCATTCCAGTATCGATACTGGCAACCAAATCCAACAGGCCTCAATACACTCCTGGATTTTGCAATGTTTCACTTTCGTCATGTCCTCTTAATGACAACTCAAAAGCACCACAAAAGTGAACACAATCAATTAACTTGGAAAGGATGTACTGCTTCTTATCCACATTGTGATTTGAATAGGGGATCAGTATCCTTCATCTAGTTGAACTACAATGTTCGCACGTCCAAAAATCTCAAACTTGTACCTGTTATACAAGTGGGATTTGCAAGCTTCATGTTTCTTAATTTTCTGTGTTATGTGTTTGACGTCAGTCACTCCAACTTTGGTCCAAGCAACGTCATCACCAAATAAGATGCACGGAAAACAAAATAAGGATTTATGAGCGATGCTTCCACAAAGCCAGTCCTTCTTTTGTACCAGTCAGTAGTAAAAGTACGGACATATTGATTGCCTCTATCTCTTACTTCTTGCTGAAGATTTATCTCTGGCTGGTGAGGTCCTAACCGTTTTACTTCCAGCTTCTCTTCATGTGTTAGGGTGCCGAAAGGCTTCAGGAGTAACGAGTCGACAGTATTAATTTCTGCTAATAATATGATGAACAGATCACAGCATAAAAATGTAAAATATGTAGCAAAGTACTTTGCCTTCAATCTAAGATACTCGACTATGAAATATATGAATGCTTTCTCTAGTTTAAACTATGTGTGATTAACTTTACGTGACTTTAATTTGGGTCAAATACACTTTTGTGGCTGTACCAATATGTTCTACTTCATTCGACACATATATTCCTTTCCTTCTTTCCAATTTTTAAGTCCCATTTTCCCAGAAATTGCTCATTGTAGATGTAGTACCTTTTTAAACTATTTTTGTTATTTGTGAAAAGCAAATTGTAAGCATATGTACATCATGCACAGTCAAGTTCTTAGAAATTTCCCATTTCTCAAAATAATAAATACTTAAACCACATTAGCCATGTACAAAGGTGTCACCTTGATAAAATTACCAATAATACATATAAGTTTAGCAATAAACTCATACAAGATCAGCACTGCAGCAATGTCATTAAGCAAAATAAAAATGTGTTTAATTCATTGGTATAAAATATAGATTGAAAACACTCATGTGACAAGACTACAGCAATATCATAATTTGCATATTACACAATTAGGCACACCAGTGCTTGCATCTATACACATTGGCAGGAAAATGAATGCAATAAAACTCACCAATAGTTGGCTCTCCTTCTCGGGGTGTCTTCAAGTACAGTAAGTTGACCAACAAGTCCAAAAAAATCTGCAGCCACAGAGTGTTTGTACCTGGGGTGATATAAACCAAGCAAATAAATCAGACCGTTCAAAATTTCCTCTATGCGCATTGACAGAAAAATGAAAGCAATAACACTCAGCACCAGCTGGCTCTCCTTCTCGGGGTGTCTTCAAGTGCAGTAAGTTGACCAACGAGTCCAAAAAAATCTGCACACATATATACATATACACACATACAGTATACAGTATATATATATATATCTACATATATATACATATACATATATATCTACATATATACATATACATAAAATAAAGAGTACATCTATGTTCACATTTGAATTTTTAAAACAAGTAAAAAAAAACTGCTTCCAGCTCAGAATTCCGAGAAAAATGGTTATTACACTACATTCTGGAAAGCTGAGTTGGGATATGCAAATGTGCCTACAAATGCCTCGCTCTTCAATCCATAGCCATTATCAAACATGTCTTCCTTTAAGCTTATGCATGCTGTATTACACATGTATATATACACACACATATATACGTATGTATATATATATATATAAACATATATATACAGTATATACATATCTATACATATATATCTATACATATATTTAAATATATATATATAGACACATATATATATATATATATATATATATATATATATATATATATATATGTGTGTATATTAATAGATTTTTTGTGTATAAATTAATAAACCAATATAATCATATGATAAAAATGTATATATTTGAAAAAACTAAATACATATGTAATAAATAATATATATATATATATATATATATATATATATATATCATGATTTATTTACCGTATATATATATATATATATATATATATAAAGAATATATGTATGTTATATTTTTTTTTTTAATTCCTACATACGTATTTATTTATTCATTTAATAAATGTTCTTATACATATATATATGAATTATTAGCATATATTTTTATTTATTTATTTTTAATCTGTACTATTATTTATGATACATATTACAGTGCTAATTATGTGTTATACATGTTACAGGGCTCACTAAAAAATGTTTCCCTTGACTAAATGCTATTCTGATTTTTAAAGACTCTGGTTGAGATCAGAATTTCAGCCAATCAGAGTCTTTAAGAATTGGAATAAAAGGCGGAGTGTGGAAAAAAATCAATTTGTCTGCGGAGGAGCTCCATGGAAGGAGGAGCTCTGTTATCTAGGTGTTTTTTTTGTTTTTATAGAACTGTGGGTTTTTTAGGTGGATGCCTATTTCCAGGGGCCAGAAGGAGGATCAATGGCTTCAATCAAGATTGAAGGGGACTGGATTCTTCAATTAAGATGCATAGCAACAATATCCAGGGCAGAAGATCACCACTGTAGGGGTCAATTGGGCAGGTATGTAATATTTACTTATTGTATGTCCCCCCACCCTTATTTTTATTTAAATGTTTAAAGTGTCAGGCATTGTATTATATTTTTAATTGCAATGTTAAAGATACATTGCCTGTCACTTGGAAAAATGAAATAAAAATATGAGGAGGGGTGTTGAGGGTCTGCATTATGTGTGTTTTATGTGCTGGTAACTTTCTTTTTTATTTGTAGTACTAAGTATTAGGCTTGTAATATTTTTTTAATTTTTGGTCCCTTTTTTATTTTATGTATTGTAGTTTAGTTCTTGTAACTTTTTTGTTAGGGACATAGTTTATCAATTAGGGACTATGAGGGTCCAATATGGACCCCTATTGTAACTGGTTATATCATTGAGGGTCTTTATAGACATCCAATGATATAGGGGGCATGGAGGGATCCCCAGGCTCTAGGTGGGTAGGTACTTAGGTTGGTGGGTAGTTCCCAGGCTCTGTGGGTCTGCTTGGTGGTTCCCAAGTCCTGCGGGCCTGATCGGGGTGGATCCCAGGCACCGTGGGCCTGATTGGGTGGTTCCCAAGCCCTGCAGGTCTGATCGGGTTGATTCCTAGGCCCCGTGGGCCTGCTTGGGGGATCCCAGGCCCTGCGGGCCTGATCGGGGTGGTTCCCAGGCCCGTGGACCTGATTGGGGGCTCCTAGGCCCTGCGGGCCTGATCGGGGTGGTTCCCAGGGCCCTGTGGGCCTGATTGGGTGGTTCCCAGGCCCTGTGGGCCTGATGGGGTGGTTCCCAGGCCTCGTGGGCCTGATTGGGGTGGTTCCCCTGGGCCCCATGGGCCTGATAAGGTGGTTCCCAAGCCCTGTGGGCCTGATCAGGGTGTTTTCCAGGGCCTGTGGGCCTGATTATGTGGTTCCCAGGCCTTGTAGGCCTGATTGGGGTGGTTCCCAGGCCTCGTGGGCCTGATTGGGGTAGTTCCCAGGCCCTGTGGGCCTGATCGGGGTGGTTTGCAGGCCCCCAGGCCTGATCAGGGGGATTTCCAGGCCCCCGTGGGCCTGCTTGGGGGTTTCCCAGGCACTGCAACTGCGAGCTTGGGTAGGTAAGTAGGTGGGTGTGTGGGTGGGTGCTGGGTTATGTGGATGGCAGAGCCTACATATATAGTTTAGTTAGTGTAGGCTAGGTATAGTGGGGCGCCCTGAGTTTATTAAGACTAGGGGGCTTGGGTAGTGTAGTGTTGTGCAAACTTACTTTGAGGATGGGTTGATCAGGGTCCAGCCAGGGAGGATCTGTCAGGCAAAAAAGCGGGAACAGAGTGGGAAGGGTTTGTAATCATGGGCTTACAGCACTGATTGGTTGATGCTGCAAGCTGCCAGTCAGGAAAATTGATACCATTTCATTGAACACTGTATTTGTACACACTGAAGTGGAGCGTTAAAGCTCAACACTCACAGACACTCACACTGTAACATAGCAGCACTAGGGAGAGACACCGGGGAAGGCACACAAAGGGTTATTTTAAAGTGATAGATACATATTTTAGACCTCAAATATGCACTATGTTTGTCATTAGATAAATCTATTTATTCACTTAGACATTGGTCTATATATACACTTTCTCAGCTAATAAAAGTTTATTAATACGCTATTCTAGAGCCCCGTGATTTAAATCAGATTTATGTCCTTTGGGCAATCCTCTATTTCTTTATAGGAATCCCTGTGTAATCCCTCTAAATATGCAGCATTTAATGTTTTAGTTATATGTCCTAATAAAGTCTTTCATTTTATTTTGAGTATACATGC
Organism: Discoglossus pictus; assembly: GCA_027410445.1. Classification (NCBI taxonomy): domain Eukaryota; kingdom Metazoa; phylum Chordata; class Amphibia; order Anura; family Alytidae; genus Discoglossus; species Discoglossus pictus. Next base: position 158,803,996 of record CM050163.1, read on the forward strand.
CCAAAGGTAGGAGTATCAGACGTTTTTAACATCAGATGAGAGTATTGATTTATATCAGCTACTTTCTTGTACATGCATGAGCTTGCACTTTTATCTTTTCTTCGTTTTTTCACCATTGAGAAAGGTCCTGAAGGACTGAAACGCGTTTGGTTAGAATTTTTATGCAGTCTGCTTTTTTGCACAGTACCAGTGCTGGACTGTTTTATGTGGGTTGCATCCCATCATTTTCCATTTGTTGAGCAGTTCTAGAGTTGATACTCTTAGCTCTGGGGGTGCAGAGGGACAGTGGATCAGACTGTCTCCAATCCAGAAGAATGTATCTACCATTTAAGCTGCCTAAATACCTCATCCATATGAGGATTTAACATGTGAGTGTAAAACTGTGCCATTTTATTCTGATATATATTGTTTTATTGTATATAGGTTTTCTTGATCTTCTGTACAGTAATAAATATATTGATCTGTACTATTGGGATCCTTGAGCTTTTCTCCCCTGCATTTCCCATATATATATATATATATATATATATATATCACATATATAGTTGTGAGCGTACGAGTCGTTGCTCACGCTTGCGGGCTCGCATAGCGAGCCCGCGGCCCTCGCGAAGCGGGGGCCGTGGCTCGCGCAGCGAGCCGCGGCCCTCGCGTAGCGAGCCGCGGGCCTCGCGAAGCGAGTGCCGCGGCTCGCGCAGCGAGCCGCGGCCCTCGCGTAGCGAGGTCACTGGGCAAGGGCCTCAGTTGCTGGCATGGAGCGCCGAAGGCGCTCCATGCCAGCAACTGAGGCCCCTAGCGAAGCGAGGGCCTCAGTTGCTGGCGAGGTCACTGGGCACGGGCCTCAGTTGCTGGCATGGAGCGCCGAAGGTGCTCCATGTCAGCAACTGAGGCCCCTCGCGAAGCGAGGGCCTCAGTTGCTGGCGAGGTCACTGGGCAAGGGCCTCAGTTGCTGGCATGGAGCGCCGAAGGCGCTCCATGCCAGCAACTGAGGCCCCTCGCGAAGCGAGGGACTCAGTTGCTGGCGAGGTCACTGGGCAAGGGCCTCAAACCCTCGCAAACTTCACGTCGCTACTCAAAAAACACGACACACAAATTACGACACTCGCTAAATTTTACGAGGAACGCAAACAACGTACGAAACACGTTACCACACATTACGACCTCGCAAACATCGGACGCAACACGCCGACATACAATCATTTAAAACACAATACATACACACAGCACATACATAAAAACCTTACCTACACCAAGAGGGAGCACCCAGGACCTCAAAAATGCAACTTACACCTCGATTTTACTCGAAATAAAACAGTTTAGAGACTAAAAAAAAATCTAAGCGAGAGAAAAAATGGCCGCCGAACAAAACGAAAACGAGGCTACAGCACTCTAAACTCGCAAAACACCACAAAACACCTACGGATATTCCGATACAGACCTATACCACACATTACTCGCCATTTTACGCCAATGCGGAAGTACACGACTACGCTAACGGTTTGGTCTCGCGCACGCACAGTGTTACACTGCACACATTCAGCATGCTTACACAGCAGCTCCACACCACTAATGCTGCAGCAACATCAACACAGATTGCCAGCTCTTCATCACAATGCTTCAAAATAGGTACACTATATTCATTTACTAATTTAGCTACCTTACAATTTCATTGCCGTCATTTTTTGACGGGCAATTCGCTAGTATATATATATCCACAGAAACATTTATTTGTGTTGTGCGCTATGTTCAAGTCAACATGTTTTTCTGGAGCTTGTAGCTTGAAACTTCTATATTCAAGATCCCATCCAAAGTCAGTCAGACTATTCACAATCATATTAATATATTTAAAGCAATCCTCACAAAACATACATTTTTCACCTCAGATTGCTCATATTATGCACAATGTACACCATAGCAGATTCGGTCAGCAATATTGGTGACAGCATCTGTATTTCTGTGAAGTTTCTTTTTCATGTTGAAATGATCAGACTTAATTTTGGACAATGTGTGTCATACTTGCTCCACGGCAACCTGAGGTTATTTTTCCTAGGTCCCCCTTAAGACATGGAACCAAAATTATTTATTTCTATGGAAAGCTTGAGTTGTTTACAGAAATTTGTAAACCAGTTCTAAGGAATGTCTTTAAGGGGCTTTGTGTTCTAATTAGCTATTTTGCAGTGCTACAGAGGGTTAGTGGCGTGGACTATGGGGTTCCGTGTGTACCTTTAAGGGGGATAGATTCCATGAGGATTCATTAGGACCCCTGTGATGATCATTTGGTTACCATGGGAGTCCATTTTGTAAGAGTTTAATATACGATGGTGGTCAGTAGGGACCAACATGGTAGAGGGGTTAATGTTAGGTGCCATAGGGGTCAATAAGGACCCCCATGGTAACATGATTAACTTTAGGTTCCATGGTGTCGAAAAGAAACACTTAGAGTAAGAGGTTAATTTTTGATGTCATGGGGGTCCATAGCAAACTACTAAATAGGAATGCACAGATATAAATTCTTGCATTCTGATTGGATAGCTGTAAACCGATCAGAAATGGACAGGAAGAATTCAAATACTCAATTCTGATTGGGTGAAATATGATTGACCCATATCTTATAATAGCTGATCAGAAGCCATAAAAATAGTGTATAAGGTGAGAGTGCGGTCAGGAAGCCATTAGCCAGTGGTGGAGCTCCACAGAAGAGGAGCTCCGTTAGTTAAGTATTTTTTTCTTTTTACAGTTGCTGCTTTATGTTTTTTTTATGTGCAGGCCATTTACCTGGGCCGAAGAGAGAAGCCAAGGATCTTCCAGCAAGATGAAGATTGAGGACAAAAGTGTCTTTGCTGGATGGTTATTCAAGGGAGGGATAATATATATATATATATTTTTTTTCAATTCACTTTTCTTTTATTGTAATATTTTTTATTTTATAAATAATTTATTTTCTTTGATTTTTTATAATTTTTCTGTAGTTTGTTTCTATTTACCATACCATAATGACCCCCATTGTAACAAGTTAATGTTAGGTCCCAAGGGGGTCTTTGGGACCCCCATAGATATAGATTAGATTGCCATGTGGGGTCCATATGAATGCATTAATGTTAGGTGCATTATAGTTAGGGTACATTAAGACCCCCATGGTTATACTTAGAGGCCCCATAACGCCTAAAATATTTGCTTATGCTGATATTCAACATTGCGGATTTCAACCCTTGTTTCAACCCCTATTTAAGTAATATAATAAAACTAATATTCACCTAGTTATATACAACAAACACCTCTATCTATAACATCTAGCAGAACATGTAGTATATTAATGGATGATTATTGGTTATATTATTTTATTTAAATATAAAATGTACTCCCAATGCGATGATGCAACACGCAATGCTGAATATCAGAATCACAGGTAGTTAAAAGCAAAGTCTTTAGTAAGTTCACAATAGATGCAGGAAACACGCCCCTAAATCGCCCATGACACACACTAATCACTACAACTCGCAATTAGCTGTGATGAGCTAGGTATAACATGGGAGCAGGGGCTTTAAAAAAACGCACAATGACCTGCATTGTAAACCATGTATTGCATGGTTAAAAAGTTTAAATATCAAATCATTGCATATTGCAAAAGAAGAACAAGCTTGCATTAACCTGTTCAATCACCAAAATATAATCCATATATTAGTGAATTTATAGACCTGTCAGTCCCAGAATCATGATATCTTATTAAACATGCCTACAGTCTATTCGTGTGTCCTGTCCAGACAGTACATATCTTCATAAGGGAAGAGAGGTGTCAGATTGAACATGCAACCCATTTGTAACCAATCTCAATGTAACCTAATGCACAACTGTTGATAAAGGGGCAATTCATTTAGGATAATTTGGACCACATCACTATAAAGATATTCTAAAAGCATGTTGAAATACTTTTGGAATTCTTGAAATATGTGCATTTTTCATTTAGACATCAACTAAATAAAATCTGTGTTTGTGTGTCTGAATGCCCACCCTCAGACTCTCCATAGGGGCTTTGTTCCTCTTCATTATTTCAACCAATCAGGGTGCAGGGGTGTGTGTCCCATTCAATACCAATGAGCAGCCTGCATCTCCTCTAAACACTGCAGGGAAAACATACAGGCCCTCATTCAATTGCAATTTGGCCAATTGAATAGGGCTCTAAATAAGCACATAACATATTTTTTTAAAGAAGTTTTTAGTTAGTAAACATCTATCCAAAAGCAAGGTTTTCACTAACTAAAAACTTATTTAAAAAAAAATATGCTATGTGATAAAATAGAGCCCTATTCAATTGGCCAAGTCGCAATTGAATGAGGGCCACAGAGTTTGAAAGACCAACAGCAGCTTTAAGTGAAATGCTTTCTGCAATGACAATCTACATCACAAAGAAAGTAAGGAGCAATTGTAATAACATTATTTGAAATTATTTGAAAATGATTGTCTATATAATAGTTTATCTTTGTCTCTATTTATTATTCTATCTTCCTTTATATATATATATATATATATATATATATATATATATATATATATATACAGGCATACCCCGCTTAGCGCAACCCCACATTGCATACATCGTTATTGTCGGCGCAAGTGACTGGAGGAGAAATCGCTGCTTATCATGGATAATGCATCAAGCCGCCCGACTGACTTGGCTGAGCAGCCCACCTGCATCCCTGTGGAGATCCTGTTCCTGCTGCCCAACACAACGTTGCTCATTCAGCCTATGGACCAGGGGGTGATTGCCACCTTCAAGGCATACTATCACCACTGCACATTCCGCCAGCTTATTGAACACATGGAGCCTGATTCAATTGAGCAATCGTAAGTTACTGGAGCCCGTAAGTAAAGCCATAAGTTAGTTTGCTATTCAATTTTTTAGCGAGCTCCAAATGGTTTACGGACTTGAAAACCTTGCAGTTGTTAAACCTGGAAATTACAGCCTCCCAATGCCTTTGATCTTTCCCGTCCACAAGAGTTCCGATATCAAAAATCGCAAAACGCAATTCAATTGCTACAATTCCCCAAGCAGGCAAGTGTTTTCACACACGTAAAACAATAAAAAATTAATCTCAAGCTCGCACATCGGCAATAAAAAATCATATATTTTTTTATGTGTCATTTCAGGGTTATATTTCCAAACACACCTCCACTGCCTTGATAAAGAAGCTGAAGGTAAAGGTGATGGACTGGCCAAGCACGTTTCCAGACCTAAACCCTATTAAGCATCTGTGGGGCATCCTCAAACGAAAGGTGGGGGAGTGCAAGGTCTCTAACATCCACCAGCTCCGTGATGTCATCATGGAGGAGTGGAAGAGGACTCCAGTGGCAACCTGTGAAGCTTTGGAAACTCCATGCCCATGAGGGTTAAGGCAGTGCTGGAAAATAATGGTGGCCACACAAAGTATTGAGACTTTGGGCCCAATTTGGACATTTACACTTAGGGTTGTACTCACTTTTGTCTCCAACGGTCCAGACATTAATGGCAGTGTGTTGAGTTATTTTGAGGGGACAGCAAATATACACTGTTATACAGGCTGTACACTTACTACTTTACATTGTAGCAGAGTGTCATTTCTTCAGTTTTGTCACATGAAAAGATATAATAAAATATTTACAAAATTGTGAGGGGTGTACTCACTTTTGTGAAATACAGTTTATGTATATATTATTGTGATTTAGTCATTCAGTTGCATCCTACTTTCTGTGACCCTATGGACCGCTGCACACCAGGCACATCTGTCAACCACTGTCCCCCTGAGCTCCATCCAGCACATTTATATATATATATATATATATATATATATATATATATATGTATATATGAACAGTAATATCTATTTTTTTCATATATATATATATATATATATATATATATATATATACACACATATATATACACACATATAACTATTGCTTGCTTGTTACCTGCTAGGGGAGATTCACACAGGAAGACATGTTTGAAGGAGTTAGGTAGGCAGGATTAGTGAAGGCAGTGTAGTGCTCATTAGTCTAGGGGCGGAATTAACAACTAGGGGCAGGGTTATTGTCAACATCACACGTGACATCATAGATAAGCCCGCCCATGGCCGGATTACCCATTAGGCCAACTAGGCAGCTGTCAAGGGGTGCTTCCATGTGAGGGGCGCCACTTCTTAAAAAAATTATTTCTGGCTTAAAAAAAATTAAATGTTGCAGTTTATAGACTGGCTACTAAGAGGTAACCAGTTAGAACAAGACAGTTACAACAGGAAAGGGAACTTACATGTACAGAAAAGGCAAAAATGGGTCTGTGCATACCTTGCGTACTCACTTGCAGGGTCTCCTCCACTTCACTGCCTAGGGGCACGAAAAAGGTAAATACAGCCCTGAGCCTGCCCCTAACTGGAAACCAAGTGCTTCCCATAGACTGCAATATTCTGCAAGGTACAGCTCTGATACACTGTACCGCACTCACACCCCATCATCAAGAGATGCAGAGAAGATGCGGAGGGAGAAGAGGATCATGCAGCAGACTCTAAAAAGGCAAGTATGCTTTACTTTTTTATTTTCTTTTTTAATTTTAGCGTACTAATTGTCTCATTACCTTTCAGGATCTGGATAGCAGTAAAGGAGACTTTTGTGGTGCTTTAATTATACACATGTGAAACAAATCAGGAGACCTCAGGTACCTTTTTTTATAGGCATTCATACATCATTGTGCTCTGTACACAAGATAGTGCTCCATTGAACTTCAGCAATAATATCTGAGCTTCTGATTTCAGAGAAGCGATGCCAGGAGTCATCTAGTGTCATTGGCTGAAGCCCCAACTACCGAAATCACACCCACAATACGATTCAGCATAAGAAGGCAGCCTTGCCACTCTGCTTTCTGGTTGAGGACGAGGAATTAATACAGTCATGTATTAAGCATTTCCATACTTTGATGGCTATTTGTAATGTTTTATATTCATGTGTTTTAAAAAAAAACATTTTCAAAGAAACCTATTTATTAATTAAAAAATGTGGCTACAAAGAACAAATAGAAGGTCAAATACCCATCTTAAAAATCCACTAAAATACTGTTGAAAACATATTTTGGTAAATGTAAATATATATGTGTTTATTTGTATATTCATTTTTCATAATCAGTATGCCATACATAGTATTGTTAGAACCTTATTCTGCATTGTTTGCTTAGTCTATGCATAATTACATTTTTGTCAGTAAAGATGCAAAGTAAGTAAAAGATAATATAACCCAAAGAGAGAAATGGAAACTGAGAAGTGCAGAGTTTTGTGTTTGATCACAATTATATTAACTAACACAGTTACACCGTATAATGGTTGGAGCCCAATGCAATCACTAGGAGAATGGCCACTTTCCATATATTCCCTGATGACATCATACAATCAATAGTGCAGGGAAATAGATAAGAGTAACATTCTGCCTTGGGCAACAGGTGCTTTATGTTATGCTCTGCTAAGACAGTTCAATTCCCTGTTCGACTTTTTCCTGTCCTTTAGCCCAATGCATATTAGATTATATATAGAAAACTTAATTCACACACGAATCCATGGCATTTACATCCCTCACCTCTAAAACATGTATGCGGTGAACTGGAAATGCATATTTTTAAATTGAATGAGGAAAAAGAGATTCATTCATCTCTACATTGACAGCGTAACCCCCCTCCCCACACTATGCTGATGCTCTGTTCTTTTATGCAAAGGAAGGATGTGGACTGATGTATGGCATCTGAATACTGTGTCTTACGAATTAACAGGATCAGCCAATTGCCATGAAGCACATTCGCATATTGCCAAATTATCAGAATTTTTGATGCCTCTGCTCAAAAGCAACAAAACAATAGAAGATGAATCTGTAGGGCGTTCAAACAAATGCATTTGCCTGAGGCAGCAAAAGATGCAATAATATTATAATGAATATACAAATAGGGTAATTTTAGCATCATTGTGAAGGTGCTGTCCTAAGCAGTTTTCAGATTCAATATCAGTATGCATTTTTATACACATGCATAACAATATGGAAGATTAAACTTCATGACTGGTGCAGATGTAGATTTTGGTTGTGGATGCATCACATATTTGCTAAACCAAAAATGTTATGAAACTTTCCCTAATAAAACTGAGCATGTTCCAAATTAAAATGATTATTTATATGGTTTATAGGATTTTGTGCTTCATATAGGTTTCATTACATTCTTTTATAACCAGTAGTTTGATAACATTGATATAGATAGTAAATAATTTGCTTTAAATAAGACAGCATGTCATCATCGGGTTCAGCCCCCTACCTTTACTACCTTTACACTAGCTTTACCCTACTGCAAGCCTGTCAGAATTAATTACAATTGATTAAAGATCATAGAATAGAAACCCATTGACTTAATTTGGTCCATTCACCTTTTGTAACTGGTATTTAAACTGAATCTATCATTGAAATAAGTGTTTTAATTCGAACAAAAATGGAATGTGTACCTTGTGAAAACATTGCTTTGCATCAATACTGCAACTCCATAGTATTGTTCAGTGTTAGCTTAACCCTTGGACACAACATGTTGCAGAAGTCAAGTACTTATGAGCTTCCACGCATTATAATTTGATACAAAGGAGGAGAATAAAACAATCTACAAGAAAGGCTAACAATTTCTGACATTTGACCCTGAAAGTGACATGATTTCCATCACAAAATATTTTAATGCTGGTCACTCTTACTGTCTTTAAAAGGATATCCACACACACAAATAATCGAATTGCCGACATAATAGCATATAATGTAACACAACTAACTAAAAGCTAAAACATCAAGCAACTAATGCTAATAAAAATGTTTGCAACTACATTATTGATTATGTTTGTTAGTATAAAGGAGTAGTTTAATTCAGAAGCCATGTCTAATAATCCTCAGTATATTATTAGTTACAGTACTTAACCTCTTTAAGTACTGTTTCAATGTATATAAACTGCAAATAAACAAGTACAAGCTCTACTTATTCACAAGGCCTATGTGTACCAGGTCTAAACAGAGGGAACGTGCTTAGTAAAAATCTAAAAATGATATACAAATATATACACACATGTATGTGTTCTTTTTTTGTTATAGTGAACAATAAAAATGTGGTTGAGTTAAGAGAATATGCCATCTCCTAAGGAGTATATAAGCTTTAAGAGAAGTACTGTCAGTAATTTAATGGCTTTTTAATATCATTTGATCTCATTACTTAGGTTTAACTCTGTATCATTTGCATGCTCATCATGAGACAGGCCTCAAGAGGAAGCTTGACGTGAAACGTGCACGTCAGGTCTGTGGTTTCCGTCTGTCCCATGATTATGACATCACACACCCTCCAGGGTCCGAATATACAAGGAGAGTATGTACAATGTATGGACAATGTAATTAACTACTGTGGAATGATTCCACAGTGAGGTATGTAATGTATTATTCACTTCATGTATGCATTTGATAATACAGTTATAAGTTTATATTCATAATATTACTTTATATTGCTAATTGTATATTGTGTGTAAATTGTTAATTCAAATCTCTATATTAATGGTGCTATATGTTTGCTATTATTCCTGGCAAGTGTCTTCACTGCACTTTCAGATATGATAGTATCTTATTATTATGGTTATATTAGAAGTTGTGATTGTTCATTACATATACTTTACTGCTTTAGTAATAAGAGGTGAGTGTAGTTCCTTTTTGTAATATTAGGGGGTAATTGGTGGACCCCATAAGCTGCCACAATGTATATAGGGCATGAGACCAGGAGTTTTCATTGTGTAGTAGTAGGAGAGTAGAGTAGAATTTTTTTCACCTTAGGGAATAATTTCCCAAAGCCACCATAACAGTTTTGTAGGGATTTAAGATTTAGGTTTGAATTAATTATAATTATATGATTATGATAATGTGTTTTTCACATAGTTTTTTCGGTATGGTTCATATGGGAGATTGATTTGTTAATCACTTTATATATTGGTTAGTAAACTATGACATTAATATTATTTTTGAAAATTGATTATTGTTATCTTTAATGAATAATTATTATATTTTGATGAGTATATTTATATTGTAGAGTGTATAAATTGATACTCATAGTTTTTTTTTATTAATAATTTAATTGTAGTCAGAATTCATTAAAATTTTGATATTTTTGGATTGATAAAGTACTTTCTATCTGTAATTCTAGGACAGACAGATATGTTTTTATTTATATTTTTAAGTGTGATTTTAATATTCGTAATGAAAGTAACATTTTATATATGATATATAGGAGTACACTCACATTTTTATATATAATGTGTATATTGTCTTTTGAGTGGATTATACCATGTATTCCAATGATTATTAGTATAAGAAGCCAATAGGCGTACAGATAGAAATATATATTTGGATGTTTAATGGGTTTAACTCTAGGAAGAATGTGCTAATCTATCAATCCATGCTTTTCGTGAAGCCTTGTCATAAATTACCTCACTCTCAGTGTATAAAATTTAAATTAATTGTGATAAATAAAATTAGATTTTGTATTAAAATTATATGTTTTGACTCTCCTCTGTGTGCTTGAGTACCTCCTATTATTTACAAACTGCCATTTGGTGGTAAGATATACAACCACTCCTTATCACTCGCTGCCTACTGCAGCATTCTGCGACCAGTTTGTGATAAAAAATAAGAGGGGCTTGCGACCAAAACTGAGGTGGAAAATAGCTATTTTCAATGTAAATTGTCTAACTGCTTGAGAATTACTATTAAAAGGCCTAGATTAGCTGCAGATTAGATGCTCTTCTAAGTATATTTGTCAATGAGGGCTGTTCTAGCAGCAGCAGCTTTCACTCCTCACTTACACACAGGTACATACGGCTGGTGGGTGCAGTGCTGAACCCGGGAAATGTAACGGAAACACTACACTGGCTCAGTCACTCATGTCTGTCTGCTTCCAGGTAACAGTGAATTACAGAAACATACAGTGGATCTAGGTGCCTATAAGCATTTTGTGGCATCACAACCTGGCTCCTGACATTTGTTGAGCCTTGTAAAATATTTTTTTTATTTAAAGTACAGTATTCAAAACATTTTTCTTGTTGCTTGAGAGTTCTAGTTGCTTGAATTCTGGTTAACTGAGAGTATACTGTACTTAAAAGTTAAGAAAGGTAGATTATTAGCGTGGTCTTATTGGGTCCAAAACCACGTTACACAAAGAATTAGCAGATAAATGCCTCAATTTATTTTAAACAACATACAAGCTAAAGTTAGATCTCACAAAGCTCTGCCTGCTGAAGAAAACACAGGCAGTCAGGGCAAGTATATGTAGTGAATTAGATGAGATGCTACGTTTAAAAATGATCCAGCTATCCAGTAGCCCTTGGGCCTCCCCTTTGGTACTAGTTCCAAAAAAGGATGGGACAAGCAGGTTCTGTGTGGATTATAGGAGGTTTAATGACAAGACTAAAACTGATGCCTATCCTATTCCCCGCAAGTTGCTCGACACGCAAACCACACACATTGTGCTCACTAAAACCCACTCTAACAACGAAACAAAACATAATGTGAAACAATCTTACTGTCACAGCTATCATCCCTGTCTCCTTACCCAAATTATATAAAAAAATAAGTTATTCAGGTTCTTGCTCACAGCTTAGCACTCCTATATTTTGTAACTGCCAATCACTTTTTTATTAAAGGGCCAGCTACCTCCCGTATAGTGTTCTTCTGCATGTGACAGAGCATTCTGATTACAATCTAAAAACTGTGGCCTCTATTCAATTGAGCAATTGTTGTTTACAGGAGCCCGTAATGTAGCCCATAAACTAATTTGCTATTCAATTGGCGTCTTTTAGCTAGCCACAAACAATCTACAGGTTACAGGCTGAAAATTCCTTGTCAAAATCGTAATTTACAACACATCTAAGTCTTTGATTTTTCAAACCCACAAAAGTTACAATCGCTAAAATCACAAATCGCTATTCAATTGCTACAATTCCTCAAGCCCACAAATTTTTTCACACCTGTAAATGGCAAATGTAGAAGAAAATTTTACGGGTACCAGATAGGACTCGCAAGGGGGTTAAACACCTCTTCATAGCACTGTACAAGCAAATAACAAATCAATACTGCACTTTAAAAGAAGGGAAAAGCAGTGAAAGACAAGCTCGTAAATATGCAATCTAATTATTATTTTTTTTATGTTTCATTTCGGTTTCGTATCAATCTCAAGAATCAATGAGTTAATACATATCAGTCCACCCACATGGACTATAACATTTAATTAATTCATTTTTCATAGTTTGTACATCGCATATGGGACCTCTAAATGCGAATTGATTGACGTTTAACCTCCATGTTTTGCTGACGTAATGATGACGGTCTAATTTACTATTGGCTGTTTCTAAATTAGTAATTCTGACCTTGCCTAATTGATCATGATCCTGCTCTGAAATGCTACATGTGACCAATCAGCAGTGCAGCCTCTGTCCCTCTCACAAGCAGAGCACAGGCATAGGGAAAGCTGTGTGTGAGAAAACACTGCAAGTGAGACTGGGTTGTGTGCTTGTGCCCAGTACTTTACATCATACCCCTGGAGTAATGAGCAGAAAGGTAAGAAAATGCACAAATGTAATTCTTTATTAATAAATATAGAACACCAATAAAACAGAAATATCCCACAACTTGCAGAGTCAATATATATATATATATATATATATATATATATATATCACATTTATAGTTGTGAGCGTACGAGTTGTTGCTAACGCTGCGGGCTCGCGTAGCGAGCCCGCGGCCCTCGCAAAGCGAGGGCACTGTGCCAGGTGTGCCCGCAGGCGCTCCATGCCAGCACCTGAGGACCTCGCAAAGCGAGGTCTTCAGTTGCAGCAACTGCGACCCTTGCAAAATTTCAAAAAAAGTTTACGTCGCAACACATTACGACACTCGCAAACAACATACGACACACGTTCACACACATTACGACACTCGCAAACAACATACGACACACGTTCACACACATTACGGCCTCGCAACACTCGGACGCAACTCGCGAACATTACAAAATTAAAAACACAATACATACACACAGCACATACATAAAAACCTTACCTACACAAACAGGAAGCACCCAGGACCTCAAAAATGCAACTTACAACTTAATTGCACTCAAAATAAAAGAGTTTAGACACTAAATAGTTTGTTAAGCGACACAAAAAATGGCCGACGAATAAAACGAAAACGAGGCTACACACGCAAACACCATACGAGACACGTTACCACACATTACGACTTCGCAAACATCGGACGCAACACGCCGACATACAAACATTTAAAACTTAAGAAAGACACACAACAAACACATAAAAAGCTTACCTACAGCACCTCAAAAGAACAAGTTACACCTACATTTAAATCAAAATAAAACACTTTAGACACTAATACCATCGCTAAGCGACAGAAAAAATGGCCGACGAACAAAACGAAAACGAGGCTTCAGACGTAACTATACTACACTTACTCGCAATAATGAAACACATACTATGCGGAACGTATCACAATCATATTAAACACCATTTTGAACAGTAATACGCAGAAAATGGCGGATGGAACGCAAATTGTAAGCTGGAACGCAAATAGCGCATGCGTATTGCGTTCTAACGGTCTCACTTTTCAGAACTTTCTACAAGTTTATAAATACTGCCTATTTCAAACAAAAAAATACATTTCTCCTCAGGTGATCAACGGAGTGACTTCTGAGATAACTGCTGCTTTTACTTGAGAAGACAATTCTTTACTAATTTACTACTTTGCATTGTGCAAATTACAACTGAGAGGTAAGCTATAATATATTACATTTTATTATCAGGACAGGTCAAACAAATAAAAATAAAAAATAGGATTTATGTAGTGACATGTATGGCACATTTATGTGTATAGCCTCAAAAAAAAAATACGGTTCATTTAACAAAACAACAAAAAAACATAATTCAATATTAAACAGAGGTTTATGTATAGTGACATGTGACACGCACATATATGTCTATAATGTATAGTGACATCTGACACGCACATATATGTATAGAATGTATAGTGACATCTGACACGCACATATATGTCTATAATGTATAGTGACATCTGACACGCACATATATGTATAGAATGTATAGTGGCATGTGACACGCACATTTATGTGTATTGCCCCTGCATAGTGACATGTGACACGGACATATATGTGTATCATGTATATTGACATGTGACACACACATTTATGTGTACTGCCCCTTCATAGTGACATGTGACACAGACATATATGTGTATAATGTATAGTGACATGTGACACACACATTTCTGTGTATTGCCCCTTCATAGTGACATGTGACAAGGACATATATGTGTATAATGTATATTGACATGTGACACACACATTTATGTGTACTGCCACTTCATAGTGACATGTGACACGGACATATATGTGTATAATGTATAGTGACATGTGACACGCACATTTCTGTGTATTGCCCCTTCATAGTGACATGTGACACGGACATTTATGTGTATTGCCACTGCAACAAAATTAGCTTAAAACAAAATCAGTAAACAACTACATTTAAATGACATTATATGTCATGTATACTGATATGTCACACGCACATATATGTGTATCATCTATAGTTACATCTCACACACAGACATTTATGTGTGTTGGAAAAAAAAAATATAAGGTTAATTTAACCATTTAAATATGAGTCATGTATACTGATATGTCACACGTAAACAAAATAATTACATTAAACTATGGAATGTGCTTCATGTATGTGACATATGTGTGTAGCCCCCAACAAAAAATAAGGTCAATTGAAAAAAATTACACAACTATATTTAAATGACATTCATTTACTTCAATTCAATATATCATATAAAGCTGAATCTTTTTATTTCTTTGAATATTCAAACAGACTCTGCATCAATAGCGTCTCTCAACAATTTGCACCGTGCACTGTGAAGCACAATCCCTTTTAAAGAACACCAACAAAGAAGAAGAGGTAAGATACAACAAGACATTACATGCTCAAAAGGCCATGCTTTGCTAGATGAAAAATTATACATATACAAATAACTATTTCACTTTCTTTTTCAAACAGACACTACAAGAAGACCGGCGCATTAAGATTGGCAGGAGGGGACCGTCTGTCATTCAAAACTTCAATCAAGGTAAAGTATTAAGTATAAACAAGAAAGAACCATGAGCCTTATTCAATTGCGACTTCCTCAATTGAATAGGGCTCTATATAAGCACATAACATATTTTTTATACAGAACTTTTTAGTTACTGAATTTCTAACCACAATCAAGGTTTTCAATAACTAAAAACTTTGCTCAATAAATATGTTATGTGATTATATAGAGCCCTCTTCAATTGGCAAAATTGCAATTCAATGAGGACCTATATATCTTTAATGGCCAAGGGCTTCACTCAAATGTGATTTGCCCATTTCAAGAGGGCTCTATATAAGCACAGAGCATATTTTTTAAAGGAACTTTTTATTTTGTGAACACGTTGCTTTTGGATACAAGTTCACTAAATACAAAATTCCGTTAAAAAATATGCTCTGTGCTGATATTGAGCTCTATTCCATTGGCCAAAACACAATTGAATGAGGAGCTCACAATACAACAAATGCAGTAACCAAAGGCCCTCATTCAATTGCTATTTTGGACAATTAAATATGGCTATAAATAAGCACTTTTAGGCCCTTATTCTATTTTAACAAATATATGTGATGTGCTTATTTACAACCCTATTCAATTTTCAACATTGCAATTCAATGACGGCCTTAGAGTACTATTACATTGTAAAAAATGCAATTGAATGAGGGGCAAACTATGCAACATATGGTACACACAAAGGCCCTCATTCAATTGCAATTTGCCCAATTGAATAGGGCTCTAAATAACAACATAACAATTTTTTTAAAAGAAGTTTTTAGTTACTAAAAATATATCCAAAATAAAGTTTTTAAATGACTAAAAACTTATTTAAAAAAATATGCTATGTGCTTATTTAGGGCACGATTCAATTAGCCAAATCGCAATTGAATGAGACACAAACTGCTACACACAAAACAGAATTTCTTATTCAATGTTTAACAACCTATAAGCCTTACAAAGAAGCAAAAATAAGAATAACAAAAGTGTTGCGCACCTAAATAGCATTGTACAAAAAATCACACAAACTCATAGGAAACTACATTAACATTCTTCTTTAATGTTTAACAAGCTATAACCAGTACAATCAAGAATAAATAACTTTTGCACAAGTGGTGCGCACAAAACAGGATTGTCAAAAACTAACACAAACACATAGCAAACTACATTAATTATATTATTTCATGTTTCACTAACTATAAGCATCCCAATAAAGGTTAAATAAGTATACCACAAGTGGTGTGCACAAAACAGGATTGTACAAAAAATAACATAAACACATAGCAAAATAAATTTATATTCTTATTTAATATATCACAACCCACAAGCCTTACTAAGAACCTTAAATAAGAATAACAAAAGTCGTGGGATTGTACAGAAAGTAAAAAAAAAAAAAGATAGAAAAAAATAACCATAACTGATACAATACAGCCAAATTCATAATTTTTTTAATTATTTAAAAGACATTTCACTCAAACAACATTTTCTATTTTATATTACAACAGATACTGCGTGAAGACAATCGGACGAGGACTTTCTCCATAGGACCGGACCATCGGACGAGGACTCGGACCAGACCAGCAGACGAGGAATTTCAACACAGGACCAGACCAGCAGACGAGGAATTTCAACACAGGACCAGACCATCGGACGAGGACTTTCACCAAAGGACCACAACATCGGACGAGGGCTATCGCCACAGGACCACAACATCGGACGAGGGCTATCGCCACAGGACCACACCATCGGACGAGGACTTCCAACAGAGGACCACACCATTGGACAACGATTTTGAACCAAGGACCAACAAACATTCGGATTTAAATCACACTTCAACCAAGGTGAAGTATAATAAGTACTAAAGTATAAAACTAAAGAAACTGCTTTCAGTTGCATCTGTGTCAACAGAAAAATAAAATAATTAATTTACTATCTCCCTTATTTTATTTAAATTGCTACTATGCAATACATAGCTCAATAACCACATCACTTTTTTTTTAAGCAAAGAAGTTTTGCAGTGGTAAATATCTATCCACAAACAACGTTTTTAATAAATAAAACCATTATTTTAAAAAATATATGTTACATGCTTATTTACAGCAGTATTCCATTGGCCAAATTCTTAGCCAGTGAGGACAGGAATTATAAATTTAACTAAATATAAATGATACATTCTAAATATAAATGATACATTAATGATTTGCCTTTTATTTCACCAATTGTGCACAAGAATCTTTAACAGGAATTACAAATTTAAATATACACAATTACATTTATTTTTTTTCCTTTACAGATTAATATGGCTGATAACGAGACCAAAGAAGAGAAGAAAAGACGTCAAACTAGAGAAAGACAAGAGAGATGGGCCGCCCAGCAGACACCGGAGGAGAAAGAAATTCGACGAGAAAAAGAACGCAAAAGACTTGCAAATAAAAGAATATCAGCTGCAAAAATGAAAGATACAACCAAAAAAAATAAAAAAATAATAAAGCATTTACAAACTGTTCCTAAAACATCAGATGACATTTTACAAGATACCAGTCAAGACAGACCAAAAAAAGCAACTACAAAAACAAAGCATTTACAAACTCTTACTAAAAACTTACAGGACATTTCAACTAAACAAGTACAACATATACCAAGAAAATCTACGAAAAAAACTAAACATTTAGAACCTGTTGTTGAAACATTTCATGACTTTTCATCTGATGAATATGAAAGTCAACATCCAATATGCTTTGCAAATTGTCCTTTACTGAAGTCTTTAGCAGTAGAGGTTCATAGTTGTGGGGACATGACTACTCAATGTCAATTTTGTGAGGCTTATTATTTTAAACACGAGAGACCCAGAGATGGACAATTTATTAGTTGTTGTCAAAAAGGAAAGTTCAAACTTCCAGAAAGGAAACAATGTCCAACCTATTTACAAAATATTATGACTGAACCTACTTTTCCAAATTACAAAAATTTTAAGACAAACATAAGATCCTACAATAGTGCCATATCATTTGCATCTATGGGGGCAACATTGGCTGCTAATGTACCAGGACATGGTCCTTACTGTTTTAAAGTCCAAGGACAAATTTATCATCGGACTTCACATTTACATCCAGAGGAAGGAGAGCAAAGAAAATTCGCTCAACTATATGTCCTAGATACAATGGAAGCTGTTGACCAACGTATGCAGATGGAAGAAAATAAAAAATGCTTACCCAGTGTTTTTATAGAGCTAAATAACAATATGGACAACAATCCCTACAGTAAAGCTTACAAAAAATTGGCAGAAGTAGAAAATGAACAACTACTTCATGCACAAAGACATCAATTACCCATGCCAAAGGTTAATATGGTGCTTAAAAGAGACAGACATACTGATAAACGTCGTTATAACTTGCCAACATCAAATGAGGTTGCAATGGTCTTTCAGAATGATGAAGGAGAACCACCATTTCAAAGAGACATTAGAGTATATCCCAGAAATGAGGAGCAACCATTTATTAATATTAATATCTTAAGTCCAAATTTAGATCCAATGACATATCCCATCTTTTTCCCACACGGAGAAGCAGGTTGGCAACCAAAATTAACCCTTCCCAGTTACCCAAATGCTAAAGCCAGAATCCGAAAATAATGTTTCTATGCTTGAATTTAAAGTTGCTCAAATTGCCATTAGAGATGAATTTAATCCAATTTTATGTGGTGGGAAACTAACACAACAATGGATTATTGATTCATATTTGCAAGTTGAGGCAAATAATTTAAACTTTATAAAATCTCAAAAAGATAAACTACGTGTAGAACAATATTGTGGACTCATGGACTATGTTGCTGACGTGGCTACAAGCAGAGACATGACAGCTGGCAAAGCCATCATTTTACCATCTTCCTTTCAAGGATCTCCTCGAAATATGAGAGAAAGATACAATGATGCTATGGCTATTGTGACAAAATTTGGAAAACCAGATTTATTTGTGACATTTACATGTAATCCACAATGGCCAGAAATTAATCAAAATCTACTTCTTGGACAAAGTGCTTCAGATCGACCAGATTTAGTAGCCAGAGTTTTTAAGATCAAATTAAATGAATTAATACGTGACTTCACTATAAATCAGTTATTTGGCAAATATCTTGCTTATGTATATACCATTGAATTTCAAAAAAGAGGCCTTCCACATGCACATCTTCTCATAATACTTCAAGAGAAAGATAAATTAGATACTTCGGACAAAGTGGATGCAGTCATAGTTGCTGAACTACCAGATCCAGAACTATATGGTAGACTATATGAGATTGTTACTCATCGCATGATTCATGGACCCTGTGGAGACCTTAATCCACAATCACCATGTATGGAAAATAATCAATGTTCAAAAGATTTTCCAAAAGATTATAGAGACAAAACATATGCAAATTGTGATGGATATCCACTTTATAAAAGAAGAGAAGGAGATAGTGCCATTATTCGTGGAAAAAAAGTGGACAATAGATATGTAGTACCCTACAATCCACATTTACTCATGAAGTACAACGCCCACATCAACGTAGAAGCCTGCACTTCCATCAAATCCATTAAATATGTCTACAAATATATTTACAAAGGTTACGATGCAGCTACTGTAGTCGTCAAAAGTGCAGACAACCCTGAAAGTAGTGAGTTAGTACATGATGAACTTGCATCTCATGTAGATGCTCGCTATGTCAGTGCACCAGAAGCTATGTGGCGGCTTTTAAAATTTGAAATGCATGATAGATCACATGCAGTATATAGGTTAGCATTACATTTGCCACAACGACATTTAGTCTATTTCCATGCTGGAAATGAAATGAATGCATTGGCCCAAAGTGAAGATCGTCACACTACACTAACTGCATGGTTTGCATTAAATTCCACTGATGCTGAAGCAACACAATACTTACATATTGAAATTCCATATCACTATGTTTTTGTGAATGGATTATGGAGAGCAAGAAAAACCAGAGGCAATAAAATAATTCCACGAATTTACACAGTCAGTCCAAGAGATGTTGAACGTTTTTGCTTACGGATATTACTTTTAAATGTTCCAGGAGCACAAAGTTTTGAACAATTAAGAACTGTTAATGACATTGTATATGAATCCTTCCATTTAGCTGCAAGACATAGAAACTTACTCGCTGATGATACAAAGTGGGAAAGATGTTTAGAAGAAGCAGCACAATGTCAAATGCCACGACAGATGAGAGAACAATTTGCTTTTATTTGTATCTTCTCAAATGCTCCAAATGCATTAGCTTTGTGGGAGACTTTTAAAAGTAATATGGCTGAAGACTTTATGCGACGATACAATGAACCCATTGCACACTTAAAAGCGTTAATGGAAATTCAAGAAGTCTTTTTAACTCATGGATTAAGTTGTGCAAGTTTTAATTTGCCTGATCCAGGTCTAATAGATGACATTAACTTTGAAGACTATGACATTCAACTACAAGCAGAAAGAACAGAAGAAAGACTTGCAACTTTAAATACACTACAATTGCAAGCATTTCATGCCATTAAAAATGCTATAGATGATGACATGGTGACAGAGCGTTATTTCTATCTTGATGGACCTGGCGGATCAGGGAAAACATAATTGTACAATTTATTAATGAGTTCAGTACGAGCACAAGGAAAAATAGCAATGGTGTTTGCCACTACTGGAATTGCTGCACTTTTATTAGAAGGTGGAAGAACTGTTCATAGTGGATTTAAACTGCCAGTGCCTATTTTGGAAAATTCTGTGTCAGATATTCGCATGACATCCTTACAAGCAAAGAAATTGAAGAAATGTAAATTAATTATAATAGATGAGGCCACAATGATGTCATGCTATGCCCTCCAATGTATTGACCGTTTGCTTCGTGAAGTCATGGATAATATTTTTCCATTTGGTGGAAAGGTAATGTTGTTGGGTGGCGATTTTAGACAAACATTACCTGTCGTTGTACATGGAAATCGAACAGACATTATTGAAACATGTATAAAGTCAAGTACAGTATGGAAACATTTTACCCATCTTCAACTGCAACAAAATATGAGATCAGAAGGCCAAACTGATTTCAATGATTGGCTTATTAAAATTGGAGAAGGCAGAACAGAAAAAATACTACATTTACCTGACGACACTGTAGAGATCCCACCTCATATGATTTGTCAACAAGATATTATATCGGCTATATTTGAAGGGAGCATAAATAACGAAGAATATTCCGAGCTTGCCAACCAAGTTATACTGACGTGTAAAAATAAAGATGCATTAATACTCAATAATGAAATCTTTAAAAAAATTAATGCACCACAAAGAAATTATCACAGTGCTGATTCTGTACTTGCTGATGGCAATGAAAGTCAGGCAAACTTTTCAACTGAATTCATTAACTCTTTAACTCCTTCTGGAATGCCACCACATATTTTGCAGCTAAAGAAAGGTGCAATTATCATGTTACTGCGAAATATTAACCCCAAAAAAGGCCTATGCAATGGCACAAGATTAATTGTTCAACAATTAAAGGACCATTTTATAGATGCTGACATTTTAACTGGGACCCATAAAGGAGAGAGAGTTTTCATACCAAGAATAGATTTAGCACCAAGTGAAAGTAGTCTCCCTTTTATACTTCAAAGAAGACAATTTCCCATTATTATGGCATTTGCCATGACCATTAATAAATCACAAGGTCAAACTTTCAAATCTGTGGGTATTTACTTGGAAGAACCAGTTTTTGCACATGGTCAATTGTACGTTGCGTTGTCACGCTGCAAAAATCCACAGGCTATTAAAGTTTACATTGAAAACAATGAAAGTCAAGGTGATTTATTAGAAGATGGACGTATTTTTACTAAAAACATTGTCTACTATGAAGTACTATAACTTTGCAGGATACAAACTAAAGCCATGCAAACATTTTGGAAAAACATTCAAAAATACAAAACAATTGGTTGTTTAATTCAGTCATAATTAATGGAAGTCATGTTTATGGATAATTCGCCTCACAAAATACTTGCCTTGCATTTCTATGAAAAATTATGTTAAAATGTTAAGTCACTATGTTAATGTTTCTAATGTTACAAGTTTAAAAACAATATTTTCAAGTTATTTCATTCAACATATTACAAAGTTCATGTTAAGAGCTCAAGCACCTTTTAAGTCACAATGTAAATATTCTATGTAATCTTAAGATTACTACCTACATTAATGTTTATCGCCAGTTTAAGTGCTCAGTAATGAATTACTTTAATTACGTACGGTTTAAGGAGAGTTTTTAATGTATGACTTCCTCTACATTCAATGTATATTAAACTTAACAATTATTCTGATATAAATTGCATGTTAATACTGATTACGGTAATTTCAAGTTAAACTGTTTTTACATTCAAATGTTAATACTTTTAATTCAAAATTATGTTACAAAATGTATTTACTATGTTCCTGTTTATAATGTTAAAAATTAGACAAATGTTTTGCAAAAATTACAAAGTTACATAAAAAATAAAGTTCAATTTTAAAAATATATACTTTCAAGGTTATTGCTTACATATATTTTAAACTTCATGTTAAAATTCGGCACGTTTAAAAAAGTCTTTTTACTTTTTACTTTTCTCTGGATTCTATGTATATTAAAGTGAACAATTCTTCAGATACAAATTTCATTTTAAAAAACCATTACATCAACGTTTTACAAAAATACATGTTCATATCACAATACTTACAAGGGTCAAAAAGATATTTAAATAACTAAACAACTTCACAAACATATACATCACATTGCCGTCATTTTTTGACGGGCAAGTCGCTAGTATATATATAAAATCTGTGTGTATGTATGTTTGTATATACTGTATTACTGTGTGCATTCATACACTGGCTGAAGTGGAAAACAGAACCATAAATAAAGAATAAGAACGCTTCTCTAAAGTGTTTTATAAAGCAGGCTGCTAGTTTAATAGACACACACCCCTGCAACCTGATTGGTTGAAGTCACTTAGGAGGAGGAACAACACTGAACTGTGAGGCAGAGATGCGTCTGGGAATAAAACATCAATAATCAGATAAAAAAAATAATTAAAAAAACATTTCAATTTTTTTTTAGGAGATCTTTATTGTGATGTGGTCTAAATTGTGCTGAATTAACTGTCCCTTTAAGCAGAGTAAAAAAACATAAAACACGTCAGTTTCTTAAGTTATCTATTGGAAATACTTATCAAGCAGGGATAAGCTTTAACTGTGCTAAAAAAACACCCTTATAGAAAATATTGGAAATGGGGATTTTAAACTCCACTCTTTTTTTTACCATAACTTTATTGTACTTGATAATTATACCACATTGGAGTGTAATTCTTATAAAATATCAGTATATTAATTATTAACCTAGGTTAAAAGAGGGGATACAAATGTAGGGTTAAATATCCCTGTTTCCTATTTTTTCTCTATAAGCAATTTATCAAGAATGGTTAAAGTCTATCCCTGCTTGATAGTTTCCCGTAGGAATTGGGGATATGTAACTCTGAGTGTCTATCCCCACTATTAACCATGCTTTCCATAGGAAAAAGAGTAAATGGAGATATTTTATGTCTTAAATCTCCTTAGCGACACTTAGTGTCTCTTATCCTCCATTATCTTTGTATTTTGGATATCATTTTTAAATGTAGTTGATATTATTATTATTATTAGCGACTTGACGGCAAGAACATTTTAAGACTGACTATGCTGTTTCCCACACAATGCGTAGCTTTCCCCCTCTGAGCACTTTTGGAGCTCATTGTGTGGCTTCAAATAAGCGATTTTATCTACTTTGGTGCTTTGCAATGATCTTTTTCCTTGCTTAGCCAATTTTCGATCTCCGAAAAACGGCAATTAGGGCTCAAATTAGCTTGAAACCTCATTCACAAGGTTCCTGACTGTCCCCCTGAGTTGTGTGTTGAGTTTTTAATTTATTTTGTACATTATTTTTAGTTTTTTGGCAGTCTTTCGAGTTACGGTCTTTGGCTAAGTGTTACTGGTTTAGGCTAAGTGTTACTGGCTTCGGCTATGAGCGTCTTCAATCTCTTTCTATCCTCTATCAGTGGAGCGTAATGGGGCAAATTACATCCCTGATGGGACAGAGGACCCTTAGACAGACCCTGAAAAGGCACTATTGCAAGAGCTGGAATAAGCGCCTTTGGCGCTCATTGCAGGAAAGTGCTGCGAGCCTCGCAATGAGTGCCTATGGCGCTCATCTTGAGGCCATCTTCAATTTGTTTTGAAGTCCTACGTGCGTGCCTTCGGCGCTCATTGCAGCCTACGGGCGCTCATTGCAGGCCCGCAATTTTTAACATTGTGTGACCGACAATTCGCAATCACCACAACTATATATGTGATTGTTGGAGTTTAAAACAAACGCATCTTTTAAAGTTCCTAAATATGGTGGCAAGGATATGTGAATAAGAATGATTGAAGTAAATATATAACGGATTTTCTTTTTTTTAAATCTGCAAATGTAATTAAACCTGGTCTTGCTGCAGTTAGGCAAATGATGGTGCTTAGGTTACCACATGGCTCTTTCTGCTCTGTAGGAATCTATTCTGTGGAAATAATTGCCAATACAATGCAAAGGGTAAAGAAAACAAATGCACTGTTACTTCTGTTCCCCTAGCAGCAAGGAGGATTTCTCAGCAGAGGCATAGCAATAAAAAAAGAGAGTTTCAAAAGCAGTGTGTGATTATGCCAGTTTGTTCTGTACTGGGGGACTTCTAGCTCCACAGAATCCACAGAATACATTTTATGCAAAACTAAGTAAAAAGCGAATATGGAAAACAATTACATTAACTGCACACTAAAAATAGATGTTTCAAACTGAGCCAGGGTGGAAAGCTCATTTTATTAATTTGCATAATCATATAAGTTTCAGTCATGAGGAAGAATAAGAGGCTTGTTAAGTATTAAATGCCAACAGGGATAATCTTTTTAACACAGATGATATGAAAAAAACTTGATAGAAGACTTTCAAGGAGCAGATTCCCAGAGGCTGGAGGAGGGCTGTTCCCACTCGTCCCCCATGATACATTTCAAGCTAAAAGCTTTGAAATATTCCAGACGGTGGCTATAAATATAAACAAATGTAAATTCGGATAAAAAGAAAATAAATGTAATATACACATACTGTGATCTTCCTGTACATAATGTGAATGTCATGTTTAATTTATCTTGTGACTTGGATATAAGAACACACATATCTATAAAGTATGTCATAATCAGCCATCTGTGTTTTTGATTTTGTTACCACAAAGAAGCCTCCATCGTGAAAATCAATAGGGGAGAACATTTTCCTGGTCATGGGGTGCAGTGGGCATTATAAATTACTATACTTTAAATATAAAGTACTCTGCCGGGAGTGTGCTGGGATGGAGCTACTTATATAGACTAATATAAAAGGGACTCTATAACAAGAAATTTACTGCTTGTACACACACATTTAGAACAGTTTCAAGGCTGGGAAAATTATGGGTAATGTGTGGACATACTAGCATAGGTGGAGCTACTGCCGGTGCAAGGCACCAAGGCCCCTGACCTCTGAGGGGCCCCCGCAAACCTCCCACAAGTCCCATGTGGCCCCTGCTGCCCCCCCTCCACAGCCTGACTATGGCCCCTGTGGCCCTCCCGTGGCCCCCACGTGTCTTCTGTGCTCCCACAGATCACCTGTGGTCCCCGCAGATTCTCTGTGGCCCCTGTGGCCTTACAGTGACCCCTGTGGCCCTCCCGTGGCCCCCTCTCATCCCCTGTGGCCCCTACAGATCCTCGGTGGCCTCCACGGGTCCCCTGTGGCACGCGCAGATCCTCTTTGGTCTCCTGGAGTCCCTCTGGCCCCCAAAGACCTCCTGTGGCCCCTTTTGGCCCACTGTGGCCCCTCACAGGCTCCAGGGGCCCCCTGCCAGCCCAGTGACCCCTACTGCTTTTTATGGCCCCTGTGGACATCACATAGGTCCCCTGCAGCCCCTTATGGCTTACTGTAGTCCATAACATGGCCCAAGAACCCAGTGTGGCCCCCACAGCCCCTTATGGCCCCAGCGGACCTCCTGTGCGTCCCCTGCAGCCCCTTAAGGCTCACTATAGCCGCCACAGGGCACAGGGGTTTCAACAGGCCCTGTTGCCCCCATGGCACCTTATGGCCCCGCTGACCTCCCGTGGGTCCCCTGCAGCCCCTCTATGGCTCACTGTGGCCCCCCAAAGTCCTTAGTGGCCCCCTGCAGGCCCTGTGGCCCCCATGGCCCCTTATAGTCCCTGCAGAACTCCCATGGGTCCCCTGCAGTCCCTTATAGCCCACTGTGGCCCCCCACTGTGCCTCCCTCAGGCTCTGTGTCCCCCATATATATATCTATATATATATATATATATATATATATATTTATATATATATATATATATATATATATATGTCGTACTGCGAGCATTTGAGGCATTGAGGCACGTGGGACTTAGGCTGCAATGAACCCCAGAAGGCACTCATTGCAGGGATGGACAGGCAGGACTTAGCTGGCGTTCATCCCGAGACACACGGGACTTAGCTGTAAAGAGGCCTCATTGCGAGTCCCCTGGATTGAGCGACGGACTTAAAATTACAGCCTGTATGACTTACGACGTAAAAAAAACGTAAAAAATCTGAAACAGGATGAAAACGAGGCTCACAAATGTCAGGCACGCAGGACTTAGAAAATACACGACGGAGAACCCAGTAACACACATGATCAATGCCAGGTATGCAGGACTTTGAAAATAAAATAAACGGCAGTCGCCGCGCATCAAGCAAACATTCAGCAGACACGCAGATGAGAAACACACAGGGAAGGGACATGGAGGAGATGGTGGAAAGAGACACATGGCATTCCCAAGCACAAAAATGGCAGGTTAACGAACCCTTCAATGAGCGTCCCGTACAATTTGCGATGAGCACCGTGAGAGGCTTGCAATGAGTGCCAGAGGAGAGAGCGAGGGCTGAAAACGCTGTGTTGGAGAGAGGGCTGACCGAAGCTAATTGACAGGGAGAGTGAGAGCGCAGTTGTCGGGAGGGCTATTTTCTGCGCGCATTCATCGGCGTGTATTGGCCGTGCACCAGAAAGTCGTGCCACCGACTTAAGGTCACCCAGGAGTATTAAGTCTCAAGTTGCTTGCTTGAAGAATCTCCGTTTTGATTGTGTCAATGACATGTGACCCTAACGGACCAGTAAGGTGACAGGAGGATGAGTATGGTTTGGGGGGGTTGAACTACAGGCATAAAATGGTGAACTGGAGGCTTGCCAACTCTCTTTGGAACCCCTCTCTTTGGATCTCTCTTGATCAAAGATAGATAAAGAGCACCACAATAAATTACATATCGTAAAACTATAGAATGACTTTCTGCTAACTTAAGAGATGTTGTTTTCTAAAATTATCATATTTATGTATATAATGTATTAAATAATGTTTTTGTCAGCCTTGTTTATTATTATTATTATAATCATAATTAATATTATGAATAATACTGTAAAATAGCAAAATAATGAATAAGGTACACATATGTAACAGTAATTAAATAAACATATTTGTGTCGAAAATTTAAAGACACATAAAATTTAAATTATAGTCTAATGGAAACAGAAATGAACCAACACAAAATAATGACATCCAATTTCGAAAAGTACACATATCAAACATCTGTCACTGTATGCAAGTAGATCACAAAGTGTTTAACAAGGGGCTTTATAAGGTAAAATAGATTCTGAGTTGTTAGGCTTAGTTTTACAGTATGTTTGATGTCGTAGTGGGAAAGTGTGTACATAGATACAGGCTCATTACCAAAAATAATATTTTTTTATGGTTTATAGTATTAAATAACCAACATATTTTAAGAGTGTTAGATATAATAGAATGATGAAGGAGACATTAGTGGAAACATTAGTGGTACATTGGTTTTCTTCTTGCTGGGTTTTTATAATGGATAGAAACAAAAAAGGGGTTTTAACTCAACAGTGAAACTGGACTTACAAGTTGGGGCCTTGTCCATTGCTGATTTCTTCGGGTGGTATCGGATAAAGGGCCTCATAAACTCTCCCAATTCCAGAACCATGAATAGCATAGGAATTCATCATGTCGACATCAGGTGGAAAATAACTCCAGGGAATCAGAGCGCTGCCATGCCATTTGCCCCAGTTTGATGTGATATCAGCTGTGAATTGCAATTCTAATTCTTTCTAGAAAAAAATCATAATAAAAGTAACAGGATAAATTGCAGGATTTATTATCATTAATGTTTGAGTATGTTTGAGTATCTCTTTGATTTTGTTCAAGGAAGCCTTCACGAACATTGAAACATGCTTCAATTTGTGACTATAAAGAATATAATACAAAGTATTTTAAATGTACCATAAAGGATATGTGCACTTCCATTTTCACAAATAAATCCACTAAATTTCAAGGGTCTTCTTCAAAGGGAGTTAAAATGTGTAATCAAAGCCTTTTGACTTTCTATGTTTTCTATTGAGTTATTTAATAATAAAGTAAAAGTAAATATATAGTAATGTCATAGAATACCTTAGGGAAGGAAGCTATTAACTGCTCATTTTTATTGTCACTGTTTCTTCAAATATTGTGTTGCCGATATTCAACATTTAATCACATATATGACAATGCATTTCCATTACAAGACCTGAGTGTTGCGTTTATGGATTACATACACTATATTATGTACTTTACTTGGGTTTGCAGTGTTGAGTATCAGAGGAACGGTGAGCTAGTGTGAGGCTCTATGAGAGAAGGCTGAGGGAATTGACAGCAGATCTCGCTCTCTCTCTCTCTCTCAGCCACTTTGAGATGATGTCACTGGTCTCCTTGGTGGGTGATTGCTGTCACAAACCTACCAATACACTTGAATGAGGGAAACAACCCTACAAACTGATTGGTTGCACCTTGTTGGACTGAGCCCTGTATTCTTTACGACTGAAATAACATGTGGGCAGATGTGCAACACATTGGATTTATCTGTGAAAAATGCATGTATTTCAAAAATTCAAAAACTATTTCAACATATTTTTAAATGATCTTTACAGTGGTGTCGCTAAATGAAGTATCCTTTTAGCCTGTGATATGCTATAAATTCCCTACACATTCCTTTGTCTTAGCAGCAAATTGTTGTGGGATCAGTGTAAGGCCTAGAGCAACAGCAGGGACAAAGAGCCGAGGGTGCTTAATACAACAATGCATTTATCAGTTGTCTATAATATAAATGTTACTAACAATTTGTTTGCGTTTCATGAAAATCATTTAAAATTATTGATTTTTTAAATGTTTTGTCTTATATACCAACAATATAGTAGATGGAAAAAGACATAGCCAGAGAGAGATTATTGTAATTATACTTAAGTTGTAAAAATTTAGTTCACAAGTGACATGTTAAGTAAATTTTAGTTTCTTTTGACAAATACCTCCTTAGTATTATCTCTTAAAATGCTGAAGTATTAAAGCGTTGCAATTAGCAAATGCATTAAACGGAATTAATCAACCATTGCTTATATCATATATTAATCTCTTTTTAAGCTGCTTGAGACGTGTCGCCGCTATTCACTGCTGTTGGCCTCCTTTTGCAGACACTAATTGTTTTCCCCTTGTTTAGATTCCCATCACTTATACTTTACACATACAAAGTAAGTGAATATTGTGTAGGACCATGCTATATTGATAACAGAACAGATGTCTAGCATTTGACTTCCTTGCCAGTTTCCAACATTTAGAACCTTATCCCTTTAATTTAGTCTGGGGCTTAGATCACACTACAAAACTGAAATCTCTAATTCCTACCTCTGTCCAGCAAATTAATTTCCTGGACAAAACTTGGTATTTGCTTAATTTGCTTTTTTTTATTTTGTTTTTGTTATTGATTACGTTTTACTTTTTTTTCAAAATGTTTCCTCTAGTATACTACATTTGTTATATATATATTTATTGATAAGACATTATGTGACTCGGTTAAAGCCATTATGTTTGTTTGAACTACATATTTTGCATGTGATATTATAAGATTCATGTACTTGAATACAATTATTTAAAGCTTCATACATTTTTCCATTAAGTCTGAAATCTGACTTTCTTTGATATTTTAACAAAAGATTAAATGCATGTATAAAGATTAAGTAAAGATATGTAAATTGAAAGAAGCACTACCATGCTTAATTTATATGTATATATTCTATCATTGTACCATATATAATTGTGTACAGAGGTATTCAAATTCTTATCTTTATCATTTACATTTGCAAGATTATATTGAAGCAAGTACATGTGTTCAATAGTGTTGTTTTATCTTAATTGAATATTGAGTTGTTACAATTAAGGTAATTGCTTATTACTTAATTAATAAAGGTCATTTCTGGCCACCATAGGTGCCATTGCACAGATTTACAATGGAATATTATTGACACTCTGTAATCTCCATCTAGGTTTATATGAGCATTTCAGAAAAATACTACATTTTGAAGTACTACAATGTACATGTGCTAGTTGTACCAGGCAAGTTACAATTTTACAGAAATACTGTATGCAAGTGATTTATATAGAACAATTTTAGAATATATTTTTAGACATTCTTGACAGTTGTACAACTAAGAATATAGCAAATGGTACGGCACTTGGGCATTAATGCAGATCACTTCATAAATGATCTCAGAATTCAAATCCTCAAAGGAATTTTCAAATCTATGGAAGAACAAAAATGACTATGCGTTTCAGCACCCAAGACAGAAACTGGATAAAGTGATTGGTTATTGACAAACCTAAATCTAGTGAATAACTCCTGAAATCTTACATTTTAAATAAATTCTATTCATAAGCACATTTAATTAAACTCATTTTTGGACAACTACAAATAATGTATTTCATGTTCCTGACAATTTTCTTTGCATATTACAGTGATTATATGAATTTGACTTCATTATGTCATTTCCTCAAACAGATTTAAAACTTTTCTATGCATTATCCGTTTCTCCCTTTTCACTTCGGCTTTTTTTATATCCTGTTGAGAAGAAGAGGTCATCATAAATTAAATAATTTCCTTTTCTTGTCAATGTTTTCTGTGTTTACTTCTTCATTGGTATAAATGCATAATTTATAATATATAATCTGTATAATTCTTGACTTGAACAACAGATTTCCATCTCTTGAAAGCTCATTGATTTCAATAAAATGTTTGTCCAGTAAAAAAAGGTATCTCTGAATACTGAAATACTCTTATTTTTCTCCTTTATTACTGGATACTCTTTTCTAGACAAAATTGTTTTGTACTGATTAAATATTTTGGAGAATAAATAATTGTTTTTTGCTTTAGAAGCTACCAACTTTATAACAACCAAAAAAATCTATGGCTTTAATATGTTTTTTAAGTGTGGAAACTGCACAAATACACATAAAAGAAGCTGACATTGATTACTTGAAGTCATTCAAAGTGGCTTGCCTGTTTCCCTTCTTCAAGCCATAACAGCAACGAGACACTTGGGATGAATTCAGTGCCTCTGATAGGGAAATCTAATTCCACTGATCTAATCCTTTAACTCTGCAATCAATCCTGCTGCATTGTGGCCCTTCTGTCTTGAAGGATGAAGACAGCTTCAAATGAAAGTTTATTCATATTTTAATATCAAAGAAGACTCCCGTGATGGCAGCAATATGTCACTAAACTTTCAATATAAACCTCATCATTGCATAAAATCGTTGACATAAAAAATAGACTGTAAGAGGACAAGCTGCCACTGAATGGAAATGTGAGAATGGATGGGTTATTTTGCAATTTTGCTTTGTTCTTTTCAGAGCAATGATTGCTAATTCATGCATACATCTGCAAATACAATCAGTGGGGGTCCCTAATAATGGCTGTTGATTTCTAGTGTAACTATAAACAAGGCTACACAATTTGTAAGCCTGACTTATTGTTCTTAAACTGATAGAATGGCATTGTGTACACTTCCGAGGCAGATTTAAACACATACAAAACTGGTAACCATTAAATGTCTGCATTAATTTCGGCTTTCAAGAACTCTTTTCAATGAGATTATTCAGAGTACTATCACCATACATTTAATTATATAAGGGTGTTTAAGCATTAATTTGCCTTTTAGAAATCTACTTTACATGTACATTTTTATGCATTTGGATTTCTTCATAGAGTTTGCTGTTTTATTTACAGATTTCCATCTTAGGCTGGTATTGTACTGTAACTGCCACCCCACGGCGCTGGTTCCAGCATACGAACGTGTATGTATGCAAATGCACATACCTAATCTAATCAATCACTAATACCGTAAACTCCGTGTTATGCGGCAACTATGGGGACTAAGTGTAGTTTACAGTTAATCGTGAGTCTCCGAACTTAAGGGTCTAAACAACCCTGACCCAAAACCCCTGAAAATGCCTTTAGAAAGGCATTAGCATCTAAACTGGACCATTTAGGCCCAGAAAAAATAATTAGAAAAATAGCATTCTTTTTTTTGCAGTTTCGAACTCTGGATAGTGCCGGTTATGCGGGAGTAAATTTAAAATGGGCAATTGATTCCGGTGCCGGTTGCTTGAGAGTGCCGGTTGGTTAGCTGCCGGATAACCGGGAGTTTACTGTACTTATTTAGCTCACCCATTAATTATTATTATGTATGGTTGGAGATATAAGTTTGTTGAAAGTCTATCTCCCCAGTAACAAAAAGATTGGCGGTCTGTGGATGTCAAATGTTTCTTTTTTCAAAATAGGCGTTTGAAAGAAGGCAGGTCTATTGGGATGGGTCGCAAATCTTTAGATTAATTGCTCTAAGGTGGTATGACAAGTGTAACACAGTTCTTATGGCAATAACCTAACATGTTTGGGGCATGAAACCCGGCTTTTTTAAATTATTTCATCTCCTTTAAAAAATCCAGCAGGCTAGTGGTATCAGATTGACATTTTCTACAAGCCAACCAAGGCCTAGTTGTCTGGATAAATCTATCTACACATTTACCCGAAATGTATGTATATTCCTTTTTAGTTAAACTAGCTCATTGAGTTATCCATGCAAATGCGATCTGCCCTTAAGCCATGGGCGTATTTAGGTTTTATGCTGCCCTAGGCCATTCAGATTTGTGCACCTCCGCCCCCCTGTGCAGCTCCTCCTTTCCGCTGCCTGTATCTCAAGTCATACGTTTATGTATATATATAAAGCAAATATAAAGTACACTTACAGACAGAAATATTACTGCATATAGACATGTTTGTGTTTATACAAAAATATTTCAATGGTCTGCACTGCATCTTCAGGCAGTCTTGTGCCCCTCAGTGGCCTGAGCAGAAGTACACCCCTGCTTTATGTAGTACAACAGCATGGAGTCCTCTATATAAAAGTTTATCCTCAGCTTAAATTAGGGGGTATTCCTCAGATTAGATGAAGCAAAAGGTCATTCTCAAAAAAAATCCATGGAATAGTAAGGGGAGGAAATGGAAACAATAAAATGTTATTTTTTCTTTCTAAAAGGATTGGTCTTCTCTGAAGCTTGTGCCATTTTAGGAGTATTCATATGATGTTTATTCTGGACATGCACTACATTTTATTTTGTCCTTTATATATAAACTAGCGATTTGCCAGTTAAAAAATGACAGCAAAAAGATTGTAAGGCAGGTAATGTTGTTTGTGTGCAAAATTAATTTTGTTGGTGTTCCAAGATCCTTCGGGGCTTATTGCGAGCCTCGCGCTGAGCGCCTTTTGCGCTCATCGTGTGGCTGTTGGTTGTTTGTGTGCTATGAGCAGCGTTGTGTTTTTTTTTTGTATGCCAATGAATAATTAATAAAATAATAAATGAATATACTTGACCTATTTTGAAGTAATATATGCAGGAAGCATTGTGTTGAAGAGCTGGCAATCCATTTTCATGTTGCTGCAGCATACAATGTGTGTTTTCAGTGCTGTGGAGCTGCTGTGTAAGTGTGAGAAATGTGTGCAGTGTGTAGTGTAATAGTGTGCGTGTGCGAGGAAAATCCGTTAGGGTAGCAGTGTACTTCCGGATTGTGTAAGTTAGTGTTGTAAAATGGCGCCTAATGTGTGGTACGCAGCTGTAGCTGATTTTGTGTCCTTGTTCTTGGACCTCGTCTGCTTTTTCAGAAAATCTTTTTTTTTTTTGGTGGTGTTTTGCGTGTTTAGGGTCCTGTACCCTCGTTTTCCTTTTTCTCGGCGGACATTTTTTCTCTCGCTTAGGGGATTTTCAAGTGTCTAAACTCTGTAATTTGGACTTAAATGGAGGTGTAACTTCACTTGCAGACGTCCACGTTGCCCCCTTGCTGTGGGTAAGCTTTTTATGTGTTTGTTGTGTGTATTTATTGTGTTTCTAATGTTTTCAGGTTTGCACGGGTTGGTCGTTAAAGTCGTATCTTTGCGAGGTCGTAGTCCCGCGTCTCGTATTTGTTTGTTGTAAGTCCGTAAATGTTGCAAGGTCCGCAGTTGCTGGCAAGGAGCGCCTCTGGTGCTCCATGCCAGCAACTACGGCCCTCGCTTTACGAGGGGCGCAGTTGCTGCGGGCTCGCTTCGCGGGGCTGCAGGCTCGCTACTCGAGCACTCAGAGTTAGCAACAACCCGCATGCTCACAACTATATATGTGATCGAATTGCAAGTTTCCTTTCTGCACACAAAGTTTCTCTTTATATGACTAAAACGGTATGGAAGAAGACGCCTGCAGTATGTTTCCTTTCTGAATAAAAGCATACAACAACTAGGAGCATTTAGCTCTTGGCAATGTAATAGACAGCCGCTGGAGAGCTTGAAGTAGACAATTCAGCTTTGAGACCTGTAAGGCATGTGATCTGAAAGCTTGCTTTTATATCAGGCAAACATAGGTTCTATTCACAAATGTAGCTCTGCATGATATTCCAAGCACTATTTTAGGAGATCTAATGTTATCAACATAAAATGTTTCTGGATGAGTTTTTTTTCTCTGTGCAAACAGATGCCGGCCCAATTTCTGACTGTGATTGCTTGACTGCATACTACTTGCTGGATTCATCTTACTGCCAGCACTAAACAATCACAGCTAAAGTAATGTTTAGTGTTGAATGTTTGTCAGCATCTGCAATGCATATTGATCAGATATTTGCCCTAAACCTTCTGTCTAATCAAAAAATGAAGTATTAATATTCTTCTGGGCAAAGGGAAACATTATTGCCATATATTAAAGGAATACTTTAGTCTCAGACAAGCTTCATTACATATCCTATAATATCTTATGCAGAATAAATTACTCCATTATTCAAAAGATGATGTGGCCTGGGGGGGAGAAGAAGTTCACATGTTGCAAATAGGTCCTTGGCTCTGTGCAAGAAATTCTATATGACGTCTCTCTATTTTGTATTCAGGTGGCTTTTTTGATTAATATGATTGAAGAAATTCTCTGAAACCAATTTACAAGGGATTTGAAGATTTTCTGACATTATTCAAACAAATGGTTCACTATTAACAA
The DNA here is from genome assembly GCA_027410445.1 of Discoglossus pictus. NCBI lineage: Eukaryota > Metazoa > Chordata > Amphibia > Anura > Alytidae > Discoglossus > Discoglossus pictus. Next base: position 158,839,695 of record CM050163.1, read on the forward strand.
GATATATGTTGCCAGCACTAACATAAATGATCAAAGAAATTTACCATCTTCAATTACCACAGCAAAAAAAAAAAAAGATGAGAATAAAGCAGTGATTTGCAATAAGCCAACTGCCATCAGAGCAAAACGACAGAATGTGATAATGAAAATCACTCTGAATAATGTTATCAATGCAATTAAAATGGTGACCTTGAAAAATTGCCTAACATATAAATGATATCACCTTCCCATTAGCTTTACAAAAAGTTTTGCTCTTTATATGTGACATAATTTGGTTGTAGAAATTTGTCTTTCGGGCTTAAACACCATGCTTAATAACCTTTTCACAGTATCTAATTCAGACCATTTCTTTTTGCCATATAAATAGCATGCACAAGGCATCCACAAATGATTCAATTGACTTAAGAAAACATCAATTATTTTTTAGAAATGAAACAATATTTACAACAATTGTGCAGCAAAGCAGAATTTTATAGAAATATGATGTGCTGTTTATGTATTGATCTGATGATGCAGGTGAGATAATAAGCCTTAGAAATAAGGCATGATATTTCCAGTGAAAGAAGACTCAAGTTGTGCATTCACTACCATGGAATTGTGTCTGCGTATGCTCAAAAATGTCTACGTAAATTGTCATTTCTGCTTGTAAATTCATTTGACGCTTTATGGGATGTGTTTTCCAATATGATGCTGTGTAATATTAAACAGTACAGCACAGCAACATTGCGTGTTATAACCAACTTAACCCCTAGCTGAGTCTGCCAAAGAAAATTAGGGCTGGGGGTGATGAGTGAGAAAATCTATGATAGGTGAGAATTGAGATCTTTAAGAGGCAATGGCCCATGACAATGTTTTAGTAATGATTGCTAAACTTAAATAAAAGTTATTTCATCCACACACTCTTCATTCATCTGAAAATACACTCTAGATTTCCTTAAATTTTTAGTTTAGGCATAGTTAAATATATATATTTAAGAAAATTAATTACATTTGTGGATTGTTTAGAACATTGCTGGGAAGCAAGTCTACTGGAGGACCATGGGAACTATAAGGACTTTCCATGCTGCCTCCTCCTGTTGTAGGTAGAACAAATAACACTTTAGGCCAACTTATCCCATTCCCCATTCCCACTCTATATATCACTACAACAAAAGTAACCATTCTTTCTATTTCCTCTTAATTGAATCCTGTCTTTCTCACATAGTGAAAATAGTCTGTGCAGCCAACAATGGTTAAGTGTTTTGTGTCATCAATTATAAGGACTCACAGCTGCATAAGGTGACATATGTAAGTTGCTGATCAATGCCTTAGGAAAAAAAATAGATGAGAATTTCAAAACAAAGCAAATCTTGTTACAAAGAGTTGGAAACAACAACACAAGGCATAACACATTTTGTGTGTACCAGATGAATTACATGCAAATATTGTTTCTGTTATTTAGAGATAGGTACTAAGGAATTGAATCCACCTGGTCTTAACTTATGATAATGAGATCTTAGCTCCATGCACATGTTCCAACATCTGCTAGATAAATATCCCGGGCTCTGTCAATGAAAGATAGATTTAAATATTCACTAAAGTAAGTTAAGAACAGATAAGCTGTAAAAATCCTGACAGGGACTGCTCACAAAGACTGTTGCTTTTTCCAAAGAACTACATGAGCTTCAACAGCTGGACAGCTCACTCAGGTATCTTCTGTTTAGTTTTGCTGCTTGAAAAACACCAGCAGCCGCCTCCTAGAAGTTGTTTTTCTTGAGCCTTTTGATGCTGGATGTAACCTGCTTTCTGAATCCAGAACTCCACTTCTTTTCAATCTTTTCTGACTGTGGTTTACTCGTGTTCATTACATGCTTTCTGCCTATTACTGCCAGACATTTACTGTACTGAGCATCGCTTGCCCTGAAATCTGTATGTTTAATAAACTTGCCAACTTGCAAGTTGTCCTGAGGTCTATCTTTAACTAGCTTCAATTTTGGTATCCTCATTGGTTTGAAAATGTTGTGAGAGAAAAAGAGCAGCTATGTATCAAGTATAATAATAATAATAATAATAATAATAATAATAATAATAATAATAATAATAATAATAATAAAAAATATGATCTAGAAAAGATATATAAGTTTTAGATGCAATAATGTTCTAGTCTAGCAAAGTAATGCCTAATGAGAAAAGAAGACCACAACAAGAATTTAAAATCAAAGTAATCCTTATTAGTGTACAGATAAAAATAAATAAACATATTACACTTTTTTTTTTGTTAGCATGGAGAATCAAAATGGGTGCTATTATCAAATCTTACAAAATCTAATTACACAACCTTGGAAAGCTGAATATAGGGATTTTGTATGGAGTAACCCACCTGAAGTAAATAGGATTGTTAGTCAGAATTAGTTCTTATAGGTTCTATTTTAGAGAAAAATCCCCTTCTGGATTGCTACTTTATATTGGTGAACGGGTTTGTGTACTTCAACGAAGCTCTGAGCTATACCATATGGGGTTACCCAAGATGGGCAGGTCATAATAGAGAGGTCCGACTGGTCCACTGGAGAAGAAGCTGGCCATCCACTTCAGTATCTTTGCCGTGAAAACTGTATGGAAAAGCACAATCAGAGACAAAACGATATGGCACCGGAAGATGAGCCCCTCAGGTCTGAAGGTCCACACCATATTCTGGGGGAACAGCAGGGGCGAGTACAAGAAGCACCAGGTCTAATGAAGTGGTTGGGTCAAAGTCAAGAGGAATCCCTGCTGCAGATGTGTCTGAAGGGGAGAGGAAAATTTGCTGCTGCAAAGAACAATTCAGCATAGGAAACTGGAATGTTAGAATTATGAACCAAGGTAAACTGGACGTAGTCAAACATGAAATAACAAGTTTAAATATTGATATCCTAGGAATTAATAAACTCAAGTGATCCAGGATGGGACATTTCATTTCAGACAACCACCAGATCCGCAGAAGAAATGGAGTAGCCCTCATAATCAATCAAAGGGGGGCCAAAGCAGTGCTTGGTTACACTCCAATAAATGAGAGAATGATTTCAATTTGAATTCAAAGCAAGCCATTTAACACCAATGCTGCTGAAGAAGCTGAACTTGTCCAATTCTGCAAGGATATTAAACACCTACTAGATATGAAACCAAGAAAAGATGTTACTCTCATTATAGGCGATTGGTATGCTAAAGAGGCAAACACCTGGAATAACTGGCAAGTTTGGTCTCGGAGTAAAAAATGGAGCAGGTCAATGATTAGTAGAATTTTGTGAAAATAATTCTCTGATCATAGTAAACACGCTCAGACGCACATCACCAGGTGGACAATATAGAAATAAGAATGACTATATACATTGTAGGCAAAGATAGAGAAGCTCTATACAGTCATCCAAATCAAGACCTGGATCTGACTGAGACTCAGATCAGCAGAGCTTCTTATTGCAAAGTTCCGAATTAAATTGATTAAAAGAGGGAAAATCATTAGGCCAAGCAGATAACAAAGAAAAAAAAATTCCCTTGTGAATATTCAGTGGAGGTAAAGAATAGATTTAAAAAAATAGATATGGAAGATAAAATGCCTGAAGAACTGAAGAAGTTTGTGACATTGTCCAGAAAACAGCAACAAAAATATCCCTTAATTAAGAAAACCAAGAAGGCAAAAGAGCTATCTGATGAGGCTTTGAAAGTAGCCCAGGAAAGAAGAAAAGCAAAAGGTATTGGGGAGACGAAAATATTTGTCTAACTGATTTCCAGAGTATAGTAAGAAGAGACAAGGAGACATTCTATAATGAGCAATGTAAAGAGAAATAAGAAGATAACAGAATGGGAAAGTCAAGAGATCTCTTCAAGAAAATTGGGAATCTCAAAAGGACCTTTCATGCCAATGTTGGTGTGATAAAGGACAAAATGGTAAAAACGTAACAGAAGCAGAACAGCTAAAGAAAAGGTGGCAAGAATACACATAGGATCTATAAAGGAAGGACCTTAACGGCATTGATATCCTCAATAGTTTTGTCCAATGAGCTGGAGATTGAAGTTAGATGGGCCCTACAAAGTCTTGTTGATAACAGGCTAAAGGAGTTGAGGGATTCCCAGCTGAACTGATCGAAATTCTAGAAGATTCTGTGAAAGTGTTGCTTGCATTATGTAAACAAATTTGGAAAACTCAGCAGACTGGTCAGTCTATATACCAATCCCAAAAAATGCAGTGCCAGAGCATGGTCCAGTTATCAAACAATTGCACTAATTTAACATGACGGCAAGGTAATGCTTAAGTTCTTGCAAACTCAGCTCCAACAATAAATAGACCGATAATTACCAGATGTTGAAACCCAGTTTCGTAGAAGCAGAGATACAAGAGATCAAATTGCCAATATCCACTCGATAATAGAGAAAGCAATAGAGTTCCAGAAAAACATTTACCTCTCATTCATAGATTATACTAAAGCCTTTGACTGTGTGGATTGCAACAAAATGTGCCAAGTTCTTAAAGAGCTGGGGTTACCAGATCATCTCATCCATCTCCTGAGGAATCTGTATGTGGATGAAGAAGTCATGGTCAAAATCATACATGGAACAACCGTTCAAGATCGGAAAAGAGTGCGACAATTTTGTATATTGTCACCTTATTTATTAAACTTATATGAGGAATACATCATGCGTAAGGCCAAACTGGAAGAATCCAAAGCCGGAATTAATATTGCTGGGAGAAATATCAACAACTTCAGATATGCGGATGATACTACTCTGATGTCTGAAAATAAGAAAGAATTAAATGACTTATTGAGAGAGTTAAAAAGCTGGTCTGCTTGCTCAATGGTAAAAGATGAAGATCACTGCAGATGGTAACTGCAGCCATGAAATTAAAATACATTTGCTTCTAGGGAGGAAAGGTATGTCTATTTTGGCTAAGTTATTAAAAAATAAAGATATATCACTATCTGCAAAGATCTGCCATAGTCAAAACTATGGTATTCTCAGTAGTAACATATGAATGTGAGAGCTGGACAATAAAAAAGGCTGAGCCCCATAGAATTAGCACCTTTAAATTGTGGTGTTGGAGAAAACTGCTTAGAGTTCATTGGCCTTCAAGAAGATCTAATAAATCCGTACTACAGGAAATCAAGCAAAACTCAAATACTTTGGCAGTATCATGAGAAAACAGGCTTCCCTAGAGAAGATTCCTATGCTGGGAAAGATTGATGGCACACAAAGAAGTCGACGGCAGAGATGGATAGATGAGGTCAAAGAAGAAACGAACATCAGCTTCTGAACGCTCAGAGGGGCAATGGATGACAGATATATAGTCAATAGGGTCACGGAGAGTTGGACATGACTGAACAACTAAACAACGTAGAGAAAATTGCTGTTAGATAGATAATTCCAAATGTGTTGTTGTTCTGTCCTTCCAGATACTGGAGTGGGTTGCCAGTTCCTTCTCCAGTGGGCCGCGATTTTTTTGACCTCTCTGCTATGGCCTGCACATCTTGGGAAACTCTATATGGTATAGAGTCATTGAGGTATACTCGCCCTCACCGCGACATGGTAGCAATCCAGAAAGGAAAGTAAAAATTAGTCTGTGGCATATGACTATCTAACTTTCTTCAAATCTGTGTTTCAATCTATGCATATCTATCCAACAACATTTTTCGCAATAATTAAACCTATAATAATAATAATTCTCCGTTAAGAATTTTATTTAATTTAATGTGGGTAACTCTATAAAAATCCCTATAGTCAGCTTTCCAAGATTGTATATATTAATATATTATGATATCATTGTTTCTGTAATATGAATTACTTTGCAATACACGCGTGGGTCAGCAACAGGAAAAAAGTTACAATGTCTGCTGCTGACCCACGCATGTCCAAACAAAATCTGATAATAAGAAAATAATAAGAGGCCTCTGTGTTTTGGTATCATAACTGGGTTTTGGAGTAGAATGCTGGGTTTGTGGATATGTTTTTCTACAACATTTGATGAGCCCAGCCAGGAGTGCACTAATTGCCCATAGATAACACCCCAAGCTTCAGGAATTTGTGGGGGAGACGCTTGACAACTGATCATGACCAAAATTAGAGGTGAGTAGAGCCTGGTATAATTGCATTTTTTGTTCATTGTTGATAACTTAAAAATGCTGATTAGTGATATTAAGTAAAATAGTGTAATTAACAGAAGTAGAATTGATTAAGATATTGTGCCTGTGAAGGTGATAATTACTGAAACTAAATTAAAGACATTAAGAGATATTGTACCTGACGAGGTGTTACTTTAAGCCCTGTAGATTTCAATTAAAGTAGATATAGCTTAACAGAGGTGTGCCTCCCTATAAAGTCATAAAGGTGTGCCTCCCTATAAAGGTGAGAATTGTCTAGACTGGTTTTTGAGAGCGGTGCTGATTGATGAATTGATTGAGGGTCAGATTTGCTGGGTCAGCAACAGGAAAACATTCAAAATATCTGCTACTGACCCACGCATGTCCAAATCAAATCTGCTAATAAGAAAATAATAATAGGTCTCTGTGTTTTGGTATCATGACTAGGTTTTGGAGTAGAATGCTGGGTTTGTGGATATGTTTTTCTACACCAAATCTACACAGCCTACTGGGCCTCTGCCCATTGCCATTGCTTCACTATCCATATACATCTATCTCGTTGTCCCTCCATGACAAAGCTAACCTGAGGCACGCAAGAAGTTCTATCATTTCCATCCTCAAACTTTGATACATCATTATTTACTTGTTTATCTTATAATATTTGCTCGACTATAATACTACTACATGAAATGTTAAGTTTTTTGGAGATTAATTTTTTGATAAAAGAAAAACGTAGTGTGTGATTATTTAATTCATGTAATCCAACCGAGGACAGGTACTTTGTTAGAATTCAGTGTATGGAGAGGGGGAATTCAGAAATGAACACACAGTTAATTTTGATAATATTTTCCCACGGCTTTATTCCTTTTTAGCTCTGTAATTCATTTTACAAAATATGATATAGGCTAAAAGAGAAAAGGGGAAAGGGAAAACAATAAAATGCCTTGAATACCATTGACTTATAATTTCCTTGAAGATGATGGAGTCTATATGATACAGAAAGTTACATAAATAGTGGAGTAGGAAAACTGTAATAGAGACTTATGAATTATTATAGGTCAGAGGAAAATTGTTGAATGCTACAGGTAATGTCCCACTCTGCTGGAAGAAGGCAGATAAAGATAGCAACATAAGTATATGACTAAAAAAATGCCTATATAAAAATATTACCAGAGAATATACAAATAAAGATACTCTGCTACTCTGAACAGCTTAAAGGCATATTTACGTTTCCTAGATCATGAATGCATTTGATAGAGAAGAGTCAGCAGTGTACAAAAACATTTTTTGCATGAATAAATACCAAAATAAACATTAACTCACCTTGATGTTTGCTAATTCTCTTGCTTTTCCAAGCTGTTGCTTTTGTGAGTTAATACCTCTTGATGTCCTATCCATGCTAAAATTAGTATAAAATTCATAACTTGTTTTAGCCAATCACAGGCAGCTAATACTTGGTATCAATATGTGATAGCAGTTGGTGCTGAGAGGAATCATGGGATGTGTAGTCTCCTGGACAAGGAGCTGCTGCTGACTTGAAGGTTAGTTAAGTGTTGGAATTCATACCCAAATGCTGTGTTTCGATTAGGAGGTTCCCTGCGTCTATGTAAGCAGATCTGAGGGTGTGGAAAACAAGCTTTATTTTTAAATGTATATAGGATGTCACAATGTAATGTGTGTTTCTGATATAAGCAGCATGTGTTAGATTAGAAAAAGGTAAAAACAGGGAAACTTAGATATACCTTTAAGTATTCAATTAATTCCTTAAATAACTATAAATATCAATTTACAGTAAGATCATTTATATACCTGCAATTTATCTTTCATTTCTGCATAAATAAACAAAAAATATGACATAAATTGAAGTGGAAACAACAACGCACAGGAATGGTTCAGGTCCTCTCAATAATTTCTTAAGAGTTCTATATTTAAAACTCATGCTTTTTAAAAACTACAATAGGCTAACTATTTTTAGAATGTAGAAAGTTATACATCTATTTTATTAACTATTTTTGCTATTATGCTGCTGTGGAATGTAACATTTTGGTTTGAATACACAGGAATTTTTTAACCACATAATAGAAATATGCCTAGTGCTTTCAATAGGTCTAATGGAAATCTCATTCCTTTACAAAGAAACATCCACCCAAAAAATAACATACAGAATCTGCTGAGGAAAGAAAAGTGGCTTCCGGTAATAAAAAATAATTGTTTATAAAAAGGTACAAACATAAAGGATGCATTTATTTATTAATTTTAGTTTTTTTAAGATAATTATCAAGTTATTTATATTACTATATAGAAAAAAAATGACCAAAGTGACCCTTTACATCTGCAAAAACCTAATACATGTACATCTGACTCAGAATATATATATATATATATATATATATATATATATATATATATATCACATTTTATTAAAAGTAGCTTATTGAAAACTGATGAGTCAGTTAATTAGCACTCTGCAATATCATCCTGGTATTGCTGTCACTACTGGGATTAATATTTTTAATACCTATGTCAAGTACTAAACTGTGACTGCATTTTGAATTGCATATGAGTCTTGCAGTGTATAAATACCTGTGACCTGAATACATCTCATGACTGGTTATTGCCAGTGGGAAGGAGGTGTTAGGAATTCAATGTGCATGATTATTGTTTCACCCCATGAAGGAGCAGCTTGCGACGCTAATGTCCCTTTGAATTACCTCCCTCTAAGCAACGCTTATTCAGAGATGGCAGATTCCAGTTTTAGGGAACGGTTGATTCATGAGCGATAATAAATCAGTCTTGTGTACTATATTCCTAGTGAGATAATGCCAGGTTTAGGTGTCAGCGCCAATGTACTTTTTGTTTACTAAACATGATTCCTTTTGAGATGTTTTTTTATTTTTTATCTGCAAATGATTTTGTGTTAAGGTACTTACTTTAAAAGCATTTCCAACTCCAGACAGTAACAAGACCAAATGCTGTCCATGACTAGAAGAAAGTGAAATGTACAGCTGTGATTAAAGGATTTAACTTTATTGTAATAAACAGAAATAGACTGTTGAATGTATAGGTTAACTTAAAGAGTAATTAGACGAGTTACTGCCAGACTACAGAAACCTTTCCACAGCCAGTAAAGGAAAAGAAGATAAAAAGCAATAATGGACTCATTGAATTGTTTAGATGTAGATCATTTGAAGATAGCCCGTTTTAGACGTCCAACCGTGCTTTGGAACATAATGCCTTGTGGGCCTGCAGTAAAATGGAATAATTTAGGAGGCAATGTACAAAAGCAGACTACTACTGCAGATATTTATTAACTTGAGTTCAGTTTATTAACTTTCATCCTGGTGCTATAGGGGCAAACCTTGCACCATTTGAGTACATCTTTTGCTGCTAATTTTATTATTTTAGCATTGTATTTTCATTTCACTCATTGCTGCATTAATATGCATTGACCCCTCACTACAACTTGGTATTATTCTGAATCTGACCTGCGTGGGGCCTTGAACCCACACAACCACTGGCTTATCTGGAGTTTGGACTTGATGGCTTGAGCTCATGATTGCTTTGGATTCAAAATACAGTAATGATGTCTTAAATGTAAATTTTCCTAAATAAGTACCATCTTAAGATATATTTCATAATATAACATATAACACCCTTGATTCAAATAATGTCATTTTATCCCAAGTGAGAAAAGTCGATTTAGTTATTTAGAGAGATTGAATTATCAGTGTCAAAAACACCAATACAATAATATAAAATTAGAGGATAAGTTATTACGTAACAGTGCACAATGAAATATGTAGACCATATACCTTTATAAATAATACCATAGACATGTGACTTTGGGGACCATAGCTTCTAATTAAAGGGAAATTATTATTAATTCATATGTATACATCATTTAGTTTTATACAGAAACAATACGGGCTTCCCTACAAGGAAAACAGTGCGTTTCAGACACAGTGAGGTCTGTATGGAGACACAGTGAGTTCCATACAGACACAAAGTGAGCTCCATACACACACAAAGTGAGCTCCATACAGACACAAAGTGAGTTCTATACAGAGACAAAGTGAGCTCCATAGAGACACAAAGTGAGTTCCATACAGAGACAAAGTGAGCTCCATAGAGACACAAAGTGAGCTCCATACAGACACAAAGTGAGCTCCATACAGACACAAAGTGAATTCTATACAGAGACATATTGAGGTCCATACAGAGACACAGTGAGTTCTATACAGAGACATATTGAGGTCTGTATGGAGACACAGTGAGTTCCATACAGACACAAAGTGAGTTCCATACAGAGACAAAGTGAGCTCCATAGAGACACAAAGTGAGTTCCATACAGAGACAAAGTGAGCTCCATAGAGACACAAAGTGAGTTCCATACAGAGACAAAGTGAGCTCCATAGAGACACAAAGTGAGCTCCATACAGACACAAAGTGAGCTCCATACAGACACAAAGTGAATTCTATACAGAGACATATTGAGGTCCATACGGAGACACAGCGAGTTATATACAGAGACACAGTGAGGTCCATATGGAGACACAGTGAATTCTATACAGAGACACAGTGAGGTCCGTACGGAGACACAGTGAATTCTATACAGAGACATATTGAGGTCCCTATGGAGACACAGTGAATTCTATACAGAGACACAGTGAGGTCCATATGGAGACACATTGAATTCTATACAGAGACACAGTGAGGTCCATATGCAGACACAGTGAATTCTATACAGAGACACAGTAAGGCCCATATGGAGACACAGTGAATTCTATACAGAGACACAGTGAGGTCCATATGGAGACACATTGAATTCTATACAGAGACACAGTGAGGTCCATATGGAGACACAGTGAATTCTATACAGAGACACAGTGAGGTCCATATGGAGACACAGTGAATTCTATACAGAGACACAGTGAGGCCCATATGGAGACACAGTAAATTCTATACAGAGACACAGTGAGGTCCATATGGAGACACAGTGAATTCTATACAGAGACACAGTGAGGTCCATATGGAGACACAGTGAATTCTATACAGAGATATATTGAGGTCCATACGGATACAAAGAGAGTTCTATACAGAGACACAATGAGGTCCGTACGGAGACACAGTGAGTTCTATATAGAGACATATTGAGGTCCATACGGAGAAACAGTGAATTCTATACAGAGACATATTGAGGTCCATACGGAGACACAGTGAGTTCTATACACAGACACAGCGAGGTCCATATGGAGACACAGTGAATTCTATACAGAGACACAGTGAGGTCCATATGGAGACACAGTGAATTCTTTACAGAGACAGAGTGAATTCTATACAGAGACACAGTGAGGTCTGTACGGAGACACAGTGAATTCTATACAGAGACATATTGAGGTCCCTATGGAGACACAGTGAATTCTATACAGAGACACAGTGAGGTCCATATGGAGACACATTCAATTCTATACAGAGACACAGTGAGGTCCATATGCAGACACAGTGAATTCTATACAGAGACACAGTAAGGCCCATATGGAGACACAGTGAATTCTATACAGAGACACAGTGAGGTCCATATGGAGACACAGTGAATTCTATACAGAGACACAGTGAGGTCCATATGGAGACACATTGAATTCTATACAGAGACACAGTGAGGTCCATATGGAGACACAGTGAATTCTATACAGAGACACAGTGAGGTCCATATGGAGACACAGTGAATTCTATACAGAGACACAGTGAGGCCCATATGGAGACACAGTGAATTCTATACAGAGACACAGTGAGGCCCATATGGAGACACAGTGAATTCTATACAGAGACACAGTGAGGTCCATATGGAGACACAGTGAATTCTATACAGAGACACAGTGAGGCCCATATGGAGACACAGTGAATTCTATACAGAGACACAGTGAGGCCCATATGGAGACACAGTGAATTCTATACAGAGACACAGTGAGGCCCATATGGAGACACAGTGAATTCTATACAGAGACACAGTGAGGTCCATATGGAGACACAGTGAATTCTATACAGAGATATATTGAGGTCCATACGGAGAAACAGTGAATTCTATACAGAGACATATTGAGGTCCATACGGAGACACAGTGAGTTCTATACAAAGACACAGTGAGGTCCATATGGAGACACAGTGAATTCTATACAGAGACACAGTGAGGTCCATATGGAGACACAGTGAATTCTTTACAGAGACAGAGTGAATTCTATATAGAGACACAGTGAGGTCCATATGGAGACACAGTGAATTCTATACAGAGACACAGTGAGGTCCATATAGAGACACAGTGAATTCTATACAGAGACACAGTGAGGTACATATGGAGACACAGTGAATTCTATACAGAGACACAGTGAGGTCCATATGGATACACATTGAATTCTATACAGAGACACAGTGAGGTCCATATGGAGACACAGTGAATTCTTTACAGAGACACAGTGAGGCCCATATGGAGACACAGTGAATTCTATACAGAGACTCAGTGAGGTACATATGGAGACACAGTGAATTCTATACAGAGACACAGTGAGGTCCATATGGATACACATTGAATTCTATACAGAGACACAGTGAGGTCCATATGGAGACACAGTGAATTCTTTACAGAGACACAGTGAGGTCCATATGGAGACACAGTGAATTCTATACAGAGATATATTGAGGTCCATACAGAGACAAAGTGAGTTATATACAGAGACACAATAAGGTCCGTACGGAGACACAGTGAGTTCTATATAGAGACAAAGTGAATTCTATACAGAGACATATTGAGGTCCATATGGAGACACAGTGAGTTCTATATAGAGACACAGTGAATTCTATACAGAGACACAGTGAGGTCCATATGGAGACAGAGTCAGTTCTATACAGAGACACAGTGAGGTCCATATGGAGACAGAGTCAGTTCTATACAGAGACACAGTGAATTCTATACAGAGACACAGTGAGGTCCATATGGAGACAGAGTCAGTTCTATACAGAGACACAGTGAGGTCCATATGGAGACAGAGTCAGTTCTATACAGAGACACAGTGAGGTCCGTGCGGAGACACAGTGAACTCCATACAGACACAAAGTGAATTCCATACAGAAACACAATTCATTCCATACAGAGACATAGTGAGGTCCATATGGAGACACAGTGAATTCTATACAGAGATATATTGAGGTCCATACGGAGACAAAGTGAGTTCTATACAGAGACACAATGGGGTCCATATGGAGACACAGTGAATTCTATACAGAGACACAGTGAATTCTATATAGAGACACAGTGAGGTCCATATGGAGACACAGTGAATTCTATACAGAGATATATTGAGGTCCATATGGAGACAAAGTGAGTTCTATACAGAGATACAGTGAGGTCCATATGGAGACACAGTGAATTCTATACAGAGATATATTGAGGTCCATACGGAGACAACGTGAGTTCTATACAGAGATACAATGAGGTCCGTACGGAGACACAGTGAGTTCTATATAGAGACACAGTAAATTCTATACAGAGACATATTGAGGTCCATATGGAGACACAGTGAGTTCTATATAGAGACACAGTGAGGTCCATATGGAGACACAGAAAATTCTTTACAGAGACAGAGTGAATTCTATACAGAGACATATTGAGGTCCATATGGAGACACAGTGAGTTCTATACAGAGAAACAGTGAGGTCCATATGGAGACACAGTGAGTTCTATACAGAGACACAGAGAGGTCCATATGGAGACAGTCAGTTCTCTACAGAGACACAGTGAGGTCCGTGCAGAGACACAAAGTGAATTCCATACAGAAACACAATTAATTCCATACAGAGACATAGTGAATTTCCTACAGAGACACAATGAGGTCCGTACGGAGACACAGTGAATTCTATACAGAGACATATTGAGGCCCATACAGATATGCAGTAAATTCAATACAGAGACACAGTGAGGTCTGTGCAGAGACACAGCTAGGTCCGTACGGAGACACAGTGAGTTCTATACAGAGACAGATTAAAGTCTGTACGGAGACACAGTGAGTTCTATACAGAGACACAGCGAGGTCCATATGGAGACATAGTGAACTCTATACAGAGACACAGTGAGGCCCGTACAGAGACACAGTGAGTTCTATACAGAGACACAGTGAGGTCCATACAGAGACACAGTGAATTCTATACAGAGACACAGTGAGGTCCATATGGAGACACAGTGAATTCTATACAGAGACACAGTGAGGTCCATACAGAGACACAGTGAATTCTATACAGAGACACAGTGAGGTCCATATGGAGACACAGTGAATGCTATACAGAGACAGTGAGTTCTATACAGAGACACAGTGAGGTCCATATGGAGACAGAGTCAGTTCTATACAGAGACACAGTGAGGTCCATATGGAGACAGAGTCAGTTCTATACAGAGACACAGTGAGGTCCGTGCGGAGACACAGTGAACTCCATACAGACACAAAGTGAATTCCATACAGAAACACAATTCATTCCATACAGAGACATAGTGAGGTCCATATGGAGACACAGTGAATTCTATACAGAGATAAAATGAGGTCCATATGGAGACACAGTGAATTCTATACAGAGACACAATGAGGTCCATATGGAGACACAGTGAATTCTATATAGAGACACAGTGAGGTCCATATGGAGACAGTGAATTCTATACAGAGACACAGTGAGGTCCATATGGAGACAGTGAATTCTATACAGAGACACAGCGAGGTCCGTACGGAGACACAGTGAGTTCTATACAGAGACACAGTGAGTTCTATACAGAGACACAGCGAGGTCCATATGGAGACACAGTGAATGCTATACAGAGAGCCAGTGAGTTCTATACAGAGACACAGTGAGGTCCATACGGAGACACAGTGAGTTCTATACAGAGACACAGTGAGTTCTATACAGAGACACAGCGAGGTCCATATGGAGACACAGTGAATGCTATACAGAGAGCCAGTGAGGTCCGTATAGAGACACAGTATGTTCCATACAGAGACAAAATGGGTTCTAAACAAAGAAGGAGTGAAATACAAGTTGCAGAAGAATTAATTCTAAAAAAAAGAGCACATTCCGGCGTGACTCTACTGGGTATAGTGGGACCAACAGAAAAATAAAAAATAAATACTTTTTTTTAAGCTCAATTAAATATGGTAAAACTACAAACAGTTAAATGTTATTGTTATCAAAGTGACTATAACTATTCCACTCCTTGTAATTAACATGTACTAATGTATGAATATTGCAAGCTAACATAAAATAATTCTTATATCAGTGTCACTGGACCGCTAATTATTTCTTACTATTTTACACATCCCACTTATCTTACCTTTGCAACCATTCATTATTTTATACCATATTTTAACGATGCAATTACACAAGCAGTAGTAACCCATTTCAAGCATTCTCTTTAAAAAAAAAAGTGTTTTGCAGTTAATTTGATGTTTTTCAAATGTCTGAAAGAATTGGTGTGAAGATACAGCATTCATTAGTGGGAAATGTGTGTCGGGGTCCTCAGGAGGTACCTTTTTAGGGATAGCGTGGAAAGAGGCTCTTTGAGTCAAATCCTGTTAGGGAAAGCATTATCTTTTTGAGCCATCCTATCAACAAAATATGTTGCAGTGTTTTCACTTTTATAATAAACCTGAAATGTCTTGCAATTATGAAGAAATGTGCTTTTTAGGCTCTTGCATTCATATTAAATACTATAGTAGGCAATTAGATTCAAAAGTTGAAGTTTGAATTATCAATATACATAAAATACCATAACCTGTATTAATATATATATATATATATATATATATATATATATATATATTGTAGTATTTACACTCCACTAAGTATTATATGGATTTATTTCCTAAAATATTTGATATAGTGAAAGATAGTTTCATATATTGACAACAGATATGGCGAGTTCCAAATTGAGACAAAGTGAGTTCCAAATAGACAGTGAGTATCCTGCAGAGGCACGGTGAGTTTCACACTGAGTTCAACATACTGACAATGTGAATTATATAAAGGAATAATGAATCCTATACAGGAGCTTTATACTTTTCATATGTGAGTCTGAATTAATGGAATATATATTGGGAGAACGTGGTATGAATGAGTGAGAGGAAGGGAGAGTGATGACATCAAATACCCTGTATAAGAGATACAATAAACAGCAATGCTTTGAATCAATACTTGCATTTGCACTTTATAAATAAGGTTGAACTTTTATGGTATACGTGAAGTCAGACCTAGAGAAGATCTGATTCTCAGCAAGACTAACTTTTTTTCTGAAAAAATATAGTAGGTAAAAAATAACTTGGATTGTGAGAGAAAGATAAGAGAGATTTATTTTTACGAACATATTTTCATTCTTGTGCATATAAAAGTGCTCTCCATCCAGAAACAGATTGCTCAACATGTTTACCTTATTCTCTAGAGAACCAAGATGTATATTTCATGCTTTCATTATTGCTATTCATAGAAAAAGATTTGCTAAAGGCTACATCTAACAAGTAGCTAGTATGTTTGTACGGTACATTTTGTGGTCCGAATGCACTAGAAATGCAGATAAAGGTATATCAAGACAGAGGATAGAACTGTTTCAGCTTAAAGGAACAAAGGTATGCACTGACTCTATATACTCAGCAATTATAGCCCTTCATAATCCCTAGCCCCTATGAGCCAAGGCATCCCTCTTCTAAAATATGGATCCCCATGGTACCTAACATTAACTCCTGAACAGACGGGGACTCAATGGACCCCCATGGCACCCTTCCTACCACCTCAGGGGTCCATACTGAACCTCCATGGATCAAAATCTTCCCATGAGGGTCTGTAAGAACCAGCATAGTCCCTAACAATACATATATAAAAAAAAAACTTTAAAAAAATATAAAAAAAATAGGGCAAAAACAAACATTACCTATACTTTGACCCCTCCAGCCAATATCATCTAAGCCCTTGTCCTACTTCTTTGGGCCTATATAAGCGTGCACATCCATGTTGTAATCCATGAATTATAATTGGTTGAACTTAAAAGAAATCAGTAAAGGGGTAATTGAAATAGTTGATTCGTATTGGCTGAAATATGATTGACATATATTTCAGCAAACAGGAATTCTCAGAATTTCAAAAAGAAAAAAATGTTAGTCGGAATGGGAGAAATAGTATTTTTATTTAGAGCGGCAGGATTTTTAGGCGAAGGCTCATTTCCAGGAGCTGAAGTTGAGGACGAAGAGCTTCAATCAAAGCAGAAGAGGATCAATTATTTTATTTACATGGATGCGCCTACTTATACAGGGCAGAAGAGTGAGGACAAGAGCTTCCATGATAGTCGCTGGAGGGCGTCAAAGAAGAAGTAAAGTTTGTTTTTACCACCTTACAAGTGTAATTTCTTTTATTTATTTATTGTAGTTTGTTTTTTATTTTATGTATGTATTGTTAGAGACTATGTGAGTCTTTATAGACTCCCAGGGGGGATTAGAGAATATGTGGATGCAATATGGACAGATGTGATGGAAGGAAGGGTGCCATGGCGGTCCGATGAGGACTCCCATGGCATTGAGGTTAATGTTAGGTGCCATGGTGGTCCATAGGGCTCATAGTAAGTAGCAGGTATTGAGGGGAGAGCAGATCTCCTCTGGCTCCTGGTGGTATGGTATTAACCCCTTAATTGTGGCGGATTTGAGAAAGCAAGCCTCAATCTGGCATAATTAAGGTGTTAACTTGTTCATACAGTTGGATTTGAAGCATCCATTTGGGGAATTTGGAAAGGCCTCTGAGTAAATCTCAGTGAGATCACATATCATTACAGGAGGGACATGCACTCTGGGCTTGCAATCATAGGGACAGGCACTCTTGGCTTGCGATCATAGGGACAGGCACTCAGGTCTTGTGATCATTTGGATATTTCTCTGAGGTTAGATATAGGTTGGTGATGTGAGTTACCAGTAAATGTCACTCTGCTCAATTCCTATGGGAGCAATGGAATGAAGGCCTAAGTGATATGAATATTTAAATTATGTTTCTTAAATAGTTTCAGCAATTTCCCTTCATTATAGATATCCAAAATATTATTTAGATGCATATTGTGACAAACTGCCATCCTCTTATCCCTTGTGTTTCTGAACTTTTCAGCAGGACATAATACACAGTAGGCTTTCATGGGATTTTGACGTTTTTACAAAAATTTTGCCAGTATACAGAACAATACTTAAAACAAAATAATGAAAATAAAAATCTGCATTTACAAACTGACTAACTCCTGGAACACCCTTACTGTGCCTGGGCAGTCTGCCTGCCATAGGAGAAAAAAAAACATACCATGCACAAGTACAGCCACTGTTTATGCAAAAATCTCTTTCACTGTTTGTATCAATATCAGCGGGTGGAGCATTGGCCCACCCGTCACTCCTTATACTGTATGTGCTATTTTGTTTGTCAGAAAGGAATTTTTTAAATAATGTAAAATAATACATTTTGAGTTTGTGTTATTCTAATCCAGAGGAGTTGATATTTTAATGGGATAATATTAAAAGTTAAGTTTTAAATATGAATCTTCTGGATGTCATAATCAAAAGGGCACTTCTATACCTAACAATATTTAATTTTTTATCTACACTGGTTATTACATTACTTAGTACATTATATGATTCATATCATTATTGGATTTGAACAATATTGTCACTTTAGATAGATGTTCTGGTAGCAACATAATAGAAAGTAAATGGAGTGCTAAGTATAGAAAGAAGATGATAGCAGAGATTGAGAGAGGAGCAGGTAGAAAATAAAGGAAAATCAACAGCGAGAAAAACACGAGACAGAAAAACTACTAAAGGGGAAATAGCAGAGAAGGAAGCACACGCTGGGGAATGTATGTCTTACTCATAACCACTATCTTGTTCCCTAAAACATCAACATTTACAACGGTTGGCTGCCAAAGACATTGCAGTGCTTGGATAAAGAAGTGTGTATATGTCATTCAGAGTCTTTCTCACTAGCAAGATTTAAAGACTTCACGCTCGCTTGTACATCAGCCAACTAAAACATGTCTTAATCCAAAATGCTTCCCTCTTGGCTGAGTTTCACTGACAGTGTAAAATAGAGCAATTTTTCCTGACTTACATTGACAAAGGGTCAGGACTGTCAAAGCTTTAACAGTTTATGGAAACTCTGTACATTTACAGTCAGTGTTGTACCTGTCCCATTGCTAAATGTCTATTTCATTCACAGTTCAGTGCTGTCATTGTTTTCACCACATAAAAATTATTTCATACAAAGAAATAAATGTACTTACGGACAAAGCTCTACTTCCAGATATTGAGTGGTCTTGCTGTTCAGAAAAAAAGATTCAACTACTGCAGGCAATAAATAACAGAAAATCAGAATTAATTGGTATAGCAGGAATTTAGTAGTTGTAATAAAAAATAGAATGTAATAGTACAATTAAATTAACACAGCAAGTCAAAGATACAATTGCTTATAAAAATGTTGTTTAGGTCCCAAGTAAAAGGTTACATGAAATTATTTTTTTAAATGGCCTACTAATTCCAAGACAGTATGATGCTGTGTTATACAGTGGATATAAAAAGTCTACACACCCCTGTTAAAATATCAGGTTTCTGTGCTGTAAAAAAAATTAGACAAAGATAAATCATTTCAGAACTTTTTCCACCTTTAATGTGACCTATAAACTGTAAAACTCAATTGAAAAACAAACTGAAATCTTTTAGGTAGAGGGAAGAAATAATATAAAAATAAAATAATATGGTTGCATAAGTATGCACACCCTTGAACTAATACTTTGTTGAAGTACTTTTTAATTTTATTACAGCACTCAGTCTGTCAGATTGTGAGGGCATCTCTTGTGCACAGCCCTCTTCAGATCACCCCACAGATTTTCAATCGGATTTAGGTCTGGGCTCTGGCTGGGCCATTCCAAAACTTTAATCTTCTTCTGGTGAAGCCATTCCTTTGTTGATTTGGATGTATGCTTTGGGTCATTGTCATGCTGAAAGATGAAGTCCCTATGCCAATATTGACTGGTATTTGGAACTGTTCATAATTCCCTCTATCTTAACTAAGGCCCCAGTTCCAGCTGAAGAAAAACAGCTCCAAAGCATGATGCTGCCACCACCATGCTTCACTGTGGGTATGGTGTTCTTTTGGTGATGTGCAGTGTTGTTTTTGCGCCAAACATATCTTTTGGAATTATGGCCAAAAAGTTCAACCTTGGTTTCATCAGACCATAACACCTTTTCCCACATGCATTTGGGAGACTTAGATGTGTTTTTGCAAAATGTAGCCTGGCTTGGATGTTTTTCTTCATAAGGAAAGGCTTTCGTCTTGCCACTCTACTCCATAACCCAGACATATGAAGAATACGAGAGATTGTTGTCACATGTACCACACAGCCAGTACTTGCCAGATATCCCTGCAGCTCCTTTAATGTGTCTGTAGGCCTCTTGGTTGCCTCCCAGACCAGTTTTCTTCTTGTCTTTTGATCAATTTTGGAGGGAGCTCCAGTTCTTGGTAATGTCACTGTTGTGCCATATTTTCTCCACTTGATGATGACTGTCTTCACTGTGTTCCATGGTATATCTAATGCCTTGGAAATGATTTTGTACCCTTCTCCTGACTGATACCTTTTAACAATGAGATCCCTCTGATGCTTTGGAAGCTCTCTGTGGACCATGGCTTTTGCTGTGGGATGCGACTAAGAAAATTTCAGGAAAGACAAACTAGAGCAGCTGAACTTTATTTGGGGTTAATCAGAGGCACTTTAAATGATGGCAGGTGTATGCTGACTCCTATTTAACATGATTTGGAATGTGATTGCTTCATTCTGAACACAGCTACGTCCCCAGTTATAAGAGGGTATGCAGACTTTCAGTTTGTTTTTCAATTGAGTTGTACAGTTTATAGGTCACATTAAAGGTGGAAAAAGTTCTGAAATGATTTATCTTTGTCTAATTTTTTTACAGCACAGAAACCTGACATTTTAACAGGGGTGTGTAGAATTTGTATATCCACTGTATATATCACTGGCGTTGCATTAACCAGAATCTTGAGATTAAAGCAAAATTAGGGTTGACCATCACCTAAATATTATAGTCAAGGCAGGTGTAAATTTCAACACAAGGAAGGCTAATGGCAGATTTCAGTAACAATAATATTGAGGGTTATCTCAATTAAACTAAAAATTTAAGTGGGAAGACATTTGGATTTCCCTGTATGAGTTATAATAGAACTAGCGTATTGCCCGTCAAAAAATGACGCCAATCAGATGTGTATGTTTTAAAAGTTTTTTAGTTATTAATATACATATGGAATTGTAAGGTAGCTAATGTTGTTTTCTGTGTAGAACTGAAATATAGAAATCAAATTAAAAAACGAATTTACGTATTTTTATGCATTGTGTTGAAGAGCTGGCAATCTGTGTTGATGTTGCAGCAGCATTAGTGTTGTGGTGGTACTGTGTAAGCGTGATGAACGTGTGCAGTGTAATAGTGTGCGTGCGCGATCCGAAACCGTTAACGTAGCTGTGTACTTCCGCATTATCCTAAAATGGCGGATAATGTGTGGTATGCGTCTTAGCGGATTATCGGTACGTGTTTTCCGTGGTTATAGTGCTGTCGCCTGGTTTTCGTTTTGTTCGTGCGGCATTTTTTCTGCGGCGCTCATTGCCAAAGTACTACGGTTTAACGGTTTAAATATGGTAAAACGGTGAAATGACGGTCAATAAAAATTAAATGTAGTGAAATTTGTTTGCCACACAACATGACGCTACATTTGTCCCTTTTTTTTTCTTAAAATAAAAACAAATTTTTTTTTTTACATTTTTTTTTTGCAACTTGCAACTTATATTTCACATCAAATGCGTTGGTTTACGCGGGAAATCCGATGTTGCGCGAGACAAAGTCGTTAAAGCTGTGTTAATGCGTAAATCTGTAATTGTGTTTCGTAAAATGTACTCGCTACTGTCTTTTTACTAATTGCGCGGTTAATCCGCATCCTTTATCTTGTTGTTTTTCAAACACATACGTCTGTGGCTGTGTTTTACGCAGTTCGTAGTAGTTTAGCCTCGTTTTCATTTTTTTCGGCAGCCATTTTTTTCTCGCTTAGCCGATTTTCGATCTTTGTAACTCGGCTAAATCAATGTAAATTGGAGTTCCAACTCACTTCCAGACGTCCTGCCTGGTTCCCCATGCTGTAAGTGACCTTTGTTTTATTTTTTAGTGTGTATTTAGTGTTTTTTTTTACTGTTTTTGTTCCGCCGCTTATCTCGTAATTTTTTTCACCTCGTATTTTTTTTCTAAGTGCTACGGATTAACGGCTCGCCTCGCTACGTGAGGCTCGCCTGCAATGAGTGCCTGCGGCGCTCATTGCCAAAGTGCTACGATTTAGGGCGATGAAGGGCTGCAGCGCTCATCGCTAAGTCGTACGCACTACGCAACGCAGCGTGACGACGAATCGTAGTTAGACAATTATAATATGTGATAGTTTTGCTTGACCTTTTCTGGATCAAAATAAATATGAGGCCTGTTTTATTAAGATGTGGGAATACTTTACATATATCCATGCATAGTATATATATTAGTTGGTGGGCATACAGAGAATATAAATATTGTTAATAATATGTGCATTTAATTTAGTAGTACTGGCGAGTTAATCAGAGTAATTTCCTTCCCTTTTTATCACTGGATTTGATGTGCTCTATTTTCTTTGGGTAAAATCGCCTCTCTAGCCCTTTACACTCCTTTGCAACCCCTGTGATAGCTTAGTAAATGTCCCCTATTTGTTCACTTACGGTGGAGGTCCAAATCAATAGGCACCCAGCTTCAGTAAAAGGGAAAATGTATGTTTATTTTGTTAGTTGGCGATAACAGCTACATAATTAGTTTAAATATTACAGTGAAGTAACTAAACAATATATAAAAATGCACATATACAGAGACACTTTCCAACCAAGTACCAATAGTTAGTGATTAATATATGTGCATTTTTTTTATGATATTTAGTACATATATCTGTCAATTTAAAGATATTTTTTGCTTAGAAACCACATTTTTAAAAGTGACTTGATTATAAATGTATCTAACATAGGAATATAAAAAAACATAGATTTGGTTGTAGACTCTAAATGGGGTTAATTCACCCTCAGGATAATATTATGCTTATCCCAGATATGCTTGAATTCCTTTACTTATTTTGTCCCAACCATTTCTGCTAGAATAATGTCTCACATAACTACTACCCCTTCTCTTCAAAAATGGGATTCATTCACTCTCATTATGCTTTTATGATTGAATCCATTTTACTGCGTTTGTCCTTACCACTTCTGCCAGAAGTATGTCACATTTACCTACTACCCCTTCTGTAGCAGTAATTTGAAGCATTACTCCTAAATCCTCAAGCCTCCAACTCATAAGCAGTTGTCGTATTTTAGGTGTTATACAGTATGGTCAACATTTTGTAGCTAGTGATAATCATGAATGAAGTAGAAAATTCTAGAAAAATGAAGAGTAAAACACAAAGGGCCATATTCAATTACAAGGCCGCAACTCTGTCGCAGACGGCCGAATGTCTGCGGGTGTGTTACGATGCTATTCAATTGCTCTAGCCCGCAAGTTATTGTCCCAAAGCCGAATCCGTAAACCATGCACTGGTTTGTTGCAGGAACATGATCAATTAGGCAAGCCTGTAACCTCCCATTTCGAATCAGCCAATAGAAAATGAGACTGTCATTATTACGGCAGTAAAACATGGAGGTTACATGTCAATCAATTATCTAGGATTGGGGGTCCGATATGAGATCAGACTCGCAAACCCTCAAAATAAAGAATTATGAAAATGAATGCCAATACTGTTCTAGACCATATAGATGGCCTGATATGTATTAACTCATTGATATCCAAGATCTATTTAACCCTGAAATGAAACATAAAAATAAATGTAATTACCTGCCAATTTGTGAGCTTGACAATGTTGTGCAATTAATTATAATGTATATCATCGCTTTCCAGGCTATTTACAGTGCATTATTGATTTTTTATTTGCATTTACAGTGCTACAAATAGGTGTTTAACCCCCTTGCGAGTCCTCTCTAGCACTTGCAGGATTTTCTCCTTCATTTACCATTTACGAGTGTGAAACATTTGCAGGCTTGGGGTAATTGAGCAATTGAATAGCGATTTGAGATTTAAACCTTGCGAAAGTGACAGATCAAAGGCTTCTGGAGGGTGTAAGTTACGGGTTTAACCATTGCAATATTTTCAAGGCCGTAAATTCGAAGCCATTCGGAGCCCGCAAAAAGACGTCAATTGAAAGCAATTTAATTTGCGACTTCACTTATGGGCTACCGGATCTCCAGAAACCTCAATTGAATATGGCCCAAAGTCAAGGGAATAAATTAAGAAAAATAAATGAATAACTATTAATACAATGTTATCTGAACTTCTAATATGTAAACAATCTGCTCACCTTCAAAGTCCCAGAGTCCATCAAAAGGTTCCCCAGGTTGACCGGGTGGCGTAGAAGGATCATCAAAGAAAGGACCATCTACTTCCATTATCAACCCCTCTGTGTGGGGCTTAAATGTGATTGTTAGTGGCTCATGTAGCACTAGCTTGCTGTCCCATGTTGTTGTAATCTTGTAAACCTGCTGCGTGAAAGCCAATAGGTATTACATCCATGCATTAATTATAGAGGCAAGTTTGCTATAAATAACTAGATAGCTATCCTTTTTACAGTACCAGTTAATTTTATTCTGTAACATTTCCATATTTACACTGCATATTTACTGTCAACAGCTAGTAAGCTTGAATACCCCTGCTTGCCCTGCTATGTTCCCACACCCCCATGTCTTGAAAAGTAAGTATTACTATAATGGCAGCTTTCATGCTAACAGAATCAGCTAAGTAATTCTTGAAAAGTGGATTTATACTCATCGCTTATACAGCTGCTAATGCAAGTTTGTTCCATACTTCACACATATGCAACATTTTCCCTAAACTACAGTGGTCCTTTATTAATGAGTAGCCAAAATAAGTATTTTTCTCATGTTTTACTGATATTATTTGTTTTTCAAGAAATATTTCTATATGGCAAATATTTACCTTTCTCAATATTATCTAAAAATACATATTTTTTCTAGTCTTTTAATACTCTCAGTGTTGGTTTTGTTTTTGCAATACATTAACATTGGTTCCAGTTTCTCCAACTGAGACAAATAGATTAACAGATGGGAAACCAGGCGATTAAAAAAAGCTATAGCCTCCCCTATGACACTAAATGCATATAAACGTTTATAAATGAAAGGCTCTATATATTTGTTTTTATTTTCCAATAAACTTGTACCCATCATTAAGTCTAGTTCTTCAGAAGAGTTAAAGTTAAAGAGGACATTGCAACAACTATATGTATATACATATAGCAATATGAAAATATAGTATGAATGGGTTATAAAACTGTCCTGATCTAAAATTGCTGTTTTGTTCCTTAAATGAGATATACCTCCTACACAAATCATGAAATGAGAGCTGTACAGATTGAGAGTGAATAAAATATGTGTCCTCCCTCGAGTGGCCTATTTATGTGAACTATACGTTTTTTAATGAGCTACTGCTTATGCCATGGCAATGTGCCCTGTCATACTGTCAATGTCCTCTATGACATTACAGCAAACTGAAATTAATCAATGCATCAAAGTTTTTAAAGGACCACTGTAGTTTGGCAAAATCTTCATGTGCTTGTGAAGTATGTAACAAAAGAACAATAGCAGGAAAGGAATATAATATTTTGAGAAAATCTTTTACTTAGACTAGTAACTTGTCCGTCATAAATGTTCAATTGTCTGTTCTGTCTCTGTGCTGTCTCTCTCTCTCTCTCTCTCTGTGCCCTCTCTCCATGCGCCCTATCTCTCTGTGAGCCCTCTGTCTCACTCTGCGCTGTGTCTCTCTCTCTATATACATTTAAGTTTTAAATTAAAGACAGAAAATGGAATAGAGCCCATGAGAACCTTTAAATAAGATACAGAATATCTATTTAAGAAAAGGTGAATAATTATAGACCTATCATATCTAGGGGTTCTCTGGTGGTACTGTGGTTAGGATTTGGTGCTTTCTCCACTACAACCTGGGTTCAATTCCAAGCCAGGGAACCAAGAGGTCACACCACACTGAAGCCGAGCAGGGTTGGATGGTCAGTACTTGGATGGGAGACCACCTAGGAATACCAGGAGCTGTATTCTGTGGCTCACTGGAGAAGGAACTGGCAACCCACTCCAGTACCTCTGCCATGAATACCAAGTGAATCAGCATGACCATGGACAAAAAGATGTCCTGGTGTCTTACGATCCATGAGAGTCAAAAACAACGATGACGCGAAAACAAAGTCATATCCAGTGAAATGAAATTATTTATACAAGATGAGAACATAAAGAAAACATAACAAATATTCACCTTCCCTACTGTGTGCTTCTGTACTTCTTTTTCAGAAAATATTCCAGAATCTTGACCCCTATTATAAAACAGAAAAAAAAACATTACAAAATCTAAGTGGTAGACATGAAAAGTTGTTTTGCTGTTTGTTTTTGTCAGTATCAATGTCAGGCTGAAGGATAGCATGCTCTCATGTCTGTGAAGGATGCTTTAATTTAAATGTGTTCTGCTGGATCAGATAAAGATAGAAATGTATGAGCATGTCTTCCAAGCTTCCTGCTTTATACAAACCATTGTTACATTTTATAGAGTGATTAAACCGCAGTGGAGGATTCTGGGTATATGTGGGGCGCATCACCTTTTACTTATATACCCAAGATGAATGTTTCCCTAGAGCTTTGCCTGTCACATTATCATACAGCAATAGGTTATAGAAGCTTAGCACTTAGCACAGGACCTTATTTACTGATCATGTTAAATGAAAAATATAACATAATAAACTATTATTGGCACAAATCAGAGATATTTTTGCAAAAACAATGAACTTGATTTGGTTTCCGATTCAAGAGTTCCTCAGACTGGTTTACATTTATTTATTTTCTGTGGAAAAAAAAAAAAAAAAGATCAGGTTCATCATGAGAGGCAAAAAATGGCTGCTCGTAAAAAAAACAACATATTCAAGCTTCTTTATTAAAAAAAAAAAAAAGAAAAAAGCCAATAGCCTGGTTGACTTGACAGTTCTCTGACATATACAAGTGATTTCTGTATTACTTCAGAAATTGCATTAATATGCAGCTGTTATAGGAAGTAATTTTTAAAAGCAGAAATAAGGCCTTTGGAGTTTTGTTTGGTCTGCTTCTTCCATCTAGTGGTAAGAGAATGTAAGGAGCTGCTGCTCAGTTGGGAATATCTTTGCCTAATTTATACAAGTAACCCAATTTTATATCCCCCAAAAGATTGATAGGGAAAAAAAGCTGTGTCCAAGATGCTGATTAATCAAAGCCTGGTTAGTTTTAAATAATTTCAGCTTGTGTTTGCAGATATATACGCAGATCACACAGCACTGTTGACTTGCAAAAAAATTAGCCTATTTTTTCAGTTCACTCAGTTTTAATGCATTTTCTGACAGGATTTTGAAGTAACATGCTGTGGGGGAGTAAAAGATAAGTCAGGATAAATATAACTGTTATTATTTCCACAGGAGAAAATGATTTCCCTATTTATAGATGATAAAAAAACAACTGAACATATATGCATTTGTCAACATTTCAAATGAGAAACATCGTATGTTTCAACAACAATGATGCATTTCTGAGGTAAAAATTTTGCTCCGGGTGTCTAAAAAGAACGCTAATTTAAATGTTTTGTTTTCCTTTTATATAAACTGTGATATGCTGGCCTCAGGCTGGCACCATTTTATTTTTCTTCATACAAACAGACCTTGGTTTGGAAGATTTGTACAAGGAATGTTTCTAGTACATCAAAGGAAAACAACCATCTAAATAAATTGCTGCAATAAAAAATAGTGAAGCGAGCAACAATTCTATTGTATGATGTAGAAGAAAGAACAATAATCAATGGAACTGCAAAAAGTAAATGCACAGAAAATTGTGTATTGCAGGAACAGGTATTTTGTACATTTAGACTTTTTATAAGGAAACAATATGTAACAGTACACACCAATTAGGAAAAAGTACTAACACTTAGCTCCATTAAGTTAATTATAGCAAATGGTCACTATCTGGTATCACACACTTAAAAGAACACATTTTAAAGGGCCTTTTACCTCACTGTAGGTGCTCCTCGTGATGTGAAAAAGCACATGATTGTATGTTAAAATTAATATTTTTTTTACATTAATAACAGTGAAGAAATCTAAAGCTTTAAGTATGTTTACATACAAAGTAACTCCTGCCTACTGCTTCTTGCATGAGTATAACAGACAGCAGAGCCATGCACAGTGAAGGCAGCAATTGATAGCAATTATTTCCCTGTTAATCCAAAACTGACCTGTTTAGGTGATTCCAGCATTCCTTGCTCTGCACAGAAGGATTTGTTAAGGGTTAATTCCCTTTTTTCTTTTGCTCACTACATGGATCTGTAGCTGTGGGTCTGCGGACATGTCAGCGACTTACGAAAACACAGATATGATTTTATATGATTTTTCAGTGAAAAATGCACATATTTAAAAATTCAAAACATATTTCAACATGCTTTTAGGAGATCTTTACTGTGATGTAGCCCAAATTAAACTAATTTAAGTGTCCCTTTAGGGCTAATTCTTCTAATAAATATATACTAATTAGTAGATGGTGTTTTAAAGAACATGAAGAATAGCAGATATAAATGTAACTCTTTGTCCTGTTACACATTACAACTCTTCCCTAATCTGTAAAACTGTGGGACTTGGTTTTCATTTTGTGCAATCAGCATTTGCCTGTACTTTTATTGAAACAATATATAATTCAGGTTGCAAAAACAGCCTTTACCCATTAGTATGTATTTTAGCTTTCACAGATTTCAGACCTCACTCTGAAATGTTTGTATTATTATTATTATTATTATTATTATTAATATTATTGTTTATTTGTAATGCGCCAACATATTCCGTAGCGCTATACATAAGTTAAGTTACAGGCAATGACAAGTTCAAGATTCACACATTGCAATGAATGGAGGGCCCTGTCTTTGAGCTTGGGATCCGGTGTCCATAGCGCTTTCCCTAAAGCACCCCGCAGGACTGAAACTCGCATACTTACAATCTAAAGGTTTGTAAAGGTTTGACCAAATATTGGCAGTAGTACCAATCACAAAGAAGTTAATAACTCCCTCTAGAGCTAATAGCAATGCTAATCATGGACTGTTGAATACAGGCCAAGATTTTAGGTTTACCATGATATGCACAGAAAAGGAAATATTTTATATTTATAATTTTAAACAATTCACTTGTGCACATGAAAAGAAATACTGGCCTGCCTTCAACACCCTGGGTGAGGTGTGACCTGCCCCTGCTCTAAAGGATAAGCGGGAGTAAAGTATTTGTGCACAAAAATCAATAGGGTGCTTTTGCAGCCAATGACTGGCAGCCTCTGTCACACCCTTGTGTGAATATCAAAGGGTGAAGTTAAGATTTACAAACGCTGCTTTTAAATTGAATCTTTTTCAAGTTCCATGATAATAAAATTATTTTTGCAATCTTGGGCGGTTACAATAATGATGTTAGCTCTTTATAAGGAGACAGATAACTACTTTCTTGTTCTCACAGCAGCTGACCGACATATTGCTAGAAGCAGTGGCGGAGCTAGACAATCAAGGGTCCTGGTGCAAAAAACATTTTTGGGCCCCCTCCCCCAATTATGGTTGGTAAAATGTTTTTGTGTTCCCATAACAGCACGCCTCGCCTAGACTCTTTCCCGTAGCCAAGACCCCTCACGCCAAGACCCCTTTCCATAGCTGCAGCCTTTCCCCTTACCTCCTAAGTGCATAAAGCACACACACATTTTATATATATATATATATATATATATATATATATATATATATATATATATATATATAGTAACTAAAAAGTACATCTGTGTTCACATTTGAATGTCTAAAGCAAGTTAAAAAACCTGCTTCCAGCTCAGAATTCCGAGAAAAACAGTTATTACACTGCCTTCTGGAAAGTTGAGCTGGGACACACAAATATGCCCACAAATGCCTCGCTCTTCATTCCGTAGCCATTATCAAACATGGCTTCCTTTAAGCTTTTGCATGCTGTATTACACAGCTTTAATTCAAAGCCAAGGTTGGAATAAACACAGGCCGAGTATCCAATCCATGTACAGATGTTTGAAGCTTACTGGCTATCATCAGCATGGAGCGGGATCTCAGCCGGTGTTGTGGAATATATATATATACACACATAAATACTAATACTATCTCTACATAGCAGTCAGTCCCTCTCAGCAGTCATCATGACATAGCACCCAGTCTCTCTCAACATCCACCTGCGCACAGCACCTACCCCTCCCAGGATCCATCCCCACACAGCAACCAACCCTTCTCAGCACCCACTTTAACGAACCCATGAGCCTATGCTCTGCTGACATCCATCCCTTGTCTTTCACACCTCTTCCTTGATACACATCCCCAGCATGCTGAACTGCTCTACACTGCCACCACTTGGAGCTTCAGTAGAAATGCTCTACAAAAACAAAATGAAATGCAGGGCCCGGGTGAATTGCTCTACCTGCACCACTGGTAGCTCCACCCCTGGCTAGAAGCCTCTCATACAATGTCAGTTGGTGTTAAAGAATCACTATAGTCAGAATAAATATCAGCTTAATCAATGTTCAGTTACAAAAATATTTTCTTGTAATTAATACATTGTCAAATGAAAAGGGATAACACTACTTTTTTAGAATTGCATCTTGCAAATGTAGCTTGAAATTTTTTACAATTCCAAATCAGCATTATCCCATGTAACAATGTACTAAGTGCTCGTTCACCAACTGATAACTGTCTCCGTTTACTTAAATGGAAAGATGCTAAGACATAATTTATTTAACCCATTAACATGATGAAGGATTACATTTAGCACATCTGTACGTCACGTGCCTGCTTGGTGTCAGTGGTGACCATGTTGTCACAGGTGACAAGGAGCCAAGTGCAATACTCAGTACTTCAGTGATCGTATAATGCTGTCTCGAGTGCTCCTGCCTTATTCTGTGTGATTTCTCCTTTAGACATAGGCTGTTTACATTGTGTGGTATACTAAAGTAGCCTCAGCTCACTTGCCTGCAGGATTAATAAACCTTCTGCACAGAGAACGACAAGGAGGGTCAATTGATCCACACACAAAACCTAAGGCACTTCTGTAAAGAAACAGCCCAGGTATTTCACAATCAGTTTGCTTGTAAACCAAAACTCCCCTGGGGGAGCTAAAACTATTCACAAGGACATTTACATGTAAGCTTTATAATTAAACAAAGTGTTAATGAGGTGCCAACATTCCTTTAATTGTCCAATGATCCTGCTATTTTTTTTATAGAAAATAACCAAGTGTTGTGTAGGTGTAACTGTTTATTTATTTTTGGATGTCTAACATCTGTAGAAGTATTATCATGTGTAAAATGTGATATATATAATAAGTGCAAGATTAGGAAGACATTTATTTAGCATCTGCTGTACAATGTTTATGTAAAATGTGGACTTATTCTATATTAGGATAGATTCACTAAGCTTTGCAAGAGTTGCAAATTACTTTTCTGAGGCTTTGTTGTGAATTGCAGCTTTCCGCTTTCTGCTTCACAAGTCTTGCGTAGTTTAGTGAATTTGGGCAGAGCATATTCTAAAGCACTGCATGTTTGGGTCACATAAGAATAGGTTGTATTACATTTTGCTATATACTGTAGTATCGAAGTACAGTTTATGTCAAGTTAATCTGTATTATGTTTGTGAACTAAGTGGAAATTAAAAGTGTATTAGGGAAGTTTAGATTGTTTCTGCTTTGGAGTAGAATGGAAACAACTGTTTTTGTAATGTTGTTGTTGTTTAGTTCATTCATGTCCGGCTCTCCCTGACCCTATGGGCTGCAGCACGCTAGGAACATCTTGTGTCTGGTTGTGCTAATCCATAAGGTTTTCAGGTCAAAGGTACTAGTGTCAATTGACATATACTCCTCCAGTAGACTGTGATTTGTCTAACCTCTCTGCTATAACCTGCCAGTCTTGGGAGGCCATACACGGTATGGCTCAAGGCTTCATTGAAGTACACAAGCCCCTTCAACACAACAAGATAGTGATCCAGAAGTGGTTTTGTAACTTAGGGATGGGTTAAAGCTTATTATCACATATATAGTTGTGAGCAGGCGGGCTGTTGCTAACGCTGAAGGCGCTCCTTGGCAGCAACTGCAGCCCTCGCAAAATTTACGGAGTTACGAAACAAAAATGTGAGACGCGTTAC
This sequence comes from Discoglossus pictus, assembly GCA_027410445.1. Lineage (NCBI taxonomy): Eukaryota > Metazoa > Chordata > Amphibia > Anura > Alytidae > Discoglossus > Discoglossus pictus. The sequence goes on from CM050163.1 coordinate 158,872,201, forward strand.
GACCCATTACGACCTTGCAAAAACCACCCGAAACCAGCGCACATGAAAACATGAAAAACACAATAAATTCACACAACAAATACATAAAAAGCTTACCTACAGCATGGGGGGGGGGGGGGGGCACCCAGGACCTCGAAAACTGAAGTTACACCTCAATATAACTCCAAATAAAAGAGTTTAGACACCCGAAAATCCCCTAAGCGAGAGAAAAAATGGCAGCAGAAAAAAACTAAAACAAGGCTACAGCAGTCTAAAGACGCAAAACACCACCAAATACCTACGGATTTTCCAAAAAAGTCAGACGACATCCGAAAACAAGGACGCTAAATCAGCCACAGCCGCATACCACACATTAGGCGCCATTTTAAAACACTAACTTATACAATCCGGAAGTACACAGCTACCCTAACGGATTTGCCTCACGCACGCACACTATTACACTGCACAGATTCATGACACTTACACAGCAGCTCCACAGCACTGATGCTGCAGCAACATGAAAACAGATTGCCAGCTCCTTAACACAATGCTTCCTGCATATATTACTTCACAATAGGTAAAGTATATTAATTTCTTATTTTATTAATTTATTCATTGCCATACCAAAAAAAAACACCAACGCTGCTCATAGCACACAAACAACCAAGAGCCTCGCAATGAGCGCCGAAGGATCTTAAAACACCAACAAAATTTATTTCGCACGCAAACAACATTACCTGCCTTACAATCTTATTGCCGTCATTTTTTGACGGGCAAGTCGCTAGTTACTGTAATAACCACCTCCATTGAAAGACTTTTTTACGTACCCTAGGACAATAATTAAATCAATATAATATGACACAAATTACTGGTGCAAAACAGCTGCATCTTATTATATCAAGAAATGTTTTGTCATCTGCAATCTATAAAGTGGTGGCTGAGTCCAACCCTTGTTCTGTGGAAGATCACGTTCCAACTATCCACTACTAGCCAGGGGATCACATTGTCGTGGGTTTTGGCAATTAATATGGTGAAATGATCAATATCAATAACCTTTATTAATATTAATTAAAAAATTAAATATTTTACATATTTGCCAATTTCGACTAATTACAAAATTCTTACTACACAATATATTAAGAGCATTGGCGTCATGAAGTAAACAGAACTGTATTATGTGAGAATCCCTTCTCCAGTCACAATACCATCCCCTCCCTAACACTCACAAGCAGAAACAACACTGTAAGTCCCAGTCCCATCTTCTCTCCCTTTCACTCCGTCTTCTCCTGGCTGCAGGAGATACAGTATATCCCCTAACCCAGGCCCCTCACTCATCTCCACTTGTGTCAAACACGCTCTGGTTCAAGGCCAGCAAACACCTGTAACACCCAGAATCTGATATCCATCACGTCACAAACCTTCAACTCTACCTTTCTCCTGCGCCCTCTGGAACGCACAATCTATCTGCAATAAACTCACATTCACTCATGACCTATTCACTACCAACTCCCTAAATCTATTGGCTCTCACTGAAACCTGGCTCTCATCCTCATACACTGCTTCTCCTGCAGCACTCTCTCATGGTGTTTTTCACCTCAGCCACACACCTAGAACTGGGAACAAACAACGTGGTAGTGTAGGTATTTTGCTTTCCACTCGCTGTAGTTTTCACCTCAAAGCCCCTGTCCCATCCCTCCAATTCTCATCCTTTGAAGTTCATACAATCAGCCTCTTCTCACCTTTCTCTCTACGTTTAGCTGTGATCTATCACCCCGCCCCATGCACTCCCTCTCAATTTCTTGACCACGTTTCTGCATGGCTCCCGCACTCTCTCGCCTCCAATGTTCCCTCACTGGTACTTGGAGATTTTAGCATTGCTGTTGACACTCCCACCTCCCCAGCAGCAGCCAAACTGCTTGCACTCACCTCTTCCTTGGCCTCTCACAACTAACAGATTCTTCAACTCCTTATGCTGGACATTATCTTGACCTTATCTTCACTAGTCTCAGCACAACCTCCTACCCAGTCATCCACTCCCTCTATCTGACCATCACTTCCTTACCTTCAACCTCACCACATCTTCCTCTCACCACCCCTCTACAACCCCTGCCACCATCACCTGCTCAGCTCTCCACTATTATCCAACCCCTTCTCAGCCCCATCACCAACCTCAACTAACCTGACACTGCCACCTCCCTCTACAACTCTACTCTCTCTTCCACCCTTGACACCCATAACCCCATGCAGACACCCTCACTCTCATCCACAACCATGGCACACTACACAAACACAATACATCCAGAGGTTCTCCCACACTGCTGAACGACTATGGAGGAAATCACGCACTTCAGCATATTTCCTTCACTACAAATGTATGTTATGCTCCTATTCCTCCGTCCTCAACCCTCCCAAACAACACTACTTGACATCACTAATATCAACTCTGTCCTCTAACCCCAAGCGTCTGTTTGCCACTTTCAATACTCTCCTCCGCCCACCACCTCCTCCCATCCTTTCCTCTCTCACAGCTGAAGACTTTGCCAACCATTTTATGTATACAATTCAAAACATTCGCAATTAACTCTCCTCTCATAGTGGTTTACCCACTCCACCCTCTCAACTAACCAACAACACCTAGTCTTCTCCCTTCCCCAATCCCACAGCCACCATGAACTGCTTTGACCCGACTACAGAGGATGAAGTCTCCAGCCTGCAATTATCCACTCGCCTCACTACCTGTCCTCTAGAACCCCTTCCATCTCAGCTTATCCCTGCCCTCTCAACCACACTAATCCCAGCTCTCACACACCTCTTCAACTTTTCCCTAAATACTGGCACGTTTTGCATCTTCTCTAAAACATGCCATAATTACACCCATCCTCAAAAAAACCTCATATGACTCTGACGTTGCATCTAACTACCACCCTATCTCTCTACCTCCATTTGGCTTTCAAACTGCTGGAGCGGCTTGTTTATAACCGCCTTACCAGCTTTATTTCCTCTAATTCCCTTCTTGACACCTTCCAATCCGGCTTCTGGCCCCAACATCACACTGAGACAGCTCTCAGTAAAGTTACTAATGGCCTGCTTTCCACCAAGTCAAAAGGTCACTTTTCCATTCTACTTCTTCTAGATCTCTCTGCTGCCTTTGACACAGTCGACCACTTCTACTCCATATCCTCTCCTCCCTCGGTATTCAAGACACTGTTCTCTTGTGGTTCTCATCATACCTACAAAATCAATAATTCAGTGTCTCCTTCTCTGACACCTCTTTTTCTAACTACTCCCTGTCTGTTGGCATACCCCAAGGTTCAGTCCTAGGCCCCCTCCTCTTCTCCATCTACGGATCGGCACTTGGTACCCTAATACACTTTTTTGGGCTTCAGTATCATCTCTATGCAGATGATCTCATCACCAGATCTACCCTCTCTCTTCTAACACATATCTCCAACTGCCTTTCTAGTATATCCATCTCAAACTCAACATGTCCAAGATCAAACTCCTAATCTTCCCTCTCTCTACCACAGCATAAATTCCTCACATCTCAACACCAACGTCATCACTCCCACCTCCCAAGCCCTTTGCCTTGGCGTTCTACTGGACCCCGCCCTGTCTTTCATCCCCCACATACAGTCACTAACAAGATCTTGCCTTCTCCATCTAAAAAATATCTCAAGAATTCGCTTCTATCTTACACAAGTCTAAAATCCTAATACACTCTCTGATCATCACTCGACTTGACTACTGTAACTTGCTTCTTGCTGGCCTACCCACCACCTGACTACCCCCACTTCAATCCATAATGTTTATTGTCGGCATCACCTCTCTGTCAATCACTACACTGGCTTTCCTTAGCCTCCAGAATAACATTTCAAATCATGACCCTAACTTACAAAGCCCTCAACACCCCCTTACATCTCTGCTCTCATCTCCAAATACGCCACCAACCGCCCTCTTCGTTCTGCTAATGACATTTTTCTTTTTACAACTCATCACCTCCTCTCATTCTCACCTTCAGGACTTTTTTCTTGCTGCCCTTATTCTCTGGAACTCCTTGCCTCGCTCCATTAGATTGTCCTCCTGCCTCAAAACATTCAAAACCTCACTAAAAACACATCTCTTTAAAGAAGCATATCACCTTCCACCCTAACACACACATCACCTCTCTCTCCCTACTTAACCACGCACAATACCTTTAGGTTGTAAGTATGCAAGTTTCAAACCAGCAGGGTGTTTTGGGGAAAGCATTATGGACACTGGAATCGAGGCTCAAAGACTTGAACTTATCTTATGTACAGCGCTACGTAATATGTTGGAGCATTATAAATAAATGATATTAATAATAATTATCAATGGATATATAGTGCCTTTCAAAAGTATTCACCTCCTTTGGCATTTTTCATGTTTTGTTGCCTCACAATCTGGAATTAACATGGATTGCTTGAGGATTTGCATCATTTAATTTACAGAACATGCCCACAATTTTGAAGATGTTTTTTTTAATTGTGTAGCAAACAACAAATAGGACAAAATAACAGAAAAAGTCAATGTGCATAACTATTCACCCCCCTAAAGTCAATACTTTGTAGAGCCACCTTTTGCGGCAATCACAGCTCCAAGTCACTTTGGATAAGTTTCTATGAGCTTGCCACATCTTACCACTGGGATTTTTGCCCATTCCTCCTTGCAAAACTGCTCCAGCTCCTTCAAGTTCGATGGTTTGCGCTTGTTAACAGCAATCTTAAAGTCTGATCACAGATTTTCTATTGGATTGAGGTCTGGGCTTTGACTAGGCCATTCCAACACATTTACATGTTTTCCCGTAAAACCACTCAAGTGTTGCTTTAGCAGTGTGCTTGTGGTCATTGTCCTGCTGGAAGGTGAACCTCCATCCTAGCCTCAGATCACGCACAGAGTGGTACAAGCTTTGCTCAGGAATATCCCTGTATTTAGCACCATTCATCTTTCCCTCAAATCTGACCAGTTTCCCATTCCCGGCTGCTGAAAAACATCCCCACAGCATGATGCTGCCACCACCATGTTTCACTGTGGGGATGGTGTTCTTTGGGTGATGTGATGTGTTGGGTTTGCGCCAGACATAGTTTTCTTTGATGGCGGAAAAGTTCAATTTTAGTCTTATTAGACCACAGCACCTTCCTCCATACATTTTGGGAGTCTCCCACATGCCTTTTCACAAACTCAAAAGTAATTCAGTAAACTGAAAGTAATGGCTTTCTACTGGCCACTCTGCCATAAAGCCCAACTCTATGAAGCGTACGGCTTATTGTCGTCCTATGTACATATACTCCAGTCTCTGCTGTGGAACTCTGCAGCTCCTCCAGGGTTATCTTAGGTCTCTGTGATGCCTCTCTGATAAATGCCCTCCTTGCCCGGTCCGTGAGTTTTGGTGGGCGGCCATCTCTTGGCAGGTTTGCTGTTGTGCCATGTTCTTTCCATTTGGTTATGATAGATTTGATGGTGCTCCTGGGGATCAACAACAATTTGAATATTTTTTTTTTTATAACCTAACCCTGACTTGTACTTCTCAACAACATTGTCCTTTACTTGTTTGGAGAGTTCCTTGGTCTTCATGGCAGTGTTTGGTTAGTGGTGCCTCTTGCTTAGGTGTTGCAGCCTCTGGGGCCTTTCAAAAAAGGTGTGTATATGTAATGACAGATCATGTGACACTTTGATTGCACACAGGTGGACATCAATTCACTAATTATGTGACTTCTGAAGGTAATTGGTTGCACCAGAGCTTTTTATGGGCTCCATAACAAAGGGAGTGAATACATAGGCACATGCCAATTTTCTGTTTTCTATTTCTAAAAAATAGTTTTTGGTATATATTTTTCTCATTTCACTTCACCAACCTAGACTATTGTGTTCTGAACCATCACATAAAATTCAGATTAACAAAACATTGAGCTTACAGCTGTAATGTAACAAACTAGGTAAAATGTCAAGGGGGGGTGGGGTGAATACTTTTGCAAGGCACTGTAGATAATAAATAATTTTAGTATATTTAAAAAGAACAAGTCTGTATAAACAATTGTAACAGATACATATCAAGGTACAGCAATTATTAAGTTATTATCAGATATCACATTGTCCACATAATCATATACAAGACATGCAATATGGTAATTATGACATCAGAGATGGTTTTGATTATTTTGGTATGTTTGCACATATCTATTTATTAAGCCATCATACCCATTTAATATCTTATGATTTTATAGTCAAATCATAGTATTATCTCTAATTAAAAAAAAGAAAATGTTTTTCATTACAATTAATTATTGGATTTATTAGATTGCTATAAAAGCTGATATTTGTTATTTATAAAATGAATTTGCAAATTATATGTCGACATATAATTCACAAATTATAGTGGTATATTGTATATATCAGATAAATATTGCTTTAGCAATCTATTTTATATTAAATTAATACAATGTTTCTATGATTGTAATGAAAAAGAAGAAATACAATTTAGAGAAATATTAATTGTATACAATTACCTGGTCCTTATACTTGGTTTCATCATTTACACGAAACTGGTTTGTGAATGGAAATGAGTAAATTTAAATAGATGTCTTGACTTCATCCCATTTGACAAATCAGAAAAAAACAGTGGCTGCCCCAGTAAATAATAATTACATATAATAAAACTAAACTACAATCTATAGCTATTCTTCATTTTTTAAGTATTTAGCACATTCCCAATATGAGGAGAATATACTATTAATATAAGGGACATTAAAGGGACAGTTAATTCAGCACAACTTGGAGCACACCATACTCATAAAAACATATTGAAATACTTTTTGAATTTTTGAATTTTTCACATAAAAAAATCCTAAAAGAAGTGTATGTTTACTTGAGCTCTGGCAAGTCCCACAGGCAGACTGACAGTAAAAGTTTGTGCAGAGAGCAGACACAGAGAGTGATGTAACCCTTCTCAAATACATCTGTGCAGAGAAATGACTGCTTCAAACTGCTAAATATGTGACTTGGGAAATAACCAGTAGTTGAATGCATTCCTGAACTCAAGGAAAAGCTATAAATCTTTGTGTGCAGCATTTTCTACCGCCTGCTATCGGTAGATGTTGTTAATCATGGGCAATAATATCATAATTAAATAGTTATAGTCTAATTAGCACACTGTGTTCATAGTTAAGACATCAGTATGAAAAGCCACATGATGACTATTGCTTGTAGATATCCAAAATAAAAAAAAGTTTAGTGTCACAGTGTGAATAAATGTACTGTATATACTGATTTCTCCTACTCTTACTCATTTTTTAGCTTCTGTCCATCGTTTTTTTGTTTTTCATGTTCTACATCTATTAATACACTTTATGTGTATGACTGAATTGGATTAAATAATTCTTGATTTGATGCATCTGTGCAATTGAGCAGATGATGACACAAAGCAGGTGCTATGGGCATGAACGGTTACCTTTATTTCATGAGGTGAAGACAGATGAGATATCTCTTCATCTGATTATGTTTATTGTGGTGTAATGTCCACATGTGACTCTAGTGGATGCCATTCATCATTGTTATGATTTTGTATTTTTTTTGTTTTTTAGTAGTACTTTTTGCCAAATAGCCTCTTGTCCTCTTGGAAGTTATGCCAAATAAACATATTATCAGTGCACAGTTGCTTGTACATGTGGTTTTGAATGTTTCTGCACATCAACATTTATCACATATCAATACATAATAGGGTGTTGTGAATAGAACAAACTTCATTATACACATCCTGAGTTAAGGTATGGTTAATGTGTATATTATATGAATTTAGTGATCATATGCATGTAGGTATTTATGACATATGTTGTACATAACATTTTTGAAATATGTACAGACATTAAACAAACATTATGTCTTAAAATGGCATATTATATGTGGGGGTGGGGGACAGGGTATCATCCAACATGAGGCAACATCATGCATATAATAACAGTACATATCTAGACACTAAACTGAAGGTGATTATGCATAGTTGCCTGAGGATGGACATATTACAAGAACAGATCATGTGATATTTCACGATATTGATTAAACAATAACATGCATGAAACAAAAGCACAATATTAAAAAACCAATAGATAAACATACAGGGAGGTCAATAATAGAGGCTTGTGTGTCTACAACAGACTCCTATGCAACAACCAAGGACCCAGGTGCTGAATCATTGAACAAATATATAACTTGTTAGGTTTGTTCAATGGACATGATGATCCAGTGTGAGATCAGCTGTTTAACCCATCACAGGTATAAATATCAAGTATACTGTCAATAACATCCATAACATGCAAATTGATTATTTAGGTCTTTGATTGAACACCTCTATTCGTGTTGTTGCATATACATACTACTTTCATCCTAACATGACCTCAATAGCAGTTATATTAGAAGCCTCCATTTAATGTTCCTCATAAGCACAGGAAGCATTATCAGTAGGAAAGATATCTTGAAGGAAGTATGATGCAGGCATCCACATAGGTCAGGTAGAGGAGAGGAGCAAATATAGAAAGCAGCATATGCATACATGTTGCATACATTTCAATTCACATTAAGGTTTTCATTGCTATGTTGTTTCTCCGGGGATCGTAGGTATTTTTTTGTACTGCTGCTACATTCCATGTGTTTTTAATGGCATGCTATTTATTCAGCTTTGAGCAGATATTTCCTGCTTTCATATGTCTGTTACATCTAAGATGATCATATGTGCAGTTAGCAATATTAATTCCTAATTTTTGGATGATTTAGCATGCTTTTATAGTGATTTCTATTGTTGTCCTGTCCCTTTAAGAGGTGCTGTGGCAGTTCACATGGCTTTAAAAGCCACTGTGAGTGGTCTTTGGTTCCAATAATAGTTTCCTCTTTTTTTTTACTGCAGTAAAGTCTTATCAGCAAAGGGTTTGGGGGTGGAAGGCTCCTGGAGTAACTCGCAATGTATAGTCAGTGTCAAACGTCAATGGAAAAGTTATTTTGCAACTCCAGCTTGCTGCAGTGACTGGTAGCATTTCTCTCTGAATGTTTTAGGGGTGGGTGATTAACATCGCTATGTAGAATTTTTTGTGCCATTACGTAACTTGTAATGGATTTTGCTGGGATAAGCATAGAGTCCCATGCTACACGAAACTGGTTTGACTTTGTTTGGCTTTGTAGTTTAAAATCACCATGTCCAGTACATTTGTTTTTGGGGTTTTTATACTCATGATTATGAATTATCTGATAGAGGATAATTAATAGTCCATGCAAACATGTGTTGCATGAAAAAATCCCAAAATAAACATTTAAACATTTACATTGAGATCAGCAAAATATCTTGTAATTTTGACAGTTGAACATTAGGGTTAACACCCTCCAAACCCAGGTTAAATTAGCATCAAATTTAAAATGATTTGTTTTGGCCAATCAGGTTAGCTCAAACTTTTGAATTAACTATGGCTTCCTGTTTGTGGTGCAAAGCAGCCTGGGATATGTAGTGTATCATTGATATGTGATATGTATTGCTGCTGGCATACAGAAAGGAAGCTGCAAGGAGATTGGCTGAGCAAGCAACAGCAGGTAAATAGTGTGTTAATATTGCACCCCTGATGCTGCATGCTGATGGGGGGGGGGGGGGGGTGGTCAGATGCCTGTGTAGACACCTCCTGGAGGTGTCAACATAATCATTAGAAGGATATTAAAAAATGTAAAATGTTTTATGAGATGTGCTGCGTACAAATAGGCTATTTCTTGCCTATAGAGTGCAGAAATGTATTAATCCATGAAACTTTCAAATCCCTTTAAGTATAATGATTGGTTTAGCTTTATATACTTAATGCTATGTGTTACAGTTATGCTGTTTTTTCTTTCATGGCCCCTTCAAAGAAGTAAATGCAGATCATATTCTAATTATGATTTTTTTTGCGTGAGGTGTGAATTAGGTAAAAAAAAGTTCTGACGTGTAAATTTAGTATGTAAATGAGAAAAACTTCAGAAAGTAAAAAAAAAAAGAAAAACAAGATATTAAATGTTAATCAAACAGTGAGGTAAAACCTGACAACAAAAGCCTTGCAGATTAATTCTTAATACTCCAGGCAGAAATTGCTGATAGTCTGTGTATATCTGTATAATGGGAGAAATGTTAGCAAAATTTAAAAATCAGCACTAATGTTGAACAAAGGTAAATGTAATTAAATAAGAAACATTTATTGATAAGATTTTAATGTCTTTTTTTACATTTGAAATGTAAATAGTTTGCAGGAATGTCCAGTAAAATGTATTGCTTACTAGTGTACTAATAAGCATTTAAGCCATGTAGAAACCCAGGATGGTGAGTGTCCCTATTAAATATGAAAAATCATATTACAATAAGATGTTTAACTTATCAACATAGTATATGTAGATATTTTTTGAACATAAATACTTTATACATTTTCCTTATTGTAAGAGATAGACACAGTCAACTTGATGCAAGATTATTTACTAAATACAAGATAATGAATAGTAGATTTTTCATGGCAGATGTTGAATTGGAAGGGTTTTTCTTTTTTTTCTCTTAGCTTCTTTATAAAATTCTGATCTTCCCAGTAACCAAAAAAAAAATAGGCTTTGCTTTACTGACTTGTAATGGGATTGAGTTTTTTTTCCCCTTTAACGAGCAATTGTACTGGTCCAGCTTTTGTGACTTTAAAGTAGTAATGATACGTTCAGTTTAGAGTGATTAAATAGAAGTTGATTTTCTGTGAGCAAACTTACACTGAAAAGTGCTGTTTTCCTCTGGTCTGGGAGCTGAAACTCTTCCTATATTTTTTAAGGATGCAGCAGGAACTGTAGCATATTTTCACAGTCTACAGATGTGAAGACAGATCCAAGCTGTGCTACACTCTGATATAATTTTTAATATACAGTAAAAGACCAGTACATTGATCTTTATTAAAATTAGCTATATATACATTTTACAATGCTAATCTCTGCTACAGTATTACAAAAAAACATATTTACAACAGATTAGGCTGAAAGTTTATCTTTACAGTTTTGTTCCTAATAATCTGTCTTTATGGATAGGCTGGCATCCTTAGAGAGGCTTTGCTCAAAATTGGTCTCACTTGGAGCCTGATTTTCCCCTTCAAGGAATCTCTATGTTTAGGAATTTATCTTAAAAGATTTGGTATGACTTGATCAAAAATTTTAGTCTGCCAGCAGCCTTCAGTTCAGAGCGAACTTTTGCTTTGTTTCTGCCCAGTTCAGGCTACTTTTGTAGTGGGGTGCCAAATCGAATAAATTGTGAATTTAAAAGAGCAAATGAAAAAAACATGCAAAAAAACAATAATGACTGACATTCAAAACGCATACAATTTCATTACTGCTCATTGACTGATGGGAACATGACCCACTGTGCAAACATTAAGCCCCATGTAAATCAGGTGTTCTAAGTTAGGGAAATGCAGTAAAAAGTCTGTGGGTGCTTTTCCCCCCTAACTTCTACACTAATGTAAAGATTTCACTCCCCCAGTTTACAGTAGTCAGCTCAGATCTGTAAATCTTGCTCTTTTGCCACAACGGATATCTTTGCGAGGGAGCAGCCAAACCAAGCTTTATGGATGAGACGGCCCTAGGAGCCAATAGGAAATGTGAATGTCATAAATATTATAATGAGTGGGATGTGTAGGAACAACTGCCCATAATTAGCTACAGCAAGGGAACGGAGATATATATATGTAAAAGTAACTTGTTTATTTACTAAAATATTTTTTTATATAAAAAGATGTGACAACTGTAGTTATAGGTTCAATAAATAAAAATGTGTTTATTTTGTGTTAAAATATGATAGATTTATAGACAATGCATTAGAGTGTTTGTTCCTAGGCAAAGTGGTTTTGTGACATGTATTAACCCCTTGAGTAATGAATTGTTTGTTACCCTGTATTTTGTATAATGAATACCAACATATCATATTTTTTAATTACACATATGTTGATATAGGTTTGTCAGTGTTAAATAATGTTGAAATATCATTATTTTGTAGTAGTTTTTTGATCTATACTGTTACTTAAAATGCTTCTGAGAGACTCAGCAAAGGTTTTAACCACTTGTGAGTGGTCTCTGGTAGACGTAAATCTTTGTTGTTTTTCAATTAAGGCACTGCCCTGATTTGCGAGTGATACTTAAAATCTTATTAGCATAACGTTTGGTTGTCAGAGTGTCAAGGAGTAACTCATAATTTATATTTAGTGCAAAACTCAATGGAGATTTATGCCTTGCTTTTCGCCTGTGAGTTTTTTGTGCCACTGCGGCACTCACAATTGATTTTTCAGGGATTAGCATGGAGCCCAATTAAAGTAGTTTCCTAAACACAGACAGCCTTATTAAATTGTGATTCTGCAAATTGCAAAGGGCTCTATTTAAGCACATAGCATATTTTTTTTTACAGAAGTTTTTAGTTAGTGAAGACCTTGATTTTGGATAGAAGTTCACTAACTAAAAACTTCTGTAAAAAAATATGCTGTGTGCTTATATAGAGCCCTTTTAAATTTGCCGAATCACAATTTAATAAGGCTGAGAATGTTTAAAAAAGAAAAACACCCTAGAAACAATCTCTAAGGGGTCTTATTTAAATACCTGTTTGACCTATTTTGTTACAGTTGAAATATCTTATATTACTAGTGTTCTGACATAAAATTGTTCTCTTCTCCTAGTCCCTGATAGTTCTGTCCTAGTATTAATAGAAAAATTATTGTGAGGAATTTATTAATTATCTTCATTATATCTTTAGATAAAAGAAAAAAACGCTGATGTTAAAATATTGTATAAAAAAACGTAAAAACACAATAAAGATGACTCGTAGTGTAAAGCATAAAATATGCAAATTTTAGATATAGAACATTGTTTGCATAATAGTAAATGTAATATGCCTTTTTAGCACATTCTCAAGCACCTAAATTAAGAATTTTCTTTTACTGCATTTCTCAAAACTATTTCCATTTCAACAATCTATGGTACAGATTTCAATATGATGCCTTTATTTAACAAGACTTTTCAAATATGATTAAAGTATTTATAATCCAGATCTATAGCAACTTTTTTTTTATATATGAGACGCATATATCCCTAGACTATCCTATAAATTTATGGGAATATCAAAGGATTGCAATCTCTCCGGATATAATTATGATAGTATAACTAAATCCAGTATGCTTTCTAGCCTTGGGCAAACATACAGTGGGGGAAAAAGTATTTGATCCCCTGCTGATTTTGAACGTTTGTCCACTGACAAAGAAATGATCAGTCTATCATTTTAATGGTAGGTGTATTTTAACAGTGAAATACAGAATAACAAAAACAAGAAAAACGCATGTCAAAAAAGTTATAAATTGATTTGCAGGTCAGTGAGGAAAATAAGTATTTGATCCCCTATCAATCCCTTATTAATCAACAAGATTTCTGTCTCCCAGGTCTCTTAAAGGGAGTGCTCCTAATATCAGCTCATTACCTGTATAAAAGACACCTGTCCACAAAAGCAATCAATCAGATTCCAAACTCTTCACCATGGCCAAGATTAAAGAGCTGTCCAAGGATGTCAGGGACAGTATTGTAGACCTACACAAGGCTGTAATGGGTTACAAGACCATCGCCAAACAGCTTGATGAGAAGGTGACAACAGTTGGTGAGATTATTGCAAATGGAAGAAACACAAAATAACTGCTAGTCTCCCTCGATCTGATGCTCCATGCAAGATCTCACCTCGTGGAGTTTCAATGATCATGAGAAAGGTGGGGAATCAGCTCAGAACTACAAGGGAGGATCTTGTTAATGATCTCAAGGCAGCTGGGACTATAGTCACCAAGAAAACAATTGGTAACACACTATGCCATGAAGGACTGAAATCCTGCAGTGCCCGCAGGGTCCCCCTGTTCAAGAAAGAACATGTACAGGCCCGTCTGAAGTTCGCCAATGAGTATCTGAATAATTCAGAGGAGAACTGGGTGAAAGTGTTGTGGTCAGATGAGAGCAAAATCAAGCTCTTTGGCATCAACTCAACTCGCCATGTTTGGAGGAGGAAGAATACTTCCTATAACTCCAAGAACACTATCCCCACCCTCAAACATGGAGGTGGAAACATTATGCTTTGGGGGTGTTTTTCTGCTTAGGGGACAGGACAACTGCACCGCATCAAAGGGACGATGGACGAGGCCATGTTCCATCAAATCTTGGTTGAGAACCTCCTTCCCTCAGCCAGGGCATTGAAAAGGGGTCATGCATGAGTATGACAGCATGAAAATGACCCAAAACACACAGCCAAGGCAACAAAGGAGTGGCTCAATAAGAAGCACATTATGGTCCTGGGGTGGCCTAGCCAGTCTCCAGACCTTAATCCCATAGAAATTCTGTAGAGGGAGCTGAAGGTTCAAGTTGCCAAACATCAGCCTCAAAACCTTAATGACTTGGAGAGGATCTACAAAGAGGAGTGGGACAAAATCCCTCCTGAGATGTGTGCAAACCTGGTGGCCAACTACAAGAAACGTCTGACCGAGATGATAGCTGACACTCGATTCCTACACATTTGGTTTGAGCAGGCCTCAACCTAAACAAGCAGTCTGACACTTATTTTATTGTATTCATCAATGGTTTTTACCACTGGAATTGAACTCATACATTATCAATAAAGATTTATTCTTTTGGATACCGTCTGTGAATACTTGTGCTTAGGACCACACTATTACGAACGCTCGTGACAAGCACAAGACAACGGACTGAGTAAGAGTATACACCTCTGTATACTTATCCTGAGACGACCCAAAAAAATATATCTTGGGCATTTGGCACTTAGTATATGACACACTATCTCAGAACTGATTAACAAGAGTCATTAGAGGTGACCATCGGATCAGATACACTACAGATTGTGCGCTATACAGTCTTCTCCCACTCTCTTCTCTTTTATAACATACTAATAATTAATAAAATATATTTTATTAGAAACATTTTTATTTTTATTTAGGATTGTTCTGTTACCTTATCCTTCATAAATAATGTATTGTTATTAGTCAGGATTTTAACTGTTATGCTATTACACAGCAGCAAATCCACTTCTCTCCAATATTATTCTATAAATCTTGTTTTCACTCTAAGCACTACATTTCTCTTTGAATTTTTTAATTAGAAAGATTTTTCACAGCATTTTTCAAATTTTGAGAAATTTTGTATACTGTAATTAAAGTATAATATACAAGATCAGATTTATGATATAGTGCAGGGAAAAACTGTATTGAAATCCCCTATAAAAGGAGAAATCCTAATACCCTGTTAAAAGGTAACTATGATTCAACATACTACTATTAGCTCATTGGTGAGCTATTAAGTGCATGAGTAAAAATCTGTGAAAACGGTGACAAGGCTATGTACAGTGGGGGTAAAGTATTTGATCCCCAGCTGATTTTGAACGTTTGTCCTAACCTGAGGTTAGGATTACTAACACAGAAATTCAGATAGAGACTAGCAGTTTGGGAATAGTAACAAACATGCGGCTCTAGATATTAAATTAAACATTCTAGAGTATTGTGATCCCGGTCAGACAAATCCCCAATACTATTGATAACCAATCTCACTTCGTTAGGATTATCTTAATACACCAAATAAAACGGTGCAAAGCACTTGTGTTCCCAAATTTTTAGCAATTTCTTACGCCCATTGAGACTAATAATATATCGTCCTTGAAGAATACAAATTTCTTAATTCATAGAATTTATAAATGGTGTCTATAAATTACTACTGCTAAAATTAACAGAGAAGTGCATTGTCTACACTAATAGTTTATTTATGCCTTATTAATACAGATCCAATATCACTGTTGTTGCAATACAACAGCCATTATTACTGAGATCTGGATATTTATGCTGCAGATATACAATCAATGCAGCTTTATTAGTAACCCAGGGCATAATAATATTCAAAATCTTTCTTTTTACTGCAGTAGATAGAGCCTCCAAAAAGGCATATTAGATTTACTATTATGCAAACAATGTTCTATATCTAAAATTTGCATATTATATGCTTTACACTACGAGTCATCTTTATTGTGTTTTTACGTTTTTTTTATACAATATTTTAACATCAGCGTTTTTTTATTTTATCTACGGATATAATAAAGATAATTAATACATTCCTCACAATAATTTTTCTACAAAGTGTTAAGCACTGGAGTAAAAATGTGTACACTAGTAAGCTGTCCTAGTATTTCTGAAATTCCATAAAACAAACATGAAGGCTGTGGCTGATCTGTGATGGATCTCTTTAACTTAACCACTGTAACAATGGGATTAGTAAAAATCTTTTTTTTTTACATAAAATGGGTCTGGGCTACTACTAAAACTCCAGAAAGTGGTCCTAAACAATATGCCAGCTGCTGCTTGAAAGGAAGTATTGAAAATACAAAACTTGCTACCAAAAAAAAAAGCGCTCCACAAATTGAACACCTTTACCTATTCAACCAAACAAACAACCCACAAACTGCAACATCTTCATTTACAAGTAAATATGATTGAAATATTTTTCCATAAACAACCTTATTATTTGAGACTTTTTTATAATCTGTTAAATACAGTTACTATATTAGTCAGCATTAATAGACTGCATTCAGTACGAAATAAAGGAAAACGTAGGAGAGGTGGTAGTTAAATCCTACACAGCAACACAACAGATTCATACACCAATCTCATTTTATGCATTTCATGAAGAGCTGACAGGAACCTGGAGATTCCTAGTCCCATATACTCTTTTTGGCACCTCAATTTTTCAATGCCTAAAAAAATTAATCTGTTTACACTTGAGTCTATTCCATGGTATAACAATGATGAATTAGCCAACGAAGCTAGATGACTTTCAAAATGCTATTTATCTTGACAAAATAACAATAAATTCAATTAGATGCAGGTAGCGATACTGAATTCAACTAATTGCTTGGCAACTGATTAAAGATGCCACTGGCTCTTTTGACAATTCTAATGAAGAAATTTATAGCAACTGATTAATGCCACGCTAAGAAGATGTTCAGAAACAATTTAGAGGCAGATTTTGATTTAGCATGTGCACAGATGACAGAAGATAATTCACAATAGTCTTTTTTTATTACAATAATTTTGGAGACATTTAGTCTGCTGGTTAATGTTTAATCCGGGTAGTTTTGAAAGAATAATCTCCTAAAAACACAGGCTATCAGGAAAAACACATTGAGCTGAGCATTCCTAAATGATAGTGCTTTTCTGTGAAGAAGTATTCATATACAGGCCCAAAGCACACACTATTTTAAAGGACCATATACAAATAAATATAACAATGGCTGTGCATGCTTCAGAACTCATTATTAATTTAAATATATCCATAAAATTATGGACAACATAAAACGTCCATGCATTTCTTTAAATAGTCCCCTTATTAAGTCAAATAAAAATGGCTGCCCTTGGACGAGAAATAAGTGAGATTGCGGTGTTCAGGACTAATTTAAGTTTTATTCTTGTTATAAATATGTATGGACATCCGTTCAGAATGAAAAACATATACTATATATTTAAAATAACAATGTGAGAATCATTTATATACTTTTAAATAGAAAATTAGTTGTCTGTTTTCCTTTAATAAAAAAAATGATTCTGTGTCCATATTCTGAATAATTACAACAGTTTCTGATAGATAAAAAATTATTGTAATAATTTCTTTGAATTATGAAAAAAAACAACCAAGCATAATGTGCAGGTGTGAATTTGATACTTAAACATTTGGCATTATAAATAATGTGCCAGCTCTAACACCCATTTGTCATCCTGAATCTCTTAATAGCATTTAGCATTGATCTCATTAGCCATTCCAGTTCTTAGATTCGTATATATGAAACTTGTTAACTAAGATTCTTGACATAAATGTATTAGCCATAGAGATTTCTAGGACCTTGTGCATGACAGATGTTCTGACCTGTTTAAAAAATGAAAAGTTTGGGATGCTGAGAGTGTGTACTTTAAATGTTTTGTTACATAGCTTGATATTCCCAATATGCAGGCTTAAAATAATCTATGCACTCATTTAAAATACTTCTCTCATGCCCAAAAATATCTCTTAATGGAACACTATACTTGAAGAACTACTGTGTTTTTGTGAAATATGTAACATCAGCATTTATGTAAATTATGAACATAAAATCATTGTATAGAAAATCATAATTGTTGAAGGTACAGTTTATATGTATAAAATTCCATTGTGTCTGGTTTCATAAATTTCCTGACAGGTTGAAGCCTGAGGCTTAACTTCATATTTGAATGAAGGGATAGATTGAAGAATTTGGTACCGACCCCTTTCTCTTGCACCTGCTAAAAAGCAGGCATCTTGCTACAATAACTGCAAGCTATGTTCCTGCAGAAAAATAAATGACCCTCTCACACACACAATCTTCACCAAGGTATGATGGATGCTCCGAGAGTATCAGCAGTTTTATTTCATAATTAAACTGGTTTAGTGTTGCATTATGAATTTTAAAAAGTGTTTGTATTACTTTTGTGTCAGAACCCTCTGGACTGCTCAATTACTGACAGGACCGTTAGTCAGGTTATCGCAGTGCTCGTAGCGACCAGACCTCAGAATAGCATCAAATCATGGCTGTAATCATAGCCTCACCAATAGACTTTAAAAGACTAGAATCACTGATAACTACCTGACCTTGTTGGGTAAATTGATGTTGATAATGGGATAATAAAGAGTTGGACAAAAATCTTTCTCACAAGACACTCTTCTCATCTCCATAGACTTCTCTAGCTGGCAATGGTTCACCTTCCCTATATACGCTTAAACACTGCTGACTGGATTCAAACCCATGGCCAAGCTAAAAAAGCCCCATAAGCATGCTAATTGAGACAACAGTTAATTAAGCGTAGAATACTTCTTAAGTGGTTTCATTGACAAAGGTTAAGTGGTGTAAAATACTTGTAACTGATATCCCTTTAAACCTTTGCGGGCGGGTAAAACTTATTTAGCATATGATCTTTGACAAGTGTCTAGCCTAGACTTCCCACTTACGAATGGAGCAGAGAGCACTCTGGTAGTGAGACAAAGCAACCCCACATCCCCTCTAGCTACTGATCCCCCACTTGGCACTTACAGTACAACACATACCCCCACATAACCCCGATACTACATCATCCTTCCCTAGGTTAGCCCTCACCTTCCTTCCCTGAACACTACAAAGCCAGCTGGGCTATCCTTCCATGAATGGGGCCAAAGAAAGAGCCTACTTTCACTAACCCCTAAGCCGCTCACAGAGACCTGAAAGGTAAGCCCCAGAGTCGTACCCGCAAGTCACTGGTGTACTCAGAAACCATTCCCCACAGTCCTATACTTGAACTAAGTATTAATCCCATGGTGAGGCCAAATCACCCTGATTGGACAAGGGCTGGACCACAGAGCCCATCAGCAGACTTCCGACCAGAGCAGGCCCTGATTGGCTGGGAAGATGACTGGGGGGGGATTTTAAATCCCCAAACTTGTGCAACTCTGCTTGCTTAAGCAAAGTGACCAATGTTAATTGTTAAACTATAAATGGATTACGCTCTCTCTGGAACCCACCGTGAAGGTGTGTTTTATCCTCTTGTCACCCTCTACCTGGAAGCCATCCTGTGTGAGGGAATTATAGAAACGACAGCAACGGATGGGGTCGATCTTTTCAATCCCACTGAAGAGTAGATTGTGACATTTTGTAATGTTTAACCCTTTCACTGGAAGGGACAGCGATGCATCATTTTTTAAAAACTGTAGTACTTGGGAGACTGTCAATACTTAAAAGCTAACAACATTAGAAGCTGTGCAAGATAAGGACATAATATCATTTATGGGGAATCTTACTTGTTCTCTCTCTGCAGATCTGTTTGTTGACCTTAGCATGAAAAGATGTGTTCTGCCATTTTTGTTTCTATTCAGCAAGGTGGAGGGAAGAATGGGGAAGTATATTTGGGTATGATGTGTGGGTTCAGAAACTGATACACACTCCCATGTACATACTCAGATGCAGGTAGTTTCAACTTATATTGTAAATTCTGCTGTCCATGCTCTGTGCTTGCTTCTTTGTGCACTGAACAAGCATGTCAGCTAAAAGTATTCTTTGAAATGTTTCTTTTGATGACTCTCAGAGTGGACTATCACTTATTTAATTTACAAAAGGTAGGCATAGGGTAAAGTGGCTTCCTGTTTCATATATAAATAGCAGTTGTCAACCAACACTCTAACTAGGACAGAAGTGGTCTTACATTTGGGTGCTCCAAAAAAGCCACATCACCAAAATCTGTAGTAATGTTTAAGCAGTTAATAATTTTTAAGCAGTTGATAAAGTGAACCTTTTTCAAAAGTTACATTAATAAAGACACATATGAGCCATATAAGCTGATAATAGCTCCCAGTGCTCAGAAGTAGATGTCACTCCTGATAAAGTTTCACACTGCTGAACCAAATCATAGAGCACTTCGTCTTAGTAAACACTCATATTTACTACAGTGGAGAGTATATTTCAGTGTTTTGCTCAACATAACCATAGTAGGACCATATAAAGGTAATATCTTCCTAAGAAACAATTTTCCTGAAAATAGTTAAAACATAGCTTTTACTATATATATATATATTATTTTTTTAAACCAAGAAGTTAAAAAATTAGGGTCCCAATACCATATATATTTTATACCATATACGGTATTTGGCCCACAATGTAATGAATTACCAGGTTCATTAGGAGATAGTTTAGAGGATGTAACAGTGCTGTCTATGGGTTGGTTTACGCTTCACCTGTACTCTGTTACAAAACTGAGTACAATCTTTATAGCTATGTAAAATGGCTTTGTATTTAAGAGTAAAGACATGCAGCCTTATTAAATTGCGATTCGGCCAATTGAATAGGGCTCTATATAAGCGCAGAACATACTTTTTTTACAGAAGTTTATAGTTAGTGAAGACCTTACTTTTGGATAGAAGTTCACTAACTAAAAACTTCTGTAAAAAAATATGCTCTGTGCTTATATAGAGCCCTATTCAATTGTCCGAATCGCAATTTAATAAGGCTGATGGTGTTGGCTATTTTGACTATTTGCATATGCAGACCTATATTGGAAGATTGCTTTGTAAGCATTATATTTATTGTTTTTTTTTATACATAATTCAGACATTGAATGTACACCCAAGTGTATTATTTGCTTGCTGTACTTTGTACTGTAGAGGGATCCTTTTATTCTTTTGCTCACTATAAGCTTAAAACTGGAAGTACTGTAAATTCCAAATATGTTATAATTTAAAATTACAGGTAATAAAAAGTACTTTATTAACTTAAATTGAAATATGTAATTATTACCTGTCAGTCATTTTTTGTCCAACCACAAACCTTTGCTCTCATCAAAATATTTGATTTATAATAATCCCAATTTGCACCCTGGTGGTCTGCATGCATTATTTTCAGGTTAAAGACAACTGAGTGCATGCAGACCACCGTTAATAAGAAATAAGCCTATTAGTATTCACCAAATTTCAGACTCAACCATTATAATGCTGAGAGTATTTTCTTTCATTGTTATACTTTGAGGCAAATGGACTTTTAGCACAAGAGATGTTCTAAAAAGTGCTAAAATCCTACTATAATTATCTAAAAATGTTGTATGTTGTAAACAGCACCATACCTGCTGGATGACTGGAGAGCAGGGGAAGTGAAGCACATCACAATGAAACTTAAAATCAGCAGAGCCTTCATTTTCATCTATATCACTGTGTTAATGTTATTACAGTTTTGCTACGTATTTATAGACCATTTTACATTATTATAGCCAAGTAACTGTTAATATATTAAGCTGTTTCCAACAGAGGTTGTGATTAATAACATCAAAAACCTTGACTATTTTAATCATTGATAACTAGAGAAATGGTGCTTTGTAAAAGCCGGTGATTAAGATCCACTTAGTCTTTTGGCTGCAATACTTGAGAAAAACAGGTGTAAAAGCTCTGCCCCAGATATACCAATTAGAGCTGTGTGACATGTCAGCCCGACTCAGAATACCCATGACAGGTTTTGAGGCCATATACAAGTGAAAAAGAATGATACAGCTCATTGTTCCTGTAATTTAACAGATAGGACATCATTTTAACTAAATTAATTTAATGAATACACAGTGTGAAATATCATCAGCACTCCTATTCACTCTGCTGTTCTCCTACAATGTACTTATATTCTTGAAAAATTCACAATATATATATATATATATATATATATATATATATATATATATATATTAAAAAAAAAAAATATATATGTATATATATATATATATAAAAAAAAAAAATATATATATATATATATATATATATATATATATATATATATATATAAAAGCAAACATAAGGTGCCCCTGGAAAAAAAGTATTACTTAATTCATTTTTATTATACTTGTAATCAATTTAGGCAGCTAACTCTACCTGTTACTAAAGATCAGAAAAAATTTAAATACAACAAGAAGTGCCAAGATAACTAAACAGTTTTGAGCCAAGTATTACTTAAAAGGACATTAAAGGTTCCCTGTATTTAATATTAATATAATCAACTAAATATTGATTTCTATATCAAAACAGAATTGTATTAACAAGTACTTAAAAGTTCTGCTTTTACTCACTTTAACCTTCTAAATAATCCCTACAATGGTCTGCTCCCTGTAGCTCATGCACTCAGTGTCTCTATAGTATCTAATGTACTAGCCAATCACATGTTGTCTCTCAGGAGTACTTCAACAAAATGGTGTGGAGATGGTGTGGAGTCTGTGATTGTGTAGTATATATAGTACTAAGAGAAACAATGTGTGCTTCACCTACAGGGGGCAGACCTTTGTATTTTAAAGATTTACAGGCGTAAAACAACATTTTTAAGTGTAATAAATGTATGCGTAGATAGGCAAAGAAATGCCTAGTAGATCATTTAATGTAATATAGTATTTTTTCCCAGTATTAAATTTCAACTACCCCTCTAAAATCTTGACTTAAGATATTGCACAGCAATGTCAGAGTTCACATTTATGCTCAGACATACAGATTATTTAGGTAGAATGATGTATCATAGGCAGAAGGAAATAAAAAAGAAGAGAAGGAGATGGAAACATATATCACTCAATGTTTTGTTTCAATTTAAATAAATAGTCTTATATTGCTATCAAGAGTGCAACTGCATTCAGTTATTGCGTGCATGATCTGTGCCCAAACATGTTTTGCAAGCTTCGAGTTATCTTGAACATGGCAGTGTTCTCTCACTTATTTTGGTAACTTCCACCCTCTCACCAGATGATGCCAGTTCCATAAACAAGGAGATTGCTCAAATATGACCTATTCTTGGCACTGGCAAACCCTAATTCCCTCCATAATTATCCCATAACTCCACAGCTGTAACATTCTACTTATAAAATTTACACCCAGCTAACACACATTTTTCCAAAGAACTGATGCTGCATGGAAGCACGCATAGATTTGTCTGCTAAGACACAGTAACACAATATACTCTGGCCATATGGTATAAAATACGTTTGATGTGATAAAACCTTTGGTCAGTCTTTGGGATATCCCAAGCACACTTGTGGTTCTTTACTGCTCTTGTGCATCACCCTTCCAATAGAAGGTAGTTTACGTATCACCCTTTCTGTAATCACTTTCATCACCAAGCTTTTATTATTTCCGTCTTGTTCAAACAAGGGTCTGGAGTTTGCTAGGCATCGTTGGGACTTTGATTGGAACTATGTTTTGTCGTCAGATGAGACCTAAGTAGAGCTTTTTGGCAACAAACAACAAAGATAGGTAAAAAGAGTCAAGGTTGTGCTAAAAAGAACCCAATCCACACTGTGAAGTATGGTGGTGGATATCATGGACTCCATCAAATACCAGTAGATTGTAGACCAGAATCTGGCTGCATCTTCCAGGAGGATTAAACTGGGTCATGGTTGGAACTTCTAGCAGGACAATGATGCTTAAGCTGAAATTCAAAACCTGTGGGGTGAACTGAAGCGGACCATCCACAAGCAAGGATTACACAATCTGGAGAGATTTTGTTTTGAGGAATTGTTCCAGATCCATTTATATTTGTTCTCCCACCTCATACAGCAATCTAAGAAAAGATTCATTGCTGTTTCCTAGCAAAGGGAAAGTGCCTATAGTACTACATTGAGGGGGCCAATACTTATTACATGGGTTTCTGTGAAAGTTGTTTATTTCCTATAAGGATTTATTTCTTTTAATAATTGTAACCCAATGAACTCTCATAAATTCAGTTTAAGGTGATAAACAAGATATTGTTGGCTTGCTTTACTAAGTGTGGCAATACCTCTGCTCTACTAATTCAGTAATTATTTATTTATTTTGCTGTATTGCTACACAACTTTCTTGGACTACTCCCCTTCAGAACCACAGTAATGGACCTGAACATAATCTCATGGCCATGGGAACTAACAACTTTATCTACTTGCACCGCAGGCAGTATTTTGTAAGTTTTTCACAGTTCACTGGTTGATATTAAACACTTTTTATGCATTTAAATATTTATGGAAAACAGTATGTTATATAAAATTACTTGAAATGGAAAATCAAAATACGCAAATACAACATACTTTGGTACATGTAATATCTATGTTGGCTAAATATTGGGGAGTCAAACTGGGGTAAAAATATTAGATATATTTCATATAAGTCAACAAGGCCTAGGAGAGGCAGAGCATGGTCATAAAAATATCTTACATGGACCATATTAACCCAACTTAGTGATAGATAAGTCTAATCATTATGGCTATATATCTACAGTATATGTATTTATCTGATATATTTTTTGACACAAACTTTACAGATAAGACAACATTGTTATCTCATTGGCTGAAACACATGGCTCAAATAATTACTGCGCATTGACTAACACAAAAACACCAGTTAGGTAAGTTATAGTTTAAAGCAGTTTATTCAGCAACTGACCTTCATTTCAAAATGAAAACCCACTCTGAAATATTTTGAAATAAAGATAACAAAGAAAAAAATGTGCTTTATATGACTGTTTAACTAAATAAATCCACACATCCGCTGCAGCAATGAATACTGAGTCTAAGAAACCAATTGAAGACGCAGCTATTAACTATGTAGGTTTGACATAAAACACAATAATGTATAGCTAGATTCAAAACACAATAATCTATAGTTAAACTCATAGACTTACTCCGTTTCTAAAGCATTTGTGTTAGATTTTCAATTACTATATAGTGAAATCATTACTTACCAGATGAATAAGTATAATACCTATTATGCATGATCAATAAGAACGACCTCTATGGCTATGTCTGAGAAAGTTCCATTAATGTCAGTTTTTACTTTTTTGCTAAAAAATGAATAGAATTTTTTCAATTTTACAACAGCTGTACCGGTGTAATTTTACTAGATATGTTACTATTATAATGCACAGGCCTGACAATTATAATTATATGTATTATACTGGACGTTCTTCCTTTCTTATGTAATAAGGAAAGAAACCAGCAGCTGAACAAACAATTTGCCAATTGTTCATACACATTATGTTATCATTCAAGGTGTGAGAAGTTCAAGCCTGTTCACAGTCAGTCTTAGTAAGACTTCAAGAGAAAAAGGCTATTGTGTGCATTATTACATTTCAGGTAAAAGCAGCAGTTTTATGAGACACTACAGAGTAATTGTCACTATAGCACAGCTCCACAGGATCAGCAATCAGATACCATAGTACAGATAATGTCCATGAAGATAGAATAATCGGAGTCATGATTAGATTGGATGGTATACCATGGTCCAGTGACACTATCATTACAAGTTATTGAGAAAGGGTTTGCCAACATGGAATCTTTCCATATATTTATTGTATTTGAAAATTTATGTATACATTTTATGTATAATGTTTGCAAAGTTCAACATTATACAATGTCTAAAAATATATGAAATATTTTGCTAGTTTTGAGGTCCAAATAAGAGCTTATACATTTGATTTTATTTTGTCCACATTCTTTCTACCCTTTTCCCTTTTAATTTCCCTTTCCTATGTCCCTGACCTAACATTACACACTGTCATGCATATAATGTATATTTAAACATAAGTGTATGCTCTGTAAATATATACCGTAAAAAAAAAAAAATCAAGATTTTCTTTGTGAAATCATATATTTAAATTTTTCTTCAACTGATCAGAGGGTTTGCTCCTCTCCATACATCATTGGGGATTCATCATATGAACTCCCATTACTAGTATTGTTTGCTAATCCTTGTGTATGTACTATGCATGAAATGTGAAAGATTTCTGATCAGAAGTAATTTTACAAATAAGATAATTCATTACCAAAATGTATCTTGTACAGTTTTGTATTAGATGTTATAGGGACTCTTCAACCTCACATTTCGAGTGCACTGAATGCTACTAGCTTCCAGAACATATTAATGAACTTAATATACATTGGCACTATAGTCCAGATAAGACTTACTCTCAAAGAGTCCCTAACACAAAGGTTCACGATCTGTGGTCCATAGACCCGAGCAGTCTGTGTTCTTCTTTGCGTCCTCTAAGTAATTGGCATTACAAGAAACTGGGGAATAAAATTAATAAAATGGCTCATTTGGAATAAACATGTGTTGCTGAAGTACCATAACATTGGATTTAGAGCAGTGGTTCTAAACCTGTGGGTCGTGACCCAGATAGGGGTCGAATGACGATTTGCCGGGGGTCGCCTGGATCCATCAAGATGTGTTTGTTTTTCTACTCTGGTCTGTAGTTTTGCTGTTGGGGGCCCCTACGGCTTGGGAGGTTTTGTCGGGGGTCGCAGCACTGGAAGGGTTGAGAGCCGCTGATTTAGAGGCAATATTCTAATATAATAAAGTGGATTGCAGTTGCTGAACAGTCACCCTAGTTGATGATGCTGGTGGACCACAAGGACCCCCCCCCCTGTATCTAGGTCATCCACCACAACCTCAGTTACTGATTTTGAGATAGGCTTTTGTTTATGCTCAACTGCAAAAAAAGGCACTCCACCAATTGAGTTATGGAGCTCTATGGGAAAAAACATAAAAATGTGTTTTTCAATCATGCAAAATGCACTTAGATGCATGGTAGTATGAGTAATGACTGCTCATAATATCAGCCAAATTAAAAACAAACCTTATGCCTGAAATTGCATTAATTATCCAACCGAGAGCTTAGTGATATGTACAGGGCTACTCTCAATGAGAGTGTTTAGTACTGATTATGTCATAGGCAAACACAAAGTGCCAGAAGTAACTTTTTAAAACCATTTCCTGCTGAGGGGGGCACGAACCATGAATATGTTCCGTAACCACTATTCCAAGGAGCATGCAAAGTAAATTAATTATATATAAAACAATGCACACATGATTAGTGCAAATCCATGGACTAAAACATTGTATTCATACTGGCAAGGGAAGATCTCTCCAGTTCTATGGCCTACAAACTAAAGTTAGAAAAGAACTCTCCAACTTCAAAATCAGGAGCCACTGAATATCATAGGGATTGGAGAGCTTTCACCTCACTCATGAAAAAAGCTCTCACCTCCTTGTAGAAACCCCACTGTATTGACATTATCACTCTCAAAGCGTACAGATACAGGGAATTTTCTGTCTTTAGGTATAGCTGGGACGTTCTTGAATACTGTATATATACATAAATACTCATACACTAATGTGTATATATAACACATGTGTGTGCTAATCTTAGAATGGGGACATAGCAAGCAGAAAGGAGGAATAATAAGTGGTGTGTGGGTAGCACACAAGCCAGTATTTGCCAACCTGAATATGTCCTTGTTCTGGACCAAAGCAATGTCTATTCAATTTTGCGGTAAAGATGTGACTGTTACACTGAGAAAATAGAACACAAATCCTCATTTGTCAAAAAACTATACAAAAATAGGACAATATGTAAAAACTTGCCCGTCATAAATGACGGTATCATATGGTATGTTCAATTGTGAAATCCTTTAGATTGTAAGTAGCGAGTTTCCAGTCTTGTAGGGTGCTTTGGGATAAAGCACTTTCTGTTAAGATTCTAAGCTCAAAACAGGGCCCTTCAACTTTTTAATTTGTTAAACGTGTATTTCCCCTGTTCTTATCCCCTGTACAACGCTACGGAATATGTTGGCGCGATACAAATAAAAGATAATAATAATAATAATTGTCTGTTCCGTCTCTCTCTGTATGCCCTCTCTCTGTCTGAGCTGTCTCTCTCTGTGCCTTGTCTCTTTGTGCCCTCTGTCTCTCTCTGTATGACCTCTCTCTGTCTGAGCTGTCTCTCTCTCTGTGCCTTGTCTCTTTGTGGCCTCTGTCTCTTTCCACCCCCTCCCTCTCTTATCCCCTCCCTCCACCTCTCTGTTTCTCCCTCCCTCTCTCTCTGCCTCCCTCCCTCTCTCTCTGCCTCCCTCCCTCACTTTCTGCCTACCTACCTCTATTTCTGCCTCCCTCCCTATCTCTCTCTGTCCTCCTTTGGTGAAGAGGGGGCAACTCCCTACTGTGAAGATGGTGCAACAGCACATCGCAAAGATGTTGCGCATGCAAAGTTTCTATGGTTGCTTCGTTGCACATGCACATTTATCCAAGATTTAGCAATAGAAGCTTGTGAGTAAAACCCATGCAGAACGCACCTTGCAGGTGCTACTCACAAGCTGAAAACTATTATAGTGGATATCAGCACTGTCTGCTTAGATACAGACAAAAGAGGGCACTTACTCATTTTTTTTTACAACCTGCTGATTTTATAAACAGTCTCAAAATTCACTTTGTCATAACAGTATGTCAAAATGTACATGCTAAAAATCCATGATCTGGAAATTATGATATATATTATCATAGAGACAAAAAAAAAGTTTGCTGACAAATAAAGTATGCAGTTGCAGTCACTATTTTTTAATGAACCAAAAAAAAAAAAAGGACATTTCTGAAAATGGAAAATTCTGCTTACTTGCAACTCCTTTTAAAAATATGCAAAACAAATGCACGGAATGGAAAAAAGGAGCCACTGTATGGAATTTTAAATCTAATGTAGATAGTGCAGAGTTGATTAATGAATTCCTCAGCGGTCACCTGCCACTTCTGCAGTGTGAGAGATCCCCCCCTCATGAACTGGGTATTCTAATGAGCTGAACAGCGCTAGGCATCTTATACATCAGTCATTTGACTTTAAAATAGCAATAAAAGCCCACAACATTTTGATGAATCATATTGTTTATGTGTTGAATAAATCAAGGCTACATCCGACTTTCATTAAACAAGATATAAAAAAAATGTATTTTTTCCTATTGGAAAATAATCTTAATATATTACAGATGTAATTTTGCTTTAATGTACAATTGCATCACTATAACATTAAAAATTAAGCTGCCATCACTATGTCTTTTTGTTAACTACTGCATTTTTCTTAGTTTATGCATAATGAATATAATTGCATGGGAATGGAAAATGAGGCAGCAGGGCTGTTGAAAAGATCATGATTGCTTTGAATAAATTTACAGCGAATGGCACCTGAAATTATGTATATTGATATATGTGCACTTTTCAAGGAAAATGATAAGGAAAAAAAGATCTATGAAGAACCAATTTAGAGCTGTAAAAGGTTGCTCGGCCTTCTGTCTCCCTCCAGTGCAGATTATCTAGAGTCAAAATGGATGATTGGAACAAAATGTCATATACTGGGCTGTGGTACAGATAAATAAATTAGTTGCCTGCTGATATATTAAAGATTTTATGTAGCTATGCATGATTTAAGATAAGAGTTTTTAATAAAGCACTGCATGCCCTAAATGTATTTTGGTTAAACAGTACGCACCTGTAATTTTAATAATAATTTTTTGTTCTCTTAAAATCACAGAATAAAAAAATCAATGGAAGAAAATAATTGCAATGTCTGAAACATTAGGCTTACAGGGGCACCAAATTCAACAAGTGCACTATCACAAGTATAAAATAACACATTTTAATTATAAAAAAAAAATACATATATATTTTAGCATTAAAAATATTTGCTATACGATTCAAATATTCTTTGGACTCCTGTACAAAATGCTTTTGGAACAAAGGCAGTGCCTCCTCCTGGCAAACACTAAAAAGGGTGTGTCAGAGCATTGCACAAGATGAGTTATGGAGCTCTTTGGAAAATCAGCTACTCTAGCGGCTTGACTAAAAATGATGTAGCTATAAAATAAGCAGTCCTGACTTAATTCTAAAAGCAGTTTGTACAGTGGTATAAAGAACATTTTTAACGATTACAACACTCTTTTTTCATGCAAACAAAACATTTGTAATCTTTAAATCCTGATCTTTTAAATGATTTTTATGAATTTGTTACATATTAAGGTGAAGTTAGGTTATACATCAGAGTATGTTTGGGCAAAATGGACATGTATACTGATCACCAATTATCACTCTGATGGGAACCTTGTCATCACATAATCTTTTGTCATAGCCTTCATACCTGTCTCACTCGCACACTTTACAAACAGATGATGTGATGTATGTTTTTAACAGTCACCCCACAATACTCAATGGAGGCTCTTCATTAACAATGCAATAACAACATACCTAATCACAATACTTCTACTACACCATCAGTATTCTTCACTAAGTATTCACAACCAGCGTCTACTCAGACATGGAGATGCTAGCCGCGTCACCATGTGAGCCATGATACGAGGACCATCTCATTATGTCAACTGGAGGTACTAGCGCCAAGAACTTCAGAAAATAATCATTGGTTTATTCACTACATAATTATTTTCATGATTGTTTGCATATTATACTTAGTGTTGATCAGGGTGGACACATTGCCCATAGAAGCTCTATATATATATTTTTTATTCATATATGTTACATGTAATAAAGTGGACACAATATCCACACAAACCTTGCATACCCGTATGGATATTTACCATATATAAGTTAAGTCATACAGTTTTTTTATCAACAAAATAGGTAACAAGCTTATTGTTTTATTACTGGTATGGCTCCTTGTATATTTGTAGATGCATTTTGCATCCCTAACAAGTATGTAAAACATATGACAAGTCAAGTAGCAACTCCATCGGTGACATTTAAATAGATGCTATTTATGTCACTTAATCATCTTGTGGTTTGTATGCAATTATTAGCGAAGAGTTTAAATTAATAGCAAGTTGCATTCTTTCGTTTATTGATTAGGTTAAAGGCTATACCTATCGTTAATCATTTTTTAATTTCTCATCCATTTATTAATGGGTGAATATATACACACATATAAATATATATATATATACACACATATACATATATATATATATATATATATATATATATATATATATTATACATAAAGAAAGATAATTGATTTACATTTTCTCTAAGTCTTCATAATATGTGATTTTATTATATACTTTGTTTTATCTGGCTCACAAATATGTTATAATAGTACACAAGATAAATAATTGCAACATAGAATTATATAATTTTTAAAAAGATGTATAAAGATATAGATGTGAATTTTGATTTGAAATATTTCCTAATATGGGTGTATATATACATGTATATATGTATGTTTGTTGTAAGAGAATTTCTAACTGAGAAAGCCGCAGCAAAACGCATTTTAGTGTCCAAAATGTTATGCTCTTTTAACAAATATAAATACATTTTAAGTTTACAATATATCTGGCCCATCATGAAGCCTCTTTCATCTATAGAGATTATCTAGTACAGATCATATCATACTAAAGTGGGCTCATTACGATATTGCTACACTATCCTATGTTTAATGAAGGTGCAGCAGATCAGCATATACCACATAAAATATATGGTATTTTGTATAAATATTATATGTGGAGGACTGCATTTAAACATGGGGGAGGTAGGCACTTCCAGTGATGAGACTTAAAGTGCCTTGCAAAAGTATTCACCCCCTTTGACTATTTTGTTACATTACAGCCTTAAATTCAATATTTTGTTAATCTTCATTTCATGTGATGGATCAGAACACAATAGTCTAAGTTGGTGAAGTGAAATAAGAAGAATATATACATAAAACTATGTTTTAGAAATAGAAAACAGAAAATTGGCATGTGCGTATGTAGTCACCCCCTTTGTTATGAAGCCCATAAAAAGCTCTGGTGCAACTAATTACCTTCAGAAGTCACATAATTAGTGAAATGATGTCCACTTGTGTGCAATCTAAAGTGTCACATGATCTGTCATTACATATACACACCTTTTTTGAAAGTCCCAGAGGCTGCAACACCTAAGCAAGAGGCACCACTAACCTCACTTTCCAGCAAGACAATGACCCCAAACACACTGCTAAAGCAACACTTGAGTGGTTTAAGGGGAAACATGTAAATATGTTGGAATGTCCTAGTCAAAGCCCAGCCCTCAATCCAATAGAAAATCTGTAGTCAGACTTAAAGATTGCTGTTCACAAGTGCAAACCATTCAACTTGAAGGAGCTGGAGCAGTTTTGCAAGGAGGAATGGGCACAAATCTCAGTGATAAGATGTGGCAAGCTCATAGAGACTTATCCAAAGCGACTTGGAGCTGTGATTGCAGCAAAAGGTGGCTCTACAAAGTATTGACTTTAGGAGGGTGAATAGTTATGCACAATTACTTTTCTGTTATTTTATACTATTTTTGTTTGCTTGACAATAATAATAAATAAAAAAAATTCTTATAAGTTGTGGGCGTGTTCTGTAAATTAAATGATGCAAATCCTCAAACAATCCATATCAACTCCAGGTTGTGAGGCAACAAAACACGAAAAATGCCAAAGGGGGTGAATACTTTTGCAAGGCACTGTACATTTATTGAAGAATATAATTTCTTCTTACAATGTAAACCCTAGGACTTTGTGCCTTTTTGTGTGTGTGTTTAGGCCTCTACTTTGCACACAAATATATGGAACATTTAGATTTGCATTAAACAAATCAATTTGTTGCTGTGGACTTTATATATCATGTTGCTATACTCAGAAAGAAGAAAGTCCTGTATGTGTGTAATGTCGGCACATTTCTAATAGTCAAGAGTTTAAAGTATTTCCATTATTTTTAACCAAATTATTTTTGTTGAGAAACTAGCAATCTGACATCTAAAAAACATAATTTTAATTAGCAAGAACAGGCAATTTGTATAAGTCCCTGTGAAGCCAAACACAAAACTCAGAGTTATTGGAATTTGGGTAGACCAAAATGTAAAATAGATAAAATAAAAGCCTGCATAGAGCTCAATCAGTTGGCAGCACCTTGTACACCCCTTTGACAACACTGGCCCCCATGCTAATCTAGCAGTGTAATTTGTGGTAGGTAGGTGCAGGAGCTTTTTTTTGCAATATTACGGCTCTCAGCCCAAATCTGTAAATACTGCCTTATCAGCAAGAGATTTCAATGGAGGATGTACCAAAACCAAGCTTTACAGATGAGGTAACGGCTCTAGGAATCAATTGAAATGTGCGACTGTCATAATTATTATGAGTGAGAACAAGCACTGTAACTGCAGCAAGGAACCATTATATCTCATTGTTTTAAATGTATTTATACTTTCTGAAGTTAAATAGATGTGTCACTAGTATTTATACATTAAATCTATGTAAATGTTTATATATATATATATATATATATAAATATATATATATACTCGAGTATAAGCCGACCCACCTATTTTACTACAAAATACTGGGAAACCTTAGTAACTCGAGTATAAGCCGAGGGTGGGATATGTGCTGCCCCCTGTGTCCCTCTTGTGCCCTCTGTGTTCCCCTCTTGTGTGCCCTTTTTTTGTGTCCCCCCTGTGTCTCTTCTCCTACTCTCCTTCCCCTGTGTCTCTTCCCCTA
This sequence comes from Discoglossus pictus, assembly GCA_027410445.1. Lineage (NCBI taxonomy): Eukaryota > Metazoa > Chordata > Amphibia > Anura > Alytidae > Discoglossus > Discoglossus pictus. Next base: position 158,906,072 of record CM050163.1, read on the forward strand.
ATCTCCCTCCCCTGTGTCTCTTCCCCTCCTCTCCTTACACTGTGTCTCTTCCCCTCCTCTCCTTGCCCTGTGTCTCTTCCCCCCTCTCCCTGTGTCTTTCTCCACTCTCCCTTCCCTGTGTCTCTTTTCCTCCCCCTCCCTTATCACCGTCCTCAACCCCCCTCCTTATCCTCCTGTGTCTCTTCCCCTCCTCTCCCTCCCCTGTGTAACTCCCCCCTTTCCTTCCCCTGTGTCTCTTCCCCTCCTCTCTCTCCCGTGTCTCTTCCCCTCCACTCCCTCACCTGCCTGTGGTCTCTTCCCCTCCTCTCCTTCCCCCCTCTCTCTTCCCTGTGTCTCTTGCCCCCTCTCCCTGTGTCTCTTTCCCTCCCCCTCCCTTATCACCATCCTCAACCCCCTCCTCAGCCCCCCTCCTCATCCTTTTCTTGTGTACCCCGTGTCTCTTCCCCCCTCTCCCTGCGTCTTTCTCCGCTCTCCCTTCCCTGTGTCTCTTTCCCTCCCCCTCCCTTATCACCGTAATCAACCCCCCTCCTCATCCTCCTGTGTCTCTTCCCCTCCTCTCCCTCCCCTGTGTCCCCTCCCCCTTTCTGTGTCTCTTCCCCCCTTTCCTTCCTGTGTCTCTTCCCCTCCTCTCTCTCCCCTGTGTCTCTTCCCCTCCTCTCCTCCCCCCTCTCTCTTCCCTGTGTCTCTTCCCCCCCTCTCCCTGTGTCTCTTTCCCTCCCCCTCCCTTATCACCGTCCTCAGCCCCCTCCTCATCCCCACTCTTCATCCTCTCTGCTTAACCCCCTCCTCATCCTCAACTCCCCTCCTAATCCTCCCTCCTCAACCTCTCTCCTCATCCCCCCTCCTCAACCTCTCTCCTCATCCCCCCTCCTGAACTCCCCTCCTCATCCTCCCTCCTCAACCCCCTCCCGGTATATGCTAATGAAGCGGCGCGCATGTGATGTCACAACGCGCGCCGAGTCAAGGAGCGGAGGCAGGAGCACAAGCAGGTAAGTGAGGGGAGAGGTATTTAGGGGGGTTTAGGTGGAGGAGGGGGCTTGAGGAGGGGAGTCGGGGTTGAGGTAGGTTGAGGTTGAGGAGGTGGGTTGGGGTTGAGGAGGGGGGTTGAGGTTGAGGATGGGGGGGTTGAGAAGGAAGGTTGAGGGTGGGGGGGTTGAGGAGGGAGGTTGAAAAGGGGGGCTGAGGAGGGAGGTTGAGGATGAGGAGGGAGGTTGAGGATGGGGGATTGAGGAGAGAGGATGAGGATGGGGGGTTGAGGATAGGGGGGTTGGGGTTGAGGATGGGGGGGTTGAGGAGGGAGGTTTAGGAAGGGGTTGATGATGGGGGGGTTGAGGAGGGAGGTTGAGGATGAGAAGGGAGGTTGAGAATGAGGAGGAGGGGGGTTGAGGTTGAGGAGGGGGGTTGAGTATGGGGGGTTGAGGAGAGAGGATGAGGATGGGGGGTTGAGGATGGGGGTTGAGGAGGGGGGGTTGAGGATGAGGAGAGAGGTTGAGGATGATGAGGGAGGTTGATGAGGGAGGTTGAGGATGAGGAGGGAGGATGAGGATGAGGAGGGAGGTTGAGGATGAGTAGGGAGGTTAAGGATGAGGAGGGAGGTTGAGGAGTGGGGTTGAGGAGGGTGATAAAGGAGGGGGGAAGAGACACAGGGAAGGGAGAGGTTGGAAGAGACACGGAGAGAGAGGGTGACACAGCGGGCACAAGAGGGATACAGGGTGCAGCACATTTCCCACCTTCGGCTTATACTCGAGTCACTCATTGTACCCAGTATTTTGTGGTAAAATGGGTGCCTTGGCTTATACTCGGGTCGGCTTATACTCGAGTATATACGGTATATATATACATATATATAGTTGAATAATCAGAGTATTGCAGTGAATAGTGATACCTTTTTTTATTGGACAAACTTATTCATAATAAAGCGACGAGCTTTCGAGAGATAATGCCTCGCTTTATCAAGTCAAAAAGCGATACTGATACAAGTATTAACTAAAAACAGTAAACAAAAAGAGATAAGGAAAAAAAATGGAAAAACAAGCAAGAACAAATTCATTGGGCAGAGTTAAGTGAGAAACAGGGCAGCATTGTGAATAATGTCCTGATGGGTCAGTAAGTCTATAGATCAGGTTGTAGATAAGAACACAGCAGAGTAAAATGAGCAATACATTTCAGCATAGCATGTAGCTTACAAAAACAGTAATAGAAGGGGGGAGGTATGTGGAATGTATGTGCTATAAGACATTAAGATAGTGGGCCAGAAAGCCTAAGTCGATGTTAATGCCCAAATCCTTTGTATTAAAAAATGTAATCATTTTTAATTCAAAAGTTTCACGCTGTTAGTTCTGAAATTCCCTCTGAGTATTTTTATTTTGAGGTTCTGGATGGAGTCATTCTCCTGGGTGAAATGGCGTCCCACTGGAGTACAATAACTGTCTTCATGGTGCTTTTTGATGGAGCTCTGGTTGGTTTCCCCAATGTAGCACCCCCTTTCACATACGGTACATTGTATAATGTACACTACATTTGATGATGTACATGAATATGAGCCTCAACATCAGAGGCTCATATTAGGGGGTGCTACATTGGGGAAACCAGCCAGAAACTACACATGCGAATGAACCTCCACCGAAGCTCCATCAAAAAGCACCATGAAGACAGTTATTGTACTCCATTGGGACACCATTTCACCCAGGAGAATCACTCCATCCAGAACCTCAAAATAAAAGTACTCAGAGAGAATTTCAGAACTATCCAACAGCGTAAAACTTTTGAATTAAAATGATAAATTATTTTAATACAAAGGATTTGGGCATTAACATCAACTTAGGCTTTCTGGCCCACTATCTTAATGTCTTATAGCACATACATTCCCCCTTCTATTACTGTTTTTTTAAGCTACATGCTATGCTGAAATGTATTGCTCTTTATTTTAATCTGGGTTCTTATCTACAACCTGATCTATAGGCTTACTTACTGACCTATTGGGACATTATTCACAATGCTGGTCTATTTCTCACTTAACTCTGCCCAATTAATTTTGTCTTGCTTGTTTTTCCAATCTCTTTTTGTTTACTGTTTTTAGTTCATACTTGTATCAGTATTGCTTTTTGATTTGATAGAGAGGCATTATCTCTCGAAAGCTTGTTGCTTTATTATGAATACGTTTGTCCAATAAAAAAGGTATCACTATTCACTGCAATACTCTGAGGATTCAACTGGATTACTGGACATTCACGGCTGCTTCACTCTTCAATTTTATATATATATATATATACACACACACACACATACATACACACACACGATGCATTAGAGCATTTGTTCCTATGCAATGTGGTTTCCTGATATGTATTAACCCCTTGAGTACTGGGTAGTGTGTTACTCTTGATGTATAATAAAAAGGGACGTAATAATACAATATATTTTTTAATTACACACGTTTAGATTGGGCTGTTAAGTGTCAAATAATGTTGAAATCATCATTTTTTATTGGTTTTTGCAAGATATTGTATCTTTATCTGCAGTGGTTTTAAAACCATGTGTGAGTGATCTTTAGTACCGTAATATTTTCTTCAGCTTTTGGTAGTTACGTCTCTGCCCTGGTTTGCGAGTTATCTGTAAAATCTGATTAGCATAGGGCTTTGGTGCAAAAAAAATAATCTAACAGAGTAACTCATAATCTATTATCAGTGCAAAAATCAATGAAAAGTTTGCTGTCATTTCTGGTTCTGGCTTGCAGCACACTCATATCAGTTCTCTCATAGTGTTTCAGGATGGGTGATTCTGGGCCTCATTAAATTGTAGCCTCTTAAGTCCAACGTGTAGCTTGTAAGGGCTGCGTGCTTCAAATATGGCCGTTTTGCGTCGCTAGTAAATTAGAAGTGCTGCGAGCTACAAGCGAGAGACACTATTTCGTAAACCAGTTCGCGGCCGTCGGGGTTGCATGCTTGAATGCAAACAATTAAGCAAGCACTTAGTTACAGGTTCAGATTGAGCCAATGGTAAAAGAGATTGTTAGCGCTACGTCACTGAAAAAGGTCCTACGTGCTTCAATTACACTTTGCTTCGGACCCACAGGCCAGATATAATGAAATATCAATAAAGCAGTAAATATGATATTCTATTACATGCAAGTGAGAGAATATTACTTTATTAAGTTTTTAAACAAACGATTTTTAACAAAGATGATTTTAATAAAGTTTACGTTTTTAAAGTTTGGTTTGTGGCTAATATAATAAATTCCACAAAAAAAGGTGTTCTTTAAGTGGTTTTCTCTTACTATCACTATCTTGAAAATATCATAGAACTTAACACCTTAGAGTACAAAAGTTCTAAAACGAAGGTCAAACTTACTTTATAAATATTTCCAATATAAGTCTTAACACACTGATTGCTGGGATCGATATAACACAAAATATAGACATGAAATAAAGTATTTTTCGGGGCAGATTTCCCTTATAATAATTGTACAGTAGTGTGTTTTTATTTGTATTACAAGTGCTACATATTGGACTTTTCCCTCCTTACGGGTGCTCTCCAGCACCAATTGGGCTTTGGGCGCCATTTGCGAGTTACGTGCTTCCTGGCGAGTCACCACGTTGCAATTTAATAGCTTAATTGAATAAGTAGCGGTTACGGGCTGGACAGATCAAAGGATTTACGTGCCCAAAGTTCAACGTTGCTCAGCGTGTAGCCTATTCTCGGCTGTCCTGCGTGTTAACACGCAAGTCCGCTGCGAGCAAGGTTACAGGGCTAATTTAATAAGCGTAACACGTAAATTTGGAGTTACGGGTTACGTTTTAAAACATAGCCCCAATTTAATGAGACTGTAACATAGTGAGCATAGTTAGGTAGCATTACTTTACTCTTAAACATGGTGTAATTTTGTAATATAGGGATTAGCATAGGGGCCATAGATTGTAACATTTTCAAAACCAACTTTTGCTCACTTGTTTTCCGATACTCATTCTCCAGATGACTTGTTTGCCTCCAGCGCCTATATGACCCTGAAATTAATTGTAGCACTTTGGCTAAAAGGCAGATCTAACATACTTACAAAATGATCTGTAATTAGAAAGGCCGGCTTTTGTCTAGACAGACAATATCTATCCATAAACCAGAGCAAGTAACTAGCCAAAGAAAAGCACCATGGCTCCTGTCTTGACAAGCCTGTAATATCTGTAAATATTTTCACCAGCCTCTCAGCCAGAGCAGTTTCTGTCTCCTTAATGACATTATAGGGTTTGATACAAGACGCTTGATTAGAGACTAGCAAGCTAATGAAAGCAGTGGTTAATTTAAAAATCTAGCTCCTGTTGTTAAGATATTACTGTGGCCCTTTAATTAAATGTCAGTTACAATTAATCAGGATATGTTACCTACACTGACATGAGATACCTGTCCCCTAAGAGTGTTAGCAATAAAATGCTGCCACAAGAGCAATAAAAATATTTATAGAAGGGGAATGAAAAAAAATGTTAATATCTGCATTAGTATGTACAATATGTGTTATAGTGCTTTATGCTAATATGGCTTCCTATGGGAGATGACCTTTCTCTGCCTACAGACAATTCATAACGGGACTTGCAATATTAATTAAAATAAACAGTAATATTAGTATGGCAAAGAAAACCTCCGAGCATCAAACAAGGGCAACACATTGCAGAAAATCAGCAAATGGAAATACAATCTTTAGCGAGGTGATAAATTGGTGTGATAGCTTTTTTACAGTTGGAAGATTTTAGTAGCTTTTTTTCCTTACAGTTGGGAGATTGTTGAGCCCTCTCAAGTTTTAATTAAAAAAAAATCTGTGCTATGTTCTTGCATGAGTTTTCTTCTGTTCATAAAACAAAAAGAAATGTGTAAATGCAGATCTTAAAAATGTTATGCTTTCCACAGGCTGGATTCAGGCTGTTTCCACTTTTCACCCATCAATGAACTGAAGCTGAATGGTCTGAAGTACTCCAAGCGATGACTGTATAAAAACAAAGACAAGAAAATACTCATTTTTTACTATGTTGCTTGTGTCGGTCACAGTACCATATCCATATAAATATTAACATCTATCTCTTATGACAAACCTTACTGGTAACCTTAACTTCCCTAGCAAATAGGGCCATTAATGTACTTCCCAGTATCTCTGACAATTAATCATCACTAATTGCTTCTGCCACATGCATTGTGTGAGTACAGCCCTACAGACAAGCAGAGTTAAACTGGTATTATTACAAGAGAAACAGTAACACAAATAATTTAATATCCATTTATCATCAGCATGTAGACAAGTGGTGGGCAATAGACGAACAGTGGGAAAATGTTCTCTGGAACGGAAGAACATTCAATCACTTTATTTCTTCACAAATGTCAAATCATTCCCTCATTTACTCTAAATATACTACATTTCATTAACTACACCCCTATTACCAATGAATCCGCTGCCACCTATCTCCCACAGTGATTTTAAACATTTTTGTTAAGTGCAACCAAAAAATGTTTTAACTTTACTCAGCTCCTTATACGAAGTTCTTCAAGTTAAAGGTTGCCTTTCACGGATGTAGAACAGGAAAATATTGTATGAATTAAAAAAAAAAAAAACGTCTTAAACTGTGAAGTTGTTTTATTGGGATACACGAAATACATGATGTATCTGCCACACATTTGATAATCTCATGCTGGCTTCTTGTCCAGCCACAAAAAGAAATAGACCATAAGATTCCCACCTTATAGGAGAACTGGTAAAGGAAGGATGTAGCATGTATTTGGTGTTTTCCAGTTTCATAGTAAGTTTAAAACCTGAGATTTTATACTTTTTATTTTTCTTTTACATTCTGACCATATATATTAATAACATGTATTACTTAAATGAGCTCAAAAATGTCATATTTAGAATGATTTACAGAGAATAATTGTCAAAATGTGAATTAATGCAAGCTAAAATTCATTATTTTTATGTTTTGCTGAACTGTTGCTTTGAGGAGTAAGCATGGTTAATCCAAAAATAAGGTGCATCAATACTGCAGTCATTTAGATGAGAAATACTTACCACTTAGCCCTCATTTTTGGAGTATTTTTTTTTTAAATCACCAACAAATATTTACAAAAAGTAAGCTACAATCTTATAATATTAGCAACTTTGCGGTTATCATTTTAAAGAGAAAATATAGATTTTTGCCACCTCCGCTGCACTGTAATGTCAGTGATACTTCCTTTTGAAGTTATGAGGGGTTGGATACTAAGCATGTGTGGGGGAAGATGTAAAAATCTAAAAGCTCATCCAACCAATGATGAGTCAACAAACTTCCCTTCTCCCTTCCTTCCAATCCAGAACAAATGATAATAAAAATTAGCAGAACACACTCCCTAAGCTCCAAGCCAGAAGGCTTGGAAACACAAAAATGGAATCCCTCACGCACAAGTTGAGGCTGCTAAAATAGAGATTTTCAAAACAAATTCTGCTGTTGTTGTATACTTCACAAACAAGACTTTTATTCAAACAACTACTTTCCTTTAATGCTCAATATATAAAATCAGAGGATTTAGAAGCTAACAGCACGAATGCAGAGTTCTGCCCTCCCTCCCTGCCCTTCACCCTCCCATCCCATATCTGATTAAATATATAGTGAAATGGGAATCACCTGACTTTCCTACTAGCATATATTATCTCACCACTAGGGGCAGACAACACATTAAATGCTAGAGCCCTCACCTCTGTTCCTTCTCTCTCCCTCTAAATGAAAAACCTTTCTAACTTTCATTTCTCTTCTGACCCTTTTAATTCCTTATCTGTTTAATCTTTCCCTGATTTCTGACCCTTCCATTCCCTTTAGATTGTAAGTGGCAAGTTTTCAGTCTTCTAGGATGCTTTGGGAAAAAGCACTTTCTGCAAAGATTCTAAGCTCAAAACAGAGTCCTCCATTTTTGGAAGGTTGTTAATGCTGTATTTTTCCTTGTTTTTATCCCCTGTATTGCGCTACGGAATATGTTGGCCCGTTAAAAATAAAAGTTAATAATAATAATAATGCAGAAAGAAGATATTTACTGCTACAAATGAAGGTCTTCACTAACTGTGATGGTGATGAGTTTGCAGACGTGTCTTCCAAATCCATTGTTGGTTGTTTACAGCTTTGTATATCTTAAGGCTTCAGCAAACTAATTTTGTCTATTGTCTTACATTAATTATCAGTGACTAAAAATGAACTGAACATGGTCTAATTGTTCCATTTGTGTCATTGTCTGTTTTCACTGTTACCATGCTGCCAAGTGGAGAGGTTGTGAAAAACAAATCACTACTTGTTTGCATCATAAAATGAATAGCTATGATTTGGATAAGACTGTAACGTCTGTATTAAATATCTGTTGCTTTTCCAATTAGTGTGGAATGTGCACATTCCAGAGAAATAAGACACAGACACAGTGTTTCTGTATAGTAGTTCTCAAAGCGCTCTGTATTCAAAATGGTAGTTTACACGTTTATATGTAGAAAACGTTATCTGATCAAGCGTCACATGATTCCTTTGTCTAGGAATTAATAGCTTTATTGATTGGTTCAAAATTGCTGCAGTGTGTCGTCATCATACTGGTCAGTTTAGGGAGGAGCCGTCCATTTGTCCTTATTTGGTCACGGATGTATGCATCATCAGGCCACTCCCATTTGTAGTTCTGTCTTCCATCTTGTTTGTAGTTTCATTCTCCATTTTAGATAACCTCCTTGTCATTATAAGTGAGTAAGGAATGCAGACAAGGATAATAACATGTAAAAAGACATTTTCCTAATTATCATCCATAACAGTCCCCCCTAAAATGTACTGTTTTTATGTTATTAATGAATGTGCAACCTAAGAAAAGCAGCTGTGCTTATGTTAGTGCGTGATGAGGGGTAAACTCCCCCCTAAACACTAGGTGTATATCTGTCCCTGAGGATGAGGTGCATGACTGCTAGAAAGCCCTAAACATCTGTGCTGTGAACGCCCGTTCTTCTTTGTACATTTGAGTAGCCATGGCTTACCCATGGCCCCTCCTGCCACTGTCACAGACAAGTCAGATGCCTTTCCCTAGCCCCTTGTATCAGGAACATGTGGGACAAGGGGTTTATGTGGAAACCTCACTCCTAGATACAATAGACCGTAAACACTCTATGTGACTCCTCACCGTTGTCATCATCACAAAATTCTCGGTGCACAAAGGTTGATGTGACTCCAGTAACTGACTTCATAAAAATATGTTCGGACACATGGGGTAATACAGCAGGTAACAAATGCAAGAATTATCAGTATTGAAAGAAAGACAATGTCAACCTGTAACAATACTCTCTGCCACCCAAACCATTTATCCCAATAGTCTGTGTTTCCAGAATTCTCCTTCAATTCTTGTGCCAAGTTGTTTAGTTCTTTAATGGCTAAAGTAATCTTACCGTTTGGACCCATATTATCAGGTATGTAGGTGCAACAGTTGTCAGTGTCGGTGTCGGGGAGCATTTTACACCAATCATTGGTATCAGTGATTCAAATCCTGCGGCTATCTGGTTTCGGCCTTTGAACTCATCAAGCACCCCCCTTGGGACTCCACTAGAATCTATGTACACATGGGAATTAAAACTTTCTTTAGGTTCAGATGATGATGTGTGTCTCTTCCTTCTGGGCTGTGTCTGAGGAACATTATCTAGATCACCATAATAGGTTGGAACAATGTGTAACGGCATAGCATGGTGGCTTTAGTCATGGTACGTTCCCCACGCCATACTCCTGACAGTCTTACCCTGAGTTTCATATCTCCACACAACCAATATATGTCCCCCAAAGATTGTATCTGATTGACTAGCATGGTGGCTGGACCATCTCTATATGTGTGACAAAACCCATAAGGGAACCTCTGTAAGTTGAACCCCTGAGAAACGTTTCTCCTGTAACACGTATAATTTCCAGGGTACACAGTTATACCTCTCCCTGGGTGGGGATTACTAGTCATCATGGGGTACGTTTTCCTCCATTGTTCACTTCTTCTGGACCTGCCGTCTTTTGCAATTCTTTGAGCAATCTTAAATCTGTTGGCAGAGTCTGCATTGTATAAATGTTTATTTCTCCATCCACCTCTCTCCTTTCCATTTCCTGTGATATCATTGCTGCCTTCTTAGCCGTCTGGTCTTCTAGATGGTTTCCTCGTGCTTCGTCTGAATTTAGCTTCCCATGTGCCTTTACTTTCAGTATGGCTACTTCCTTTGGGAGTGCTAAAGCATCTAGTAGTTCACGGATGGCTTTGTCATGCTTCACTGGAGTGCCTGCGGCTGTCATGCATCCTCTAGCTCTCCAGATTACTCCAAAGTCTTGAGTCATTCCCAGAGCATATCTTGAGTCTGTGTAGATGTTGGCTCGGACTCCTGTCGCAACCTCACAGGCCTTGGTCAATGCAATCAACTCTGCTTCTTGTGCTGACATGGAGGAAGGTAGTGAGAAGGCTTGCATCACATCTTTTTCTGTAGTCACAGCATATCCTGTGTGATCTTTCCCATTCTCATCAGCATACCTTGATCCATCCACATACAGAGTGATGTCTGGGTCTGTCAGGGCAAGGTCTTTTACATTCGCAAGGTGTGAGGTCTCCATTTCCATTTGTTGAAGACAGTCATGAGGTGGGTTTGTGAGTCCTGGGACTGCATATGGGTCTCTGGCTTGTATACTGGGAGTGCTGTCTGCTTGCCAGTGGAGAGTTTTCTTTTCCACTCCTTCCTCTTCCAACTCCTCTTCCTCTGCAGATTCCCACCATTTTAATGCAGCTCCTAATGTCTTCCATCCATCCGGTGCGAACTTGGATATTGCAACATGTGGAATTTCTGTATCCCAATGCTTGTAGAGCGCTTTTGCTTCTTGTGGGGGCTCCACCGTAAATGCACTATCACCTGCTGCATTGTTGTACAATGTCTTTAGGTTTAAGGTGACCTGCTTCAATTTAGTGAGACTTGCTTCATATTGGAAACCTCGGCCTGGAAATGTTTATTCCACAGCGTGCAATATAGAGGGTCTTGTGTCACATCTGTGAGCGTCTGGCCGTTTCCACCACCTTCTAGTAGACGTCTTTTTACATATAGATTGGTTATTCCTGAGTTTGGGTTCAAAATCAGGTTGTACAATCAGGCTGTACAAAAGTACCCATCTTCCTTCCTCCCCCCTCTGGAAATGGTAAGAGAGTGGCTGGATTGAGAACATAGCATCTCTGTAAAGTAACATTGTCTGGTAGAAGAAGGGAACATTGCAGACGGAGGTGTCTGGCTGTAGTCATGTGCTTAGGTAGTCTGCTGTATGATGGCCGCAATATTATGTGGTGCCAGAACTGTCAGAGGATAGCCACGGGCTATATACATCATATATGTAGAAGGATTAATTCGGGGGTTAAGGGCTGCCTGTTTTCTTTTCCTGTATTTAATGTTTGCAAACTATTCAAATACAAACTCCACTTTAGATCAAATTCACATGCAAAATCTTTCTTCCAAATCACTTACTATAACATTCTAGGAACTATTCGCTTCAGTCCCGTACTTAACTTACAATAATTCCCAACTAACACTCCACTTCTTCCTTCATAGTTACCATAAGTGGAACAGTGCCTAGGTGAGGTCTGGCACTTACACAAACATAACAATTAGTCTTATTATGTGACTCTACGTTATATGTCGTCCATTCCAGTCATAAATTGAGGTCTGTGAACCCAGTCTCATTTGCTAGGGTTCCTTGGTACCTAGGTTCACTGATATCAGTCATCTGGGGTAATGCCTGAGTGTGTTGTACTTGCATTAGTCCTTCTGATATGAGTGGTGCATTTAGATCTCTGAGCATAAATTTACCAATCCGTCCTTTTGCTTCTCCTCTAACCCAGCCACCCATTAGGTATGTACCTGCGTCTGTGGGTCTGGGGGTGAGTCGCATGTTAGCTCCAGTCTTGCCATTTGGCGAGCATTTGCCTGGCTTTATTAGAGTCATACGTTCAAGTAAACGGCTTCCACTCAAATCTGTTCTATCTAAGGCACTCTGTAGTCTGTAGCCCCAAGCTGTCCCAGTGTTCCATCCTACAGCTTCCCAATGACTACAATATTTTCCCAAGTCTGGTCTGTAACACATATGTGTATACATGTGCTGTGAGTGTCTTTGTACAAGTTACATTGTTGAGTCACGCTTAGCTGTTGGCAACATACAACATGACAATAATCAAAAGACAATGTGATCATATGTGGTTTAGATGGATTGTACCAAAATGTAATACCATCTTTCTTCTCACTAATGAATGCAGAAGGTTCTACTTTAGTTAAGAACAGACAGAAAAGGATATGTGTTATGATCATCATGGTGTTGGCTGCTGTGGGTCTGGTGCTGCTTGCAATAAGATGCATGATCTGGATTCCAGAGGATTCTTCTTTTTTTTTTTTTTTTTTTTTTTTTTTTTACAAATCTCTTGACCAGGATCCAAGCTCCAGGAAGTAGTTGATGAGTACCAGTGTCTACTTCTGGATCTGGAATAGGAGAAAACACTTGTGCATGTATTTTAGTCAGTGCTTGAGATAAAACAATCACATAATCAATAAATACATCAGATTTAAACTTCAATTGCTGAGGATAATAAGGATCTCTTGAGGGGACAGAGAAAAACTTCCCTTCTCTTCAATCCTTCCTCTAAGACTGCTCCCAGCAGGAATGATTGATTACCACTGGCTGTTTTATCTTGTGGAGTGGCCTGATTTACTATTTCATCCGGAGCGCATTCTATTAATAACTCACAGAATTCTGTATCACCGTTGCAGACAGGCGTGTAGGAGTTGATTTACATGAGCAGAGATTGCTAATAAAAGCTTAGGAAGCTTAATAAAACATTGAATGTCTCCTATACCTTCCTTTTAAGAAAGATTACTATTCCCAAGGAGTAGTGGATAACATATTACAAAATTGCTTCGTCATAGGTTTTAAAAGGGGTTGGTTTCTTTGTTCCACAACCCACTAAAATGCAGCAAACACCATTCTTCTCTCAATAATACAGACAGACATATTTTCACATAAAACTCTAATACGCACACAGAGTAGATGGGAGGAGGGAAGGGGAGTGGTTTGCTTTGCTTTGTCATAAGATGGGGTGGCCAATCCCTCTCATACAATGCAAACCGGTCACCTCCCTCTTCAAAGAATACAGTATCGAACACACAGAAACTTCAGACAAAATATTTCAAAAGAATACACGCATATGTATGTACTTCACAAACACATCTGTCTCATACTTACAAACAAGATAAACTATAAATCCTCCACTGATTTCAGTGGTGGACACAAATTCTCTAACCTGTATTCCTCAATTGTATTGCAAAGAAAAGGAATTACAGTAAATACTCATACATTTACTTGCAGCAAAGCACAAGACAATCCCTCTACTTTATAAACGAAAGCAATCAGAATATTATATAAATGTATGTAAGGAAAAGTTCCTTAATGTTTCTGTGTTCATACCTTAAACAGCATAGCAATACAGTAAAACATGTTAACACCTTCAAATACAACCTAGCATTGGCGTAGGAAGAATTCTAAGATTCGTCCTTCAAATAGTTAAACCAGATGGGAGGGGGTGGATGAGGAATTTCTCTCTGGATCTCACTGCAGCTGTGTGATCAAGGTCAAAAACACACACAGAGCAGTGTCTCAGCTCCAGCACTTTGAGGGAGAGAGGTAAATAGTGGCGCCAGGGAGAAAAGTATTAAGCTGTATTTTTCATCAAAACATGCATCACAACCAGCAATGACATAGCATATAACGTTATAATCATCAAACCTTTTCTGCAGAAAACTTCAGATTCAAAAGACATATGATTTCAAGACCATGCGCATATATGACACACACACGTAACCACCCGTAGTGAATGACAGACGTCCCTTAAAGTTTTCAGGCTACTACCGGCCCGAACATCATGACCCTCAACGGATATCGTCTATCCAACATGCATAGACATTTCCCAGGGAAAAAACATATCTATTTCCCCAGGGCACACATATGCAAGTTCGTATTTGCGACCTCTGGTAATATATATATATTTGCACGACACTGGGCACAAATTATCCGTCTTCCAGATAGTCACAAACACACACATGTGTGTGGGTCCTGAACCATATGTCTAAAGAATTCAAATTCACAATACCAACAGTCCACACACACACACACACACACACACACCGGCAACAGATATCTATTATCACAGGTTTTTATTATTAAAACGGACCTTGAGCAAGTTAAATAATCTGTGCTTTGAATGCCTGCCAATAGCCGAGAAAGAAATAGCGACTTGCAAAGTACTAAATAATGACCTTACCAGGCATATTTTCTGAAGGTTCCTTCTGCTGTTGAAAGTCACCACTTCGCTCCTTCTCGGCTATTGTCAGGTCATAAACTCAAGGCCCCACGTTGAGGCGCCAAATGATTTGGATAAGACTGTAACGTCTGTATTAAATATCTGTTGCTTTTCCAATTAGTGTGGAATGTGCACATTCCAGAGAAATAAGACACAGACACGGTGTTTCTGTATAGTAGTTCTCAAAGCGCTCTGTATTCAAAATGGTAGTTTACACGTTTATATGTAGAAAACGTTATCTGATCAAGCGTCACATGATTCCTTTGTCTAGGAATTAATAGCTTTATTGATTGGTTCAAAATTGCTGCAGTGTGTCGTCATCATACTGGTCAGTTTAGGGAGGAGCCGTCCATTTGTCCTTATTTGGTCACGGATGTATGCATCATCAGGCCACTCCCATTTGTAGTTCTGTCTTCCATCTTGTTTGTAGTTTCATTCTCCATTTTAGATAACCTCCTTGTCATTATAAGTGAGTAAGGAATGCAGACAAGGATAATAACATGTAAAAAGACATTTTCCTAATTATCATCCATAACAGCTATGCACAACTATAATAATAAGTTATTGAATTGTACACTGTACAATAGTTGGACACTTACAAATCAGGTTGCTGTCCTTCTTGCACATCATTCTCAGGAATAGGATAAAGAGCTTCATATGTTCTCTTCAACTCTGAGCCGTGGATAGCGTAAGCATTAAACTTATCTACTGAAGAAGGGAAATAATCCCACGGAAGCAGTGCGCTGCCGCTCCATCTCATGTCGGTTCTGGAAACTTGCAGATGCAATGGAAGTGACTCCTATATATATGATGAAACAAACTTATGTCAGTGAAGACTGATAAATTGAAAGCACGCAAGCACCGAAGATCGATCACATATAGCAGTATGGAAGAACTAATACTCAGTATGCAGAGACATGCAACATAAAAGGACACTGTCACTGTACTAGCCATTTTTCTTCTAAAGGAAATTAGTTGAGATATATACAGCAATGTTTGTTTGGCATTATTATGCAAATGAGCCATTCCCAAATACTAATGAGCTAGTTTGTAACAAAGTCTACTCGTTTGTTTCTGCTGCGGCAAAACAATGTGTTGTTATGTAATTAGATTCCCTTCTCTACACTTCACAAGGACTATGGTATTTGTATGTTAGCATTAATGAGCTACACAAACAATGATGAATAGCCATGGAATGATTTACTGTAGCGAAATTGTCTACATTATGTAGACAATTTTTCAATGCCCTTTCAGATATATCTAACATTTTGTTAGGGGACGCAGTGTCCCTTTAATTATTTACATGTGTAAGATATAAAGGTACATGGATCAGTTTATTCAGGTTTTCAGTAGTCTCCCGGTGAGTACACATCCAAACAACATAAGCATTCAGACACTGTAAATTGTCCTGCTCTAGTGAAGAGATAGCACTAATGCATTTTAATGGAAACACATTTGTCTTGTTCAGATTGTTTTAATACTATATTTAGATTAGAGAAAAGGAGATATCATACACAAAAGCTAGCTAAAAACTTTAATACTTTCTGCGCACAAGTTTTGGACTAGATCTTTTTCTGTAACCCTATATGGTTATGATCCATGCACGCATATAACATGTAAACAAGTTTTTTTCCCCTGCTTTCAATAATTTATATAGTTTTCAACAAGACCAAGCTCTTCTTATCTATTCTAGAATATTAAATTAATGGGATAGTAAAGACCAGCAACTTATGTTATGCATTAACATAATGTTTTAAACATTAAAAAAAATGTATTGTATGAGAATGGACAGGAAATCTAGTAATTTGATTTGAGAACAGACAAAGGTTTTGCAGACCTGGCTAATCTGACCAACACAAATCTGTCTCTATGTACACAGCCTGGATAATTTACTAAACCTGTTATAAAAAAGGCATTACAGATTATGACCTGGTGAACCAATTAACCCCCAACACCTCTTCAAATAGAGAAAACGTGGAGAAGTGGTAGAGGAGAAAAATAATAAAAAAATATTGGATTAGAGGTGTCACAATCTGCTTCTTCGAGGGGGCTTGATATGAACCTAGTTCAAACCTACCCCAGCAGAACTGTGTAGTTCTTGTTCTCTGTGGCACAAAAGATGGCTTCTGAAGAGGGACAGGCAGAAAATACTGCATACAGGTTATTAGTGGCCCATGGCAAGACTACTCTACTAATCAGGATACAACACAGAGAAATAGTCTCACACCTTGTTTATATGAAAACTATCTCTCAACCTTTATTAAATGACCAAAACAACATATTTATACTCATCCAATACAACACCATTGTGTAGATTTGTGTATGTGTGATGTCAGCCCATCTGGCTTGCAACCTTGGGCTATCAAAGCTCTTGATATCCAATTCACCAGATATCTATAGCTGGTTAGTGAAAAAACCCTTATGTTAAACTCAAGTGTTTGCTTAGTACTACTTGAAGTACATACATCTGTCATGACCCAAGGTCTCTATGTGTGAATGTGCAATGATCTGCAGCTAACTTCTATGCAGAGGATTTTTACCAATTGCACATATGTTCTATATCACATTTTCCCTCTTATAATCACATATATAGTTGTGAGCATGCGATTTGTTGCTAACGCCTGCGACCGGGGCCCTCGCTAAGGCGCTCCATGCCAGCAAATGCGACCCTCGCAAACTTTACGTTGCACCGCAAACAACACGACACACCAATTACGACCCTCACAAACTTTACCTCGCAACGCAAACAACATACGACACACGTTAACACACATTACGACCTCGCAACACTCGGACGCAACTCGCGAACATTACAAAATTCAAAACACAATAAATACACACAGCACATACATAAAAAGCTTACCTACAGCAAGAGGGAGCATTCAGGACCTCAAAAAAGCAACTTACACCTTCATTTAAATAAAAATAAAAGAGTTTAGACACTAATAAAATCGCTAAGCGAGAGATAAAATGGCTGACGAACAAAACGAAAACGAGGCTACAGCACTCGAAACACGGAAAACACCACAACACACTCGCAAAACACCACAAGAAACTCGCAAAACACCACAAAAGACCTACGGATAATCTGCGAAAACGCATACCACACATTACCCGCCATTTTACGCCAATGCGGAAGTACACCACTACGCTAACGGTTTCGTCTCGCGCACGCACAGTATTACACTGCACACATTCACCACGCTTACACAGCAGCTCCACACCACTAATGCTGCAGCAACCTCAAAACACATTGACAGCTCTTCAACACAATGCTTCAAAATAGGTAAAGTATATTCATTTATTAATGTATTATATATTTCATTATTACACACCAAACAGCATTAGCAACCTTACAATTTTATTGCCGTCATTTTTTGACGGGCAATTCGCTAGTATAGTATAACTAGGATACATAATAACCATATACAGGCAACATATAACCACACAATAACATATAATCCCAATGCAACTTGGTCATGCTCCCTTGGACATATTCATAAATTACTGGCAATATGAGTCCTTAAACAATTAAATCATGACAAAAAGCACTTATTTTTCACGCAATATTTAACAAGTAAGACGGAATATTTGGAACTCTTATGTCTATTTAACACTATTAAGAGTAAATGTTTTCTAAAACTGGTAAGCATTTAAGAACATTTTCATTTCTCATGGGTAATCCCAAAATTACACACTTCCAAAACAACAAAATATTAAAAACATCTCTGCATATGCTACAAAAACAATGGCTTTGTTGATGGTTTACCACTTTATAAAAAGGGTATCTGGTAAGTAGAACAACTTCCCATCAGAAGCGGTAGGGACCAACACAGTTCAGAAATGTATTCGGCCAAGCATTTAAGGTGGATAAAATGGCCACATTAAATAAAGTAATAGAAGGTTTGAAATCATGAAAAAATAACTAATAATCTTTAAAGCATATACTTTTAAAGGTTGCACGTGCACTTGACTGAAAGAGGGATGAAGCATAGTGTATGTATTCCTACTTCAAATTAGTACTTACACTTTGCATAATACAAAAAGAATGTTGCTGACACAATATAAAACAATATTTTCATAATGAAAAAATGTCTTATCAATATATAAATAAGAATATTATTCTTACTCTGTAAGAGAAATAAAGAAGATGTATATAGATAGAAATGTGTGTTTTTTTTATTTTATTAATAAACATACATCAGCTTTGCAGTATGCAATTGATTCCAAACCTCAGAGATTTACTTTCACATGAATTGGTGACAGGAAATAGAATTGGGGGCAGCGAGGTTGAGTGGATCAAAATGGCATTTCTGAAAATCTGTATCCATTTCAAGCTACGGATCAACTTGTAGAAACAAAGTCCTTTTTTTCATGGTCTACAAATTGTTCCAACCCATCAGTTTGAAACCAATTTGCACATCTCAATCCAAATATATCTAAAACACAGCAAATTACTGTTGCACCGCTTCAATCTGGTACCTTATGAAAGATATAAAGGAAGGGATACTGTGCAATGTCAATAAGGAGTGCATTTTTACACTGGGGGAAAAAATGGACCTGAAACTGTAGTGGGTAAGTAAATTGCAATGCACATTGGAAAAATGTGTTACTTTTATTCCTATAAGCTAGATATAAAAAAAGACAAATGCAGAGTAACTAACATTTCTGGACAAAAGCTATTATTTAACTGTAATCCAAATTTGCCTAGATACTGCAGTAACCTTAATTTAACTTTCAACCAATACTTGGGAGGTTCTCATTATGTATAGGGTTGTAAGCAAGCACTTAACACTCTGTACAAAGTGTCAATTAGACATAATCATCCTGTGAGGAAGCCAAGAGCTGTACAGTGCGTGGTCTTAAAATGAGTTCTAAATTTGGTAAATTACCAGCAATTATTCATAGGGCAAAAAAGGATGAATGTAAAGTCCCCTAAACTTTATTATCCTTAATCATCACCCGCCCTCCTGTTTTATAGCAGACAGCTATGTTGTGCTGAGCATGCCAGCTTTAATTAGAGATTCCATTTTATTAGATGACTGCTTGGCAGGAAGAGACTGGAAACGAAAGGATCAGAGAAAAGAGGGCGGAAGATCCTTCAGGTAGCTCATTTTCCATCCTGCAGTGTCTGATTGAAGATCTGATTTTCTGCTGGTTTAAATGTTTATGATCCTCATTTCAGATTGCTCAGCAGGATTTTAGCTTTTAGCACAACCATTACCTTCACTTACCTTCCAGATATGTCTGCGTTGTGAAAGAAGTAACACCAAATGCTGCCCGTGTCTGCAAAAATAAAAATGGACTGCAGTATCTATGTCAGTAATTTGGAGCATGAGCACTTAAACTGTGTCACTGGGAAAAGAAGCATGTACTTACTACA
Organism: Discoglossus pictus; assembly: GCA_027410445.1. Taxonomy (NCBI): domain Eukaryota; kingdom Metazoa; phylum Chordata; class Amphibia; order Anura; family Alytidae; genus Discoglossus; species Discoglossus pictus. Next base: position 158,925,822 of record CM050163.1, read on the forward strand.
AGTCAGATTATTGTGATAGAGCATAGTACCTATGCAAAGCAATAAGCAACCATTGCTTTACTATTTATTAGATTCAACCTACAGAAATATGAGAAATTCTAATGATAGTGTGTGTGTGTTAATCTAGATTAGCATCAATCTATTTGTCGATTGTGTAGCATGGATGGAACTGTGTGAACCAGGAAAAAAAAAAAAAGGATCTCTTGCCAAACAGTTTAAAGATATTCTTTAAAAACTGTACATCTACAATGATAAAAATTACCATGAACAAGCTAAGCAGGAGGTACTTACGGACAAATTTCAACTTCTAGGTACTGCTCCTTCTTGGAATTTAAGAAAAATGCTTCCACCACTAAAACATAAGAAGAAAGTAATTGCTGATTCGTATGAGGAACTTTTACTTTGAGATCTCAAATCCCTTAAAATGTAGAAGGGGGGAGAGACTCCCAATGAGCGCCAAAGGTGTTCATTGAAAGGCCCGAGTTACAAGCTTGAAAAATTAACCACCTCAATTTTTTTTCAAGCCCGTAAATCGGAAGCCGCGGGGAAGACGCCAAAAGAACAGGAAATTAGCTTGCAACCTCAATTAAGGGCTCCCTGCCTCCCACTGAGGCAGGGAGTCCATAAGTGAGTTTTAAGGCTAATTTTCTATCAAATTGGCGTCTTTTGGAAGCTTCCCAACGGTTTCCGAGTTATAGACTTGAAAAAAAAAATGGCGGCAGTTAGAAACTTAACTCAGAAGCACTTTTCGCGCTTGAGGAAATTGATCAATCACATGTACAAGGCAAAAGAAGCACAGGGAAAGAAGAGGGGGAGAGGGGGGAAGAACAGGGCAAAGAGACACAGGGGAAAAGAGGGGGGGAGAGACAACGAGGAGGGAGGGGGGGAAGAGACACAAGGGTGAGAGCGTTTGTAACGCTCGCAAAGTTATAGGCTTTCGCATGCCGCGGGTTGCAATGAGCGGCGAGGCCCATAAAGTTAGGGGGGGCGGGGGAGAGAGGCTTGCAATGCTCATCTCGAGACCCACAAGTTAGGGGGGGGGGGCTGGCATTGTGCGGCAAACAGCATTGCAAGGCTTCAAAAAATGTTGTCGTCATTTTTGCCGGGCAAGTTGCTAGTTCCTAAGAATAGGGCTGGGTGCAATTGTTTTTTTCTTTTTAAACCTATAATTCTGAATAGCAATCAATAGCTTTTTGATATTTAACACTGTACACCCCCCTAATATAAAGAATCTGATCTTTACAAATAATATTTGGAAGGATTTGTTAAAGCAGTTAATCTACCCCGCCTGTATCTGATAGTAAAGTTATGAAACTGCAGGGCTAGACTCCATCTCAAAAATCGGCCACTGTCCCCTGTCACAGTAACGAGCAAGCACAATGGGTTCTAATCTATGACAACCACAAAATTGAAGGGAGGGGAACCCCCAGGACCAAAAGCAGTGCACCTCCCACAGGTCGCCTCTATTACTAGGGGCGGTCAGGGCAGTAATAGTTTGTCGGGGAGCCAAAGAGGACTGTGGTCGAGGTTGCCATTCTGGTCGGAGCGGTCATCCAGTCTGGGTTGGGAAGTGCTGGTCTGGGTGGCCTAGCTGCTTGCAGACCACTGAATGTAGGAGGCAATCGCACCTCTCTTTGGTTCTCCCTGTACTGGTCCACCAGGTAACCAGCTTCTTTTGCAGTGTCATTGCTGGGTGACAAAGCTGGAAAAAAAACATAATATCGCTCCAGGTCAACAACCTGTGCAGCCCCCTTCAACCACCCATCACAAGCATGGCAGAGCGTCCACACCAGCTCCTCATGTGACTTGATTCTTGTATTGTTCAGGGGGTCACATGGTATCGGACCAGCAGCACCTGCTTAACTCTTCGAGATAGCAGCGAATGGTCCAATAGGCTGTGCTGGCCCACCAATTAGACAAGACCACAAGGAGTTGAATCCAGTTCACTGGTTTAAACCGCTGGTGGTGGCACAGCAGCTCAAAGTCGTGCAAAAAGCTGTGAATGTCCTCCCAAAGCATCATGAAACAGCTGAAAGGCTCTATAGGGAAGCTTCCTGGTGGTGGGCCATAAACAGCGGAGCTCTAGCAGTAACACGCTGGCTGACTGGCTGGCTTGCTCCCTGGTGATGCAGACTGTCCTCATCACTTCCATTTTATGATCCAGGGATAGCTCTTCTCCCATCAGGGCAATCCGGTGTTAGGACCTCCTCACTAACTCTAGGTCCTTAGCAATGGACAGGGGAGCCTCATAACAGAGTTCATACCTGGGAGTATCCCCAGAGCCCCCATCCAGGTAGTGCAGATCTGTCATGTTGGCATTCTGGGCCCGGGGACTGGCACAGACTGGACTCTCTTAGTTTCTGTTGCTTGGCTTTTCCTTTTGATAGCACCAATCCTGCAGCTGCCAGCAGTTTGCCAAGAGAAGTGACCAGCTAAACCGGCTCCTCCTCTGTGGGTTTCTATGTATTAATGTTAGGGATAGCCGGGAAGGAGGCCTACATCGGGATCTGCTTAAGATGGCAGTTAGAAAGTGACCCAGTCGCAGGCACTGAATAGGGCATGGTTTTAATGCATCATGTTTATGCACTATGTCTCAAGCACACAACAATAAGTAGAGAAAAGGTATTAGGCATCCATAATGTTAGGTTAATGTTCTGCTTCTGTTCCTCTGTTCTCATGAGCCAAACAGCAGTTAGACTCATGCAGAAAACTAATGTTAACTGTTCAAGTGTCACCCAAATCACCACAGCACTTCACTTCAAGATTCTCCCCCAACAATGTCGGCATAGGGTTGTATATTGCCTGCTGTAATGGATGGCATATTCCAATACTTGGTTTAATAAATCTGGGTCTTAGTCTGAAAATGTTTAACCAATTAGAGAAGGGTGTCCCAGTTTGTTCCTGGATTTGAGGATATCCCTGCTACACCCAGGTGAGACATGCTGATTGTCTCCCCTGTGCACAGAAATTAAATCCTTACATCCAAGCCTGTGCATGGCGTACCAGGACCAAACTTAAAAAAAAAAACTATTTAGAAAAAAAAAAAGATCATATCAATAAAAACCTCAACTTTATGAGAATTACAAAAATTCCAGCTCTAAATTTTCGTGCACTATTCTGTACGCTTTGTTATCAACAGGCAGATAAATATACAGTGCCTTGCAAAAGTATTCATCCCCCTTTTTTGTGTTTTTGTTGTCTCACAACCTGGAATTAACATGGATTGTATGAGGATTTGCATCATTTAATTCACAGAACATGCCCACAACTTTGAAGATGCGTTTTTTTTTTTTATTGTGAAGCAAACAACAAATAGGACAAAATAACAGAATAAGTAAATGCGCATAACTCTTCACCCCCCTAAAGTCAATACTTTGTAGAGCCACCTTTTGCGGCAATCACAGCTCCAAGTCGCTTTGGATATGTCTCTATGAGCTTGCCACATCCTATCACTGGGATTTTTGCCTATTCCTCATTGCCAACTGCTCCAGCTCCTTCAAGTTGGATGGTTTGCGCTTGTGAACAGCAATCTTTAAATCTGAGCACAGATTTTCTATTGGATTGGACATTGACTAGGCCATTCCAACACATTTACATGTTCCCCCTTAAACCATTCAAGTGTTGCTTAAGCAGTGTGTTTGGGGTCATTCTCCTGCTGGAAGGTGAACCTCCGTCCTAGCCTCAAATCACGCACAGAGTGGTACAGGTTTTGCTCATCAATATCCCTGTATTTAGCACCATCCATCTTTCCCTCAACTCTGACTCCGTTTTCCAGTCCTGGCTGCTGAAAAACATCTCCACATGATGCTGCCACCACCATGATGGTGTTCTTTGGGTGATCTGATCTGATGTGTTGGGTTGGCGCCAGACATAGCGTTTTCTTTGATGACTGAAAAGTTAAATTTTAGTCTTATCAGACCAGAGCACCTTCCTCCATATATTTTGTGAGTCTCCGACATGCCTTTTTCGCAAACTCAAAAAGTGCCATTTTGATTTTTGCTGAAAGTAATGGCTTTTTTCTGGCCACTCTGCCATAAAGCCCAACTCTATGGAGCGTACGGCTTATTGTCGTCCTATGTACAGATACACCAGTCTCTGCTGTGGAACTCTGCAGCTCCTCCAGGGTTATCTTAGGTCTCTGTGATGTCTCTCTGATAAATGCCCCCCTTGCCCGGTCCGTGAGTTTTGGTGGGCGGCCATCTCTTGGCAGGTTTGCTGTTGTGCCATGTTCTTTCCATTTGGTTATGATAGATTTGATTGTGCTCCTGGGGATCAACAACAATTTGGATATTTTTTTTTTTATAACCTAACCCTGACTTGTACTTCTCAACAACATTGTCCTTTACTTGTTTGGAGAGTTCCTTGGTCTTCATGGCAGTGTTTGGTTAGTGGTGCCTCTTGCTTAGGTGTTGCAGCCTCTCGGGCCTTTCAAAAAAGGTGTGTATATGTAATGACAGATCATGTGACACTTAGATTGCACACAAGTGGACATCATTTCACTAATTATGTGACTTCTGAAGGTAATTTGTTGCACCAGTGCTTTTTATGGGCTTCATAACAAAGGGGGTGAATGCATACGCACATGGCAATTTTCTGTTTTCTATTTCTAAGAAATAGTTTTATGAATATATTTTTCTCATTTCACTTCACCAACTTAGACTATTGTGTTCTGATCCATCACATAGAATTCAGATTAACAAAACACTGAATTTAAGGCTGTAATGTAACAAAATAGGTAAAAAGTCAAGGAAGGGGGGTGAATACTTTTGCAATGCACTGTACCTCTCCAGCACCTGGAGAGGAAACACCAGGAGAGGAAAAATGCTTAAGCATCATAGAGCACACACAGTAACACAACCATCTTCCAAGGAAGGAAAATAATGTTTGTCTACTGTTGGAAAACATTTTTAACGACATTCTAGTGATAAAGTACTTGCTATTACCCACAGTTTTGAATTATACTATTTGGAACCTCATCTGTATCACTTTAAACAAAAAAATCTGCCAACATCTAGTAACCTTGTGTGAAAAAATGCCTAGCTTTAGTAATCCTTTACTGTACGAGTTTATCAGCCTCTTACATCTCCTGGGAGGAATTTGAACCTACTCTTTCTTAGAAATTTTCTTCAGCTTTGGATATTTGGGGACATTTGTGTATTTCACATCATGTTTATTTTTTTAAATAATCTTCTGCTTCTGAAAGACCTTCTCACTTTTCAGGTGACATCTTGCACAAGTACCGTACTTTTTGTCAATTCTAAAGAGTAGCGATCCTTCTTCAGCTGAAAGGTCACAGCAAATTAATGAGGTTAAGGTTTGCCCTTCTTACATGTTATTTTCTTTTTCAACCATCGAGATACAGATTTGAGGCTTGGATCGTTTGCCTGTTGCATGGTCCACTTTTGGCTAAGCTCTAGCCGTTGGACACATGCCTCACATTTTCCTCAAGAATGTGCTGGTATAGAGAAGAATCAGTGGTGGACTCAACTATATAGGTATTTAGGCCCTGCAGTTGCAGATCAGGTCCAAACTCACCTCAAACCATTCATGCTTTATTTTTATATGGTGATATGCAGGGTTTGATTATTGCCAAACAAATTTGTTGATTTAGAGCTCCAGAAGTCCGTAAAAGGAGCCTGCAAAAGTTACGGCTATTAAATTGGCTTCTTTTAGCTACCCACAAACGATCTACGGGGTAAAGGCTGAAAATTCCTACGGGATGTCAAAATCTGAACTCCGTCCCAGCTAAGCCTTTGATCTGTCAAGCCCGCAAATCGCTATTAAATTGCTACAATTCCCCAATGACACACTGGTGTCCAAACCCGTAAACGGCAAATGTAGCCAAAAATATTACTGGTTTCAAATAGGACACGCAAAGGGTTTACAGACAAGTCTTTACCGCTGTAAAAGACAATAGAAAAACACACCACTGGACTTTAAAATATGGGGAAGGCAATGAAAGGTATTACAATTCATTGTACAACAATCCACAATTTTCTCTGTGTATTAACCCTATATATATATATATCTCGGAACTCTGAGCTGGAAGCAGGTTTGTTAACTTGCTTTAGACATTCAAATGTGAACACAGATGTACTTTTTATTTACTGTACTACTGTACGGTGGAGTGCTTCTATCGCTCTTTTGTCCACCATATTATAAATGATTGTTGTGATGAACTACCTACTCATAAGGTTCACAACACAAGCTGAGATCCCGCTCCACACGGATGATAGCCAGTAAGCTTGAAACAGCTGTACATGGATTGGATACTCACCTTGTGTTTAATCCAACCTTGGCTTTGCATTAAAGCTGTGTAATACAGCATGCATAAGCTTAAAGGAAGCCATGTTTGATGATGGCTATGGAATGAAGAGCGAGGCATTTGTGGTCACATTTGTGTGTCCCAGCTCAACTTCCCAGAATGCAGTGTAAAAACTGTTTTTCTCGGAACTCTGAGCTGGAAGCAGGTTTTTTAACTTGCTTTAGACATTCAAATGTGAACACAGATGTACTTTTTATTTACTATATATATATATATATATATAGTAAATAAAAAGTACATCAGTGTTCACATTTGAATGTCTAAAGCAAGTAAAAAAAAAAACTAACTGCTTCCAGCTCAGAGCTCAGAGAAAAACAGTTATTACACTGCATTCTGGGAAGTTGAGATGGAACACACAAATATGCCCACAAATGCCTCGCTCTTCATTCCGTAGCCGTTATCAAACATGGCTTCCTTTAAGCTTATGCATGCTGTATTACACAGCTTTAATGCAAAGCCAAGGTTGGATTAAACACAGGCTGAGTATCCTTGTGCTTCTATCGCTCTTTTGCCCACCATATTATAAATGATTGTTGTGGTGAACTATATATATATATATATATATATATATATATTATTTAATATATAATCATATTATTATTATATGTATTAATCTATTGCATTGTAACTAGGGCTCATTCGTTTACAGATATAGAAATGTGACACAAATGGGAAGTCTGTGGATGTCCATTGAAAACACACTGGCACAATGTGGCCCAGCTTGAGGCTTCGGCTCTTTGGTTGCACCCTTGTTCAATTTAATGGCTCTGTAACTCCAGGAATTTAATAGAGCCTGTGTTCTCCCAACAAAAAAAAACTAAATTTTGGACCTGTTTAAAGGGCATTGTGGCAGAAATCTTATGGTTCATTCAGGTGCTGTTTTGCAAATATAAGCATTACAGGAATATTCTATTTGAAGAGAATGGGGTTTCTCCAGACTACCATTCTATGAAATATGTGCTTGTTCAACCTCTTCCTAATAATAAGATCATGAACTCTAAAGTTTACCTTATTAACAGAGAATGGAGATAATTTCCTGAGATAATCCTTTTTTTTCTGTGATGGAAGAATTCCGTACAGATTTATTATATGTTTTTTTTATTGTTTTATTTGTATTATCTATATTATCATTTATTTACATTTATTATTATACATTTTTGATAAATACAAACATTTGTTCATTTGCTGCTACGTAGGCGCATCAATATGTCAAAATCTGGTCCTAAGTGTCTAGTGTTTAGTATTTTGGGATATATCTTCCATATTGTGATGTTCCTCTGGATTCTTTGCTAACAATTCAACAACATAAATAAAATCAAATAAATGATATCTAGACAATGTTAGGAACTGGAAATTTCAAGTAACTTGCTTTAATTTTTGAAAGAGTAAGAAGGAAGATTTTGAACTACAAACATGGACTAGATTTTTGTTTTCTTTGCAGAATTGGAATAAACATCTGGTAAAATATCAAAGCATTAAAGGCAAGTAACATTATTTTAAAATGTTCCAAACTCACTATAAAGCTGCCCCATAATAAAGATCCACCTCTGCCAATTGTCTTTTGCTCAGTGCCCCACGATTGGACCCGTGATTACACTGAGAACTGCATGTGGGCTTCTCACCTAAAGTAGAACTAAAAGGTGGAGAAAACATTTGTGCCGGACTTCATTGTGAGGCAGCTTTTTGTGTGGTGAGCAAGAACATTACAGAGTAACTTTAACAGCAGAAGCATTATTTTTAAACCAGTGCTTTGCAGCTTATATTGGGCATGGAGAGAAAATAAAAGTAACAGCACATTATTCCAAATTACAAATGATGTAAGTGAAGAAAATACCAACCTTCATAATCCCAAAGTCCAGGAAAAGGCTCCCCAACAGGTCCAGGTGGTCCAAGTGGGTCATTAAAGAATGGAGCACTTACATCCATGAGCAGCCCACCATCAGCAGGCTTCAGCCATATTGTCACCGGTTCGTGTGATATAGGTGCACTGTTCCACTGATGTTCAATCTTAAATTCCATCTAGAAAACAATTAGGTTGATATTCATTTCATGTCTGGCTCCCTGTAAGTATTTATAAAGCCTTCACACTTCATTGGGAACACCCCAGGTAATATATACTTAGTGGCCAATGTGTTAGATACACCTTTCTAGTACTGGAAGGACCTTGCCCCCAGAACTGACTGAATTATTTGTGGCATGGATTCAAAAATGTGTTGGAAACATTCCTTAAAGATTCCCATCCATGGGGGCGGAGCCGGAGTCTGATGGAGTCAGACGTGCCTTGGCAGAGCTCCTGCGATATAAAGTGCACTAAAGCCCATTAATCGCCCCAAACCTCTAAAAAACACCTTAAAAGAGGCTGGGGGAGCAGGAGGGCATCAAACCAGTGCCTAGCAGCAACTAGGAGGCTCAATCTGGGAGGCACAGAGACCCGTAAGTGGAAGGAAACCTGCATCGCCGACGTTCTTACCTCCTCCCCTGCAGGGAACCGCCGGGAGGAGAAGGCAGGGGAGAGCCTCGGCGGATCGACGCTCAGGGGTCCAAATCGGGCAGAGCAGAGAGGCTTAGATAGAGTCCTCCGTCGCTAGGAGGTTCGGCAGGAGCTGGGGGACATCAGGCGGCGGCCATCTTGCCTACCCAATACAGGGAGCTCCGACACAAGCTAAGGTAACGGGGATACCCCGAGGGAGCTATTAAGGCCACCCAGAGCCTTCCGGTGGCGGCTGGTACCGGCTGGAGGGGTGCCAAAGGGCCTAAATCCAGGTTGGGCTGCAGCACAGGGCACATCAGGTCCCTAGAAAAAGCCCGCGAAACGGGTGGCGGCCATTTTAAATTCTAGGCCTATCAAAGAAGGCATACCCTACTCCCACCAACGACCCCTGGGACTATAAGGGCTATCCACTAAAGTTCAGAGCAGGACTATAAGAACCACACTGCCCAGGTAAAGACTCCCAAGAAACCCTGAAGGAGTAGAGAGGTTCATATAAAGCCCTAACAGCCACAGACAAGCCACAGAACTTTATCAGGAAGGGGGCCCAGGGCATAACCTCCCAGATAGACACAAACAGGAGGCGACTACCATGGTGGGCTTCAGTGCAACGGTAGGAGAACAGCTCTAATCATCCTGGAAATGAACTGTGACCAGCAATCATGACACATTTGCATTGCTGAACATGTAAGCCCCGGATTGAGATATGCTTAACCTCCCTGTCAAAGCTTTGGGTAATTACAGTGACCTCTGACTTCATTTAAGGGCTGGATAAATACCGGCTAATCAATCACCTCATGGCACATATCCAGGACTGTCATCTCAAGTCTCCCTAGCCATGTCAAACTTTTAAAGAAGTGAGGGCCCTAACTAGGATTGCACTTTACAGCTCTGCAATATGGCAACATGCTGATTTAATAAGAAGAGACAAGAAAATGGGAAACCCAGCCATAAACAAATAATCTGCCTATTTCAAAAGCCGGATCAACTACAAGGCCTCAATATTCCACAAATGAGATAAGGTGGGAAAGATGAAGGGTAAAACACGCAAGAGCTTGGCAGCTAAAGGTATTCAAGAACACTTCCAAACGCTCCCAAAATCCCAACTCACATCTCAGAACCCCGCAGCAGACCTATCTGACAATTCGGATATGGAGGGGGATCAGAGAGGCACACTACAAGACCCGGAGATGATTGACAAAATTATGACTAGATTTGAAACCTTACTAAAGACCCAACTTTCCCAAGCCGTGCAGGACTTTAAGAAAGAAATTCAAGAGCTGGGACAGAGAACTCACCAATTAGAAAACCTCACGGATCAACTGGTCTCATCCCAAGATCAAGACAGAAAGGACATCTCAGCAAACTCTGCTAGAATCTCCCTTCTGGAAAACAAACTAGAGGATGCTGAAAATCGCTCCCGCAGAAACAACATCCGCTTTAGAGGGATTGACAAACGGGTAACAAACCTAGAACCCTACATCAAAGAGGTGGCCCGTTCCTTGCTGCCGGAGGAAGAAGTTGAAGAGATCGAAATTGAAAGGGCACATAGGGCCCTAGGAGCATCCTTTAATCAAAGCCTACCCAAAGACACAATAGTCCGCTTCCTCCGACAAAAAACAAGGGATAACATCCTCTCGGCCGCCAGAAATGTTCCACAAGTTGTTGGCCCAGACGGATCTCACCTGCAGGTTTTTGCTGACATTGCTCCAACCACCCTGAACAGACGCAGGGAAATGAAACCGGCCTTAAATGTTCTTATAAAAAACAAGATCCCGTATAAATGGGGTTTTCCATTTCGCTTGCTCTTCCAAGCTGGAGGCTCCACCTACTCCGCTTTATCTCTGGAGGACTGTCAGAAACACTTGATCCATCTCAATCTTGCAACCATGGAAGAGTTTCGAGAACAACAAACAGTCAGGCCAAAGGACAGGCCCTCCAGGCAGTGGACGGATGTACCGATCCACAAAAAACAAAGAAAGCACAGAGACGTTGTACACACGCCACAACCGGAGCAGAGGACTTCCGACAAGTCCACCCCAAGCACCCCCTCCACACCGGTGCAGGAAGGGTGAACTTTTACAAAATGCAGATCCTTGAGACATATTAAAATAATGCATAAAAGGTCTAACATTTTCTAGTAAACCTAGGGTTGTATTTTAAGGTCTATACACTTTGCAAGTTGGAGTATACTTTACTAGATTTAACACCTGAGAAAAGTGAACAATTCTTCAAAGAGTCTATAGACCAGGTCATGTTTTATCCTCATAGTTTATACGTATCTCCGGGGAGGGGCTTGGTGTTCTGTAGTGTTAATGTACTAATGATCTAGTCAAGTACTATTCAGTTATATTCTTTTTCCTCATACTAGGGTTAGGAGGAGGAGTTCGTTTTGTATTTCCCATCCTCCCTAGGCACTTAGGTGCTATCGGCAAATTATAATGAGGATCAATGCTCTTGAAATGTTTTTTGGTTTTTGCCATCGGTTTAACTGTTATGTCTTTTGTGCATTTTCTTACTGTTTTGTTAGCTTGCTGGCGGTCTCAATCTCTTTCTTCACGAACGCAAGACTGCCCAGAGGTAATTCCATCAGGTTGGAAGGCAGCCCTCATTCAGTCAATACTCTCTCAGGCGGTAGGTCTGCGGGGCTATGGAACTATCCACTCTCCCAGTCACTCCCACCAGCCCACAAATCTATCAGGACTCCTCCATTGGAGTGGGGTAAGTCAGGACAACACTTCACCACACCACAAACATGGCGGTAAACCAGAACAATCTTGACATAGTATTCCTGACACACAATGTCAAGGGCTTTAACTCCCCTTTTAAACGCCGCAAAGCCTTTCTTTCCTATAAGGATAGCAACCCCTCTGTCATATTCATGCAGGAGACTCACTTTGTACACAATAACCACCCAAATTTTCTACATAAGAATTATCCTACAGTCTTCCTAGCCAACCAAAGAACCAAAAAAGGAGGGGCGGCCATTCTCTTACACAGGAACTTTCCCTTTATATTAGAAAACAAACAGATAGACCCGGCAGGCAGCTTCGTAATAATAACGGGACTAATCCAGGGTATTAAGACAACCCTGGTCTCTATCTATGCCCCTACAACAAACCTTCATCAGACTGTCATAAAGGTGCTAAAAACTCTAGATAAACCAGGATTGGGAAAAATTATAATTGGGGGGGACCTGAACTTGGTGATGGACCCAATTCAAGATAGGTCTAGGGAAGGGGGACAAGAGAGGTTTTCTAGAAAACTGCAGACAATTAAGCGCCTTCTTCTTAAGCTAAACTTGACAGACGTATGGAGGGAAACGAACCCCATGGCTAAGGAATACTCCTTTTTCTCCCAGGTACATAATACCTATTCCAGGATAGACTATATTCTTGCAGATTCCTCCCTCTTAGACCAAGTAAAGACATCCGAAATTGTCCCATGCACATGGTCGGACCACGCCGCGGTAAAACTAACTTTGGAATGGGATTCAGGGGGGAAGCCAACAGTCTCATGGAGGCTGAATGAGAGACTTCTAGCTAACCCAGAGGTTAAAAAACAAATTTCACAGGATCTGGATTTGTTCTTTCAGGCTAATCTCTCACCAGAGATAAGGTCAAGCATTATATGGGCTACACACAAGGCCTACATTAGGGGAACCCTTATCAAAATAGCTTCCCAATACAAAAAACGGAAAAAAGCCAGAGAAATTGAACTACAAACAGAACTGACAAAACTTGAAAAATTAAACCAATCCAAGCCGGATGTCAAAAATAGACAGCTAATAGACAAGGTTAGAACAGACCTAGACGCTCTCCTCTCGGACCAAACTGAGAAAGCCCTAAGGTGGACTCAGCAAAAAATTTTCGATAAAGCTAACAAGCCAGGCCCACTCCTAGCCAAAAAACTACAAGCAAGAAACACACAGCATAAAATCCAGCAAATAAAAACGCGGGAAGGTGAGCTAACAACCAATCCAAGCAAAATTAAGTCTACTTTCACCAAATACTTTAACTCCCTTTATGAAGGCTCCTCAGCTCTTAACGGTAATGAAATAAAATCATTTCTAAATTCAAAGGATCTCCCCATCACCACGGGGGAAGAGCTGGGGGCCCTTAACGCCCCAATAACGCTAGACGAGGTCCGCAAAACGGTTCACAAACTCAAAGCTGCGAAATCGCCGGGGCCAGACGGGTTTTCCAATAATTACTACAAAACATTTCTAGATACCCTTGGCCCACATCTAGTCACACTCTTTAACAACATTCTAGCCGGAGAAAAAATACCTGCTGAACTTAACGCTGCTGAAATTATTCTATTTCCCAAGGAAGGTAGGGACCCCCTGGAAATGAAAAACTACAGGCCAATTTCACTTCTAAACTGTGATATGAAAATCCTTTCCAAAATTATGGCAGACAGACTGGCTTCATTCTTGCCAAGATTGGTTCACAATGACCAGGTAGGTTTTGTGGCCCACAGACAGGCAGGAGATAACATTAGGAAAGTCCTTAACCTTATACACAAAGCCAAAACCACTAAAACACCAACGTGCCTTATGGCCTTCGATATAGAGAAGGCCTTTGATTCTTTGGAATGGCCTTATCTATTCGCGACCCTTAGTAAATTCGGTATCAGTGGCCAGTTCATCAACTTGCTGAATTCTTTCTACAGCTCCCCTTCGGCCAAATTGAAGCTCCCGGGGCCTGCAACCCCAAATATAAATATAGGGCGGGGTACTAGGCAGGGATGCCCGCTATCCCCTTTGCTCTTCGCATTGGCAATGGAACCGCTGGCCGGAGAGATCAGGGCAAACTCAGAGATTTCCGGGATAGAGGTTGGACATCATCACTTCAAAATCTGCCTGTTTGCAGATGATCTTCTCTGTGTGGTGTCCAATCCGAGTAAATCAGTTCCGGTACTCATTAAAACATTAGAAAGGTTTGGCCAAATCTCGGGACTAAAACTAAACTTAGAAAAAACTGAAACCCTAGCCATTGACGTTCCGGCAGCAGTAAAAAATAGTCTACATGACAGGTATAAATTCAACTGGGACATTAAATATATAAATTATTTGGGGATAAGGTTAACGGCAAACCTAAGTGATCTATATAATGAGAATTATTCTAAGCTACTGAAAACCTTATTGGCCGATTTGGGTCGATGGACGAAATTTCGCCTGTCTTGGGTAGGGAGAATTAACACAATTAAAATGAACATTTTGCCCAGACTTCTTTACCTTTTTAGAACCCTCCCAATTCAGGTTAAACATAAAGAGCTATCTAAATTCCAAAGGCATATATTTAAGTTCATCTGGAACCAAGGCCCATCACGAATTGCAAAAAAAATCATGTACCTTCACAAATTAGATGGAGGTCTATCCTGTCCTAACATTAAATTATATTACAAAGCCGCTCAACTATCCTTTCTACCAATAGCCCACTCAACGACCCATCAGCCGGCGTGGATTTACATAGAAAACCAATCAATGAAACCGATGACTTGGGACTCTATTATGTGGTTATCAGAGACTCCCCACAAAATTAAAGACATTTCCAATCCCATAATAAAACATACACTGACATGCTGGAAATGGGCCCGAGATCACACAAATTTATTCCCAAAACCATCCTACATGATCTCACTCCTCAATCATCCCCAGATGCCAGTCCACCTAAATATAACCTCCCAACACTGGTGGAAGAATAAAAAATTGGATAGGCTGGGAGAGTGGATAGAGAAGGGGCAAATTGTCTCTTTCGAAAAAATAAGGGATAAGCATAATATGCCCCTGTCAGAACACTACAATTTTTGCAGATTAAAACATCTTGCAATCTCCTTGTTGGACAATCACACAGCCCCAGAAATGAACTGGCTGTCTAAAATCTGTCAAGCGGCTCCATTAACGAAGGGCACCCTAGGGATGCTATACAAAACATTCAATGCTAGGCCAGCCGGACTAAAGCCCAAACACATGGTTGATTGGGAAACTGACATGGAAACGAGCTGGGACCTCAGTAAATGGAGGGCAGCCTGGTCTAACATCTATAGGGGCTCCCTTAACTATAGTATCCTAGAAACCGCCATTAAGGTGCTCCACAGGGTATACATAACCCCGGAAAAGCTCGCAAAATGGAAAAAGTCAGAAAGCCAACTATGCTTTAGGGGGTGTCAGGCAACGGGGACATTCGCCCATACGTGGTGGTTCTGCCCTAAGGTAGTAAAGATTTGGGACTCAGTCTCAAAATTAGCATCTGACTTATTCCTTACCCAGATAGACAGGTCTATGGATAGCATGCTGCTGGGGATCCCCAATAGTACTCTGACTCCCCCCCAAAACAGACTGCTGCAATACATAGCATTGGCAGCTAAGAGTCATATTGCTAAAACCTGGAAATCCAATAATCTAAACTTCCAGATGATTAAACAAAAGATCAATTATATTGCCATCAATGAAAGAATCACCCATCTATTGGATGACTCTATTGAAAAGTACAGGAAAATTTGGGACCCATGGACAGTATACATAGGCCTAGCATTAGAGTGCTAGAACTAGCGGTGGATTGTAAGTTGGGTCCATTGCCTCAGTTAGTAGGCCCGGGAATCCGGGGAGGGGGGTATTGATGGGACTGGGGGTGTAATCCTACTCAACGGGAAAAAAAAAAAAAAAAAAAAAATCATAAATTTTGGGAGTCCATAAGCGGGGAAGGGACCGGCCAGCAAGCTGTTCAAGTGTTAGATTTCTTCTTATGTTTCTAAAAGGTTAATGTTATTGATAAAATTAAAAATGTGATAGTCACCATACATACACTAGCACTACTCGGCGTGACCTATAACAGGCTATCCTGCATCTGGATTTATCCTACAGGGAGGGGCCAAAACTCTCTGTACTCTGATGAATATAAATGTTTGTTTACTGGGTGCTATGGTCATTTGAGAAATTGTCAGGCCTGCGTGCCGAGATCAATGTTATGTACTAATTACTATATGTGGTGACAATAAAACTCATTGTTATAAAAAAAAAAAAAGATTCCCATCCATGTTGCTATGAGAGTATCACATAATTGCGGCATATTTGGCAGCTGCACATTCATGCTGCAAATCTCTTTTGCCACCACATGCCAAAGCTGTGCCAAAGGATTTAGATCTGGCGACTGTGCCGGCCATCGCAGAACATTGTGGCCATAAAGGGATGCACACGGTCAGCAACAATACCACTGTTGTAATGTGTGGTTATATGTGTTACTGACATCTTCTTGCCAGCTTGAACCAGTCTGGCTATTCCTCTCTCATTAATAAAGGGTTGTCTCCCACAGAATTGCCATTCACTTGAGGTTTTGTTTATTTTACATTATGTTCTGTAAACTCTAGAGACGGTTGTGCCTGAAGCTCCTAGGAGATCGGCAGTTTCGGAGACACTCAAACCACATTGTCTGGCACCAGCAATCATTCCACGGTCAGTCACTTAGATCACATTTCCTCCCCATGCTGATGTTTAGTCTGAACAAGAAAAGAATGTCTTGAACATGTGTGTAGACGTTTATGCATTAAGTTGCTGCCAGATGATTGGCCGATTAGATATTTGCATTAACAAGCAGGTTACCCTGATAAGGTCGCCACTTAGTGTATAAGATTATGAACAGACTGAAACATAAAAATACAGAAGGTTCTTAAGGCCATTCTGGGGAGCTAGTTAAACCCTACAGTCTACAGCAGTGTTTTCAATAGTGTGTCTGGAGATTGATGCCAGTAGGAGAAAGAAGAATTAGGATTGTGGTGGTGACAGTGGATGGTGAGATGTGATGTGAAAGGATGGGATGTAAGGAAAGTGCTTCTAAAGCATGGTTTCTTTTGTTGGAATCTGGCTTCTACAGTCACACATTGAGACCTTGTTTTCCATGGTTTCAAGGACCAAGAGAGATGAGGAGTGGGTGAGAAACATTAAATATGTATTTTCCATTATTAACATCTGTAGGCTGATTACCGAAAAACACTACGAATGGTAGCAAGAGAATACTTGGCTTCATAAAGGTATAGAGGCACTGCTTTAAAAAAACAAATATACTTTCATACGAAAAAAAAGTTGGGGAAAAAAGTGGAAAAACTAAAAAGGACAGATAAAGGGAAACTATGAAGCAAAACATAGGAGAAAGGAAAGGGTAATACATAGGGTGATACAATTTAAAGAGTTTTAAAAGACTGGGAAAAATTACTTCAAATTTTGTTTAATTCATTATTTAATCTGCTAGCTTGATAACTCTCAGTCATGCAAGGCACTTTGTATAAAAGTCTCAGCTCAAGGGCAGGGTTGTATCAGTCTGTCAAATTACATATCGTCATACCCATGTTTTACTGTACCCCAGCACTGCGGAATGTGTTGGTGCTTTATAAAATGAGAGATAATAAATAATAATAATAATATATAAGAAATTGACCACTATGGTCCTTTAAAGGTATATGGAAGTTTCCCTGTTTTTAACCTTTTCCAATTGAAAACATACGGCTTATATCAGAAACAGCAATGATTCATTCTATAAATACGCAGACTTATTTGATCAAAAGAAACATTTGGTTTCCACACCCCCAAAGGTACCTACATACAGTAGGCACTTACCAAAAGAAGTACTGCATTTGGGTAGGTTTTCTTTAACCAAATACTAACCTTCCAGCAAGTAGTGACACAGTGAAGAGATAGAGGCGTATCATTAAAAGGGAGGAGAGACACGCGTGCAATGGGGGAAAAAATATATTCCCATGATGCTTAGCTGCAGAGACTGAATGTTGTAGATGCCTCTGATTGGCTACAAAAGAATGTAAACACGTTTAATCTCAAACGTTTTGCACGTCTTATATGCCTGTGAATCCTACATTCTGACATTTATGGTATTCGTTCAAAGATGTTTGCATTAAAAATAAATACCCGCTATGAATACCTTCTTTAAAGTGCAACAAAAAATAAAAATACTTGCATGTTCCTTGCAGTTCCCTTTAGCGGTTATCCTGTCGATCTGAGCATAACACATATTTAAAATCGGCTTATGTCAGGAACAACCTTGTTAACAGCTTCTGGACATACCAAGCACTGTGAAAGTTGTTAATGGTAATTCATTCTAACAACAGCGGCGCTTGATGTTGTCTACAGTGAATATATCTTCACACATACACAAGAGCAGAGCCAGGACATCTGTCACAAAGTAACGCTGCATCTGATCTTACTGGGACTTTGTGACAGAATCATACAATATTGGGTATTTATAAATCACATTTTTATTTTGTCCCTCAAGTACAAGCACTCAACCACAGATGATATATCATTTGTCCACTCATTCACATTTGACATAAACATCAATAGGTTTGTTTATGAACAATTTCAGAAATCCAAGGACATAGATTTTTTTTTAAACGCCCAAACCCACAAATTAATTTTATAAAGGTTATAGACTATAGCAGTGCATACACGTCAGGCTATCCCGGGGGACTGGATCCAGATTCAGCTTCAGATGAACGGCCCAGGGAATACACCATGTAAAACAAACGCCTGGCTGGTTACTTCTGACCATGTCACTTTGCTCAGACAAAGCTTGTAATATGTCATCCAATACAGTGGAGTAATTAGCTCAAATAATGCAAAGCTAACGGTTTGATGTGTTTCTATGGTCAATAACTTGGAATATTATAATTGCAGTATGTGAAATAGAAGAAAGAAAACAGATTGTCCCCAATAAAGCACTTACATTTACATTTAGTCATTGTATTTAAATCAAATTGTGATAAATTCAAAAATGTAAAATACAAAAAAAGAAAATGGAGGGTACAAAACAAGAGAACAATTGTAACAATAGGGAAGATATCTAATGTGCTAATGTGGTCCTCATGTAGTGTGTTTACAGTAATCTAAAATGAATGAATGACACCACAAAAAAGTATTTCAGATAATCTCTCTAAATATTACACAGAAAAATGGCTTCATTCTGAAAAACTCAAATTTCAAAGAAACAACATTTCAACTTTTGCTGGTCTACCGACAATACATACAACCTATAGTTGTGGGTATCAAAAACTGTACATAAAATGCCAACATAATTATTGATTCTATTACATATGAATCGGTCACTAATCAAATTATAAGACACACAGTGCCTTGCAAAAGTTTTCAACCCCCTTTGACTTTGTACCTATTTTGTTACATTACAGACTCGAGTACAATGTTTTGTTAATCTGAATTTTATGTGATGGATCAGAACACAGAAGTCTAAGTTGGTGAAGTGAAATAAGAAAAATATATTTATAAAACTATATTTTAGAAATAGAAAACAGAAAATTGGCATGTGCGTATGCATTCACTCCCTTGTTATGAAGCCCAACCAATTACCTTCAGAAGTCACATAATTAGTGTAATGATATCCACCTGTGTGCAATCTAAGTGTCACATGATCTGTCATTATATATACACACCTTTTTGGAAAGGCCCCAGAGGCTGCAACACCTAAGCAAGAGGCACCACTAACCAAACACTGCCATGAAGACCAAGGAACTCTCCAAAAAAGTAAGAAACAATGTTGTTGAGAAGTACAAGTCAGGGTTAGGTTATAAAAAAATATCCAAATTTTGCTGATCCCCAGGAGCACCATCAAATCTATCATAACCAAATGGAAATAACATGGCACAACAGCAAACCTGCCAAGAGACGGCTGCCCAACAAAACTCACGGACCGGGCAAGGAGGGCATTAATCAGAGAGGCAGCACAGAGACCTAAGGTAACCCTGGAGGAGCTGCAGAGTTCCACAGCAGAGACTTGAGTATCTGTACATAGGACGACAATAAGCCGTACGCTCCATAGAGCTTTATGGCAGTGTGGCCAGAAGAAAGCCATTACTTTCAGCAAAAAACAAAATGGCTTGTTTTGAGTTTGTGAAAAGGCATGTGGGAGACTCCCAAAATGTATGGAGGAAGGTGCTCTGGTCTGATGAGACTAAAATGGAACTTTTCGGCCATCAAAGAAAACGCTATGTCTGGCGCAAACCCAACACATCACGTCACCCAAAAAACACCATCACAGTGAAACATGGTGGTGGCAGCATCATGCTGTGGGGATGTTTTTCAGCAGCTAGGACTGGGAAACTAGTCAGAGTTGAGGGAAAGATGGATGGTGCTAAATACAGGGATATTCTTGAGCAAAACCTGTACCACTCTGTGCATGATTTGAAGCTAGGACGGAGGTTCACCTTCCAGCAGGACAATGACCCCAAACATAATGCTAAAGCAACACTTGAGTGGTTTAAGGGGAAACATGTAAATGTGTTGGAATGGCCTAGTCAAAGCCCAGACCTCAATCCAATAGAAAATCTGTGGTCAGACTTAAAGATTGCTGTTCAGAAGCGCAAACCATCCAACTTGAAGGAACTGGAGCAGTTTTGCGAGGAGGAATGGGCAAAAATCCCAGTGGTAAGATGTGGCAAGCTCATAGAGACTTATCCAAAGCAACTTGGAGCTGTGATTGCCGCAAAAGGTGGCTCTGCAAAGTATTGACTTTAGGGGGGTGAATAGTTATGCACATTGACTTTTTCTGTTATTTTGTCCTATTTGTTGTTTGCTTCACAATAACAACAAAAAAAACATCTTCAAAGTTATGGGCATGTTCTGTAAATTAAATGATGCAAATCCTCAAACAATCCATGTTAATTCCAGGTTGTGAGAAACATGAAAAATGGCAAGGGGGTGAATACTTTTGCAAGGCACTGTAACTAGCATAGCAATGCTTGTATAGCTTACATGTGCAAGTGATAAGTACTGATGTACAAGCCAACTACAGTAGTATTTAGTATTGCAAGGGCTTACCTGCTTGCAAACATTTTCTAGATAAAAACAACATGCTGAATACAAGAGACAGCTTAGGAGGTTCATAGTAAAAAAAACTACTACTTCTTTAAAGGGGTGCTGTGGAGGTTCCAAATACAGGGTTAATGTAGATATCTACATGTAAATTAAGATTCCCTAATCAGGACAATATGCATTCTTAATTAGCCAAGAAATGCATTCCTATGTGTGAAATGTAACATCTAGTAGTCACCAATTAGGCCAAGGTGAATTCTTAGTTGTCTTAGGAAGGCATGGCTACATGTCAAACAGAGCATCTCAGGTGTTTGTGCAAGACCACACGCTCTGCTCTGTAATAGCCAGGGTCATTATCTCAGGAGTGTTGACTTAGCACTTGACTGAAGGATAAGCCATCTGTCTGGGCTTGGCAGGTGTGAGCTATGTGTTTAACTGCAATATTCTGCAGAGCTGTCCATCTGCAGAGCATCTAATAATGATATAGTTTTTACTATAGCCCTTACCGGGGTGCATCCCAGAGCCCTTTTTGTGTGTGTGCATAATAGCACAATGCGCAAAACCCCTTGTATGAGTTTATTATCACAGGGTTTAGTCTGCATTGCACTAACTTGTGGGACCTTTTTCACTACATTTCCCCAGAACTTAGGGTTTACTTCTAACATGTCCACACATCAATCGCTTACAGGAAAAACAATATGTTATTTACAATAATACCTGTAACATGAAACACAATTTATATCCAATCATACACAATATAAACAATAAATGTCCCACTGGGTTGCACTGGACAGGAACTTGTCATCTCAGGCCTAGGCACATTACTCTAGCAAACTCTCTAGGCTCTGGGCATAGGTATCCTGGCATTCTAAACTACACAGAACCTAGCATATTCATAAACCAAAATACATATAACTATTGTAATCATATTTTAACCCAAGGAGGTTGCCAAATCTCGGGGCCAATACACAATCCACAATAGTCCAATAAAACTCTGGGCAGGAAGAAATGGGGTGGCAAAGGGTCCCCCTGTGCCTCCCAAAATCCAGTCGTGACCTGGGGGATACCAACAGCAGCTGATTTTGACCTTTTAATAAAGAATAGTTAGTAATACGCATTTTTTTAATGATCAATGTCCTCAGTAAACCATCTAGCTAATGACTTTAGGGCAAATTTCAGATTTTCAGGTGACCACTGTCACTTCAATGCCAGAATCATGACTTTATATTCAATATTTAAAGTAAAGACAGATATGAAGTAACAGCACCATGTTAAGCTAGTGGCTGGCTGGCTCTGTAAAGTCTTTATAGACAAAATAATTTAATATTATAAACTTAAGCAGGGAGCTCATGAATGATAGATTAATATAAGAAGAATGTGATACAGTTGAAGTAAGTAAGCGAAGAAGTCATTTGTTTAATTTCATATTGAAATGTGCTTATGTTATGAATTAAATCTCAATATAACTGTAGTGAAGGTCGGTAACATGAACCAGTGTGAATTTGCATTATAGACTCTAACCAAACAGCTGGATTAGGTGGCACTGTGGTTAGGAATTAATAGGCTTCTTTAAACAATGAGACAGAACAAAGTGACTTAGAGATGTACAGCACTGCAAGTCATTTCACACCGGCGTCTTCTACATTCCTTTGCTACTTTTAATACTTCGGTAAACTCCTAGAAAATGAACTAACACCACTTAATTTTTACATGGTACTGTTTTTCATTTTTAGATGAACAGTTTGCAAGGTCAAAAAATGTCAAAGGCTGGGAGAGCGATTACTGACAAGATACACAAAGTTACAGTACTGAAGGTTACATTGTAGGAAATGAGAAGCCGTATGTATATGCTACTTCTCTACTGTGCTCTAATCCAGATGTTCCTAACCTGTGGTGCATGGACCACCAGTGGTCAATGACCTTCAATGAGGTGATTCACAAAGCAACTGTGATAACAAAATATTATTAAACAAAATAAATGTAGTGCAGAGATGGCTAGACACAATATGTCATACATTTAAGTACACAGGATATACTCCAACATAGCCTAATGACTCTCAACAATTGTAAAGGGTTAATGTGATGACCGGACATTTTTGTGATGACCAGAGTCTTGGGGTCAGGGTATTATTAGGGTTAAGTGTATAATATATACTGGTACTTCAGGTGGACACTGCATATTACACCCATGGCCGGATTACCCTTCCTATAAATATTTAATAAATACTTGGTCCTAAACTCTCTTTGATTCTAGAAATTTGTCTCAAATTTATTTTTGTCCTGTTTAAAAACAATCAGCAGGATGAGTTAATATATTAGGGATACAAAGATTTAAAAGGGACTATTTGGATTGGCCTTTAAATGTATAAGAGCTATTATGGCTAAATTAAGGACATCTTTATGGATTAGAACAGAAATGTTGTTTCAAACTGATTGAATGTAGCTTTCTATATGCTATTGGTATTTTACTGTAACCTTAGACCACATAAGTCTGTGTATATAATAATCCATGTAATTTAACGCATAGCTACAGTAATACAAAATATTACAAACAAATTCTTTTGAGATAAATTGCTTTGAGCTAACGTAATATTATTTATATCACACTTCTCAAATGAGATAATGCATAATTTAGGATATTATATCCTTTATTGTATTATAATACTTATATATACTCAGAAGTGAGTGTACTAACTGCACAATATAAAATGGTAAACATTATAAGGCTGTCTTATGTAATATTAGATGATCTAATTAGTTAATAAAACACATATAAGCTTATTTGAACAACTTTCTAATTTATTGTTTTGTTCATTTTTAGGTAAGCACTACAACAGATATACTTTAAAAACAAGTAATAATGCTGAACAAAAGGAGCCTAACTCTGCCTCTACTTTACACAAGAAATGGTTAATTTTTGAAGCCACTCCTTGGTAGAATCACTATAAAGGACTGGCAAGTTGCCCACTTCTAACAGGTCCTTAAAGGAATCGTTGTGACGCGAAACGCGCACGTCGACCTGTTTGTCCTGTAGCTCTGACGTCATCGGCAGCGTTTGAGAACACAGGCGTCCATCGGTACACCGCTGGATGTGCAGTTCCTATACTACCCCAGAATATGATAAGTGATGGTTTTTCTGTGTATACGATATAAGATTAATGATATTGTCTCTCATATAATATTTATTTGTATATCGTTCACATTCACATAGAGAGAAACTTTGGAACGTTATTAACAGGCTATATATCCCTTTATACTTTCTAT
This sequence comes from Discoglossus pictus, assembly GCA_027410445.1. Taxonomy (NCBI): domain Eukaryota; kingdom Metazoa; phylum Chordata; class Amphibia; order Anura; family Alytidae; genus Discoglossus; species Discoglossus pictus. The sequence goes on from CM050163.1 coordinate 158,949,732, forward strand.
TTATTTCACTATATAATCACATCAAAATTCTTTGAATTCAGTATATGTTTAATTATGTGTCATTGCACTTTATATAAGCACTATTTGCACCTTTTGGAATTAACACCTTAGTCTAATTAGAGTAGGTTAGTTTCCTCAAGATAGGAAAGGGGGGTAATTGGTGGATCCACCATCAGTATTAGTGTATTTAGAGATTTTTATTTTCACATTTATATATTATTTTGTAGATAGTTTATTTATACTAGTATAAAGGAGTAAATGGTGGGCTCCGCTACCACCAAATTAACTTTAGGGAATTATATTAAGAAGGTAATTAATAGCTATTCATTTATATAAACATAATATATATACTTTTCTGCTAATATTATAATATTGTACAAAGCCGTGATTGTCATGACTACGTATGAACTTTTTAAATGTTTTTATAAAATATTGTAAATTGAATTGTACTTAATAAACTATTAGATTTTATTTATCTGTGTTTTTGAGAATTACAAAATTCCATATTCTCTACTCAAACTAAGGAGGTTATATTGGTGTGGATATATAGGTGTTCTTTTTTCTTTGTTTTGTTCGGATTACCCACTAGGCTAACTACAGTGGATATAAAAAGTCTACACACCCCTGTTAAAATGTCAGGTTTCTGTGCTGTAAAAAAATTAGACAAAGATAAATAATTTCAGAACTTTTTCCACCTTTAATGTGACCTTTAACTGTACAACTCAATTGAAAAACAAACTGAAATCAATAAAAATAAAAATAATGTGGTTGAAAAGTCTGAACACTTTCTTATAACTGGGGATGTAGCTGTGTTTAGAATTAAGCAATCACATTCCAAATCATGTTAAATAGGAGTCAGCATACACCTGCCATCATTTAAAGTGCCTCTGATTAACCCCAAATAAAGTTCAGCTGCTCTAGTTGATCTTTCCTGAAATTTTCTTAGTCGCATCCCACAGCAAAAGCCATGGTCCACAGAGAGCTTCCAAAGCATCAGAGGGATCTCATTGTTAAAAGGTATAATCAAGTGGAGAAAATATGGCACAACAGTGACATTACCAAGAACTGGAGCTCCCTCCAAAATTGATGAAAAGACAAGAAGAAAACTGGTCTGGGAGGCTACCAAGAGGAGCTGCAGGAATATCTGGCAAGTACTGGCTGTGTGGTACATGTGACAAAAATCTCCCGTATTCGTCATATGTCTGGGCTATGGGGTAGAGTGGCAAGACGAAAGCCTTTTCTTACGAAGAAAAACATCCAAGCCAGGCTACATTTTGCAAAAACACATCTGAAGTCTCCCAAAAGCATGTGGGAAAAGGTGATATGGTCTGATGAAACTAAGGTTGAACTTTTTGGCCATAATTCCAAAAGATATGTTTGGCGCAAAAACAACACTGCACATCACCAAAAGAACACCATACCCACAGTGAAGCATGGTGGTGGCAGCATCATGCTTTGGGGCAGTTTTTTTTTGCTGGAACTGGGGCCTTAGTTAAGATAGAGGAAATTATGAACAGTTCCAAATACCAGCCAATATTGGCACAAAACCTTCAGGCTTCTGCTAGAAAGCTGAACAGGAACTTCATCTTTCAGCATGACAAAGACCCAAAGCATACATCCAAATCAACAAAGGAATGGCTTCACCAGAAGAAGATTAAAGTTTTGGAATGGCCCAGCCAGAGCCCAGACCTGAATCTAATTGAAAATCTGTGGGGTGATCTGAAGAGTGCTGTGCACAGGAGATGCACTCACAATCTGACAGATTTGGAGTGTTTTTGCAAAGAAGAGTGGGCAAATCTTGCCAAGTCAAAATGTGCCATGCTGATAGACTCATACCCAAAAAGACTGAGTGCTGTAATAAAATCAAAAGGTGCTTCAACAAAGTATTACTTTAAGGGTGTGCATACTTATGCAACCATATTATTTTATTTTTATATTCTTTCTTCCCTCTACCTAAAAGATTTCATTTTCTTTTTCAATTGAGTTGTACAGTTTATAGGTCACATTAAAGGTGGAAAAGGTTCTGAAATGATTTATCTTTGTCTCATTTTTTTACAGCACAGAAACCTGACATTTTAACAGGGGTGTGTAGACTTTTTATATCCACTGTAGGCAGCTGCACAGGGGCACTTCCCTGTGAGGGGTGCCACGTCTTAAAATAAATAGTTTCTGGCTTAGAAAAATTAAATGTTGCAGTTCATAGACTGGCTACTAGGTGGTAACCACCTAGAACAAGACAGTAACAACAGGAAAGGGAACTTACACGCAAAGAAAAGGCAAAAATGGGTCCGTGCATACCTTGCATACTCACTTGCAGGGGCTCCTCCACTTCACTGCCTAGGGGCTCCAAAAATGTAGAGACAGCCATGATTACACTCTGACAGCAAGAGTCCAGCCATAACAGTTCATAAAAAAAGTCTGGGAACCACTGCTCTAATCCCAAAGTAGGATAAAGTAAACAAATAATAATAACAAAACCATTCAACTTTAGATAAATCTGGTGCAAAATATGATTTTGTTGAGTACATAAAGCCTCTGTCTGCACAATGGGAATGTGGCATTTAAATCTACCAGTGATTTCTTGAAGAACTCAGGAAAGGAAAGTAACAGAATCAATTAAGAAAAGAACATGGAACCCTGCAGTAAAACTCAACTCCATATAAAAGTTTAAATTGAATAGGTTGTGTTTATTCTTCCTGTCTAAAATTATATTGCCAGTTATCAAGCTTAATTATTTAAAATACTATACAGAAAAATGTCGATTGAGCATATTTATTTTTTATTTCTGGCTAATAGCCCCACAGATTGATAGAAAAAAAGATTTTTGTCCAGGCAATACTGAATAGAGAGCTCCAACAAATATCAGAAAATAATGAAAATCACCAGTCGTGTAAACAATACACAGGTTAAAACTTAGTTAAAAGAAAAAAGTCGGAAATAAGCACTTTAATACCATGTGGTTGGAGTAATGGTCACATATTAGAATTGTCAAACTGCAATTTGTCATCACACTTGCGAGCCTCACAAAGTGAGTAGAGATGTTTGCGGCCCAAAGGGCCGCAAAGTGAGGTGAGACATTGAGGCATTGAAGCCTTCCGAGCTCGGGGGACTTAGGCAATGAGCGACGAAGGTGAGGCGAGCAGTTGAGGCATTGCAGTACGCAGGACTTAGGCTGAAATGAGCGCCGAAGGTGCTCCTGCGAGCCTCGCAAAACGAGGCGAGCAGTTGATGCACGCTGGACTTAGGCTGCAAGCAGTTGAGGAAAAATAACGAATGTAACGGACGAAACGACCTCGGGAAAAAAATGAATGTAACAGACGAAACGCAGAAATAAAAAACTACAAAAAACAAGAAAATAAATAAATAAATACACTCACACACAGCACAAGGGGGAGAGCCAGGATGCCTGGGAGTGAGGTTGCAAGTTGTTATGGTACAAAGACATTTGGGTAGTGTGCATTGGGCAGCCTGAATAGTAAGTCTGACGATCTTTACTACCAGCATGTCCTTTGGTCAATAATACATCTTTACTCAAGTTGTGATGAAAATTAAGAACACTTTATTGAATCGGTTCAGCTTATTTAAAACCTTGCACAACACATTATAGGGAGTGGCTACCTTTAGCCTAACCCCCATCCCCCCTGGGCCAATGGAGTAACTCTTACAATCAGTTAATTACCTCTGTCTAATAAGACGGGGCTAATCTGTGGGAACTTTTAGTCTCCGCCCCCCTGGGGCCGCCTTTAGGGGCGTCAACCTAATTCATTCTTGCCCAGGTAGGAGAAGGAAGAACATGTATTTCTCTCTCTCTCTGCCCCTGGTTCTGGGGCAGAGAAACCCTGTAGACAGGCCATATAGTTGGTGCTTGTATGTCTGCCCTTCTGCAGTGCATGTTAGATAACCTTTGCCCTCCAAACATCTGGCACCAGTCACTCCCCGCTCATAGATGGGGCTGGTACTAATCTGTAGCACATTTTCATATTTGTCCCCATAACTCACCGGTCATGCCACTCACACATCACATTGAGTCTATCACCTGATTCTCATTAAAATGAGTATAAACATCATGCATGGGGGGGACATTGTAAGGGATATATCCATGGCTAGGGGTACATAAACGTTTAATATTTATACTATGCAGATGGATCTTTCACACAAGTGAAAAAAAAATGGTGGACGAAAAACGCAAAAAAGTCTGAAACTTGATGAAAACGAGCCTGAACAACACCAGGCCCGCCAGACTGGAGCACTATGACAAAAGCGCTGGAGTTAAAAAAAACACAACAAAGACAGTACAACGCCAGGTGTGCGGGACTTTGAAAATAAAACCAACGCCAGTCAGCGCGCCATACAAACATTCAGCAGACACATAGAGGAGAAACACACAGGGAAGGGACAGGGGGGAGATGCTGGAAAGAGACACATGGCATTCCCAAGCACAAAACTTGCAGGTCAATGAACCCTGCAATGAGCCCGTACAGAAGGCGCTGATTGCGGGGCTCGCAAGGAATGCTGAAGGTGCTCAGCGAAGCAAAAGCCTTACATTGTGTGGCAAACAGCATTGCCTGGCTTACACTTTTATGCCCATCATTTTTGACGGGCAATTCACTAGTGTGTGTATATATATATATATATTATATATAGTGCCAAAAATACATACACCACTTCTGGTTACCAGTGCTCTGTTTGAGTAGGCCTCATATAATACAAATAGATCCCTATATTCACTGCATAAAACTTCTTGATATAATATAAGGTACTAGTAATACCAATATGCAAGATTTAATAGCAAAAGACAAATTCTCAACTGGATTAAAACGCTATAATATGTATGATTAAGTGTTTAAATTCTAAATCTTCTAAAGTAGTCAGTCTGCATAAATCTAATATTTGGGGGTTGGTATGAACAGAAGGGCCCACTGGACTGTTTGGGGTTAATCAGTTATTATATGTGTGGTTAGAAGGTACTAACAACTTGCTTAACAGTTATATCATGGGTGTAATGCATACATGTAGGTATAACATGGATGCAATAAGTGCATATAGTACTGTCATTGATTAACATTAAAATATTGTATCTGTATTAGAAGTAGGATAGTAGGCTATGCGTAGATAATAAAGTTAATGCAGTCACTTATGTGACAAAGGGTTAAAGATTTTATAGAATGTATATGGTCCTACGATCGGCCACGTGTGACTGCTCTGGCTTAAGTCATGAAGGGGGGGAGCTAGTTTTATGGGAGATAAAATGTGTAAATAGAACAAGAAAGCCAGACCCCCTCTATACATCTGGAAATCATGTGGGTGAGGGGGGTAGCAAGCTTTTTGCCCAGGAGGATGGCCTAGAACTGGGGGGAAGTATTTTGGGTTTTGTGTCATCTGAAAATGTGTTTTGAAAAATCAATAAGTGGTAGTCTGATTTTGGACACACTAAACAGAGGTAGTGTCAGAGTCTGCTTGTACTAATCAAAGGTACATGGTGTGTGATTCTTAGATCCTAAGAAAAGGTGTGTGAAGGTGCCTGTCTCTTCAGAAATTATGCTGTCATCTGAATTGTCTGCTGGTGTCGAGATCTGAACAAAAAGTTGTGACCCATAGAGAGAGAGAGAATTGAGGTGAATGAAGTCAATATATATAGAACTTACATATTACGCAGTGATATCATATAGGGTCCCAAAGTACTACTGTGACGCTCGACGGCCGTTTCACTGTCCTCCCAGCTCCATCAGGGGCAGAAAGAAAAACTTTGAATTGTAGATTACCAAATATTTTGCACACTGTCTGCCATCCCAAACACCCACCATTTTCTTTGGTTAGCATTAGCTGTTGAAATAGCTAGTTTGTTTGCAATCAGATTTGGTCTACCCTGATGTCTTTCTCTGATTCCTACTTTATGTCCTCAATCTCACACCCACAACACCATTGTCCTAATTCCACCACTTTTCACACCATGTTAACCAAGTTTGGTTTTCATGTCCCCTCTCTCTATATTTCTGCCCCTTATTAGAGCTATGTGTATTCATATCTAATGAGTTTTCTTAGCCTTATTACATGTCACTGTGAATAAACCAATTATTACAATTACAGTAACATGTTTTTTTGAGAGCTGCATTTCTTGAAAGCTTGTCCAACATATTCACGGACATACTGCAGTGCACCATGTATGAAATCACACTGGGCCATATGTATTAAATGGTGAGTACTAAAGAACTCTTGAAGATGACTGAAGTTAATACATATGATAATAATATATCAAAGGAATGGAAAAGTTCTGTAAAGAAAATTCAGACCCCAAAGATAGTGATGAAATCTGTATTGTGTCTTTGAGATCTATCGTAAAGGTATATCTAAGTTTCCCTGTCCTTACCTTTTTCTAGCCTAACACATGCTGCTTATATCACACACATTACATTGAGTCATTCTATACATGTACAGATTTATTTTATTTAAAAATAAAAACTTGTATTCCGCACCCCCCAGAGCTGCTTACATAGGCACCTGATACCTAACAGTAGAAACACTGCATTTGGGTATGGATTTGAGCTCTTTACTAACCTTCAAGCCGAAATTCACATAGTCATTTCTGGGCTCCTCCTTGCGGAGGGGAAAAGCAAGACTACACATTCCATGATCCTTTGCTGCGGAAACTGACCTCACAGAGTGAAACAATGAGACTGGCCAAAACAAATTATAAATGTTATGCTAATTTTAGCAGGGATATGCCGGGGTGTTTACTCACAAAATCAACTGCTTGCAAACTCAAGAGATTTAGAAAACTTTAAGGTAAGTATAATTATGTTTATTTTGGTATGTTTGCATACATTACTGATTCTCCTCTATCAGATGCACTCATAGTCCAGGAAATTTAGATACGCCAACCACTTTATATTAAACAATATATAAATAAAAGAACATTATTCTGCAGCATTACTAAAAACTATTAATGAAATCATAAGCTTAACAACTTCTTAAGTATTATTAAAGTTATTCATCCTAATTATTAGACAGTGTTGTGCTATATAGTAAAAAAACTCATTATACAACACACAATGACCATTACAAATAAAGGGTTGATGTTTCTGATATAACTATGCAGTAATGGCTTAATAATAAGACATAATAAACAGGGAACTGCACCAGATAAGAACACAATCCATTTGTGTTAGATACCCCAATGTACATGTACTCAGTTATATTGAGTAATAATGACTCGATCTATACGGTTTGTATCCTGCTTTACATTAAATTGCTGCCACTAAACTATACAAAGTGACTGGAGTACGTACCCCTGTCATCTCTTACCCTCCTCCTTCCCAGTAATCTTCTTGCGTTTCAGCTAAACTGTTCCTGGAACGCAACCCATTTCCGCATCACATGATACCTTACGTGGCTTGAAGGGAAAAAAAAACAACCCAGAACGGTTAGAATGTGGGGCGTCTTTGTTGCCTTGGTTACCAGAGAGTACTGCAAGTAATCTCAATGCAAAGCGCTGTCCCAGCAGCAGGAACTGAGAGCAGAGTGACGCAAGCAAGTGCGCGAGGACAAGGTTTGAATGGGACAGGAGCAACGGTAGAGGAGGCAGCGAGTATGTGAGACAGGGGGTACCGCCAGGGCAGGGTATAGAGTGCGGGGGACAGATATTCCCAGCACTATTGTATGCATGGGGAAAAAAATGTGTGTATATATATATATATATATATATATATATATATATATATATATATATATACACACACACACACACATATGCAGCACTCCTTGTTACGTTGTTTTTAATTAAGTACAATTACTAATTGCACTATTTTTTGTAGGTTCACATAGTGCTTTGGATAAAACCACTATAAAATGTAAATGATTAAGTAAAATCAGCAGCAATACAATATCTGGGTGCAGGGGAGTTCAGCATAAATATAAGAAATCTCAGATCATATACATAAAAGAGTGTAAGTGTGTGTATATATATATATATATATATATATATATATATATATATATATATATATATAATCTCCCCTTCTGGATCGCTACATTGTCGTGGTGAGGGGGCATGGCATGTATGCCTCGATGAAGCTGTGAGCATGTCACCCAAAATGGGCTGGTCACAGCAGAGAGGACAGACAAATCACAGTCCACTGGAGAAGGTCTGGTAACCCGTTGCAGCATCTTTGCCATGAAAACCTTATGGAAAGGCACAATGTAATGACAAATGTGCCTGACATACTGTGGTTCATAGGGTCAGGGAGAGTTGGACACAACTGGCTGACTTAACGAAAATATGTATATCACATATATAGTTGTGAGCAGTGTGGGCTTGCCAAAAGTTTTTGGTAACGCTGTGGTAAAATTGCGGCCTTGCACAGCGAGCCCCCGCAGGATTTAGGCAATGAGCGCTGGGGGAGATGAGCACCATAGGTGCTCATCCGTGCGACCCGCTGGACGTAGGCAATGAGCGCCAAAGGCGCTTATTGCGCTGGTGGAGATGAGCGCAGCAGATGCTTATCTCTGAGACCCGCAGTACTTAGGTAATGACCGCCGAAGGCGCTCATTGTGCTGGTGGAGATGAGCGCCACAGCCGCTCATCCCGAGACATGCAGGGCTTAGATAAAAAGAGCATTGCAACTTAGCGACGCCCGCAAAATTACGGCCCGTACGACGTGGCCGAAAAATTACAGCATTTAAAAATAAGCATTTAACGGCCGAACTGCCAAACTGCAAAAACACACAAATATGCCTTAAATTTACACACAGCTCAGGGGGAGTGCCCGGGAGCCTGTGAGTGAGGTTGCAAGTTAATTTGAGGCATATTTTGGCTTTTTTGCAATCGAAAATCGCTGGAGCGAGAAAAAAAATTAAGGCCCAAAAAAATTAAACAAACCGAAAACAAGGCCGGAGGACGTAAATACCAGCTCTAAGCACTAAGAATGAGCGCAAAACAGTAACACTTAATACAAGGCAGTGATACTTAATCAAAGCCTGTGACACTTAACCCAAGGTAGTAACACAGGGAGAGAGGCTGGCAATGAGCGCCTAGAGTGCTCAAGTGCAAGGCCTATAAAGTACACAGGGGGAGAAGCTTGCAATGAGCGCCAAAGTTTAGCAAGCTGTAGCTCACAATGAGCGCCGAAGGCACTGGGCTCGCGATGAGCGCCGAAGCTTCTCAGAGGGGTCAACCTCACATTCTGTGGCAAACAGCAATACCACGGCTTCTTTTTACTTTTTTATTGCTGTCATTTTTTGACAGGCAAGTCGCTAGTGTGTGTGTGTGTATATGTATATGTATATGTATATATATATATATATATATATATATATATATATATATATATATGTATATATATATATATTAGTTCAGTCATGAATGACTCTCTGACTGTGGTTCAGAGCAGGTTTGGTACATCTGTATGCTTGAAAAAACAAAACCAGTTGTGTTCCCTGTCCTTTTAACTGGCCACATAACCCTACCACTAGTGACCCTGCTCCAGCCCATTTCAACATTTCACCAACTTACCCAGAATCCATTCTGTTTTCTAGCTTTTATTAAAGACCGTTTTATTTATTTTTTGCATAGACCCATTGTATAACAACAAACCTGTGTATTCCTATATGTCTTTGAATACATGTGTGGCCCTAAGATTGGTAAAAATATTTTATGATTTGGATCTTTTTGAAAATTGTTATCCAGCCATCATCCAAACACCCCAATCACATATATTAAAGATTGTGTTATAAACAATAAAAAATCTTTATTTTATGAAAAATAATGGTCTGTGGTGTAGAAAAACTCCTCTGCGGACATATTATAGGAAACAGAGGGGTAGTGAGTCTTTTGTATGTCTGCACCACCACAACCTTGTGCTTTTATTTACTCTTTATTTGAATGTAAATCAGATAAAACAAGTTCTTTAAAATGTATGATATAACGTTTTAAATCACAATGGACTTTTACATGGAATTTGTTTTCTCTTCGATTTATTTAATTAATTTATGGTAACATTAAAGTACCCCTGAGCTCACTGTAAGTGCTCTTCATGGGGTGAAAGAGCACAAGATTGTATGTTAAAATGATCTATATATTTTTTAATTGCACTGACAGCAGCTAAAAAAATCTTAAGCTTTATTTTTTTGTTTACATACAGTTTATTCTGCCCATCGGCTGTTACATGAGTCCAGAAAAAAATAAACCCACAATCTCTGTTCCTTCAAACTGGAAATATAAGCAGTCTGACAAAACCTCACCATAGACTTGAATGGGGGACACACCCCTGCAACCTGATAGGTTGCCGCTATGGAGAAGGCTGTGGGCAGTCTGTTTCATATGGTAACATAATTGTATTTGATTTCTAAGTGAAAAATGTATATATTTCAAACATTCAAAAAGTAATTTCACATGCTTTTAGGAGATCTTTACAGTGATGTGGTCCAAACTGTGCTGAATTACGGGGTCCCTTAAATTTGTCATCTAATCTTTTGTTCATATTTCAACTAGGTGTGCTTAACATTGATTGTCTGAATTTGGCGCTGACATTTGTTGCCTGTCGTGAACAAAATGACAACTCTAGAAATAGAGTATCTTAGAGATCAAGGTAAGCAAGTATTTTTTTGCTGATAATAGAAAAAATAATTAGCATAACTAATTGTAGAAAAATGTGGTTTTAACAATATATTGAGATTTTAAATTACTTACCTTCTTATTTGAAATTGGCATTTAACATTGCCCTCACTGAGGGCCTCATTCAATTACGATTGGCCAATTGAATAGGGCTCTAAATAAGCACATAGCATATTTTTTTAAATCATTTCTTAGTTAGTAAACATCTATCCAAAAGCAAGGTTTTCACTAACTAAAAACTTAAAAAAAAAAATATGTTATGTGCTTTTTTAGAGCCCTATTCAATTTACCAAATTGCAATTGAATGAGGGCCCTAGTATTCAGTATAGTCCATTGGTGTGCATGGGACAAATGGATAGGAGCTATGTATTGAAAGGGATTTAAAATGCAGGATACAGAACTGTGCTGTAGAAGCATTTAAAGGGCCTGTGTATATTATTTTCAAGTTAAATATATTTTTGTTCACCATTAAAGGCATATCCAAGTTTCATGGATTAATACATTTCTGCACTCCTTCAGCAAAAGGAAGCCTATTTGTATGCAGCACATCTCATAAAGCTTGTTATTTTTATTAATATCTACAAATCCCTCTAATGATTATGTTGACACCTCCAGAGGGTGTTTACAGATGCATCCCCCCCCCCAGTCAGCATGCAGCATCAGGGGAGCAATATTAGCCCCCTATTTAACTGCTGTTGCTTGCTCAGTCAATCTTCTTGCAGCTTCCTGTCTCTGTCAGCAGCAATACATAGTACATATCAGTGATACACTACATATCCCAGGCTGCTTTGCAGCACAAACGGGAACTTCAGAGTTTAAATCAAATGTTTCACCTAACCTGATTGGCCAAAACAAATCATTTTACATTTGATGCTAATTTAGCCTTGGTTTGGGGGGTGTTAACTCTAATTTGCAACTGTCAGAAATTACAAGACATTTTGCTGACTTCAATGTAAGTGTTTGTTTTAGGATTATTTCATGCAAAACAATATTTGCATACACTACTAATTAACCTCAATCAGATGCATTCATAATCCGTCTCACTTACATATGCCTTTAAGTGACATTAAAAATACAGCAGCAAAATAGGCTTTAGCAAGAATAATTAATTTATAAACCGTTCCCATCAATCTGCTGCCTCCCTCCTGCACCACTCCCCAGCCTTCCTCCTTGTCCTGGACACTGTCAACCAGCATAGATTGTATTAATACTACATGACAGTTTACCTTGGGTGTGCTCTGTAGGAGAAGGCTGTTATGGCTGCAATCGCATAATGCCTCCGCTCCAAAGTGAGCATGCCTGCGGTAATCTGTAATACAATTATGTTTAACTTTCCTTACATTTTTATTAGATATGTGACGTTTTAATGCCTATTAAACAACATTTTGTTTTCTTTTTATTTCAGTCCAGAGACTGAGCGCTGCTCTCAAACAATATGAAGATCAGAGTCTATCAAGACAATCTGTTGAACGGGTATATTTATTTTTGGTATTCCTTAAGCAATCCTAGAAGTTAATCATCAGTGTCCTTCATTATTCATTGTGCATGACATATTTCTTTGGATATATTTGATTGCCTAAAGGATCGTAAATCAACATGTCAAACTATTTTTAAATGGATATATCGGGTGTTGGAGACTAAGAAACACAGCTACCTATTCTGGGTCATACTGTGATGTATTACATTACTTTGATTTTAAGTAAATGTGAACTTATTTACTAAATCACAAGTTGATTTCAGAACAAGACATCATTGTATAGAGCCATGACGTTAAAGTACAACAGCAAAGGTTACATTTATGATGGAAGAGTAAAGTACCAGTACAAATATAACTATGTGCAACTGGAAGTTGTTTGTGAAATGTTATTTAGTGAGCGCTTTGATTTTACTACTTTTTGGCTGTCACTCAGCTAATGAGATCCTCCCACCAGAGATACCTTGTTATGAGTATCCTGGTTTATGAATGGCTCCCTGGATTAAGCATTTCCTTTTGCACATGGCTGTTGATGTTACGTTTTCTTTGTTTTTGCATCTTTTTTCAGATTTAAATCCTGGGTATCTGATTATTACAGATGTCAAATTTGACCAAAAGAATAGTCAAAATAGAAATACCCTTATGAAATAGCCCATGAGAAAAAAATACATAAAATATAACTTTTATTTGGTATTTATTAGAAATATAGTGCTAAAATACCAAATAAAGGTTATATTTTATGGGCTATTTCATAAGGGTATTTCTATTTTGACTATTCTTTTGGTCAAATTTGGCTGTTGATGTTTCAGTCTTTAAGCAGCAAGACTTATTGATTCCCGAGAAGTCATATGCAAAGTCACTTAAAAATACCAATCTAATGGCAGCATTTCTTTAGCTGAGTGACACAATGTAGTAAATTCAAAGCTATTTAATTGAATTACATTTCTGTATAATCCATTTTTTTTAATTTTTTTTTACTGAAACCTTCCAAGATCTGCTGTTTGTTTCAGCAGCTTGCTGCTGAGACCCAGTAATATAGAAACATATGCATGAGCTACAGCTGGTAGACCTTTCCAAGGGCTGTTTCTGTTTGGATGATTTCAGTGAATAAAAACAGAGCTTTTAAGCATTTGTTAATAAAATTATGTTTAAATATGCAAATAAACAGTTTATTCTAAAATAAAAAACAGAGAACCTTCCACGACTCTTTAAAGCAATTCATTTTCATACCAGTCATGGCTTTCTCCTGGACGTTGTGTGCAAACGTAAGAGCTGGTATAACGCCTCCATCTGCACTATTATACCCTTTGATACTTCCAGTGTATTAAAGGGACACTGCAACAGTCCCAATTATAGTATATTTTAAATATACACCTATAAATATGTACATTAGCAATTTGTTGTTATTAAGAAAAAACAAAACAAAAATAAACATGTCCATGCATGCTAATGTTGTTATTTTGTTACATACTTCACAAGCAGGTGAAGTTTTTACCGAACTACAGTGGTCCTTTTTTAATTGATGTCCTAAAAAGTAACATTAGCTTAAAAATAATATCTGGGAAAAATTATGACTAAACTAATACTATTTTTTTTTTTTTTAAAACAACAACTTGTAGATATCCTTATTTATAGGTAACATAGTTACATGTATGCCATTATTGGGAGATTTACTGTGTTTCACAAGTCTAATCCCTCATCTGACAGAATGGTTGGTTTGCTGTGAGTTATGATAACAAGCGCAATCTCAAGATCGAGCCCGTACCTTTAACATAAACCAAAGTTTATGCAGCATATTGTATAATTTTATATTTAAAAGAGCACCTTATAAAGAAGATAGGTTATTGTGGTAATTAAACCATAATCTTAACCATTAAGGTTTTTATGTCTTCAGTTGAATCAGGTCTGACTTTGAGACCGACTGTGTAAAACTGAGTGTCACAGTTTTTTTCTTTATAATTTTTTTTTTTTTTGCATTGTAGGTCTATTAATTTCTAGTAACAGGTTTTTTTTTGAGGTTTTATGCTGCCATGGGCCCATTCAGATCTGTGCTCCCCAAGCCCCACATTACTCCCTGTTTCACATTGTTATGTTGTAGTTATATAAAATGGCATGATTATGTACTACACAATGTCATGTACAGAAATGTCACTCTATATCAGTGGTAGTCAACCTGGTCCCTACGGCCCACTAGTGGGCGATTCAAGCTTTTATGGTGGGTGGCGGGGTAATCACTAGGCGCGTCGCTTGACGAGTGACGTCACACACCGTAGCAGAAATACACCACTGCTGCTACTGAAATCTGTATGGAATGTGCATCACAGTCTGATCAGTTCAGGGAGATTCTGAAAAATATATTTCTTATAACTGTAAACTATATAATTCAAATGTATCCTGTTGTATTTACAGTAGGTTCTCATAATTGAGCCTTGAACTCATTATATCGGTTTGTGTAAATGTGTACTTCCACAAGTCTTGTACCCATTGTTCCCCATTATGAAGCAGTACACAATATGCGGAAGCCTTATAAAATCACTTCTTGTAAAAGAAAATGTCCTGGTTAGAAACATTGACATTAAACGCACATGTATTTTAATGCTGGTGACTCGGCATGCACCTACTACCCTGGAATGTCAAGTTAAAAAAAGAAAAAAGAAAAATATATACAACATAAAGGCAGCAAGCATGAGCAGCACCGCATATCCCAGCCTTGTAATTTAGAATGATTAGCTAATCATTAGTAAGCTGACTCTGCCGTACTTGCGCAGTACTTGTGCAGTGTCTCATACTAGCCGATCAGTGACCATTTCTCTGCAACGTGCTGCTGTGAGATGGTCATTGATTTGCTCCGCACTTCTGAGTCTGCGTCTTCATGAGCTGCAGCAGGTTCAGCCCAAGCAAGTACGTGCCTAAGCCCAAGTTGTTTGATTTTAGGCAACGTTCTAATAAAATAAAAAAAAGTATATAAAGTAAAGAGATGAACAGGTATATTATGTTCCTAGTGAAATTCAGAAACCTTCCATCTCCCTTTAAATATGTTTGTATTTCAGGGTGATGGTGTTCCTAAGGATGACTACTCTGCAGCAATCCATTCCACAGAAAAAAGGTAATTGTGCAAAATAATATTTGAAATCATAAAAAAAAAACCTTAGTCGTTATTTGCATGTTTTTCCCAATTTACTCTTTTATATTAATTGATATAAATTCTCATTGAGAATCTATCAAGTTAAAGAACCACAAACGTCGCCATATGTACTCTGCGCCATCAGTTAGAGGGTGGAAAATCATGTGTAAACTGTGTTTACATTTTTAAAACTGATCAAGATTTGACTTCGATATTGTCAGTTTAGTTTATCTCATGAAGCCCTACCACTAGACTCTGCATAATTAATCATCCTGGGGTCTATAACTGTTATACATTGAATTATGGATTTATACTCACTTTATAAGCAGACTATGGTGGTGCAGTGGCAAGCAATCTGTTTCAAAGATTTTTCTTTTCATTGGTAAGTAACAGGTTTGATTCCCCTGCCTTCCTCTTGTGTTTTTTTTTTTATTTCAATTTGTTTTCATATTTATTTATATATATCAGTCACGTGTGTTAATTATTACATTAGTTAATAAAAAAAAAAAAGTGGAAGACATTGATTTAGAACCAATGACTTACTAATGAAAATGTTATCAAACACACTGACCACATACTCTAACTTACACCTTACATATAATTTTAAAAGAAAACTAATTTCATTATTTGAATTATATAAATATTGAAAAATGATGTGAACTAGTTAATATATATTACTATATATGCAGGAGGCTCAGCTGTTATACCTGCTGCTTTAATATAATTAAGTAGCTACAATGACTCAGGCACTGCTTCATTCAAGCCTTCTACTCTTGATTCTAATTAATTATTAATTGTTCAGCGCCATACAGCGCTCATTACTCATTCAGACAGAGGCAACAAAGTGAAATAGCCTGATGTTAGTTTATAATAACTATCAATTCAGCATACATTTTCAAAATTAAACCACTTTTCCATGTGCTTTTTTACCCTCTATCAAATAGTGCAGAGCACATTTAGGGTCTTTGGTGGTCCTTTAAAGGGCCACTCTGGTCCCATTTGCCTTTATGGCATTTTGAATAACTAAACTTGATAATGGGGAAACAGTCTTTTAATTTTGTAATTTTTATATGCAATTCTTCTTGTGTAGTTCCATTTTCTTTTCTGAGATGATTCTTTCTAATTTTCTCAAGAAGGTGTGCCCTTGTAAATGATTGAGATTTCAATTTGTCCTATTTAGTTTTATGGTGCCACATTCCCATTGTGCAAATAGAAGTTTCCTCTGCTTTCTGTCTACTGCCACCTCAGCAAATACAGTGGATATAAAAAGTCTACACACCCCTGTTAAAATGTCAGGTATCAGTGCTGTAAAAAAAATTAGACAAAGATAAATCATTTCAGAACTTTTTCCACCTTTAATGTGACCTATAAACTGTACAACTCAATTAAAAACAAACTGAAATCTTTTAGGTGGAGGGAAGAAAAAATATAAAAATAAAATAATATGGTTGCATAAGTATGCACACCCTTAAACTAATACTTTGTTGAAGCACCTTTTGATTTTATTACAGCACTCAGTCTTTTTGGGTATGAGTCTATCAGCATGGCACATTTTGACTTGGCAAGATTTGCCCACTCTTCTTTGCAAAAACACTCCAAATTTGTCAGATTGCGAGGGCATCTCCTGTGCACAGCCCTCTTCAGATCACCCCACAGATTTTCAATTGGATTCAGGTCTGGTCTCTGGCTGGGCCATTCCAAAACTTTAATCTTCTTCTGGTAAAGCCATTCCTTTGTTGATTTGGATGTATGCTTTGGAACGTTGTCATGCTGAAAGATGAAGTTCCTCTTCATGTTCAGCTTTCTAGCAGAAGCCTGAAGGTTTTGTGCCAATATTGACTGGTATTTGGAACTGTTCATAATTCCCTCTATCTTAACTATGGCCCCAGTTCCAGCTGAAGAAAAACAGCCCCAAAGTATGATGCTGCCACCAGCATGCTTCACTGTGGGTATTGTGTTCTTTTGGTGATGTGCAGTGTTGTTTTTGTAGCATGGCTTGGATTTTTTTCTTCGTAAGAAAGGGCTTTCGTCTTGCCACTCTACCCCATAGCCCAGACATATGAAGAATACGGGAGATTGTTGTCACATGTGTAACACAACCAGTACTTGCCTGATATTCCTGCAGCTCCTTTAATGTCGCTGTAGGCCTCTTGGTAGCCTCCCAGACCAGTTTTCTTCTTGTCGTTTCATAAATTTTGGAGGGAGCTCCAGTTCTTGGTAATGTCACTGTTGTGCCATATTTTCTCCACTTGATGATGACTGTCTTCACTGTGTTCCATGGTATATCTAATGCCTTGGAAATTATTTTGTACCCTTCTCCTGACTGATACCTTTTAACAATGAGATCCCTCTGATGCTTTGGAAGCTCTCTGTGGACCATGGCTTTGGGGGTGGGATGCGACTAAGAAAATTTCAGGAAAGACCAACTAGAGCAGCTGAACTTTATTTGGGGTTAACCAGAGGCACTTTTAATGATGGCAGGTGTATGCTGACTCCTATTTAACACGATTTGGAATGTGATTGCTTAATTCTGAACACAGCTACATCTCCAGTTATAAGAGGGTGTGCAGACTTATGCAACCACATTATTATTTTTTTTCCTCCACCTAAAATATTTCAGTTTGTTTTTCAATTGAGTGGTACAGTTTATAGGTCACATTAAAGGTGGAAAAAGTTCTGAAATTATTTATCTTTGTGTCATTTTTTTACAGCACAGAAACCTGACATTTTAACAGGGGTGTGTAGACTTTTTATATCCACTGTAGATCATTAGAAACCAAAATGGTAGTTTCCACTGCAGCATAATCTCCTAAAATGTAATAATTATAAGTTGTGTTGTTAATAATAATACTGTTTTATGAATAAATGTCGTTCTTCAATTATTATATTTTAAATATGATAGCAGTAGTCCTTTTAAGGAAGTTCAAAACATATTTAACCAATATAAACATAATTACTGTTTATAGGCTACTTTTATGTGCTGTTTTATTTTGCAGAGAATAATACGCTATTTAAATTGTGATTGATATTTGAAATTGGTATGTTTTTTTTCTTTACCATATAGTGTTTGGAATACATTGAATAATTTAATGTCTCATCAGTAATTCACTTCACAGCTCCTCCATGGTACACAAAGTTTTACATCTATTATCTGATAATTAATCCTTTTGGTATTCTAGTTTTAATACTTCATTTGTAGCTCGCTAATGTAATTGTTTTAAAGGCTGGTGTAAATGTAAATGTTTTCCAAAGTTCTAGTATTGATACAACAATAAGATGTTATTCAAAAGAAAAGCAGATTTGATACCTATATTTAAGGGAGCAAGAGCAAATCCAGGGAACTATAGACATGTAATCCTCACTTCTGTAGTGGGAAAGGTTTTAGAAGGGTTAATCAAATATATTATACAAGAATGTGGTTATTTGAACAAGATCATTAGTATGAGTCAACATGGATTTATGAGGGATAGGTCATGTCAAACAAATCTAATTAGTTTCTTTGAGGAGGCAACTAAGTGGATGTAGTCTTTTTTGATTTTGCAAAGGCTTTTGATACAGTGCCACATGGGAGACTATTCTGCAAACTAAGGGATACAAGAATTGCAGTAAATATCTGTTCATGGATTGAGAGCTGGCTAAAAGACAGGAAGCAGAGAGTTGTTGTAAATGGAACATACTCAGATTGGACTAATGTGGTAAGTGGGGTTTCTCAGGGTTCAGTATTAGGCCCTCTCCTTTTTAACATATTTATTAATGACATAGAGGTGGGACTAGAAAGTATTGTCTCCATTTTTGCTGACAACACGAAGTTGTGCAAGGTAATTAAATCAGATAATGATGTACTTTCCCTCCAATGGGATTTATATAAATTAGAGGAATGGACAACTAAATAGCACACAGTTGGACATCATTTCACTAATTATGTGACTTCTGAAGGTAATTGGTTGCACCAGAGCTTTTTTTTGGGCTTCATAACAGGGGGTGAGAACATACGCACGTGCACATTTTCTGTTTTCTATTTCTAAAAAATGTTTTTTTGTATATATTTTTCTCATTTCACTTCACCAACTTAGAATATTGTGTTCTGATCCATAACATAAATTCACATTAACAAAACATTGAATTTAAGGCTGTAGTGTAACAAAATAGGTAAAAAGTCAAGGGGGTGAATACTTTTGCAAGGCACTGTATATTAAAAGGTTTCCCAAAAAACAAATGATGAGAAAAATGGTTCTCCATGCCAGTATAATAGATAATAACATAGGTACTTTTGTAAGTCCGATGAAGGAGCCATACTGCTTTGAAAGATCACTTTATTCTCACATCAGTTAGCCATTTACCACTTGTGTTATTTTTCATTAGAAAATGTCTGTGCTCTTATCAGAGATTCAATGAGAAATACTAAAAAATTGAGTCATTTTACCTGGCAGATTGTGATCGCCACAGTGGCCCATGGCACCTTTTTGCACTCGGTCCAGATAGCTACATTGCAGTATTAAAGTAGATGAGTGAGTTATTGAAACACTTGTTTGTCTCTAGATACAAACCAATTTCTTCTGTTTATTTCCAAAACATGTGAATTGGCTTCCATTTCTAAACCTAACAGTGATATAATTAAGAAGTTTATCTATACAAACTGTGAAATCAGTTGGCAAGATAAAAAGTTTCACAGCTATAGCATAGATTAACACGACTTTCATTTAGATTAATTTGTTTCTTGCGATTTTTTTATTTCAGAAATATGAACTTGCTAATTGGAGAATTTGATAAACACACAGAAGAAATGAGTGAACAGCTTCATTTTTATCAGGTAATTATTTGTATTTATTATTGATATTGTATTAATGTTATACCTTAGAAACAATACAGATGAAATGCCATGGTTAAGCCATATACAGTCAGAAAAAAACAACATCTTGTACAAACATAAGACAAGACGAGATGGTTGTTTCTTCCCTAGAGATTATTGTCAGCACTTGTGTTTCAAGTATCCCCCAGGTACAAGAATAGTCAAAAATATAACTGACATCTGATACTGGAGCAGCTTCTTCTTGTCAATAATTTTAAACAGTAATATAGTAAACAATAGAAGTGTCACAAATAAATTTGTCATTACATTTGTATTATGCTATAGAAAAAGATTATATTGCCAAATTAACATTGCCATGTACCTCTCAAGAGTAATTGCCTTTTGTTGCCATTATTGATGTTATCATATCTTGCGTAGCTATGAATACACTGCTATTGATATATACTTAGGTAAGATTACACAGAGGACCAAATAACAAAATCATTTCATAAATCATTTCAAGGTGTAAATTACTGTTTTACTTACAACAGTGTCTCACTGCACAGGTGATTGACAAGGTTTGTATTAAAAATAATTTGGCTGTATTAACATTTTCATTTCTTTGTATTTTGTAGATAAAATGGATCTATTCTTTAACTACATTCTTATTTAAATGTTTAAACAGAACACGGTTATTCATTAACTGCTACAAACAGATCTAAGGACTTGCTTATTTATTTACTTTTTCTATTACACACAGATAGAAATGGGGGAGATGAGATTGAAGCTTGAAAATATTATCAAAGAAAATGAAAGGTAAGTCAGATGACCTATTGGCATTCTGCCACTCTATTCATATGTTACCTATTCAATGTTTTCCTAGCTGATGATTTAAAACAACTAAGTAATTTAGTGAATGATCCACTTCATTATAAGTTAAGTTAAAGATATATATGTGCCCACAAAGGCTTCACTCTAGTACTTTAATTACCATTTTAAACATGGCTTTCTTTAAGCATATGCTTGCTGTATTACGCAGCTTTGAGCAAAGCTCAGGATGGATTATACACCAGCTAAGAAGCCTTCCCACATACAGCTGTTTCAAGGTTACTGCCTCTCATCAGTGTGGGGCCGGTTCCTAGCCTGTGTAGTAGATTTTATGAGGAGATAGTTTACCACAAAAATCATTTATGTTGAGCAAAAGAGATAGAAGCCCTCCACCGAACAGTAGTACAGTAAATATATTTTAGGTTGTTTATGTTAATTTTCTTATCTATAGTAATGTAAGTAAAGGCATCTATTTAACACTGATATTCAAAAACAATTTGTCAGCAAATAGAAAGTGCTAGTTATGCTTTACCAGATCTGTTTAAAACTTCTTCACTCCTCACCCCCAAATTAGTTGGCC
Source organism: Discoglossus pictus (assembly GCA_027410445.1). NCBI lineage: Eukaryota > Metazoa > Chordata > Amphibia > Anura > Alytidae > Discoglossus > Discoglossus pictus. Next base: position 158,971,136 of record CM050163.1, read on the forward strand.
AACTGGATGATGATTACTTTGTGAAATTATGAGTTAAGTGCATATGTCATACACTTGTGCTTTGTTGTCAAAATACTGTTTTGAATCATGTACAGTAGACTAAAATGATTAATGGAAGAGCAAACCCTTTGTTTCATAGCTAAACTTATTTTATATAGATAGCTAATATTTACATTCATTAAAGATGTGAAGAAAGGTAAATAGGGGCTAGTAAGTGTTTCATTACATTTCTGAATCTCTATTTCACATATAATAGTGGTCAAACTGCGAGATGTTGTCACGCTTTGCGAAGGCGCTCAACGCAAGCCTCGCAATGAGCGCTGAAGGTCCTCAGAGTACAAAACGCTTAACATTGTGTGTCGAACAACATTCCCATGGCTTAAAATTGTAACAAGTCGCTAGTCTCTAAATATTAGCAGAGTTTAGGAAACTGTTGCATTTTCTAAAGCTATATATAGAAGTTATTAGACGACTCTAATGTGTTTCAAAACTGAATGACATTGTCCAAATTAGCCCAGAAAACAAAAGTCACATTGGCCAATAAAATAAATCTCTTTACATGGTAACCAATGGCATTGTCCTATAATTTGTGGATAAAAGAGTTTTATTAAATGGGGCAATAAACTGAGTTTTTGTTAGCTTCTGTCATGGCAGGCTTGATTGAGATAGGCTTTTCCATTCAGAAACTGTGACCATTTCAAAAGCCTTTCCAGTTAAAGGGGACAGAGCAGAGTACACTGCTGTGGTTATCTATACACATTTTTTTTCTCAAAGAATATAGGTCAGCAAAATGTATTTATCACAGCTTGTCTTGTAAAACATAGTCTACATTTTTTTTCCAAAGAATGATTACAATATAGAGCCCAATGTACAGAAAGATGGAACTGAACATAACTATGGTTGTGCAGGCAGAGTGTTGCATAAGACGAGCATACACAGTCGTTTTGGTAAATTATTTCCGTTATTATGCAATGAGTGCCATTATGCACATTTCTGGCCATCTTCAATTTGTTGTTTCATATTTTAAAGGTCCGTTCAAGGCATATTTTTCTTTGTTGCATCTGAAAGAGGGCATTTGATATTGTTGAACAGTATGGCCTCCATTCAATTGAGCCAATTGTAAGCCCGTAAAATAATTTGCTATTCAATCTGTTTGCGGGTTAGAAGCTCAAAATCCCTGCGGTTGTCAAAATCGTAACTCCGACCCATCTAAGCCTTTGATCTTTCAAGCCTGTAAATGTTACAATCGCAACAATTCCTCAAGCCGGCAATTGTTTTCACACCCAGAAATGGCAAATGTAGAAGAAAGTCCTGAAAGTACCAGATAGGGGGGTTAAACACCTGATTGTCAAACTGTAAATGCAAATAAAAAATCAATACTGCACTTTAAAAGACAGGGAAAGCAATGAAAGACATTAGAATTAATTGCACAACAGTCTCAAGCTCGCAAACCTGCAACAAAAAAAATATTTTTGGTTTTATTTCAGTGTTATATCAATCTCTATAATCAAGGAGTTAATACACATCAGGGCACCCACATGGACTAGAACAGTATCGGCTTTCATTTTTATTATTTTATACATTGCCGGATTGCGAGTCTGATTGCATTTCGGATCTCAAAACGCTAGTTGATTGTGGTTTAACCTCTATGTTTTACTGCCGTCATGATGCCAGTCTCATTTACTATTGGCTGTTTCTAAATCGGTAGTTACGGCCTTGTTTAATTGATGATGATCACGCTCTGAAATGCTACTTACGGGTGCATGGTTTAGGGTTTGGGCTTTTGGCCAGGTAGCAGCGGGCTTATTCAATTGAATCTCTCTGTAACTGTTGCAATTTTCAAGCCAGCAGACTTACAGCTGTTATGAAGTAAAATGCAATTGAATGGAGGAGACCTATCTTTTTATCTTTTCAAATTAATTTCCCGGAGAAGAATATACTGCTTGAATGTACTGTATTTAACTGTATTTAGCCATTTGTCCCTGTGACAAAGTGCAGCGGTATATTATGTATATATATATATATATATATATATATATATATATATATATATATTATATTATACTAGCGAATTGCCTGTCAAAAAATGACGGCAATAGAATTGTAAGTCAAGGAATGTTGTTTGGGCCAGACATTATTTTTTATGGTGGTGATTGTGAGGCTTGTGCTGAGCGGCGGTGCTCATTGCAAGCCTCTTGGTTGTTGTATTTTTTTTATCATTGGCGCTTTATGGTGTCATTGTAAGGTCGGCGCTGATCTGCTTTTTGCGCTTATTGCAAGGCTGTCCCCTGGTGTAGTTTGTGTGCTATAAGCACCGTTGGGGCTCGATGTGAGGCGCACAGTGAATGTCTTTTGCGTTTATTGCGATAGTTTTTTTTTTTTTTTTTTTGTGTATGTATTTTGTGCTGCTAATTAAATAAGTAGTAAATTAATCAATTAATATTCTTGCCTATTTGTAAGTAATAAATGCAGGAAGCATTGTGCTGAAGAGCTGATAATCTGTTTTCATGTTCCTGCAGCATATAATGTAGCTTTGCAGTGTTGTGGAGCTGAGGTGTAAGTGTTAGCAATGTGTGCAGTGTAAATAGGCTGCGTGCGGGAGGGTAAGCCGTTAGTGTAGCTGTGTACTTCCGCGTTCTGTAAGTTAGTGTTGTAAAATGGTGGCGAATGTGTATGTGGTAGGCCGGTTTGGATGATGAAGTGTCCTTGCTAATGGTGTATGTTGTAGGTCGTACAGGTTTTTGTAAAAGCCGTATTTGCTTTGTGGAATTTAGCAGCTTTAGGGGTCGTGTAGCCTTGTTTTTAGTTTTTTGCGGCGGCCATTTTTTCTCTCGCTTAGGAGATTTTTGAGTGTCTAAACTTTGTAAATTTGACAGAATTCGAGATTTAAGCAGTGTTGCAGAGGTTCTGGGTGTCCCCCCTTGGTGTGGGTAAGGTTTTTTTTTTATTTTTGTGTGTTTTTTAATGTTTGCCACTGTGCACGGTTTGTCTGTTAAGGTTGTATTTTTCCGAGTCCGTAATGGATTTTTTCTAAGTCCCTGCGTAATTGTTTTTGTGTAAGTCCGTAGTTAGTCATTGCGTGTTTATGTGTTTTTTTCCAAGTCCCGCTTGTGTGGTCGTTTGTAACCATTTGTGAGGTGCCGTAAAGCCTCCACATCCGCAAATGCGGACACCCTCTTTGCGAGGGTCCGCATTTGCGGTCCGAAAGTCGTAGGGAGGAGCGCCTAGGGCTCTCATCTCCACCAGCGCAAGGAGCGCCTTTGGCGCTCCTTGCCAGCAACTGTGGCCCTCTCAAAGTGCGAGCCCGCAAGCGTTGGCAACAACCCGCATGCTGACAACTATATATGTGATTTATACTAGCGACTTGCCCGTCAAAAATGACGGGGCAATAACATTTTAAGCCATGGCAACGCTGTTTGCCACACAATGGCTTTTGCTCCTCTGCGGACCTTCAGCACTCATTGTGATTCTCTCTCCTCGTGTACTTTTGCTCCTCTGAGCACCTTACTAAATTAATATACTTTACCTATTTCTAATAAACATTACCATTAATCAATATCCTGAAGAGCTAACAATCTCTTGATTTTCCTGCAGCATACAATGTACAGTTAGACTGTTGCTGCCCTGATGAGAAAATGTCAGCAATGTGCCAAGTGTGCAGTATAAATAGGCTGCATCCGCGAGGCCAAACCGTTTTAGTCGGGTGAAGCTCCATTTTAAATTCGTAATGTTATTAGTTGCAAGTTAGTGTTGTTACGTGGCTCATGAGCATTTTCCGTCCTTTCTAATAGTGTATTTTGTACCTCGTATGTTCTTGGGTTAAAGTTGTACGTGCCTGGCGGTGTTTTGCGCAGTTCGGGGGTGGGTAGCCTCGTTTTTATTTTTTTTCGTCCACCATTTTTTTTTTTTGCTTAGCCAATTTTTCGAGTGCCGAAACTCGGCAAATTCAAAAAGTCCTGCGTGTTTCAATGCCTCAACTCCTTGCTCATCGCCTAAGTGCTCCGGGTTTCAATGCCTCAACTGCTCGATACGCGAGGCTCGCAACAGGCGCTCATCGGCTAAGTGCCCCGAGCTCGGTAGACTTCTTTGCTTCAACGGCTTTGGACCGCAAACATCTCGCCTCCCGATGCGAGACTCTCAAACGTGACGACGAATCGCAGTTTGACAATTATAATATGTGGTAGAATATTAGAAATGTTTGAAACCTGCTCTTTTAAATGCATTATAGAAAATAATAGTATTCCATGTTTAAGTCTCCTTCCACCTTTGGCAGGTAAGTCAAATGTCTCAAAGATATTCAATATTCTATAAGCTGATCTCAGTCTCCAATATTTCCATCTAATTGACAGGGAAAATAATGTGGAAGTCTTATACTGTAACAATTTATGTTGCAAGAACTGCAAAAAACTGGTAATAATTTACAGGTTGATCATTTTTTTTAAAACAGTTTTGTCCATAATCAAAACTACTTTTTTTTTTTTTTTTTTTATTGTTTACTGAAATGTTGGAATGCACTGGCCCTTTTTCTTCAAACCGAAGCAACTAATTAACTTGCCCTGTTGTAATTATATACTTGCATACTTCTATTTATCTTGCATACTAAGTTTTACTTCTATACAAAGTCTTCTATCTTCCCTTTATTGTTTACCTTTTCATTCCTGCCTAATTGAAAACCTACAACATTATATGGCATTATGCAATATTTTAAAAAAAAAAAGAGTTTGATCTGTTCCCACACACACCAAATACAACAATCTATTCTACCTTTTATAATCCCTGTACGCTTGTATTTACTCCGTCTGTCTCCCTATCTCCTGTGACCATGTGTGCATTGAGTTTTTCTTATAATATATGCGTCTGTGGTTCTCCCTGTTTTCTTGAATTTGTAGCTTGTATGATTTTGTTCCAAAAAAAAAAAAGGCCTGAGGCTGAAATTTAAATGGTGTTTCCTTCCTTCATGCTTTTGCAGTGGTAATAGGTTTTAAACAGCTTTATCAGAGAAGCTCCATTTAAGAAAGATAATGTATTCCTGACTATGGTCGTGTTTGCTTCCTAGTGGAATTGAGCATATAAGGAAATGCAGTAGTTGTTTCATCTAAAATATGGGGTGAAATTCACCAATGTAAATTAAACCACAAAACTAAAGGTTCCACCGTATCTTGAGGAGTCCAGCGGTAGAATATAATGATTAGTGACAAACATCTGAATCTGTCCTTAATGGATTAAGCGAGTCATTAGTATAAATTGACCAGTTTTACTTCCTTATCTGACTTGAATGGACAACTCAACCAGGACATTATCGACATCCGCTTTAAAATTCTAGTTTATCTTCTCTTTTAACTTAAACAGTCTTTGAATTTTTGCAAACAAGAAGATAGTTGTCATTTTATAAATACAAGTAACTGATTATTACAGAATCAAAATCATATTCACTATACTCAAATACTTAAAGGGGAAGTTTCACCTAAGCCCAAGTTACTTTTATCTAAAAAGTGCAGTTAAAGAACTTAAAAAATATAAGCTGTTGCTTGATTGACCTGATTCTGGCAAACTAAGTTCTGTAATATTTTCTTTTGTTGCATCAGAAAAGAGGGTATGTTTTGCTGTATATTCTATTTTTTTCATCAAATAAAGGTCTCTCTCTATCTATCTATCTATCTATCTATATATATATATATATATATATATATATATATATATATATATATATATATATATATATATAATTAAATATGCAAATGTGCCCACAAAGGCTTTGCTCTCTAATCCAATACCATTTCAAACATGGCTCCTGGAATACACAGCTTTAAGCAAAGTGCAGATTGTATTAGGCTTAAGCCAGAAAACCTACCCACAGACATTACTGTTTCAAGTTTACTGCCTCTCATCAGTGTGGCGCCAGTTCCTGACCTGTGCAGTAGATTTATATGTATATATATATATATATATATATATATATATATATATATATATATATATATACACACACACTATACAGAAAGGATCCTAACTGCATAAATAACTTCAATAGTTTGTCCAATGAACTGGAGTCAGCCATCTTGGAGAGTTACGTGAGATGGGCCCTAGGAAGCCTTGCTGATAAGGCCGCAGGAGTGGATGGAATCTCAACTTAACTGTTCAAGATTTTAAAAGGTGATGCTGTGCAAGTGTTGCTTGCCATTTGCCAGTACATTTGGAAACATTGATAGTGGCCAGTGGACTGGAAAAGGTCAGTCTGCATCTAAAAAACAACATAAGGATGTGCACTAATTATTGGACATTTGCACTTGTTTCACATGCCAGCAAGGTAATTCTTGAGATCCTGCAAGCTCAACTCCATCAATATTTGGCCCGATACCTACCTAATGCTCAAGCGGGGTTCCGAAGAGAAAGAGGCACAAGATATCAAATTGCCAATGTCCACTGTATAATATAGAAAGCAAGAGAGTTCCAGAAAAGCATATACTTCTGCTTCATAGACTATTCTAAAGCCTTTAACTGTTGGGATTACAACACAGTTTGGCATATAAAGATCTTAAAGATATGGGGGTACTAGACCATCTCATTCATCTCCCAAGGAATTTTCCTTTTCCTGCCTAATTGAAAACCTACAACATTATATGGCATGGGTACTAGACCATCTCATTCATCTCCCAAGGAATCTCCCATTCCTGCCTAATTGAAAACCTAGAAGCGACAGTCAGAACCAAACATGGGACAGCAGAATGTTTCAAGAACGGTAATGGAGTGCTAGAAGTTTCTATATTGTTATCTTATTTGTTCAGTGTATACGAAAAATACATCATGCGTAAGGCCAGACTGAACAAATCAAAAAAAGGTTAAAAAAAAAACGAAATAAAATATCAACAGCCTCAGATATGCAGATGAGATTACTCTGATGGCTGTACGCGAGGAGGAACTGAAGGACCTATTGATTTTATTTTCCTGGGATCCAAGGTCTCTGCAGGTGGTGACTGCAGCCATGTAATAAAAAGGTATTTGCTTCTGGGGAGAAAAGCTTTGGCAAGTCTGGACAAGCTATTAAAATGTAAACCTATTATTATATAAACAAACGTCTGCACAGTTATAACTATGTTATTCCCAGTAGTAACATACTAATGTGAGAGTTGGACCATGAAGAAGGTTGAGCTCAGTAAAATTGAAGCCTTTGAATTGAGGTGCTGGAGATAACTGCTTAGAGTCCCTTGGACTGCAAGAAGATCCAATCAATTAATATTACACAAAATCAAGTCAAACTGTTCACTGGAAAGTTTGATCATGAGGCTAAAGCTCAAATGTTTTGGCCATATCATGAGAAGACACCATGAGAAAGATTAGATTAGTTCTGGGAAAGATTGAAATAACAAAAAGAAGTTGACGGACGTGTTGGTCATGGGTAGATGAGGTCATTGAAACAATGAGCATGAGCTTGAGGTAGCTCAAAAGGGCAGTGGCTGACAGATCTACCTGGTGTGTTGCGTCCATAGGGCCGCAGAGAGTTGAACATGACTAAACAACTATACACTTATTATAGGAAATCTATTATAGAAAATCTCTTAAGTCCACCTTCATGGATTTTTTGTATCTCTATTCCCCTGTTGACCAACATTGTAATAATTGTTATTGAATTTGATAATAAAGTAAATAAGCAGACTGCAAAAAAAAAAAACATGTGATACTCCAATCCAACAAAAAGATTGGGCCCCCATATTACGGACGTGTTTTAGCTTTTTCAAAGAAACTCAAATATACAGAGCTTCTATTTAAAATCATAAACTTCACCTCCACTGTGACATCATCACATGACTCCGATCTTATTATTAGTAGATTATATTTTGATATTGATCAATTTTTGAGTATTGATTACGTTGCCCAATAATTAATCGTTCACACTGCTCCTGAACTATAAATAACTAAAACCGCTATATACATTTTAGCCGATGATATTCAATGATATCTCTCATATATTACTACTCCAGTATTTTGGATGAATTTACATATTCAAAACTGGTAACTATCACTAACAGACTTAAAGAAATAATGCCCACCTTAATCTGACACTTAATATCCAAATAGTACCACTTATATAATAGTCAGTCAAAACAAAGGACTACCACTGGTTTCCATAGATCCCTTCTACAGTAGAACATAAAATAATTTAGTCTGGTAAGTATTGCAAATTAGTCTACACATCATATTATTACATTAGTTGTATTTTTCGAAAATGGTTATACATTGATGATAAGGCACTCCCGCTAATCTGGGGTAATATTTATCTAGAACTATAAATCTTAGCTGTATATTATTCAATCACAAATTTGCAACAATCTGTATTCCTAATTAAATAACTTACCAACACTGTTTATGAATTCTGTTATTAAGATTTGACATTATAAATAATATGAGAAATTCATGATTTCTTATCTTTTCTGTCACCGTTTCCATAGCAACCAGATCTTACAGTTACATATTTACATAGGGCCTCATTCTATTATCGGCCGCAGCCGTTGAGGGGCCGCAAGGACCGGCCGCAAGCTATTCTGCTATTCTATTCCCCTCCGGCCGGGGGCTCCGGTAGGCTTGCGGCCGGTGCCTTGCTATCTCTTGCGGCCGCTCTCGCCGGAGGAAATCCTTTGATCTAAAACGGCCGCAAGGAAATCGGCCGTAAGAAAATCCTATTTGCAATTCAATTGCTCCGGGAACCCTCTCTGCAAGGCTAAAAGCGAGCCGCAGCTTACTTGCAGGAAAGAGGTCCTGCTAGCACCAATTAAGCACGAAATATAGCCCAAATAAAGCCATCCTGCACTTTGAGAAGACTATAAAGTGATTTTCGGTGTTAGCAAAAATAGCACAAAATTCCCCTATACTCAAATCCGTAAAATATATATTTTTTAATATACGTCAAATATCCATGTAAAAAGTCCAGAGTGCTTGGAGCACCTCAGACACACCCACGCCGCAGCCGGAAAACAAACAGTTAATTTGAACTCGGGTTTGGGCTGATGTGCAAGCTTGAGAGTGGGTTACTTTTAATCCTCATGTCCCCCAATATGATCCCTAGCATTTACAGAGCTGTCTTGAATTTATTTTTGACTTTTTAGATTTCTGAGCTTACGGCCGGTTGCAAGATTTACAGCCGGCCGTAAGAGGAGATCCTTGCGGGGCCGTTTAATTGAATTGCGAGTTAACGGGACCCCCGCAAGGAATCGCAGCCTTACGGCCGGTTTACGGCCGATAATAGAATGAGGCCCATAGTAATTGAGGTTGAAAAAATACTTTCAGTCCATCAAGTTCAACCTTTTTTAAGATCTCATCTGATCTGCAATATGCAGATTAGTTGTTAATTAATTTATCCAGAGGAAGGCAAACAGAAAAAAAATAAATAAATAAAGTGAAACTTGCCAATCGTCTCAACGGGGGAAAAAAATGAATTCCTTCCTGACCCCAGATACTTCCTCCCTGGATCAATCCCCCCTCTCTAATTATCCAGGATCACCCAAAATGCCCTTTTTAATTAGAAATAAATCCAATCCCTTTTTAAAGTTATCTATTGAATCTGCTGTCACCACCTCCCTTGTTAGAGAATTCCACAGATTAATCACTCTTACTGTGAAGAAGCCGTTTCTTTCTTTAAGGTGAAATGTTTTTACTTCTAACGTCAAGGAATGTACTTTTGTTAGTTGAAAACCGCTTGGCACAAAAAGCTCACTTGACAAATCTTTATACTGACCCTGGATATATATATATAACCCTTCTCTGTACTTTTTCTAGGTCTAAAATGTCCTTTTTATGAAGTGGTGACAACAATTGTACTGCATATTCCAAATGAGGGCGTACTAGGGATTTGTACAGTGGCAGAATTATATTTGCTTCCCTTGCTTCTATACCCTTTTTAATACATGCTAATATTTTATGTGCCTTTGCAGCTGCTGCTTGGCATTGAGCACTGCTACCTAGGTGGTTGTCTACAAGTACTCCCGAATCCCTGTGACGGAGAGTACTTAACTGTTGTAGTTCTCTTAGCAGTTTGTAGAATTATTACATATTTTATTCTATTTACATATATTAACAATAAAAATGTTTTCAATATGTCTATTCCTACTGACTATCTCAATTATTTCCTTTTGATTTGGAAGCTCTTTTTGTTTCTATTTTGAGACGAAATGTATATCTGTTGATAATATATGAAATTAAACTATATGGGAATGTAATACACTTTTTTAATGATCATATTAATTTGCTTTATACTTAAAGTATGAAATTCATGGATAAATTGCATTCCCACCAAATGTGTATATGAGTGCCAATTTTACCACAACCCCTCCAACATTTGTCATTTTGGCTATAGGTGATGGTAACTGATACCACCTTTGAACAAGTTTAAAGTGCATTTCATTTAAAGATAGGAATTTTATGGTGGGACAGGCATCATAAAAAGCCCTAAACCATGTTGATTAGGACCAGCCGTGTCCTTTTTTCCACTTTATCATCCGATCTGTCTTGGTTGCTTCAAACTCCATCTCAATATCTTGTGGCATTTAGATATGATATGTTCTCCTCTGTCTGTAAAAGATTTTCAGATTTAGTTAACTTTCTATTTTCTTCCAATTTATAGTCTGAATATATATTATTGACCTTTTCAATGAATTAAAATTCCAGCCACATATTTGTTGGAACATTGAACCTTTCACATGTTACCAAAAGTTCAAAGCAAGCCGTTGGTATAAAGATCAGCAATATGTTTAATACCCCAATTTTCCCAGTTAATTTTCTGGGTAGGATTATGTTTAGAAATAATTAACTCTATAGGGCTCACTGGAGAGAGAAACTTTAACAAATCTCATCTTTTATTACATTTTTACCCACACTATACAACAAGATTTCATAATTAAAGGAACATTCTCTAAACTATTTTTCTCATACCTTTTTCCATATTAAATGTTTTAAATCATCCTTACCTAGTGTATTCTGCTCTATTTCTTTACGATTCGCAGGTTTGTCTGTATTGAGCCATTTTATTACATGTGATATCATAACAGTTTCATAATGATCTGCCAGAAAGGTGTAGATAAACCACCTCTAGAAAATTCACTTATCAAGTCCAAGTTTAATATGTGTTTTAACTCCCTTATAAGCAACTTTGTCTCCTAGTATCTGGAATATATTTAGTAAGTATTTTGGAACTTTCAGTGGTATACAATGTAAAAGGTAGATGATCTTTGGCAAGATCAAGTCATTTTTAGGGCTGCTAATCTTCCCAACCAAGATAAGGTTATCCTTTCACAAGTACTTAATAATTCTTGAATATGTGTATATCAGAACCTATAGTTCTCTTTAACTAGATTTGTGAGCTTAGGAGAAAATGTGACCCCTAAATTAGTATTATTATTACAGCTCCAATTTATAAGAGAACTTACTCAGTAAAAGACTACCTTCTTCTCTATTTGTTTGGACATTAATGGTTTTAGTGTCATGTCCAGTATTTTCACATATAGTTTAATATCTGCGTTAAGCAAATTTATGGGGCGATAGTTTTCACAATCTTTCATATATTTATCGTGTTTAGGATTGGTGATTATCGCTACTTCTAACATTTCAGGTTTGATCTCGTTAAATACTTCTTGTAAATATTTTTCACCAAGAGTGGTGGAAACAGTATCACTTATATAGTTTATAAAGCGTGCGTAACTCTCCAGTGGGAGCGCATGTGCACTTCAGAAACTATTTGTAAGGACTTCCGTACATGCCGCAGTGTGCACCATGCGGCGCAAGGAACAGAGAGGGGGAAAGGGGGAAAGAGACACAGGGGAGGGAGGAGGGGGGAAACAGACACTGGGAAAGGGACACAGGGGAGGGAGGAGTGGGGAAAGAGACCGGGGAAAGGGGGAAAGAGACACAGAGGAGGGGGGAGAGACAATGGGGAGGCAGGAAGGGGGAAGAGACACATGAGGGAGGAGGGGGGAAAGAGACACAGGGGAGGGAGGAGGGGGGAAAGAGACACAGGGAAAGAGGGGAGGGAGGAGTGGGGAAATAGACCGGGGAAAGGGGGAAAGACACACAGGAGGGGCAAAGGGGGAAAGAGACACAGAGGAGGGATGAAGGGGGGAAGAGACACAGGGGAGGGGGGAGAGATAATTGGGAAGGGGGAAGAGACACATGAGGGAGGAGGGTGAAAGAGACACAGGATGGAGGAGGGGGGAAAGAGACACAGGATGGAGGAGGGGGGAAAGAGACACGGGAGGGAGAAGGGGGGAAAGAGACAGGCGAGGGAGAGGGGGGAATAGACACAGGGAAAGGAGAGGGAGGGAAAGAGACACAAGGCGGGGGAAGAGGCACAGGGGAGAAAGAGGATGGGAAAGAAACGCATGGGGGGGACACATGTAATATCATACCGTCATTCATGACGGTAAACGACTAGTATAGTATAAGTTTACAAAACCATCTGGGCCTTGTGCAGTTTACATTTGATATCATCAGATCAATTTCTTTAATGGAGATTTCTTGGTTAAGTTTCTGCAATTCCTTATTTTAAGCAGCTTAATTTTATCTAAATAGCACTGAATCCTTTTTTTTTTAATGGGTTTTAAAAATGTATCCTCTTCATCCCGAATATATAAAGATTTGTAATAATTCCATAGTATTTATTTGGGGGTAATATAATATTTTCCATTTTCTTCTTTCAATATATTAACATGAATCTGTACAGTTTTACAGTTCTGGGATGTTTGACAGATACATATTATTATCTTTCTTTGTAATCAACTTGGAAAACATTCTCAATCAAATTGTTATAAGCTGCTAGAAATTCCTCAGTGCGATTGGCAAACATCTTCTATAACAAAAGGGATCACTCTAATTCTCTTATTGTGTCTGCCTTAAACATCTTGGAAGGCCAAAAAACAACACTTCCATTTTTTAGGGGTGGGGGCTTACTATTATTTTGACCATTACAAATAGCTGTTATTCTTTAGCCCTTTCATTGTTACTATGTTGATAGGTATTTTTACTATAAGCATGGACTTCCTGATAAGTGAGTAATGCACATATAGGGAACCGGGTTAAGTTCAATGTTTGAACACACACTCCCTAAGGATAAGGATATATTCATAGGGGATTTGAAAGTATCTTTTAAGAAGAAACATATGTATAGGGAAATGTTTTGATTGGATATGAATGAGTACCCAGAAAGAAGAGAGTGCTAGTGAACAAATATAAATATCCATGTGACCAAGAGAAGCAACACTATTTGAAACATCTGTTTGGTAACTTGATAATATTTTCCTACATTTTTATTTTCAGCAAATATGACATTAGAGATTTTCATTGATCGACTACCAGAGATCAGATACAAGTGATGAATTTTTATTTTTTTATTCTTTTTAATCACAATTTTGTTGGGTTTTATTTAATTTAAACAAGTAGAAAAAAAGCTTGTGTTAAGTTTTCTCCACTTCTTTGAGGACATTATGTCCTTATACAAACGTGAGTGCTTAATCAGTGGTTTATTTTCTCTTCCTTATTTAGATGCTAGCGGCATAGTCAATAATAATGAGGTGTAAATGGCGCAGAAGAATTGATGACAGGAGAGTGCGAATTGTTGAATCAGTCAGGATTGAGGAAGTGCCATTAGCACATTTAAAAACAAAAATGAGGATTTGGAGAGAGAGAAAGTCAGTGCTAAATGAGATGAGCTTTGACAGAAATCTTATAGTCATGTAATGAGGCATAAGTATGGAGGCCACATTTATGTACTTTGCTTTTTGCATTTACAGAAAAGAGTGATTAATGGAGACACAAGTAAGTGGGTGTTTGAACTTAAAAGAGAAAGTGATTCTCCTACTAACACTGCTGACATGTTTTCATATATTTTCATACATTCTTTTTTTTTATATATAGTCTAGCACTCTATTATTAAATAACATATTAACACAAGGAAATTGAACCCCCCACCCCCCACCCCCGCCCCCAGTGTAGTTTATGGGGCCTCGCGATGACTGTTACTGCCCTGGGTTAAGATTTGGTGCCTTGGGTTAAGTGTTACTGGCTTGTGTTAAGTATTACTTCTTTGAGCTTGTTTTTACGTCCTTCATCCTCATTTTATGTCCTTCAGCCTCGCTTTCATCGTGTTTACATTTTTTTGTGGCTGCTATTTTTGTTTCTCGCTTAGGCAATTTTCGTTTGTGAAAAAACGCTAAATATGCCTCAAATTAATTTGCAACCTCACTCACAGGCTCCCTGGCTGTCCCCCTGTGCTATGTGTGTTAGTTAATTTGAGGCATATTTGTTGTTTTTAGCAGGTCTTTTGCGTTCCGTGGTTTGGCTGTTAGTCTTATTTTTCTGAGGCCCACAGTCCATGTACGTGCCTTGGTTCCCAAGTCCTACGGCATGGTGGTAAGTCCTACTGGCCCTCCAATGAGCGCCTTCGGAGCTCATTGCAGCCTAAGTCCCGTGTGCTGCAGGCGTCAAAGTGTGACAAACGGCCCGTATATCCACAAGTATTATAGGTGATATCTGATATCAGTATTTTTCTTTCAGAAGTTGCTACATATAAAAATATATTTTTTTATTTTGCTTTTATTTTCTAAGTTAAATTGCTTTAATGCATGCAAATCTGAACTGTGTGTCATGTTTAAAAGAAGCAAAACTCAGTTGTGAAATGGCTGCTCAATTGATGTAAATAGAGGCATTTTTGGTAGGGGTTACAGAGTATTTGTATCCAAGTCCAGATTGCAGGAAAAGGGCAGCTGCTTTTAGATATTATTATCCTTAATGTGCTCAGAGGTGACTTTTGTAATATGCATTTGCTCCAGTTCTACAGTGGATCAAAAAAAGGCACCCACAACAGAACTAGAAAAACAGAAAAGTTTTTATTTATCCACATTATTCAGACGTTTCAGCTTGAAAACCCAGATTTTCATGAGGAAAGGGGCTGGTTCCTTGATGGAATTTGGGTTTCCAGACTGAAAAGCAGATTTATTATGAGTTATTAAAATATTTTCTATTTTTGTTCTAGTTATTTTGCACAATGCATCCAATTGAGGTGCTTCAACCAGATTGCACTCATTCACACAATTTTTAGAGACCGTTTAGTGTTAAATTGTTATTCAGTTCAGATAGCTTGGATAAACTGCAAGGTGTAAGATAACTATGGTCATTCCTTCCCCTGATACATTCTTTCAGAGAATCGCCACTCATCCTTTGCAGAGCTGGCACAGGCTAAATCATGCTAATTACTCCAATGTTACTATTAAACGAAGGTGGGCAGACACACGGATTACGATTTTACACAATTTATCCATTATTCACACCCCGATGCTGATGAGAAACAGATAGAGCTCTGATTGCTAGTTTGCCTGGCACTAGTCCTCGGCATCTGGTTGTTTGTCTTGGCAGCTGACTCAACCCAGATCCAGTGACTTGATGGCCTGGTCACATGAAGCCGCTCATTGGCTGTGTGGCCAAGCCTCCATCCTTCCTTATATATGCAACTACTTGCGGGAGGGCTTCAAGAGCTATACAATCTAGAAATAAAAACTGCCATAATTGCATCAATTTTAAAAATATAAACCTCATTCCCATATGCTTTTTCAAAGTTAGATGATGCATGGCAATTTTGCTGAGTTCTATTCATCTTTTATTATCAATTAATACTGTATTTGGGTATGATAACTAGAGCTTAATACATCTCATAAACCACACTACATGTTTAAGTTATGCATACTTGTCTACTTCTACTTAAATATATGGTTATGAATAAGTACACTTAAAAACAAGCAAAATGCATTTAGGATGTGAAAAATATATCTTCTAACTAATTACACTGTATATGCAATTGTGCTCCAGTGTATTCTACTATTTTGATTTCTGCTGATCAGTTTGCTGAGGCGGAAGGAGAATTTTAATGCACAGGAAGTGTCCCTCAGCAACAAGTGATCATATGACAGCTACAACTGCCAATGCTCCCAGTAGGACTATTGAAATGATCATTAGTGGGGGACACTCCCTCCTCAGAAAGTAGGGGTAGAATTAACACAGAAGAAAAAAAGGAAAAGATAAATAGCATATAAAAACGTAAAGGTGTGTTTGTTTAAATATTTCGTTTAAAAGACCATAAAGAAAAATAAATGACCACAGTGCTCCTTTAAGTGTATATCTATTTTATATCAACCCCCAACAACCGATGGTAATTTACTTGTAATTCCTCACCCAATTAAAATATCATGCTGCTTTTTATGTAAGCAATAATATGTGTAATTAACCCATACTAACAAACCGTACACACAGTTCCTTGAAGCATTCTTCAAATGCTGTAAAACTTGTGCGAGATTAATTAGAGATATGACTTTCACATGTATAAATCATCGACACTCTTTATTTTTATAGGCTTCATGAACAGTTAAAGGAGTCACTGGAGAAGCAGCTGGATCTCTTTCCTACTGGTTCTGGTTTAGCCAATGATGGATTTACAGAACAAGAATTGATTAAAAACCTACAGGAGCAATTGCAGCTTGCCAACCAAGTAAGCCACAAACAGAATCCTTTTCCGATGTACTTCTCAATGTGGTTGCTAACTCATTTGCTAAAAACCTATTCATGTTGTGTTTTTTTTTTGGTGCAATGACGTGTCCAAATTTTATATATGTTTCTGCTTCCCGTAAAAACCATAACAGAATGGGATTCTGAACGAAAAATGTAAGAAACAGACCTTTTATGACTTTGGTAAGAGCTTTTTTAGCTCTGCTGGCACAGCTTTCTTAAACTACGCAGATGTACACTAACTCACCAAACATCTGTGACCTATTAAATTAGCTCTTCATATATGGTGTTAGAATAGAAATTATATCTGGAGTACACAAGGTACAACAAAATACTGCTCAGTCCTTCATCCTCCTGAAGTTGCAGAAAAGGAGAATTGTTTAAACAACAGTGCCCCCTGCTTGATTGTAACATACTTTTCATTTTATCAAGCTTTTATGATTATGTATAACTTATATGAATTTATCTTTTATGGCAATAGATTTCCCTAGATTTCATCTTAAAGATTGTTGTCTTTCTAAAAAAACGAAGATGAGGATACATTTTCATTTTTTTCCTTGTCAGCAATTCTTTTTTAATTCTTTTTTAATTCGGCATAGTCTTTTTTTCAGCAACTTGATCTACATTAAAACATATTTCTTACAGTTGTGTTCCGATGTAAGCCTTTATTTCTTTTACCAGGAAAAAGAACATGCTTTGGAACTGTGGCAGACGGTTGCGCAGGAAATGGACAGACTACAGCAGCTGTATCAGCAGCACATGACTCAGGCCCATATGCACGTCGCAGAGAGACAAAAGCAAAAGGTAATCCTGTTTCCAATGTCCTTATCTCATTTTACCAGGAAGGTCATAATCTTTACATTGAACAATTTATTGGCCAAATAGCTACTTTAGACTAGATTTCATGCTTTTAGTCCAAGGTTCCCTTCAATTGCTGAGGTTTTACTTTTTCAATTTTTCTGCTACTTACAGTGAAAAATGTATTTGGCCAAGGTATTGACCACAGAAGGCAAGCGCCTCTCCTGATAATGTTGAGGTTTTTAATAGCCAACATCCAATTTGTAATTATCTTTTTTTAGAAGAACCACAAATTAATCATTACACCAACAATTTAAAGGTATATGCAAGTGAGCTGGGTTATGAATGCATCTGATAGTGGAGAATTAATAGTGTATGAAAACATGTGTTATATATAAAGTTCAGTTTACTTACAAAGTTATTTGCACAAAAGTCAAATCCAGTGGTTCACACCCACAGGATTCTTACATAAGCCGGGTACACACAGGAAATACAGCAGTGTACCCAAAGGAAATACAGCAGGGCACATATTTTGACCTTTCTGGTACAGAGCACAGGAAGTAACTGTTGCAGTTCCTGTACTGAGCACATGCCAGAAGCCACTAAGGTGAAGAATGATACAAGGTATTATCTTGATTCTGAATTTGAATGTTATGCTAATTGAGGTGGAGTTTTCTAGGGGTGTACACGACAAAATGCAAATGCCAAAAAAAACATAGGAAATGTTGCTAACTTCAAGGTAAGCTAATTAATATTTATTTTGGGCTGTTTTCATGCAAAAAAAAATTTTTTTATACACTACCAATTCTCCTCTATCAGATGCATTCATAATCCAACTCACTTACATATCACTTTAAGAATTTTAAGATTTTGTTTGAGTGAAACAGTATTCCAATACAATTAGTGACTCAGAAATGTTTTTATTTCTCCTTGAACCTCTGTGATCGTCTGAGAAAGTACAAAGTGTGTTTCTCACTGTGAAAGAGAACTGTCATTTATCCATTTTTAAATAAACAATTTCAAACAATATATGTTATTATTATCCTTTATTTGTAATGCGCCAACATATTCCATTGCGCTTTACAGGGGTAAAGTACACTGCAAAAACAAAATGAACAAATTGCAAAAAAAATGGTGGCCCCTGTTTTTGAGCTTAAAATGAAATGTACACGGTGCTTGTTTCCAAAGCATCTAGCAAGATTGAATACCTGAACACTTCCAATCTAAAGGGTTTGATATATGCTTTCATCATGACTCTACTATCAATAGTATCTTGCCCAGATAAAAACTAAACACTTTTATAATAGATATGTATTGATACCCATTCGATAAAACAAAAAAAAATGTAAATGGCGTTGCTCAGTCTCCGTGACCTCATGCTGATACACTTGGTTTTAATGGCAGAGATACTGGAGTAAGTTGCCAGTTCCTTCTCCAGTTGGGCCACAGCATACAGCTCCTGTTATTCCCAGGTGGTCTCCCATCCAAGTACTGACCAGTGTGACCTCTTGGTTCCCTGGCTGGATTTGAACCCAGGATGCTTTGGTGAAAGCGCCTGCATCCTAACCACTGGGCCACGAGGGAACCCATATTCTATAAAAAATAGTCCAGTTTCAATAACAAGTGCATGCAATGTGTCCAAATGTGTTGAGTGCCGCCAGCCAAGGGGCCTTTGTAAATATTTATCTAAAAGTGTTTTCTGAATAGAACGGGGCAAATAGCAATACATTCTTGTAGATTTGATGAAAGCCTATAGCCTGATTCAACCTACAGTATCAATTGTGTAATTTTACTGAGAATATAAAAAATAACATGTTAATATGTAGATCTAGAGTGAAGTGTTCTGCTTTCTGTGCATGTATTTCTCACAACCAAACTGCTCTTTTAGACTATTATGTTCAATTAATATTTAATACCCAAATACAGAAAAAGCATTTGGTCTGTCCTCTTCCCCGATTATATTATTAATGTTTTTTTTTAAGTTGCTTTGGATCTGTGCCACTAGGAGAATAACTAGTACCTATCCACATGCATGTTTTAAAGGGACAAATCCAAGAATAGGTTATATCAAATAAAAAAATAAAGGGGGCTGTTGGAAAAACTCTTCAGTAGCAAGAAGGAGTAAATTTAAATTTGAAAATGTGACATGACCCAATTTCAAATTCCTATGTTTTTCTTGTTTTTTTTTAAATTGATTTAACATTTTTGAGAGAGAACCAATATCTTTTTATTATTGTTGTGCGAGGTAAGGTATTATCTGCCACAGTGTAATCTATGCCTACCCAGGCTTTCTTTGTAGTTTTGGGTTAAAGTCTATACATAACACAACAAATCAATGTGTTGATGCGTGAAAAAGAACCAAATTAGATGCCTTAGCATCACAGTAACTTTCCACGTCCTCCTTTTCCAATTATTTCAGCCATTTAGAAGTGAGCATATTTATGTGCATTTGGAGCTTCTTTTTACTCCTGAGTAGTCCTAATAATAGAGCATTACGGTTGCTGTAATGAAAGTCATTAGATGCTATTTGGAAGCTGCAGTTATATCTGGGACAGTAAACATACATACAGTACAGGTATAAATATATGTGTAATGGTTAACTTTCCTTTTTACATTTAGTTTCTATGCGTTTATTTTTTTGTTTTTGTTTTGCCAAATTTGTCTACTTGTATTAAAAATGAGTCATGGTCCAAAATCTGTATTTTATTTTTATTTTTTTTACGTGAAACGAACACCAATACCTTACAATAATGGCATGCAGATGGCACAAGAAATAACCTTTCACTGAAAGAAAAAGTGCATCTTTTAATGAAAATAGGCAAATATTTAAAATTAATCTCTATACTGCACTGGGAAATAAAAAAATCTATATATTACAGCCTTCGGTTTATTAACTTATATGCAATTATGCTGTCTAGTTTCTCTTCATCTACTTCCTTAGTTGGGAAAAGATTTTGAATGGACAGGAAGCATGTATCTGCACAATGGGTATGTGGTAGCTAAAACGGTCAGCACTTTCATTACATGTTTTCAAGTCATTGCCTTGGAAACTAGCACAATATTTGATTCTAAGCTCAAAAACAGGGCCCTCCATTCTTTATAAGGTGTTCATTTAGTTTTTGCCATCTACTCAACCCCTGTACAGCGATACGGAAAATATTGGCGCAATATAAATAAATATAATAATAATAATAATAATAATAATAATAATAATAATAATAATAACTAAAGGAAAGTTCATTAGTGAGACAGAAGCTACCAGAAACAATCCAGTAAAGAAAATCGAATCCTGCAGTCAAGAATAATTTCATATAATAGTGATAAATGTAAAGACTTTCTTTTTGGTACTTTATAAAATACCGTATTGGTCCGAATATAAGGCGCACCTGTAAAATTCAAGGGGAAAAAAGATAGTACTCAAATATAAGCCGCACCCTTAAAATTGGAGAGGAAAAGACTCTCTCCAATTGATCAGCTGTTGCAAGAAACAGGCTTTCTAATTAGTACTGTAATTTCTTTTGCAGGTTACAGGCTTTACAGGATGTTAGAATCACTAAAACCGGAAATCGCTATTCAATATCGCAGTCTCAAGCACGAAAATCGCACCCTTAACTCGCAATCGCTCAAATCAGCAGTAATTTTAGGTTCGCGAGAATAAGCCAAACACGTAACTCGCATGCTCGCAAATCGCCAGTCATTTTTTTATGGTCGCGAATATAAGCCGCACCTGTAACTCGCAAACTCAAAAATCGGAAAAAAGTTGCGGCTTATATTCGGACCAATACGGTAATTTTCACCATTATCACAGTTGTTTGAAAAAACTTACAGAAAACAATTGACTGCAGTGTTCCTTTCAGAGAGGAGTAAATGTAAGGAAGCAGTGAATATCCAGAAGATTGGTGACATAGGATCCTTCTGATTACTCCTGGCATAAGTGTTTATAAAGGTTACACAAAATAACTTTGTGTTGTTGTCGTATTGCTTTTTACTCGCATGTATTGACAGCTATAACATGTCTTATTTTAGGAGCAGTTAGCTAATCTTCAGCAAGTAACTAAACAACTACATGGAGCTCATGAAAAAGTGGAGCGGGTGAGTATTGTATAAGCACCATAGAGAATATGTTCCAAACATTTCATAACTCTGGTGTGTGGTCAGTGATATTATTATATACGTTATTAACACGTCTCTGTTGTTATGGAAACAATTTTAGTTTTGTATCTGTATTAGGCAATCAAATTATTAAATTAGTGATGCTGTTTATGTTAAAAACAAATGTACAATGTTTGCAATTGCTTTAATTCATTTTGTTCTCAAATTAATCTAATGAAGTAAATATATAGTCTTATCTTGCCCAAAGCCTATACTGCCAGAACAGATAAGATAAGTAAGACATTGGACCCCTTCTGGATCGATACCTTGTCCTGGTGAAGGGGCTTGTGCACCTCCGTGAAGCTGTGAGCTATACCATATAGGGTCATCCAAGATGGGCAATTCATAGCAGAGAGGTTAGACAAATTGTGGTCCAGTGGAGAAAAAAACTAGCAACCCACTAAAGTATCTTTGCCAACAAAACCATATGGATAAGCACAACCAGAAACACAGACAGATGTGCCTGGCATGCTGTGTCCATATGGTCACTAGGAGTCGGACACGACTGAACAACGACAACAAGACATTGAAATGTTTCCAACATATTAGATGTAATGTTGTCATGGCTTCTCCTGCTCTGTGAACTAGTAATAATAATTACTTTTAAATACATGCCTACATTTATAGAAACAATATTTCTTATTTCTGTGATTGAAAAAAAAACTAAGTATTACTTTTTATCATATCATTTTACAGTTTTACAAAAAAAAACTTTACAGATCAGATTTGAAAACAAAATGGTTATTTGGTCACCTTTCTACCAAGAGTGCATCGGATCTTGTATTCACAAAGAGCAGTCACTGTTATCAGGACAAATCCAACATTTCTATGTCAGCAAACTGTTTTTTGAGAAGTTAAAGTTTGTAAATGTTTGGTCCACTTTGGGATTCATATTGATGGACTATAAATGAAAATCAAAGACGGAAGATTGCTGCTTTATTCTGTTCAACATTTTTATGTAAATTGTGTAAAAAGCCCAAACATTATTGCAGGTGAAAAACATTAATCCATTAAAATAAATCAGAAACAAAAATGAGTTACATATTTTAGAGAGCAATCCATCAACTTATTTCTTTAATTTGATAGCATTTGAATGTTTTAGTTCTTTATTATGCCAGTTTGTATCTATAGAGTATTGGACATTGAGTCAGGTGTTGTTCATGTGTGTGCGCCCAACCATTCATGCATCATCCAGGTTGGCCAAAAGATCCTCCAGACTTGTGAGCCACATCTGGCCCCAGGATGCAGATTCCCATCTCTGTTGTAAAAACTGTAATTCCTAAATATATGAATATAGTAATTTTTAAAAACATTGCATTTTATCTTTTGTTGGTTACTTTTACTGTTACTATATGTAATGTACTTATATTAAAGTTGTGTAAGTAACAGCATATGTCATTTCTTTTTTATGCATATTGATTTTCATATTTTAGCTATGAGCGCTGAAGCACTAAACAATCTGTTGGAGGTGTTCGTATTTGAATTGGATGACCTCCTTTTATTTTAGGAATTGCTGCTAAAATGCTTTCTTTTGTAAATGATATAAAATACATATTTGAGTATTATACATGGAAAGTTGTACAGATGATATGAGAGTCCAGAGCACTAAATGTCACGTTTCACCAGTACTCTCATAATGTGTTATTAATTATATTATTACAATCAGAGCTGAATTTCTCTCTAGTACATTTTAGTACAGTGCATTGTACCTCACCCATACCCTTTAGCCTGTAAGTTTGTGAGTTTTCAATCTTGTAAGGTGCTTTAGGGAAAGCACTACGTATGTCTGTTTTTACGAGCCCTCCATTCTACCGCCATAGGGTCCTCCATAATACCTCTATTGTCACTGTTTATTTGACGATGTATACCATAAATATAATTTCACCTTTTTGTTTATATTTTTTAGACAAATCAGCAATTTCTACAAACTGTAAATGAGCAACATATGGAAATTGAGCAGTTACGAAAACAGCTGAAGTGAGTAATATTACATACATGACATGATTTTGAAATATAGTGTATAAGCATAGTGTCTATAGTGTATAAGCATAGGGTCTATAGTGTATAAGCATAGTGCCTATAGTGTATAAGCATAGTGCCTATAGTGTATAAGCATAGGGTCTATAGTGTATAAGCATAGTGCCTATAGTGTATAAGCATAGTGCCTATAGTGTATAAGCATAGTGCCTATAGTGTATAAGCATAGGGTCTATAGTGTATAAGCATAGGGTCTATAGTGTATAAGCATAGGGTCTATAGTGTATAAGCATAGTGTATAAGCCTAGTGTCTATAGTGTATAAGCATACGGTCAATAGTGTATAAGCATAGGGCCTATAGTGTATAAGCATAGTGCCTATAGTGTATAGGCATAGTGTCTATAGTGTATAAGCATAGTGTCTATAGTGTATAAGCATAGTGTCTATAGTGTATAAGCATAGTGCCTATAGTGTATAAGCATAGTGTCTATAGTGTATAAGCATAGGGTCTATAGTGTATAAGCATAGGGTCTATAGTGTATAAGCATAGTGCCTATAGTGTATAAGCATAGGGTCTATAGTGTATAAGCATAGTGCCTATAGTGTATAAGCATAGTGTCTATAGTGTATAAGCATAGTATCTATAGTGTATAAGCATAGTGTATAAGCCTAGTGTCTATAGTGTATAAGAATAGGGTCTATAGTGTATAAGCATAGTGCCTATAGTGTATAAGCATAGTGTCTATAGTGTATAAGCATAGTGTCTATAGTGTATAAGCATAGTGTCTATAGTGTATAAGCATAGTGTATAAGCCTAGTGTCTATAGTGTATAAGCATACGGTCTATAGTGTATAAGCATAGTGCCTATAGTGTATAAGCATAGTGCCTATAGTGTATAAGCATAGTGCCTATAGTGTATAAGCATAGTGTATAAGCATAGGGTCTATAGTGTATAAGCATAGTGCCTATAGTGTATAAGCATAGGGTCTATAGTGTATAAGCATAGTGCCTATAGTGTATAAGCATAGTGCCTATAGTGTATAAGCATAGTGCCTATAGTGTATAAGCATAGGGTCTATAGTGTATAAGCATAGGGTCTATAGTGTATAAGCATAGTATCTATAGTGTATAAGCATAGTGTATAAGCCTAGTGTCTATAGTGTATAAGCATACGGTCAATAGTGTATAAGCATAGGGCCTATAGTGTATAAGCATAGTGCCTATAGTGTATAGGCATAGTGTCTATAGTGTATAAGCATAGTGTCTATAGTGTATAAGCATAGGGTCTATAGTGTATAAGCATAGGGTCTATAGTGTATAAGCATAGGGTCTATAGTGTATAAGCATAGTGCCTATAGTGTATAAGCATAGTGCCTATAGTGTATAAGCATAGTGTCTATAGTGTATAAGCATAGTATCTATAGTGTATAAGCCTAGTGTCTATAGTGTATAAGCATAGGGTCTATAGTGTATAGGCATAGTGTCTATAGTGTATAAGCATAGGGTCTATAGTGTATTAACATAGGGTCTATAGTGTATAAGCATAGTGCCTATAGTGTATAAGCATAGTGCCTATAGTGTATAAGCATAGTGCCTATAGTGTATAAGCATAGTGTCTATAGTGTATAAGCATAGGGTCTATAGTGTATAAGCATAGTGTCTATAGTGTATAAGCATAGGGTCTATAGTGTATAAGCATAGGGTCTATAGTGTATAAGCATAGTGCCTATAGTGTATAAGCATAGGGTCTATAGTGTATAAGCATAGTGCCTATAGTGTATAAGCATAGTGTCTATAGTGTATAAGCATAGTATCTATAGTGTATAAGCATAGTGTATAAGCCTAGTGTCTATAGTGTATAAGCATAGGGTCTATAGTGTATAAGCATAGTGCCTATAGTGTATAAGCATAGTGTCTATAGTGTATAAGCATAGTGTCTATAGTGTATAAGCATAGTGTATAAGCCTAGTGTCTATAGTGTATAAGCATACGGTCTATAGTGTATAAGCATAGGGTCTATAGTGTATAAGCATAGTGCCTATAGTGTATAAGCATAGTGCCTATAGTGTATAAGCATAGTGCCTATAGTGTATAAGCATAGTGTATAAGCATAGGGTCTATAGTGTATAAGCATAGTGCCTATAGTGTATAAGCATAGGGTCTATAGTGTATAAGCATAGGGTCTATAGTGTATAAGCATAGGGTCTATAGTGTATAAGCATAGTGCCTATAGTGTATAAGCATAGTACGGTATCTATAGTGTATAAGCATAGTGTATAAGCCTAGTGTCTATAGTGTATAAGCACACGGTCTATAGTGTATAAGCATAGGGTCTATAGTGTATAAGCATAGTGCCTATAGTGTATAAGCATAGTGCCTATAGTGTATAAGCATAGTGCCTATAGTGTATAAGCATAGGGTCTATAGTGTATAAGCATAGTGCCTATAGTGTATAAGCATAGTGTATAAGCCTAGTGTCTATAGTGTATAAGCATACGGTCTATAGTGTATAAGCATACGGTCTATAGTGTATGAGCATAGGGTCTATAGTGTATAAGCATAGGGTCTATAGTGTATAAGCATAGTGCCTATAGTGTATAAGCATAGTGCCTATAGTGTATAAGCCTAGTGTCTATAGTGTATAAGCATACAGTCTATAGTGTATAAGCATAGTGCCTATAGTGTATAAGCATAGTGCCTATAGTGTATAAGCATAGTGCCTATAGTGTATAAGCATAGTGCCTATAGTGTATAAGCATAGTGCCTATAGTGTATAAGCATAGGGTCTATAGTGTATAAGCATAGTGCCTATAGTGTATAAGCATAGTGCCTATAGTGTATAAGCATAGTATCTATAGTGTATAAGCATAGTGTCTATAGTGTATAAGCATAGTGTCTATAGTGTATAAGCATAGTATCTATAGTGTATAAGCATAGTGTATAAGCCTAGTGTCTATAGTGTATAAGCATAGGGTCTATAGTGTATAAGCATAGTATCTATAGTGTATAAGCATAGTGTCTATAGTGTATAAGCATAGTATCTATAGTGTATAAGCATAGTGTATAAGCCTAGTGTCTATAGTGTATAAGCATAGGGTCTATAGTGTATAAGCATAGTGCCTATAGTGTGTAAGCATAGTGCCTATAGTGTGTAAGCATAGTGCCTATAGTGTATAAGCATAGTGTCTATAGTGTATAAGCATAGTGCCTATAGTGTATAAGCATAGTGCCTATAGTGTATAAGCATAGGGTCTATAGTGTATAAGCATAGTGCCTATAGTGTATAAGCATAGTGTCTATAGTGTATAAGCATAGGGTCTATAGTGTATAAGCATAGGGTCTATAGTGTATAAGCATAGTGCCTATAGTGTATAAGCATAGGGTCTATAGTGTATAAGCATAGTGCCTATAGTGTATAAGCATAGTGTCTATAGTGTATAAGCATAGTATCTATAGTGTATAAGCATAGTGTATAAGCCTAGTGTCTATAGTGTATAAGCATAGGGTCTATAGTGTATAAGCATAGTGCCTATAGTGTATAAGCATAGTGTCTATAGTGTATAAGCATAGTGTCTATAGTGTATAAGCATAGTGTATAAGCCTAGTGTCTATAGTGTATAAGCATACGGTCTATAGTGTATAAGCATAGGGTCTATAGTGTATAAGCATAGTGCCTATAGTGTATAAGCATAGTGCCTATAGTGTATAAGCATAGTGCCTATAGTGTATAAGCATAGTGTATAAGCATAGGGTCTATAGTGTATAAGCATAGTGCCTATAGTGTATAAGCATAGGGTCTATAGTGTATAAGCATAGGGTCTATAGTGTATAAGCATAGGGTCTATAGTGTATAAGCATAGGGTCTATAGTGTATAAGCATAGTGCCTATAGTGTATAAGCATAGTATCTATAGTGTATAAGCATAGTGTATAAGCCTAGTGTCTATAGTGTATAAGCACACGGTCTATAGTGTATAAGCATAGTGCCTATAGTGTATAAGCATAGTGCCTATAGTGTATAAGCATAGTGCCTATAGTGTATAAGCATAGGGTCTATAGTGTATAAGCATAGTGCCTATAGTGTATAAGCATAGTGTATAAGCCTAGTGTCTATAGTGTATAAGCATACGGTCTATAGTGTATGAGCATAGGGTCTATAGTGTATAAGCATAGTGCCTATAGTGTATAAGCCTAGTGTCTATAGTGTATAAGCATACAGTCTATAGTGTATAAGCATAGTGCCTATAGTGTATAAGCATA
Source organism: Discoglossus pictus (assembly GCA_027410445.1). Taxonomy (NCBI): domain Eukaryota; kingdom Metazoa; phylum Chordata; class Amphibia; order Anura; family Alytidae; genus Discoglossus; species Discoglossus pictus. The sequence goes on from CM050163.1 coordinate 158,998,859, forward strand.
GTGCCTATAGTGTATAAGCATAGTGCCTATAGTGTATAAGCATAGTGCCTATAGTGTATAAGCATAGGGTCTATAGTGTATAAGCATAGTGCCTATAGTGTATAAGCATAGTGCCTATAGTGTATAAGCATAGTATCTATAGTGTATAAGCATAGTGTCTATAGTGTATAAGCATAGTATCTATAGTGTATAAGCATAGTGTATAAGCCTAGTGTCTATAGTGTATAAGCATAGGGTCTATAGTGTATAAGCATAGTATCTATAGTGTATAAGCATAGTGTCTATAGTGTATAAGCATAGTATCTATAGTGTATAAGCATAGTGTATAAGCCTAGTGTCTATAGTGTATAAGCATAGGGTCTATAGTGTATAAGCATAGTGCCTATAGTGTGTAAGCATAGTGCCTATAGTGTGTAAGCATAGTGCCTATAGTGTATAAGCATAGTGTCTATGGTGTATAAGCATAGTGCCTATAGTGTATAAGCATAGTGCCTATAGTGTATAAGCATAGTGCCTATAGTGTATAAGCATAGGGTCTATAGTGTATAAGCATAGGGTCTATAGTGTATAAGCATAGTGCATATAGTGTATAAGCATAGGGTCTATAGTGTATAAGCATAGTGTCTATAGTGTATAAGCATAGTGTCTATAGTGTATAAGCATAGTGCCTATAGTGTATAAGCATAGTGCCTATAGTGTATAAGCATAGTGCCTATAGTGTATAAGCCTAGTGTCTATAGTGTATAAGCATACAGTCTATAGTGTATAAGCATACAGTCTATAGTGTATAAGCATAGTGCCTATAGTGTATAAGCATAGTGCCTATAGTGTATAGGCATAGTGCCTATAGTGTATAAGCATAGTGCCTATAGTGTATAGGCATAGTGCCTATAGTGTATAAGCATAGTGCCTATAGTGTATAAGCATAGTGCCTATAGTGTATAAGCATAGTGCCTATAGTGTATAAGCATAGGGTCTATAGTGTATAAGCATAGTGCCTATAGTGTATAAGCATAGTGCCTATAGTGTATAAGCATAGTGCCTATAGTGTATAAGCATAGTGCCTATAGTGTATAAGCATAGTGCCTATAGTGTATAAGCATAGTGCCTATAGTGTATAAGCATAGGGTCTATAGTGTATAAGCATAGTGCCTATAGTGTATAAGCATAGGGTCTATAGTGTATAAGCATAGTGCCTATAGTGTATAAGCATAGTATCTATAGTGTATAAGCATAGTGTATAAGCCTAGTGTCTATAGTGTATAAGCACACGGTCTATAGTGTATAAGCATAGTGCCTATAGTGTATAAGCATAGTGCCTATAGTGTATAAGCATAGTGCCTATAGTGTATAAGCATAGGGTCTATAGTGTATAAGCATAGTGCCTATAGTGTATAAGCATAGTGTATAAGCCTAGTGTCTATAGTGTATAAGCATACGGTCTATAGTGTATGAGCATAGGGTCTATAGTGTATAAGCATAGTGCCTATAGTGTATAAGCCTAGTGTCTATAGTGTATAAGCATACAGTCTATAGTGTATAAGCATAGTGCCTATAGTGTATAAGCATAGTGCCTATAGTGTATAAGCATAGTGCCTATAGTGTATAAGCATAGTGCCTATAGTGTATAAGCATAGGGTCTATAGTGTATAAGCATAGTGCCTATAGTGTATAAGCATAGTGCCTATAGTGTATAAGCATAGTATCTATAGTGTATAAGCATAGTGTCTATAGTGTATAAGCATAGTATCTATAGTGTATAAGCATAGTGTATAAGCCTAGTGTCTATAGTGTATAAGCATAGGGTCTATAGTGTATAAGCATAGTATCTATAGTGTATAAGCATAGTGTCTATAGTGTATAAGCATAGTATCTATAGTGTATAAGCATAGTGTATAAGCCTAGTGTCTATAGTGTATAAGCATAGGGTCTATAGTGTATAAGCATAGTGCCTATAGTGTGTAAGCATAGTGCCTATAGTGTGTAAGCATAGTGCCTATAGTGTATAAGCATAGTGTCTATGGTGTATAAGCATAGTGCCTATAGTGTATAAGCATAGTGCCTATAGTGTATAAGCATAGTGCCTATAGTGTATAAGCATAGGGTCTATAGTGTATAAGCATAGGGTCTATAGTGTATAAGCATAGTGCATATAGTGTATAAGCATAGGGTCTATAGTGTATAAGCATAGTGTCTATAGTGTATAAGCATAGTGTCTATAGTGTATAAGCATAGTGCCTATAGTGTATAAGCATAGTGCCTATAGTGTATAAGCATAGTGCCTATAGTGTATAAGCCTAGTGTCTATAGTGTATAAGCATACAGTCTATAGTGTATAAGCATACAGTCTATAGTGTATAAGCATAGTGCCTATAGTGTATAAGCATAGTGCCTATAGTGTATAGGCATAGTGCCTATAGTGTATAAGCATAGTGCCTATAGTGTATAAGCATAGTGCCTATAGTGTATAAGCATAGTGCCTATAGTGTATAAGCATAGGGTCTATAGTGTATAAGCATAGTGCCTATAGTGTATAAGCATAGTGCCTATAGTGTATAAGCATAGTGCCTATAGTGTATAAGCATAGTGCCTATAGTGTATAAGCATAGTATCTATAGTGTATAAGCATAGTGTCTATAGTGTATAAGCATAGTGTCTATAGTGTATAAGCCTAGTGTCTATAGTGTATAAGCATAGGGTCTATAGTGTATAAGCATAGTATCTATAGTGTATAAGCATAGTGTCTATAGTGTATAAGCATAGTATCTATAGTGTATAAGCATAGTGTATAAGCCTAGTGTCTATAGTGTATAAGCATAGGGTCTATAGTGTATAAGCATAGTGCCTATAGTGTGTAAGCATAGTGCCTATAGTGTATAAGCATAGTGCCTATAGTGTATAAGCATAGGGTCTATAGTGTATAAGCATAGGGTCTATAGTGTATAAGCATAGTGCCTATAGTGTATAAGCATAGTGCCTATAGTGTATAAGCATAGTATCTATAGTGTATAAGCATAGTGTCTATAGTGTATAAGCATAGTATCTATAGTGTATAAGCATAGTGTATAAGCCTAGTGTCTATAGTGTATAAGCATAGGGTCTATAGTGTATAAGCATAGTGCCTATAGTGTGTAAGCATAGTGCCTATAGTGTGTAAGCATAGTGTCTATAGTGTATAAGCATAGTGCCTATAGTGTATAAGCATAGTGCCTATAGTGTATAAGCATAGGGTCTATAGTGTATAAGCATAGTGCCTATAGTGTATAAGCATAGTGTCTATAGTGTATAAGCATAGGGTCTATAGTGTATAAGCATAGGGTCTATAGTGTATAAGCATAGGGTCTATAGTGTATAAGCATAGTGCCTATAGTGTATAAGCATAGGGTCTATAGTGTATAAGCATAGTGCCTATAGTGTATAAGCATAGTGTCTATAGTGTATAAGCATAGTATCTATAGTGTATAAGCATAGTGTATAAGCCTAGTGTCTATAGTGTATAAGCATAGGGTCTATAGTGTATAAGCATAGTGCCTATAGTGTATAAGCATAGTGTCTATAGTGTATAAGCATAGTGTATAAGCCTAGTGTCTATAGTGTATAAGCATACGGTCTATAGTGTATAAGCATAGGGTCTATAGTGTATAAGCATAGTGCCTATAGTGTATAAGCATAGTGCCTATAGTGTATAAGCATAGTGCCTATAGTGTATAAGCATAGTGTATAAGCATAGGGTCTATAGTGTATAAGCATAGTGCCTATAGTGTATAAGCATAGGGTCTATAGTGTATAAGCATAGGGTCTATAGTGTATAAGCATAGTGCCTATAGTGTATAAGCATAGTATCTATAGTGTATAAGCATAGTGTATAAGCCTAGTGTCTATAGTGTATAAGCACACGGTCTATAGTGTATAAGCATAGGGTCTATAGTGTATAAGCATAGTGCCTATAGTGTATAAGCATAGTGCCTATAGTGTATAAGCATAGGGTCTATAGTGTATAAGCATAGTGCCTATAGTGTATAAGCATAGTGTATAAGCCTAGTGTCTATAGTGTATAAGCATACGGTCTATAGTGTATGAGCATAGGGTCTATAGTGTATAAGCATAGGGTCTATAGTGTATAAGCATAGTGCCTATAGTGTATAAGCATAGTGCCTATAGTGTATAAGCATAGTGTCTATAGTGTATAAGCATAGTGTCTATAGTGTATAAGCATAGTGCCTATAGTGTATAAGCATAGTGCCTATAGTGTATAAGCATAGTGCCTATAGTGTATAAGCATAGTGCCTATAGTGTATAAGCATAGTGCCTATAGTGTATAAGCATAGGGTCTATAGTGTATAAGCATAGTGCCTATAGTGTATAAGCATAGTGTCTATAGTGTATAAGCATAGTATCTATAGTGTATAAGCATAGTGTCTATAGTGTATAAGCATAGTATCTATAGTGTATAAGCATAGTGTATAAGCCTAGTGTCTATAGTGTATAAGCATAGGGTCTATAGTGTATAAGCATAGTATCTATAGTGTATAAGCATAGTGTCTATAGTGTATAAGCATAGTATCTATAGTGTATAAGCATAGTGTATAAGCCTAGTGTCTATAGTGTATAAGCATAGGGTCTATAGTGTATAAGCATAGTGCCTATAGTGTGTAAGCATAGTGCCTATAGTGTGTAAGCATAGTGCCTATAGTGTATAAGCATAGTGTCTATAGTGTATAAGCATAGTGCCTATAGTGTATAAGCATAGTGCCTATAGTGTATAAGCATAGTGCCTATAGTGTATAAGCATAGGGTCTATAGTGTATAAGCATAGGGTCTATAGTGTATAAGCATAGTGCATATAGTGTATAAGCATAGTGCCTATAGTGTATAAGCATAGTGCCTATAGTGTATAAGCATAGTGTCTATAGTGTATAAGCATAGTGTCTATAGTGTATAAGCATAGTGTCTATAGTGTATAAGCATAGTGCCTATAGTGTATAAGCATAGTGCCTATAGTGTATAAGCATAGTGTCTATAGTGTATAAGCATACAGTCTATAGTGTATAAGCATACAGTCTATAGTGTATAAGCATAGTGCCTATAGTGTATAAGCATAGTGCCTATAGTGTATAAGCATAGTGCCTATAGTGTATAAGCATAGTGCCTATAGTGTATAAGCATAGTGCCTATAGTGTATAAGCATAGTGCCTATAGTGTATAAGCATAGGGTCTATAGTGTATAAGCATAGTGCCTATAGTGTATAAGCATAGTGCCTATAGTGTATAAGCATAGTGCCTATAGTGTATAAGCATAGTGTCTATAGTGTATAAGCATAGTGTCTATAGTGTATAAGCATAGTGTCTATAGTGTATAAGCATAGTGTCTATAGTGTATAAGCATAGTGTCTATAGTGTATAAGCATAGGGTCTATAGTGTATAAGCATAGTATCTATAGTGTATAAGCATAGTGTCTATAGTGTATAAGCATAGTATCTATAGTGTATAAGCATAGTGCCTATAGATAAGCAAGTGATCTATAGTGTATAAGCATAGTGTCTATTAGTGTATAAGCGCATAGTGTCCTATAGTGAGTAAGCAAGTGCCTCTTAGTGTAGGTAAGGCATAGTTGCCTATAGTGTATAAAGCATCGTGTCTATAGTGTATAAAGCATAGTGTCTATAGTTTGTATAAGCATAGTCTTGTCTATAGTGTATAAGGCATAGTGTCTTTAGTGTATAAGCATAGTGCCTATAGTGTTATAAGCATTGTGCCTTTTTTATAGTGTATAAGCATAGTGCCTTAGTGTATAAGCATTGGTCTATAGTGTATAAGCATAGGGTTATAGTGTATAAGAATAGGGTCTATAGTGTATAAGCATTAGTGCCTTTAGTGTTATAAGCATAGTGGCTATAGTGTATAAGCATAGGGTCTATAGTGTTATATGCTTAGTGTCTATAGTGGTATAAGCATAGGGTCTATAGTGTATAAGCATAGGGTCCTATAGTGTATAAGCATAGTGTCTATAGTGTATAAGCATAGGGTCTATAGTGTATAAGCATAGTGTCTATAGTGTATAAGCATAGGGTCTATAGTGTATAAGCATAGTGCCTATAGTGTATAAGCATAGTGTCTATAGTGTATAAGCATAGGGTCTATAGTGTATAAGCATAGGGTCTATAGTGTATAAGCATAGTGCCTATAGTGTATAAGCATAGTGTCTATAGTGTATAAGCATAGGGTCTATAGTGTATAAGCATAGTAAAGCGTCTCTGTAGAGCTCCAACTGGGCAAAAAAGTGGATGTGTGTCATCTTATAAAAACATCTTTGCAGCTCTTTTCTCTTTCTCCTCTGTAGCATGTATTATTATGGGCATAGTGTGATAAAACCGATAGAGGACATTGAATCATTAACTGTCTGACTGCTCTACTCTACTACTAATAATGCAAAATGGCAGACCACTTTGAATTTGTTGGCAACATTTGCTAATATGCCCTTCTTGAACGCTGTGATACAAGTTATGAGTGAAGCTTTAAACTCTGGAGGAAGAAAGCCTCCGATCAGAGCTGGAAGATTCAATTTCATAAGCATTCGCCATCTCTGGCACGCAAAGTTGTTTTTCTTCCTTTAGCAAACATCAAACTTTATAGTATGTTGGAGCATTACAGTGGTCGTTATGTTAAAAGTAGTAGTAATAAAAACGTAGTTCTCACAAGCCTCTTATAATGAGACGTTCTGTAAATATATTGCAAGGATTATTTTGTGTGTTTTTTGTGTATTGCAATTTTTAGTCCCTAAGAATGTAGTTATCCGAGGCTTATATTGCGCTACTCTATTTGCGTCTAGGGCTTAATACCGCTTGCTTTGTTTTTTCCCAATATATGTTGACAGGCAAGCAAAACTGGACTTACGAGTGGCAACTATAAAAGTTGAAGAAATGACTAAAGTTACAGAAAATATTCAGGAGGAAATGCATAGAAAGGTAAAACGAACCCAAAGGATTCAACCTTCAACTTTGTTCTCTGAAACAATAAATGGATTCCCCTGGATCGTAAAAACTCTCATGGGGAACCCCTTTATTCCTCTGCACTAGTGATATTGGTAGGGATTGTAAAGCCTCTAAAAGACCAAAGGCATTACAATCCTATCCATCTTTAAGCATATGTTCTGGTATAAATCTAAAGAGAAAATATTGGCATACTGTATTTTATTTATTTTATCATTTTGCCAAAAACAGAATATGGCTTCTTATCAATAAAAATGACCTCTCTGATAAACACGCCACCTTCATGATTCTTCATTATACTTCATCACCATCTGTAAACAAGTCTTTATTGTGTTGAGGTTTTAGTATTTGAATAATTCATTATTATTTCTGAAAGACTATTAACTGAAACTAGACATATATTGAGCTATAAATATACTTTAAATCTAGAAAAGTAATTATTACTTATCTCTATCGCTTATTTACTGAGGTATCGGCCCTGGATTTTGCTTAGCTGTACACGGCATTAGCAGTTTTTCTCCTGTATGCCAATGTGCAGCTCAGCATGCTAATGTGCAGCTCAGAGTGCTTGATAAGTGTGGACTAACTGCCAGATATTATTGCAGGTCTTTATTTTGGCCACTACAGTGACAGACAAGAAGACATTAATCTTAATTGATATATGTGAATTGCTCATTTAAGTTGATGCAGGTTTGGCAATTGTCAAGGAGTTGGAAATATTTTTTTTTCTTCGACACATTATCAAATCCCTACTTTCTGATCCAATAAAGTGTGTTTTTCTTTCAAATGAAGGTGTCAGAGCTCAAAAGCTTACTTAGATTTTCAACTGCTCTTGGGGACTTGCTTTCCGTCAGCCAATGAGATCTATACAGGTTTAAACTTTAATATATATTTCATACATTACTGTTTCAGTGTTTTGGTTATTTCTGAACAGAAAAAAATATCATTTTAATCAGTTGTAATTTTTTGTTGTTGGTAAAAACAGAATATGGCTTCCTTACAGACAAAATTACCTCATGATTCTTAGTAACATTATAATCCCTGTCAAAAAGTGTTTAATATGTTACGTATTTTATCACATATATAGTTGTGGATCTTACAAATGTTGGTCACGTTTGCGATGTTGGTCACTCTATTGCGTCCGTAGTTGCAGGAATGCAATGAGTGCCAAAGGAGCTTATGTCGATGGTCACGATCACCACCGAAAAACGGAGCACTTTGCCGCTGATCGCGAGGCACGCAGTTTACTAATTTAACAGACAAAATAGTTTCAAGCGCCTAAAGCCAAATAATAAAAAAAATTATAATAATTACACAGCACAGGGAAAGCCAGGGAGCCTGTGGGTGAGGTTGCAAGCTAAGGCATATTTGGCGTTTTTCAGCGATCGAAAATCGGCTAAGCGAGAAAAAAAATGGCAGCCGAAAAATTGTGAACAGATGAAAATGAGGCCGAAGGCAGTAAAAACTACTGCGAAAACAGTAACACTTAGCCGAACAACGCAAGCAACGGCACTTATCGTGAGGCACGCAAAACTTCAGCAGAGACACAGAGGAGAAAGGCACGGGGGGGGGGGGGGGAGAAGGTGGAAAGAGACACAGGGCTGAGAGATGGACGAAAAGACACGGGTGGGGGGGGGGGGGGGAATAAGGAAAAACAACACAGGGCAGGCAGAGAGGGGAAACAAACACAGGGGTCAAAGTCTGGGGAGAGGCTTTCAATGAGTGCCAAAGGTGATCATTGACAACCACAAAAGTTGTTGGTTGCCAAGGCCTGCAATGAGCAGCGAAGCTGCTCATTGCTTAGCTTGCGATGAACGCCAAAGGCGATCATCCTGAGGACAGTAAAGTAGGCAGGGGGAGATGCTCGCAATGAGCGCCAAAGACGCTCAGCGCGGGGCTCGCGATGAGTGACGAAGATACTCACATTGTGTGGCAAACAGCATTGACAGACTTTTAATGCCGTGATTTTTGACGGGCAAGTAGTTAGTTATTATTATAATTACTGTATTTAATTTATTTGACAGACTTTTTTAGCTCTTAATACGGAAAAAAATGTATCTGGCAGAATTCAAACAAGGCGAAACTGCAAGTGCTAGAATTTTTATTGTATCTTTTTAGGAAGAAGATGTCCTGGCTGTTCAGGGTAGAGAGGACGCATCAGAGAAACGTGTCCAGCAACTTCAGTCTGCGCTCACACAATTGGAAACTAGGTAATAAGTGACAAAACTTTTAATCAAGTCTCCCTTAAACATTTACAATTATATATCCATAATAATCAATATTTTGATCACATTGGGCTATTTGTTTGGTTTATTCTTACTGAGATTTTGTGAGCAAGATATCTATTCTGTTGATTTTCTTTTTCATTGCTAAAATCAGTTCATGTATAATTTACAATGTATGGAGGAGACAGGTCCTCTACTGCAAAGAACAACGCATAGCATAGCATAGCATAGCATAGGAACCTGCAATGTTAGAGCTAGGGAAACCTGGACGCGGTTAGACATGACAAGATTAAACATTGATATCTTGTGAATTAGTGATCTCAAATGGACTGGAATGGGTCGTTTCATATCTGACAATCACCGGATCATCCAGTGTGTCAATCAAAGAGTGGCTATGGCAGTACTCGGTTTCCAAATACATAACAGAATGATTTAATTAACATCACAGTGATTCAAGTCTATGCTCCAACCATGGATCCTCATGAGGCTGATGTTGTCCAATTCTATGAGGATATTCAACACCCAGATATAACACCAAGAAAATATGTTGCTAAAGTAGGGAATCAAAAGATACCTGGAAAAACTGGCAACTTTGGCCACGGAGTACAAAATGAAGTAGATCAGAGATTAGTCTATTTCTGTCAAAATACATTTCTGGTCATAGTAAGGATCCTCTTCCTACAACCTCAGAGACAACGCTACACATCATCATCAGCAGATGGACATTATAAAAATCAGATTGACTCTATAGTTTGTTGTCAAAGATGGAGGAGCTCTAAACAGTCAGCAAAAAACAAGACTTGGAGCTGATTGCTGTTCAGATCATGAGCTTCTTATTGCAAGGTTCACAATTAAACCGAGGAAAGGAGGGAAAATCATCAGACCAAGCAGATACAAGATAAATAATATGCAATAGAGGCAAATAATAGATTTAAGGGACTAGACACGGTAGATAGAATGCCTGAGGAACTTTGGACAGATGTTTGTGACATTATACAGAAAAACAGGTACAAGGAATATTCCTAAAAGAAAGAAAACTAAGAAGGCAAACTGGCTATCTGATGAGGCTTTTAATGAGCCCAGGAAAAAATGAAAGATAGAAGAGAGAGGAAGTTATTTGTTCAGCTGAATACAGAATTCCAGAGGAGATCAAGAAGAGACGAGGAGACCTGTAATGAGCAATGTAAAGAGATAGTTCTTGTTATATTCTTCTATCAGATGCAAGCTGGGTTTTGCAGAGACTCAAGATCAAATTGCCAATGTTCGCTGGATAAAAGAGAAAGCAAAAGCGTTTGAGAAAAATATTTACCTCTGCGTCATAAACTGATATAAAGCCTTTGGTTGTGTGGATCACAGCGAAATCTGGCAAGTTCTTAAAGAGATGGGGGAACTAGACCATCTAATCCGCCTCCTCAGGAATCTGTATGTGGACCAAGAAGCCACGATCAGAAACAAACATGGAACAGAATGGTTCAAGATCCGGAAAGGAGTGCAACAATGTTGTATTTATTTCCTTATGTGGTATGTTCCCTTATTTATTCAGCTTACAGCCAGATACATCAAGCTTAAGGCCGGGCTGGAAGAATCCAAAGCAGGAAATAGATACGGTAATAGATACGCACATGATACTGCACTGATATTTGAAAGGGAGAGTAAAAGAACAGAGTACAAAAGTTGGCCTGCTCCTCATAGTTAAAAAGACAAATATCATGGCAAACCACATTCTCAATTCCTGGCAAATAGACGGGGAATAAGTGGAGGTACTGGCAGATTTTTTTTTTTTTCCTGGGCTTCAAGGTTTCTACAGATAGTGACTGCAGCCATGAAATTAAAAGATGTCCAATGCAAATATTTAGATCAGTTTATAAATGACCTGCTGTGATGGATTATCTTTAAGTTATTAGATATTATTGTACTTATATTGTAAGTAGCGAGTTTCCAGGCTTGTAGGGTGCTTTGGGAAAAAGCACTTTCTACAAAGATTCTAAGCTCAAAACTGGGCCCTCCAAATTGTATTTTCCTTGTTCTTATCCCTTGTACAGCGCTACGGAATACTTTGGCGCGTTACAAATAAAAGTTAATAATAATAAATAATAATATTATGTTGGTGGATTTTGCAGCAGGAAACCTAGACCTCAAAGTATCAAAATGTTAGACCTGGCAGTCAGATTTGCTGTTTTTGCTTATATAAATAGATACTTTTAGAGGGGCAAGGGTGTTTATGTGACTTTTTGTAAAAATATTATCTGTACTGGTTCAGCTAACTGTGTACTGAAAAGCAATATTTGTGGATATAAGTATCACTGTTAACTATTGCAGTAAATCCACAATTGACTTGTTTTGCACAGAATGTAATTATTGCAATAATTTCAGATGGTCTTGTTAGCATCACAGTTTGTATAATATAAAATAAGTATTTGTTTGTATTAGCATTGTACAGCAATGTATGTTTTTTACTAAAGAACTTCAGATTTTTACGCTGACATATGTAGCATACTTTTACATATCCAACTTTAGAATCCTGTTTTCATTTTAATTGAATGTTTTGCCTTTTCCAATTTTTTTTCATAGTGCAGACCTTAAAGGAACATTACTACTGTAGTTTATTTAAAGATAAAGTAACATGCAACTACTTACTTGAATTGGCATCTGTTGTCTCTTCATTGTCAGTTAACTTTACTCTAGTATCTGCAAGTTATTGGTACCTTATGTTACTGGTTAAACCTCCTAGCTGTAATCCCAAGCTTTATTTTCAGTACCTAAAGCGGTAACCCTGAGCCATGCTCGAGATTACAAGAAGTGCAGGGGCGGATCTGGAGAGGGCCTAGTGCTGCCTAATTTCCCTGGGCCCCCTCAGCACACCATTCCTCCCTCCCTTTCCCCCTTATCCTCCTTATCCTCCTCATTATTCTCCTCCTCTCTTTCCCCCTTCTTCCTTTTCTTTCTCACTTTCCCCCTCTCCATTCACCTCCCTTTCCCCTCTTCCTGCTCCTCTTACTATGATCTGATGATCTGATTATCCCCTGCTGCATCTCATCTGGCTGTGACCGTCAAACTCTAATGACGTGACGCGCATGTGACGTCTCTTGAGATACGTTTCCCGGTCCTGGTCAAGCTAGATGAGGTGCCGCAGGGGATAATCAGATCATCACTGGGGGAAAAGGGAGGAGGTGAAGGGGGGAAAAAGTGGAAGGGAAGGGGAGAAAGGGAGGAGAAGGAGGAGGAGGAGGGGAAGGGAGAAAAGGGAAGAGGGGGAGGAGGAAGGGAGAAAATGGAGGAGAAGGAGGAGGGAAAGGGAGGAGGAGGGGAAGGAGGAAAGGGAGGAGGAGAGGGAGGAGGAGGGGAAGGAGGAAAGGCTCATGAAGAAGGGGACCACAGAGGGGGAGATGGATAGATGAGGTCATTAAAGCAATGGACATGAGCTTGATGCAACTCAGATGGGTAGTGGATATGCCTGGCATACTGCGGTCAATAAGGTCACAAAGCATCAGAAGTGCAAATGGGTGTGAGTGATCGTCTGGTTTTCCTTACCAGAATAATTGAACATTGAAATTTTGGCTTTTCTCACTTGAGAAGCATTTCAATAACTAAATGTCCTTATTGCAAATGTCAAGAAATTGCTTTCATAATTTTGTAATTTAGTATATTTTTTTTTAGGAAGAGTATATTGTACCTCTCCTCTCTTGCGTTTCATCTCTTATTAGAAGACCATGTCCATGACCATTTATGGAACATGTCCTTGTTTGTATGTTCTGGAGGCACATTGTAGAATCGGAAAAAAAATTGGCTTGACAAGCTGCACATCATGTTCAACCTGTAAACACTTTTAAATCTTCCATTGGATGTGAAGTTGTTAATAAGGATTTGTGAAATAAGAGAATGCACACATATTGTAATGGACAGTTTAAACTGTGTCTCAATTATAATAGATTGTGATAGACTACCGAATAAGTATATCCCATAACATTAACCTAAGGACACATCTGTTAGCCATATCCTCAGATGTTGTGCAAGGTAAACATATTCTCAGCTAAATGGCTATGTCAGAACTCCTTGATCAATTATTCAAGCCATCCACCACATTTTCTGCAGTACATTCACAGTAAAGTCACAAAAGTGAGGATGAGCATTGGTTTACTCGATGCTGCAACTGTAATGGAAGAATTTTTGGGAATGGTTTCCACGAGTCTGTTGGTGTTCCTTGAATGAACTAGATCCACTGAGTAAGACATTGTTTTGTTATGTGAGAAATAGCTTTATTAATGCTTGTATTATCCAAGAGCTTTAAATCTTCTGAGAAGGACTAAAATATCTTCATCCACTTAATTGCAACTATTTAGCATATGTAATATACTCCAGATTAACCATGACATATTAAAGAAACATTTAAAAAATATCAGCATTTTGTAAGGTTCAGAATAAACACATACTTTATTTGGCATCAGGATAAACCCTTAGGTAAGTCAAATATGAGGGAAAATAGTCTATACTGGAAATAAGGAAAGCAAAGGTGTGTGCGTATTACTTTCTCATCATTGCACATTTCACTGCAGGTTCCCTCCCTCCAATTCTCTTCCTTCGAAGTTCGCACTGCCTGCTTCTTCTCACCCATCTCTCTTAGAGTTCCCGTGATCTATTTACCACCTGGACCATCCTCTCATTCTGAATCATTTTACAGCCTGACTCATTTTCTCTCACCCAACATACCTTCACTAGTTCTTGGTGATTTCAGCATTGCAACTGACACTCCCACCTACCCTACAGCTGGAAATTACTTGCACTTAACTTTTCCCTTGGCCAACTCACCGTGATGGACACTCCTTTGACCTCATTTTCACCAATCCCTTCACTATCCCCAACCTTATTATCTCCCCACTCCTGACCATCATCTCCTAACCTACACCCTCACCTCCCACTCTCTGCCCTTTTTCACCCCCAGTTACCAGAATCCATAGAAGTCTGGAAGCACTTGATGCACAACCAATGTGCTACAACCCCTTCTCAGAACTTTCACCACCCTAACTTGCCCTGACAATGCCACCACACAATACAACTTGACTCTAACGTCCACCCTTTACACTCTTGCACCCATAACCACAGGCAGACACCCTCACTCTCGCCTACAGCCATGGCACACTACACAAACATACTACATCCAGAGGTGCTCTGGAGCTGCTGAACAATTATGAAGGAAATCTCGCTATTCAGAAGATGTTCTTCGCTACAAGTACAGGATTACTACGTTTAACTCTGTAGTTAGGGTCCAGGCAAACGGAGGGCTAAGCCAAACGGCTCTAAACGGGTCATGGGGAAGATAGGGATAGGGGAACTCATGAAAAAAACACACAATTTAAATTGAAATGTAAACCTCTTTGGCTTTATATGAACTTCAAAGAAACCACACTAACACAACCTGAACATTAGCAGAAATATAAACTTTAAATTATTGATGTTGAAGCTTCTGGCTCATCCTGGATTCTGTTCTTTGGAGAAAAAAAAACGTGTTATAGCGAATCTGAGCGTGAAAAGGGGTCTGGCATGCAAAAACAGCATTATAGCAGGGTTTAGCATTAAAATGGGGTCTGGCAGGAAAAACAGCTCTATAGTGAATCTGCTCTAAACGGGGTAGCTTTAAGCAGGGTATACCTGTATATTCAACGCTCCTATCACTAAGCCCTCAATCTTGCCACATTCAAAACTCTCCTCTGTCCTCCACCACCCTTTGTTCCTTCCTGTCTCTTAGCAAAATGAACTCTCCTATCAATGTGCCCCTAACTAACCCTCCCCTCCACAAACCGATAGCACCCTGTTTTCATCCTTCCCCAATCCTATATCCACTATGAATTCCTTTTACCATGGAACTGAGAATGAAGTCTCTAGTTTTCTATCATCCTCTCTTCTTACAACCTGTCCACATGATCCTATTACATCTCAGCTGATCCCACCACTCTCTACCACACTTAACCCAGCTTTCACATATCTATTCAACCTTTCCCTAAACACTGGCAAGTATCCATCACCTTTAAAACATGCCATAATTACACCCATTTTTAAGAAACCTTCATCTGATCTAGTTTTCCACACAGTCAGCTCTCACTAAAGTTGCTAATGACCTGCTCACTGCCAAGGCAAAGGGTAATTTCTCTGTTTTAATGCTACTAGATCTCTCTGATGCCTTTGACACAGTTGACCAGCCTCTTCTCATGCAAACTCTCAGCTCTCTTGGCATCCATGACACTGCTCTCTCATGGTTTTACATCTTATCTTCTCTAGAAAACCAATCATTTAGTGTCTCCTTCTCTGGCTCTTCTTCCTTGCCCGCTGACTGTTTGCGTACCCCAAGGTTCAGTGCTAGGCCCCCTCCTTTTTTTTATCTACAGTATACATTCTCCCTTGGTGCTCAAATAAAATCTTTTGGATTTTAGTATCATCTATATGCAGATGATGCTCAAATCTACATGTCCGCACTAGAACTATCCCCCTCTCTTCTAGCTCAAGTTGCCAACTGCCTCTGTTACATATCCTCCTGAATGTCTGCTTGTCAATTGAATTTCCACCCTCTAGCTTCCACTCCTCACATTTCTCCCACGGTTAACAATGTCATCATCATGCCCACCTCTCAGACTCATTGCCTTGCAGTTCCACTGGACACTGCCCTCTCTTTCATTCCTCACATACAATCAATCACAAAATCTTGTAATCTTTACCTAAAAAAAATCTCTAAAATACAACACAACTAAAATTTGAATTAATTCTCTCATCATTTCTCACCTTGACTACTGCAACTCTCTCCACTCCAATCCATAATGAATGCCTCTGCTAGACTCATCAACCATACTCAACGCTCAGCATCTGCATCTACTCACTGTCAATCACCCCACTGACTAACCTCAGCCTCAAGATTAACATTTTAAATCATGACCCTAACATCTTAAGCTCTCAAAAATAATGCACCCTCTTATATCTCTGCTCTCATTTTAAAATATTCTACCAACCTCTCTCTTTGTGCTAACAACCTTCTTCTCTAATCACCTCCTCTCACTCCCACCTTCAGGACTTTTCTTGCGCTGCTCCAGTTTTCTGGAACTTCCGGCCTTGTTCCACTAGACTATCTTCCTGCCTCAAATCCTTCAAAACCTTACTAAAAAGGCATCTGTATAAAGAAGCATATCACCTGTAGACTTAATATGCTCAACGCATCTATCGCCCCTGAACCACACCCAAACCCTTTAGACTGTAAGTTTGCAAGTTTTCAATCTTGTCGGTGCTTTAGGGAAATCATTGTGCACTTCTGCTTTTAAGGTAAAAAACAGGACCCTCCATTCTTTGCAATCTATTAAAACTGTTTTGATTTGTATTCAACCCCTGTATAGCGCTACAGAAAATAAAGAATAATAATAATAAATAATACTTTACTGCTTATTTCTGGAAAGAAGCTGAAGGAATACGCCAAAGATAAGTCTATATCATTGATTAACTTAAGTCATAGGAAAAATAAAAATATTACCACAGAAAAGAATAAGAGGAAACAAGATTAAAAAAAACGATGCCAATAACATACTCTCAGATGAAAAAAATCCATGAACAGATGTTCAAATGAAAGCAGAGACTATATCCAACACTGACAATATATCATATATAGTTGATGGTTTGGGAAATGTTGGCGACGTTTGCGATGTTGGTCACACACTTGCAGCCCTTGCGAAGTGAAGGCCGCAGTTGCTAGGCTGCAATGAGCGCCAAAGGAGCTCATCGCAAGGCCTGTGGGACTTAGGCTGCAATGAGCGCTGCAGGCGCTCATCACGAGGCCCGTAGGACATGGGCTGCAATAAGTGCCAAAGGCGCTCATTGCAGCGCTCACAATCAGCGCTGAAGCATGTAGATGCAACTGCGGCCCTCGCAAACCGAGACACGCGATTGCACAAAATTACACAAAAAAAAACTAAACAGATATTCCTCAAAATAACTTACACATGCACACACAGCACAGGGGGAGAGCCAGGGAGCCTGTGAGTGAGGTTGCAAGTTAATTTGAAACATATTTTGTGTTTTTTCACAATCTTTAATCCTCAAAGCGAGAGAAAAAAATGGCGGCTGAAAAAACGTAACCGGATAAAAACGAGGCCGAAGGCAGTAAAAAAGAGCTTAAAGCCAGTAACCCGTAACGCAAGGCAGTAACACTTCACCCAAGGCAGTAACACTCATCGCAAGGACCCTAAACTACACCGGGGTAGAGGCTCGCAATGAGCGCCAAAGCTGATCATTGCAAAACAGTACATTTTTAAAAATGGCAATGAGCGGACAAAGCTGCTCATTGCAGGGGTCGCTCATAGTGGGGCCTGTAAATTACACAGGGGGAGAGGCTCGCAATGAGCGCCAAAGGCGCTCAGCACGGGGCTCTTGATGAGCGCCGAAGGTGCTCAGAGGACCCATAGCCCCGCATTGTGTGTCAAACAGCATTGCACTGTAAAATACTTTAGAAATCTAAAAGAGGAAAGGGGGTACTTGTAAGAAACAAAATGAAACCGCTTACCAGAAAAATGCTGTCTGATTTCTGGCGGGTGTCCCGTTTATAGCCAGAGCAGAAGCTTGAAGAGAGAGAAGGAAGATCGAGAAGAAAGAAGCTTTCAAAATGTTATTAAATGATTGATTTCTGCAGTCAAACACAAAAAAGTCAATTTCAGTATTTGTAGAAACTGTTATTCTTCAAAATTTACAGATGAGAATGAATGTTTTGTAATAATTGAATCTTTCTTCATTATCAATAGAAGTATCTGTGACAATGTTTAAAATTTTAGCACTATGTGATGTATTTCAACAGATCACAAATGTAAGGGTTTACTGATGACAAAGACAAAATAAGCTTTATTTGTGTATTAGCAAAGGAGACTTTTATTATTTGATTTTTAAACAGTATGCATAATATTTATATTGTGTTTTAATCCCTAGGTTAAGAGTAACAGTTCAAGATTTGGAACAGTTAAAAATAGAAAGAACAGCATTAGAAAAGCATATTGGGGAGCTACAATCAAAATGTGCAGAGTTAGAGGAAGAGAAATATGGTGCCATCATAAGGGTACGAGACAGTATTCAGCTGTTAGAAGAAGCGAACCTGCAGAAAGACCAGGTAAAGTAATGTTATGACTTGAGGAAAAAATATGTTTTCTACCACTGAATCATCTCTGTTCTTGGATGGTGGGATTGACATGCCCACGTAATGTATGCATTAGTGGATTTCCTTCCAGGCCTCTATGAACCACATTGACCTTGAAATATCAACTTTGCCTTTTCCAGTGATGACATTAAACACTCTTAACCTTTAGTTTAGTTTTTTTATTTTTTTTTGAAAATCTTCTTTATTAGAAGGTTTACAACAACATATAAAACATATTGATCAATAATTCCGTCAGTCAATTTATACAGGTTCACACAGCAAACATCAACCAATGATGAACTGACTTCACCTTCTTTTCTTTTACATTTTTAGTTATAAAGTATCATGTATAATAACTTAAAATTTCTATCAAAGTATAACATAATGCACAGTAAAATAAACAACAAATGAAAGTGTAGGAGAAAGAAAGGCAGAGATAACACATAAGAATAGACATTGCCATGAATAGTCAAACCATAATGCTGCTTAGTAAATATATAAACTTTTTAGCCAACTAGGCTAGAATAGATAAACTGGTTTCTGCTAAATTTGTCCCTTATAATCCTCACTAAAATACCCCACTGATCATCACTAGACCTTTACCTTAGTAGTGCAGCCGAAGAACCTCCGGGACTCCTTACTGCCTGCCCCCTCCTTGCCTTCTCTGAATCAGGATTTGGGCGTTACCTCAAGGGAACACTTAATGAGGATGCTACCCAAGGTTCCCAGATTGCCAAAAACTGGTGAAGGCTATCCATGATAGTATGAGTCAGTCTCTCATTGATAAAAAGGTAATTGATCTTCTTGACTATCTCCTGAAAGTTTAGTGTCTCTTTTTTCCATCTGCTGGCTATGTGTATTTTGGATGCCAGTGCCATTAATTGGAATAGTTTATTTTGGGATTGAGAGAGGTTCTTGATGTGCATTCCCAACAGGCATGACTCCATAGAGGGCGAGACCACCTTTTGAAATAGTGTGGAGGCTAATTGTGCTAGTTGTTTCCATGTTTCCTGTGTAGTTGGACATGACCACCAAATGTGAATGTGGTCCCCCACTTGTTGGCAGCCCCTAAAGCATTTATTGCTCTCATGTGGTTTAAACTTCTGCAATTTATCGGGCGTGCGGTAGGCTCTATGCAGTACTTTAACAGCCGTCTCTAGCAGAGCTGCATTGAGGGAACCTCTGGAGAGGTTGGAGCAGGATTCTGTCCATTTGTCCCAATCCCATTCCACCCCCAGGTCCTTTTCCCATTGTTTCATAAATGTAGGTTTTTGGCTGCTGGTGGAGTCTCGAAAAATGCCGTATAGCGAACCCAATACCCCCTTCATGAGAGGAAGGGTTCTACATATAACAGATATCCAGGAGGGCCTAGGGAGTCCTAACTCTCTCAGAGTTTTGCTAACCCAACTTCTTCTTTTCAAGTAGTTATAGGTTTCCGTGGCTGGTAGGTCGTGGATCATGCAGAATTGGTCATAAGTCAACAGTCTGTAGTTTTGTACCCAGTTCCCTACCCGGTCTAGGAGTCTAGAGGTCCACCAAAATTTGGAGATGGGGTTCGTGTCTTTTAGGATTTGTGGAAAGGACGTGACTGATAGTAAGGGAGACAAACCCGAGCTAAGTTGACACCTGGAGTTGGCCCACCCCCAAGCCTGCAAAGTTAGGGAGATCATAGGATTGTGGTGCGTATGAAAGGGAGTCATTTCCTTGGGAATCCAGATCAACCTATCCCAGCTATGCGGGAGCATCTGCTGATTTTCTATGAATACCCAGGATGGCTGGTGGGTAACAGAGTGTAACCTGGGCAGATGGGCCAATTCAGCTGCCTTAAGGTACAACCTCAGGTTGGGGCACGCTAGTCCGCCTTTACTTTTATGTCTAAACATTACCTGTCTTGAGATACGAGGGCTCTTATTGCCCCAGATAAACCTAAACATACTATTCTGGAACTTGTCCAGTTCCTTGAGTGGGATCGGTATGGGAAGTGTCCAAAATAAATATAGCAGTTTAGGCAAGACACTCATCTTTACCGCTGCTATACGGCCCGTCCATGAGATATGAAAGTTCGCCCACTTCTGCATATCTTCAGTCAGGGACTTGTACAAGGGGGGGAAATTTGCCCTGTATAAGTCGGCAAAATTGGAAGTGATCCTTACTCCCAGGTATTTTAAATACTGAGTTGGCCAACTGAAACTGTATTCTGATTTAAGCTTATCTATCTCCGTTTGTGACATACCAATCCCCAAAGCTTCCGTTTTTTCCACATTTAAATTAAGGCCTGAGACTATATTAAATTCCTTGATAGTAGACATGAGGGCTGGTATAGAGCTAGAGGGGCTGGACAGAGTGCACAATAAATCGTCCGCAAAGAGCGAGCATTTAAGGTGCTGGCGTCCCACCAAAACCCCCTGGATGTCTGAGTTAGCTCTAATTGCCTGTGCTAATGGCTCCATGACAAGTGCGAATAACAGCGGCGAAAGTGGGCACCCTTGCCTAGTCCCTCTTTGAATTTGGATATTCGCTTTATGTGCTCCTGGTAACTTTAAGTGGGCTGTTGGGGAGTCATAGTAGCTTCTAAGCAGGTTAATAAAACGACCCTTAAATCCAAACTTGTCTAGTGTTTTATACATTTATGACCATTCCACCGTGTCAAACGCCTTCTCTATGTCTAGAGCTAAAAGGCGTAATGGGGTGTTTTTTGCTATGTGCTGGATGTTTAAGACCTTCCTGACGTTGTCCCCGGCCTTCCTAAAGGGGATGAATCCCGCTTGATCCTTGTGAATTAACTCAGGCAAGAATTTAGAAATATGATTGGCCATGATTTTGGCCAGAATTTTTACGTCTCCATTGATCAGGGAAATAGGGCGATAGTTTTTGGCCTCTAGATTATCTCTGCCCTCCTTTGGGAATACCACCAGAGCAGCCTGGTTCAATTTGGGGGGCATGGGCTCCCCATTTAAAATTGCAATGAATAGTGGCGTTAGGTAGGGCGTAAGCAGGGGTTCAAATTTTTTGTAAAACAAATTGGTGAAACCATCCGGCCCCGGGGATTTGCCCAGCTTAAGACCCATAATGGCCGATTTAACTTCCTCTAGGGACACGTCCGAGTTCAGTGTTTCTAATTGACTGTCCGAAACCCTGGGCAGGTCTTGTGACCGTAAAAAGGCGTCTATATCTAGTTCACTTCCATGGGACTGGGAGGAGTATATAGTTTGGTAAAAGTCCTGGAACGTTTTCTGGATGTCGTTAGGACTACAGGAAATTTGACCGTCTGACCTTCTAATATGGGATATTTTATGGTGGGAGAATGTATTATTTAGTCTTCTAGCAAGCATTGTATCAGGCTTATTTGCCTTCCAATAGTATAGATGTTTCATCTTCCTCATTGCCCTTTCAGTGTGGTACGATAATATGCCATCTAGTTCAAGCCTTGTCCTGTCAATTAACCTGCGACCCCTGCGGGAAGGGTTCTGTTGATTTACCTCTTCCAGCCTCTTTAGTGTCCCTGTAAGGTCTGCCTCCCTTTGCCCAAGGTTTCTTCTTAGGGTTGAGGCCAGCTTAATGGCCGTTCCCCTAATAGAGGCCTTTTGGGCAACCCAGAGCCAGCCGGCTCCAGTTTCAGGAGAGACATTAGTCTCAAAGAATAGCTTTATGTCCTGTGCAATTGCCTCCACACTACTCAGACTAGTCAGTAGGGATTCGTCTATTCTCCAGCTGTAGGGGGGTTGTAAATTTGGCCCCAGCTCTATCTCCATGAGTACTAGGGCATGGTCTGACCAGGGGCAGGGTATAATCTCAGTTCTCAAAATTGAGTCATATAGGGGGGAGCCGACCAAGATAGCATCAATCCTAGAATATGTCAGGTGGGTTGGGGAATAGTATGTATATTCTCTCTTGGCCAGGTGCATACCCCTCCAGGCATCGACCAGCCCCAGGCTATCAAGCAAGGATTCTATCTGTTTGGTTCTGTTGGGGCATTTATTCTTAGCGGGCTTCCCTGACCTATCCAAAGTCGGGTCCAAGGTGAGGTTTAGATCTCCCCCAACTATCAGCCTTCCTAAGTCTTGGGATTCGATTGTTTTCAGCAAGCCAATTAAAGTTGCGTAGGGTGAAGTAGTGGGAGAGTACAGTGAAACTAGAGTCATTCTAACCCCCCCCCGATAGTGCCGGACACCATTACGTAGTTACCCTCTTTGTCAACCAGATTGCTTTCTACTTGGAACAGAACATTTTTATGTAGGAGGATTGCACATCCAGCTCTCTTAGTAGGGAGGGTGGCCAGGAAATAGGTGGGATAGTCCCTGTGTAGGAATTTGGGTTTGTTATTACGAGAGAAGTGGGTTTCCTGCATAAAAATAACCGCAGGCTTATGTTTTTTATAGAATGCAAAAGCCTTCCGCCTCTTAAAAGGGGAATTGAAACCCTTCACATTATGGGTTATTAGAGTGTAGTTAGACAGAGCCATTGGAAACTCGGTGTGGGATCCTAGGTGTATGTGTCTTTACCTGAGAGGTGATCTCGTAGGAGGGAGAGCAAGGAGGAGCCCCGGATGCCAGTAGCTGCACTATCTGTTGGTCTGCGGCTGAAATTTCAATTTTCCTGTTATCCAGTGGGAGAAAATAAAAGAAAGAAATGCAAATGAAGACAGTCGTGCTTCAGCAGGATATATCCGTTTAGTTAGACTACAAGGCTAAACCCAGTTAACGATTAGCTCTTTTCTCGTGATATAACTAAGGAAAGTCAGAGTTAAATGTTTTAGTCTACAAAGTAACCTTAATCAATTTCTCCAAATAGCAAACAGAAATCTAATCCACTTAAAGTGGGGAACACAATAACCTGGCAATCTAGAACAATACTAACAAATTAGGTCTTTAATCATTTTTCCAATATAAATCAGAAGCCCACACTATGGGCCCTTAAAAGAGAACTTAGCCTTTATCAGAGTCCCCAGAAGAAGAGGCCAGTAGGGTCAGGAGCCTGGCTTGACCTCCGCAGCGGAGCCAGCATTGTCCGTGTTAGTCTTGACACTGTCCAGTAAGCTGGTTGGTTCCCCGGAGACGTAGGCTTGTTTGCCCTGGTTCTGGGATGTCACATGCGTCCGCTGCCTCCTATAAATGGGCGGAAGAGGTTGCTCCTGCCCCACTTCCCTTGTGGCCTCCGTACATAAATGTAAGCGCTTCAGCACTGCCATGCATTCTTCTGGTGTACGGGTGGTGTATGATGTACCTTGAGATGTGAAGGTGAGGGCAAATGGAAAATTCCAGCGGTATTGGATCTTATGCTGGAGAAGAATAGCAGTTGCCGGTTTCATCAATCTCCGTTTATGGAGCGTCTCTGGAGACAGGTCCGCATAGAATTGTTAGGGCGACTCGTCCGGCCCCTTCACAGTGTGAATCTTCCTGGTTGCAGATAGTAGTAAGTCCCTCGCCTGCTGCCTCATGAATCTAACTATGACATCTTTAGAGGCGTCCAGGCTTCTTGTACCTCCTAGAGCTCTGTGAACTCGTTCAGTTTCCCACATAGTTTCAGGCTGGTTGGGAAGAATCGCCTCCACGGTATCTCTGAGGTAGTTTAGTAGGTCTTGAATAGCCCTTGGTATGCCTCTGACGTGGACGTTGTGTCGGCGAGACCGGTTTTCCAGGTCCTCTATCTTGTCTGCAAGTTCCGTTATGTGGGACGTGTTCTGCTTTATAGAGGACCGGTCTCTTTCCTGGGCCTCTACTACCTGGTCAGTTATCTCTTCCAGGAGTTGAGTGCGCTGTCCCAGGTCTTTAAGATCTTGCCTGAGGGGTTCAATTGCCTTTGCCAGAAGCCGCTCAATCGTAGCCACTGACCTGGCCGATAGATCTATATGCTGGTGAGGTCTTTTGGGATTCTCTTCCTGATCAGAGCATTCCGAGTGTTCTGAGATAGAGTCACCAGGAGACATGTGCCGGACAGCCTTTGGTGGGAAGTGCTCCCGTATACCCTTCACTGAGGATGAGCATTTGGGTTTCGGCATCTTGAGGTGTTCAGATGAAGGAGACCACTGATAATCCGCCAGGGGTTCGGCCCTGTTCGGTATGTAGTGCAGGGCTGCGTTTACCACTCTGCTAAGGGCTACAGCGAGTCAGATGGCGTCATATGTTAGGCTCTGTGGGTGTAGTAGCGACCTATGCTGGCGGAGTTGCCAGGTCTGTTCCCCATTTTGTTCTTAGGCCATGCTGAGGATTTAGCCCTTAATCAAGAATTCTGGAGACCCGCCAACCCTGTGTCTGCCTGTGTAGGCAAAAATGCTCTCTTGCAGATATTGCACTGAGTTTCGCCTTCAATTTAAGGTCTGTTGGATTGGGTTAGGCTGGCGCACCAGTTAGCGTATTGACTGGGTCAGTTTGTAGCCCTCTCTATGCTGGTTGACAGTGCTGATTCTAGCAGTATAGTATAGTATTTAGTATATATATATATTTAGTATAGTATTTATAAGCTACCGGTTTATGTCTGCAGTACTCCACAGGTCCACCGGGAAGAGTGGAGAGAGATGCAAAAATGCAGAGGAGCAGGCTGTTCAGCCTTGTCTTTATATTTGTCTATAGAGAGGCAGATCACTCTTGTCCTTGTGGTGTACAGAGTTTTGCCTGGTAAGGAGCTATTTATTTGCAATTATTAGAGGTAGAATAGGAGAATTGTTCATTAAACGTGGAAACGGTCTCAATTGTGGGGGAAGCAGGGATGCCTTCTCCCTCAGAAATTAGTGCACACTAAAGTCCCAAGCCCCTGAAAGTGTATCTGTGATAAGACAGGTGTTGAAAAGCAAAGGCTAGATAGGCTGTATATAGAGAAGTGTCCAGAATGGGAGGATAAGCAATTTAGTTGGGCCTTAGCTTGAGGTTATACCCCCTTTGTAGTGAAAGGTACCTTCTTGTCCACATGTGGGGACTCCCAAAATGGCCGCCGTTCACTGACTTTTTCTGCTTCTTCAGGGAGCTCTGTCCACCTCTGTGTAGCCCCTGTGCCCCTCCGGTCGGAACCAGCCATCCCCGGAGGTCTCCCCAGGGTCCTCAGTGGTCTCTTGGGCACCAGGTTGGATGTCCTGGGCTCCTGTGGAGGCCGTTTGCTGCCTCCTCCTCCTTCCAAGATGGCCGCCGGCTCCCCTGAAGGCCCTTCTCCCCTCTCTCACCTCCTTGCTGCCTTCTGGGAGGTCCCCCTCTGGCTGGGACTGCTCTCCTCTCCTGGGCTTCTTCTCCCTGTCTGGGCTGTATTTTATGCAGAGGTGCTCCCCTGCTGGGGCTGCAGGTCTCTGCCTGCTGTGTGGGTGGCTGGTCATGCAAGCTGCTTCAGCCTCAGTGCAGGGGTCCCGTGGGGGATCGGGTTCACCTCCCCTGCCTCGCAGCCTTCTCCCCTGATGGTGTTGGGGTCCCCCCTGCCGTTAGAGCCGGGTTTTGGCCCCTTCTGTGGTGTTAGTGCAAGGAGCTCAGTACAAACACGTCTGTGCAGTCCAGACGCTAGCTCCGCCCCCTAGTTTTTTTATTTTTAAGTACTTTTATATTTTAAATCCTACATGTAACCGGTAAATTTTAAATTTATATATTGATACGTTCAGTTCTACAATTTCCTTTTTATTAAAAAAAAAAATTGAAAAACTTTAAGTCAGAGCTTAACTAAGCAGGAAAAAGTCTGCTTCTTAATTAGATAAAAAATAAATGTTGATGTCTTTGCATGAATATGGTGATCTGTGATACTACAGAAAAGCTAGCCAAATTGTTCACTGGAAGGTTTGATCATGAGGCTAAAGCTCAGATATTTTGGCTATAACATAAGATGACAGGGTTCCATAGAATGCTTGGAAAGTGTGAAGGCACACAAAGGAGAGGATGGCAGAGGTGAAGATGCATAGATGAGGTAATGGACTGAACATGAGCTTTGAGGTAGCTTAGAGGGTCAGTGACTGACAGGTTTGCTTGGCATGGTGCGGGTCATAGGGTTACGGAGAGTAAGACATAAATCTAGCTATCACAACATTTATTTCTTGATTAATATAAAATAATTATTGAAACTGCTCTGCTGATGCAAAATGAATTTCAGTATCTTATAGAAAAACTATTATTCATTTTAATACAGTATAATAACAAAACTTATTTTTTGTTGTGTCGTGTGCAATCCTTGGGTTATGGGTATCTTTATTTATATATATAAATGGCCATGTTAATTACCTGGTGGTTGTGGGAGGGTCCCTTTCTCCCCCTCTATATAAACCCCTGCCTACTCAATCAGGCACACATGCTTCCAGCGCCGCCCCCTTGCCATGCTGCTGTGTTTGTGTTACCTGCAGAGACGGTAGCTGCTCCTGATTACTGATCACACAGAGTTTTTCTAGATTATTGCCTTGTTACTTCAGCTAAGTTATTCACGTTATCATGAATATCTATTATGGGTTTAATTCATTTAAGTCATTTAATTCACCATCTCAAACTCAACATGTCTAAAACTGAACTCCTAATCTTCCCTCCCTCTCCCACAGCGTCAAATCCTCACATCTCTCTCACTGTCAACAACGACGTCATCACCCCCTCCTCCCAAGCCCATTGTCTTGGAGTTCTACTCGCTCTGTCTTTTATCCCTCACGTACAATCACTAACTAAATCTTGTCTTCTCCATCTAAAAAATCATCTCCAGAATTCGTCACTATCTTACACAAGACGCAACTAAAATCCTAATACACACTCTCATCATCTCTCTACTAGACTACTGCAACTCGCTTCTTGTTGGCCTACCCACCACCCGACTATCTCCACTTCAATCCATTATGAATGCCTCTGCTAGACTTATCTTCTACACAACGTTCAGTGTCAGCATCACCTCTCTGTCAATCTCTCCACTGGTTTCCCTTAGCCTCAAGAATAAAGTTTAAAATCTTGACCCTAAGCCCTCAACAACAGCGCACCCCCATACATCTCTGCTCTCGTCTCCAAATACTCCCCCACACTCCCTCTTCGTTCTGCTAACCACCTTCTTTTTTCTACCACTCTTGTCACCTCCTCTCACTCCCGCCTATAGGACTTTTCTTGCGCTGCCCCATTCTCTGGAACTCCTTGCCTCGCTTCACCAGACTATCCTCCTGCCTTAAATCCTTCAAAACATCAATAAAAATTGCACCTCTTTAAAGAAGTCTATAACCTTCCTCCCTAACACGCTCAGCACTACTCTCTCCCTACTGTACCACATACAAACTTCAACCTTTAGATTGTAAGTCTGTGAGTTTCAATCCTGCAAGGTGCTTTAGGGAAAGCGCTATGGACACCGGATCCCAAGCTCAAAGACAGGGCCCTCCATTCATTGCAATGTGTGAATCTTGAACTTGTCATTGCCTGTAACTTAACTTATGTACAGCGCTACGGAATATGTTAGCGCGTTACAAATAAACGATAATAATAATAATAGAAAGCCCTCCACCGTACGGTAGTACAGTAAATAAATAGTACATCTATGTTTACATATAAGTGTCTAAAACAAGTTACAAAACCTGTTTCCAGGTCAGAATTCTGAGAAAAACAGTTATTACACTGCATTCCTAGTAGAATGTGAGCATTTTGCAAACAACCTTTAAAGGTACTTCTGTTCCATCATGTGGAGCAGTCAAGATCAAATTGAAAAGCCGGAAAAAAATATAATTTGAAGCTTTATGATTAGCTTTTAATGCTACCGTATTCACTTTTTAACGTTTGCTCACCTTGGCTGTAATTCAGCTGCAAAAAAGCATTCCTTTGAGCTTATAGAGAGAAAGAGGTAGAGGCCATGCAATATAAACCTGCTCCAAATGCTTATAATCTGACTTCCTACAGCAATTTTCACTTTTTTAACTTGCGTTATACTCCACAAAAGGTTCTGACCTTCATGGAATGGACACTGCAAAGGTTCAGCTTTTGTGAAAATCCGTGTAAAACGGCTTTTCAGTCTACTGTGATGTAAAAAAGTTGATCTTATTTGAGGAGCCTTACAGTGAAAATTGCTGTTTTCCCCACCATCTTTGGGCTTTAGCTCCTGCTGTTTATTTTTTCAAACTGGGAAAATGTACCGCAAACATCTCCGCTGCACCTCTTCTATGGCAGAGTGTGGGATGATGTGAAGTACACTCTGCAATAATTTGAAGAAGATGGGGGGAGCTCTTGTCTAAAGATCAGGGGAATATTTGGATTTTAAGTAATTTACTAATTAAATCAGGAAATCTGTACTATTGCAGTGGCCCTTTACACACAACTTGTATAACAGACCATCCAGATCACATATATAGTTGTGAGCATGCAAGCCGATGTAACACTTGCGCTCCTTGCCAGCAACTGCGACCCTCGCAAAATTTACGTTGTTACGCAAGGAAAATACGAGCTGTTACAACCCATTACGACCTCGCAAAAATCGGCCGCAACACGCGCACATGAAAACATGAAAAATACAACAAATACACACAACAAATACATAAAAACTTACTTACAGGAAGAGGGAGCATCCAGGACCTCGAAAACTAAAGTTACACCTCAATTTAACTCAAATTAAAAGAGTTTAGACACTAAAAAATTATCTAAGCGAGAGAAAAAATGGCCGCCGAAGAAAACGAGGCTACAGCAGTCTAAAGACGCAAAACACCACCAAACACCTACGTATTTGCCAAAAAACAACTACAAGATTAAAAAACAAGGACGCAACCCGCGCGACCCCAAAAACATTACAAACACAATAAATACAAACAACAAACACATAAAAAGGTTACTCACAGCAAGGGGGGCACCCAGGACCTCTGCAAGTAAAGTTATACCTCCATTTAAGCACACATTTCGGAGTTTAGAGACCCGAAAATCACCTAAGCGAGAGAAAAAATGTCCGCCGAACAAAAGAAAACGAGGCTAATGGTCCCTAAACACGCAAAACACCACCAATCGGCTAAGGATATTCCGAAAAAGTCGCACGACATAGAAAACGAAGGACGCTAAATCTGCCGCATTATATACACCAAACACCATTAGCTCACTTACAATTTCATTGCCGTCATTTTTTGACGGGCAATTCGCTAGTTTTTAATATAACTGCGTCTTACTCCACAAAATCTGATCACTAGTCTTTGCTCAAATCAGCATTTTTAGAATTTTGTCCAAAATTATAACCATTTCAACTCCTAGACATGCCAGGATG
Source organism: Discoglossus pictus (assembly GCA_027410445.1). Classification (NCBI taxonomy): domain Eukaryota; kingdom Metazoa; phylum Chordata; class Amphibia; order Anura; family Alytidae; genus Discoglossus; species Discoglossus pictus. Next base: position 159,028,385 of record CM050163.1, read on the forward strand.
AGGCCAATACTCTGTATGAACCTCACACTCAAGAGATTAAATCATAGTCTACTGAAGTACTAGAACCAGACTACAAAGATCTTGTACGGTTTAGTGAGTATTAGTAGTCGTTTTATTCAACCTTTGTTGGCACAAATGGATCTAAATAAATACAAACAGCATAAATACATATTTAGTTAGTGCAGAAAGTGATAATAGCTGTGTTTTGACAATATGCACTTTATAAAAGTATATCCTTAGTAAAGTTATGTCTACAATTGTATCTTATTGAGAGAAATGTATGGCATTTTCCTTGGAAAACTTATATAAACTGTTAAAATGATGCCAATAAACATTCTAACAGGTGTTGTATAAAAGAAACATTAGCTCAATGGAAAGGAGGCTAGACAAATATTCAGCACAATTTCAAGTTGCTGTAAAATTGCATATATAATTTTGCAGACACCTGGATAAGAAGACTTAATGTAAACAACTTAGTGACCATACTGACCAGACCTACTGTTAGTGGTCTGTTTATTCTAAACTGTATGTCTGCTTGTACATAGGCTGATGCATGCTGACACTTAGCAGTACATTAAATAATTAATGAGTACTTAGAAGGAGCACAATGTCAGTGTCAGTCCAATTTACATAATATCTGCCCAGTCATGAGTTAATCACAAGTCTTTTGGCTTCCGCCCAAAAAGAAAATTAATTCGGCTTTTTTTAAACCAGGTTAACGATTGCAAGTTTTAGAACCTGTCTGGATTGTATATCCAATTAACACAATTAAAAGACTGCTGCATTTCATGTCCAGTACTTTCAGGCAGAAGGTAAACTGCATATATATATATATATATATATATATATATATATATATATATATATATATATATATATATATATATATATTACAATTAATAAATATTTATGTGAAGGTAGTCTAAATAGCACACGAGGTGGTGACTCACTCCTTCCATATCTAGGCAGATTTATAATTCACAAGCAATAGACCATAAACAAGGAAGTTCCTATCTACCATGAAGACCAATTGAAGCTAAACATGCTTAACTCAGCATTTTCTTTAAGTTTTAATGATCGAAAATCACTTGTTAATTTTTTTTTTGATCTTTTAATTATCACTCTCTAGAGTTATGGGATAAATGAGATTGCACTGCCATGTACTATTTAGATTATTTTAAAAAGGCTAACAGGAATAAGACTCATCTGCAGATGAAAGTAGAGCCTTATATAGGAAGTAAAAGTGTTTTACTGCCCTCCATGATGAACATCTATGATGAACATCCATGAAAAATAAATATAAGAAAAGGCATGAAAGTTAATTTTTGGAAATTTTAAAACCAATCAGATATCCCGATAGTTGAGTTTTTGTTCTCATAGATTCTGCAGCAGTATTATATGTTGTAGATTGTGATGAAAATTAAACTGTGATTCCTTTATAAGTTGATTTGAATGCAATGTATCTACTAATGTTGAATAGAAATATATAACTGCTTCATGCATTCCTATTTTGTCATAATTGTAGATTGTGATTTTTCATTAATGACCAGTTAGAAATGAAGTATAAAACATTTTATTCCAGATTATTAATGTAAAATATTTTATGTTGAACAAATTATTCTACAGTATATGTCAATAAGTTGAGCTTTACTGTAGAAGTTAATTAATCTTTGTGAAACTGTTTCATTCTTTGAAGGCACTTTTAAGAGAAAGGCAAAAGGAGGAAGAAATTGAAAATATGAAAGAAGCAATAACTAAATTAATCCAAGAAGCTGCTGCCAGAACCCGCAAAGAGGTAAAAATGCTTTAACAATTCATCAAACTTATTAAATGTAATTTGCAAATCCATTACTTGACTATAATAGGAAGAGAGCGAATTTATCATTAATTTAGAGAAATTGTGATCTCTTTTGCTCAAGGCAAACCTTGCCATTGGACTTCATTCTGGCCATTTGTCTTGCTGTTTTGAAGTATACCATTGTATATACTTCTCTATGGACTAAATCTACTCATTCTGAGGGCTTGTTTCATATAGGGTTGAAAATCTAGAAAAGAAAGTACAGCACACTTAAAGGCAAGTACAACATTATTTCTAGACGCATAGTATAAACTGTGACCCTCTGTCAGACACAGTGTGCCTAAGCAATCGTTGTAATCTGAATTAGGTAGTTTGTTAATAAAAAGATCCAGTACAGTCCAGTGCTTAGCTAGTGTGGAAGGTCATTATATTGGCAACACTTGAATAATGTGTGGAGAGTTCCAGGACAGATGGGTTCACAGGTCTAGGCAGCAACTTGAGGAGATGACTCCACTTAATTGGATACAGTAGCTATAGCGGGTGCTGGAAGAGATTGAGTAGGAGTAGGTGTACACATAATTGCTCCAGTGGGACATTCATAAGATCCATCTTCTCTTTAAGGGATGGCAAACTATTCTCTTGGGGTCTCAAAAGCTGCGCTGGATTGATAATGGCCTTCTCTATCTCGAAGTTGCCTGTAACACTGGCATTTGTTCCACTGAAAACCGACCTGTTTAGAGCATACCTGTGATGATCCAGGGGTAGCGGCTATTACTGCCCAGGGCCATCTGCTATAGAATGCAGGTTAACTACGGCACCAGCATCCTGATATCTGGCTTCTGTACCAGTCAGAGTCTGTCCTTCAGGAATCAGCACTTCCAGGAGTCTCAGTAACTGTCCTGTGGTAGTGACCAGAGCAAGTTACTTGCAGGGTGGAGATGGGATCAGTATCGCATTCACCAGGAGCAAATAAGAGAACATACAATTTCTATATGTTTCAGCAGTGAACTAATTTATTTTTGGAAAGTCAAACAATATTTATATGGTTAGATACAGGGGGGTGTATACAACACAACAATTACAGGGGGTGGCAGACAAACACAGGAGATTGATTCCACATGGGGTTCAACATTAGCATCCTGTCTGGCACCTGTGAACAATAGGCCAACCTCCAATACACACATGTTGTTTCTAGCTGTCTAGCACATCCGAGATGTAATTAGCTTATCTGGCAAACAATGGGACAAAACAGATTACAATAAAATCACAGGTTTCTGTTTGTCTACAATGTCTCATTTTGTTTAACTGTTTCATGACTATTTAGTTACAATTTAAAAATAACACATTAATATAACATGGGGAATTACATATAATATACAGGATAAGGCAGATACATATGCCATAAGACCATATGAAGTATGGTGGTACACTATGCCCCTATGTTTTGGGGTTATTCACCACCCACCTGCCCACATTTGCCATGTGGCAATATAGTTCCCCTACCCATGGCTCAAATCACCAGGTTACAGGCCCTCCTCTTCTGTCAATCCAGGATATGAGACAAATAGATGGATGAGAAGTCTTGAATATGTGGCTGGAGGCAGTAACTAGCAGAAGCTAGATGCAGGTGACAGGTTTTAAGATCACAATCCAAATTCCGAACCAGGGAATCGTACAGAAAGGCATGCCTTTGGAATATTAGAATATTGCTGCGGTACTGGATACCTAAACTAACGCAGTTTTATAGGCAGTGGAGGATGTATCTAAAATTAACACCTTCAAATGGTAAAACATATGTTCTCAAGACTCATTTTTTCCATTGAAGCAAATACATGTATTCAGCTGTAATTTTGCCAAATGGTTCACCTCCTAGAATGAAGAGTATAGTTAAGGGATTAAGAAGCAGTTTTATTAACTAAAACTGTGTTATTTAGTGTTCAGACCTTATGGTAAGGTCTCAATGTAGAATGTTTCAAGGCCAATATCTGTAAAACCCACATAAATAAAAATAAGCCAAAAATCTGTTTCTTGTATGTTTTACTCCTCTGTATGGAAACTACTAGCATTTTGACTCCATAAAAACAGCGGTACTAGAACTTAAAAAAAGCAGACGCATAATATATTCTGATTCCACTACAATAGTGGTGGGTGTTTTCAAACATTGCCAATTAATTTTGTTGTTAACGGGCAGCTGCAGCATCAATAGATAACTCACTATTAATAGGATCTTACTATAACAATAGCACAGTGATTGTACATGTGCATTGTAATTATAAGCATTGTTGGATGTGCATATTCATTGGCCTCTTTTTGCCCTATTTAATATTCAAATTATGCAGATAAATTCATGTTTAATAATGGACAATAACTCAGGATTCGCGGAAAAAACCTTTATACCTTTAGCTTTAGCTAGATGTGTTACCAACGTCAATATAGTACATAGCTAACTGTACAATGCATCATTTATATTACATATACTATGTTATATTTGATTAAATCTAGTTGTTATAACATCCAAAGAAAGTTTAATTGACATCAGCATTTTTCATAGTTGCAACATAGCCGATAATTTGTCAATGTATACAGTTTATGGATATATATGACAATATATTGGTATATATGAAAATATCCTCTATGAAGACAAACACGCAAACGTGTGTAAGATGCCTTCATATATTCACCCTGATATATTTATTTTATGAATTTCACTACTACTGTAGTTCTTTCTTTAAGGAACATGAAAGTGATGGTAATTATACGCTATATCCTTGTAGCCAGTTGTATAAAGCTGTGGATTATTACTCTAACTCCTCTCATCCCTTAGAGCAGGGGTAACCAAACTCGGTCCTGGAGGGCCGCACCCAGGCCTGGATTTGATGATTTCCTTTCTGTGCACAGGTGAGTCAATCAGGATGGTGGAAGAAGCAATAGTATCACCTGCTTGCAGCAAGGATATCCACAAATCCAGGCCTGGGTGCGGCCCTCCAGGACCGAGTTTGGTGACCCCTGCCTTAGAGTGTGTCGCTGTTTAATGTGGGCAGGAAGCAAGCTGGTATTCACCATATTGCATATACTAATACAAACAAAGCACAGCCAGCAGCTTCCTATTGGTCCACCAAGTAATGTAGTGTAACTTGTAGTACTGGAAAAAACGTGACTGTGTAGACCAATAGGAAGCTGCTGATTGCGCTGTATTTGTTTTAAAATATATAATATAGAAAAACACAAGCTTTTTCTTTAACGGAGCCTACATGCCGATATACCAATGTCGATATAGGGTTAAGCCTTTCAATAGAGATTCTGCAGCTGATTGAACAAACAAGTTAGGACGAGTTTCATCCTCACACTTTTTGGAAGTAATTTGTTAGGGAAAGACATATATTTTTTATTTGTCATCCTGTATAAACTAATCTGTTATTTGTATAGTTATCACGTTGTGTGACACAATATATATATGTATTTTTCATTTCAGGTAGAAAATGCAAAAAAACTCTTTAATAATCAAATTTCACTGTTGACTCAAGACATTTCATCTCTTCAAATGGTATGTAATTCCTTCAATTAGTGAATATGTTTCTCACACTAAGTGGAAAGCAAATATTCTGTTTGTTCAGCTCACAAAAAATATATAGTTTTTTTTGTTGGGATTAACAATTTTCCATCTACTGGTTTAAATTACAATAGATTGTATATTTATGATATCAGACATTTTTATCTGTATTTAAGCAACTTTTAATTTTGCATAAAGTGAACATTATCAATCAATGTTTATACTATTTTGTAATATGCAGCTTCAATTAGACACACAGCATCATCTTAGTTAGCCTTTTTTTTAACTTTAGATACTTAGTTTATAATACATGTCAACCAATTAATTTATCAGAATATTATGCTAATCAATTTGTTCACCATAAAAACTCTTGCTATAGATAAACCCCATGGCACCTAACATTAACCCCTGTGCTTTGGGGATACTCAAGGACCCCCATGGCAACATTCCTACTATCCCATTGGTCCATAAATAACTCCATAGCCCCTAACACTAAAGCTACAATAAAAAATATATATATATATTATAAAAAATAAACTATACCTGTAGGAGGAAAAATAATAATTAACCTATCCTTTGACGCCTTCTAGCAATAATCAATGAAGCCCAGATCCTCTCTCTTCTGTCCTGGATAAGTGCGCAATCTATGTTGATTGAAAGGTCTGTCCTCTTCATTCTTATGGGGTTACATTTAGATGCCATGGGGGTCCAATGCGAGCCCCTGTGGTATACAAGTTAAAGTTAAGTGCCATGTGGGTCTATTAGGACTCCTGGTCTATTACATGGAGACACCCATGGTATAGGGGTTAATATTAGGTGTCATGGGGGTCTATTGGGTCTCCCGTTATTATAGTACAATTATACCATGGGGGTCTTAGGAGGATGTTAGAACTAGTGTTGTGTGTTCACTTAGTGGGTACCATTCTGTAGCATTGCAATGGAGATTACAGAACTTCAGACCCAGAGTCTCCTGCAAGCACACGTTAGGGCTACAGGGCAACGGAAATGACTTCCTTGGTATAAGTCACTTCAATTTACAGGATTGTTTTTGACCACAGCAATATGACTATGAATAACAGAAAAAAAACTCCCACAGAGGCTTTTCTCTTAAGTTAATGAACATGTGGAATGGAGGCCTATATCAATCCAGAGTGGTGACATCCGGCTTACACATTCCCAAGAACTCATTTGATGTGAGGCTTCTGGCATTTAATGCCCATGTTTAATGCATGTTTATGAAACTATGCAAGGCCTGGTTGATGCTTTTATCAAGTTATTTCTATTACATTAATTCACACACACATATATGTAAATGAAACCAATACAATTGCAGGACTATCATTCTGTTTATACCAAAAATACATGAAGTATTTAATGTATTGAAAGACATATACAAACACACCATTGTAACTAATTTCCAAAACTAGAGATTTTTTACAATATAATTTATATTATATTTATATAAAGTATACGTATTAAGGACTCAAAGCCTGATTCAATTGAGCTTTCACATGTTACTGTAGCTCGTAAGTGAGGTCGCAAGTTAATTTTCTATTCAATTGGCGTCTTTTTGTGGGCTCCAAAAGGGTTACGAGTTACAGCCTTAAAAAAATTGCAATGTTTAACCCGTATCTTACAGCCTCCCAAAGCCTTTGATATTTCACTTTCGCAAGAGTTACTATGGCTAGAATCGCAAATCGCTAATCAATTGCTCTATTTCCCCAAGCCTGCAAATGTTTTCACACCCGTAAATGGCAAATGAACGAGAAAATTCTTTGAGTGCTAGAGAGGACCTGCAAGGGGGTTAAACACCTATTCGTATAACTGTAAATTAAAAATAAAGAATCTAGCTTGCAAATTGGCAGGAAATTCAATTTATTTTTTTGTTTCATTTCGGGGCTAAATTGATCTTGGGTATCAATGAGTTAATACATATCAGGCCACCCACATGGACTAGAACTGTATTGGCATTCATTTTCATAATTCTTTATTTTGCGGGTTTGCGAGTTTGATCGCATATCAGACCTCAAACCTAATTGATTGACATGTAGCCTCCATGTTTTACTGCAGTAAGAATGACAGTCTAATTTTCTATTGGCAAATTTGAAATGGGAGGTAACGGGCTTGCTTAATTGATCATGTTCCCGCCCTAAACTTCTATGAACCAGTGCATGGTTTACGGTTTCCACTTTGGGACAGTAACTTGCGGGCTTGAGCAATTGAATATCATCTTAATCGGAGACCAACAGGAGCCCGCAACACACCCGCAGACATACGGCCTACAACGATCGAGTTGAGGGCTGCAATTGAATCGGGCCCCCAATGTTTAAAAATGAGCTATATGTAAGCACTATTTTACAACTAGCAACTTGCCCGTCAAAAATGACGGCAATAAAATGTGAATCCTGGCAATGCTGTTTGCCACACAATGGAAGTCTCTCACCCTCTACTTTACTGGCATTGCAATGAGCGCCTTTGGCGCTTATTGCGAGTCTCTCCCTCTGTCTACTTCCTCCCTTGTGTCTCCTTTTCCCCCTCCTCTCCCTCCCTAGTCTCCTTTCCCCCCTCCTCTCCCTCCCTAGTCTCCTTTCCCCCCTCATCTCCCTCCCTTGTGTCTCCTTTCCCCCTCCTCTCCCTCCCTTGTGTCTCCTTTCCCCCTCCTCTCCCTCCCTTGTGTCTCCTTTCCCCCTCCTCTCCCTCCCTTGTGTCTCCTTCCCCCCTTCCTCTCTCTCCCTTGTCTCCTCCGCCCCTGTCTTTTTACCCCCTCTCCCTCGCCTGTCCCCCTGTGTCTCTTTCCCCACTTCTCCCTCCCCTGTGTCTGTTGCCCCCCCCTCTCTCTCCCCTGTGTCTCCCTCTGTGTCTCATCCCCACCTCCCTTGTGTCTGTTGCCCCCCATTTCCCTCCTCTGTATGTCTATCCCCCTCCTCTCCCACCCCTGTGTCTCTCCTCCCTCCCCTTTGTCTCTTCTTCCTCCTCTCCCTCCCGTGTGTCTCCACCCTCCTCCCCTGTGTCTCTTCTTCTCCTCTCACTCCCCTGTGTCTCTCCCCCTCCTCTAACTCCCCTGTATCCCTCCCCCTCCTCTCACTCCCCTGTGTCTCTTCCCCCTCTCCCCTGTGTCTCTCTCCCCCTCTCCTACCCCTGTGTCTCTTCTTCCCTCCCCTGTATCTATTCCCCCATCCCCCCTACCCTGTGTCTATTCCCCCATCCTCCCTCCCCTGTGTCTCTCCCCCCCCTTCCTCCCTCCCCTGTGTCTCTCCCCCCCTTACTCCCTCCCCTGTGTCTCTCCCCCTCCTCTCACTCCCCTGTTTCTCTCACCACTCTTCTCTCACTCCCCTGTGTCTCTCACTCCCCTGTGTCTCTCACTCCCCTGTGTCTCTACCCCCTCCTCTCACTCCCTGTGTCTCTCTCCCCCCCTCCTCTCAGTCCCCTGTGTCTCCCCCCCTCCTCTCACTCCCCTTTGTCCCTCCCCTGGCTCTCTCCCCCCTCCTCTCACTCCCCTGTATCCCTCCCCCTCCTCTCACTCCCCTGTATCCCTCCCCCTCCTCTCACTCCCCTGTGTCTCTTCCCCCCTCCTCTCACTCCCCTGTGTCTCTCAACCCCTCCCTTGTGTCTCTCTCCCCCTCCCCTGTTTGTCTCCCCCCTCCCTTGTGTCTCTCCCCCCCTCCTCTCAGTTCCCTGTGTCTCTCCCCCCTCCTCTTACTCCCCTGTGTCTCTCCCCCCCTCCTCTCACTCCCCTGTGTCTCTCCCACCTCCTCTCACTCCCCTGTTTCTCTTCCCCCCCTCCTCTCACTTCCCTGTTTCTCTTCCCCCCTCCTCTCACTCCCCTGTGTCTCTCCCCCCTCCTCTCACTCCCCTGGGTCTCTCCCCTCCTCTCACTCCCCTGTGTCCCCCCCCTCCTCTCACTCCCCTCTGTCTCTCCCCCCTCCTCTCACTCCCCTGTGTCCCTCCCCCTCCTCTCACTCCCCTGTGTCTCTCCCCCACTCCCCTCACTCCCCTGTATCTCTCCCCCGCTCCCCTCACTCCCCTGTATCTCTCCCCCTCTTCTCACTCCCCTGTATCCCTCCCCCTCCTCTCACTCCCCTGTATTCCTCCCCCCTCCTCTCACTCCCCTGTATTCCTCCCCCTCCTCTCACTCCCCTGTGTCTCTTCCCCCTCCTCTCACTCCCCTGTGTCTCTCTCCCCCTCCCCTGTGTCTCTCTCCCCCTCCCCTGTGTCTCTCTCCCCCTCCCCTGTGTCTCTCCCCCCTCCCCTGTTTGTCTCCCCCTCCCTTGTGTCTCTTTCCTCCCTTTCCCTGTGTCTCTCCCCCTCACCTGTGTCTCTCCCCCCTCCTCTCACTCCCCTTTGTCCCTCCCCCTCCTCTCACTCCCCTGTGTCTCTCCCCCGCTCCCCTCACTCCCCTGTGTCTCTCTCACTTCCCTGTGTCTCTCCCCCCCTCCTCTCACTCCCCTGTGTCCCTCCCCCTCCTCTCACTCCCCTGTGTCTCTCCCCCGCTCCCCTCACTCCCCTGTGTCTCTCCCCCGCTCCCCTCACTCCCCTGTGTCTCTCCCCCGCTCCCCTCACTCCCCTGTATCTCTCCCCCGCTCCCCTCACTCCCCTGTATCTCTCCCCCTCCTCTCACTCCCCTGTATCCCTCCCCCTCCTCTCACTCCCCTGTATTCCTCCCCCCTCCTCTCACTCCTTTGTGTGTCTCCCCCCCCCTCCTCTCACTCCCGTTTCTTCCCCCCCCCTCTGGGTGTCTACCCCACCTCCTCCCCCAACCCTGTGTGTCTCTTCCCCCTCCCTTGTGTCTCTTCCCCCCTTCCCTTGTGTCTCTTCCCCCCTTCCCTTGTGTCTCTTCCCCCCTTCCCTTGTGTCTCTTCCCCCCTTCCCTTGTGTCTTTCCCCCTTCCCTTGTGTCTCTTCCCGACTTCACTGTGTCTCTTCCCCCCTTCCCTTGTGTCTCTTCCCGACTTCCCTGTGTTCCTCTCACTCCCCTGTGTCTCTCCCCCGCTCCCCTCACTCCCCTGTGTCTCGCTCACTTCCCTGTGTCCCTCCCCCTCCTCTCACTCCCCTGTGTCCCTCCCCCTCCTCTCACTCCCCTGTGTCTCTCCCCCGCTCCCCTCACTCCCCTGTGTCTCTCCCCTGCTCCCCTCACTCCCCTGTATCTCTCCCCCTCCTCTCACTCCCCTGTATCCCTCCCCCTCCTCTCACTCCCCTGTATTCCTCCCCCCTCCTCTCACTCCCCTGTATTCCTCCCCCTCCTCTCACTCCCCTGTGTCTCTCTCCCCCTTCCCTGTGTCTCTCTCCCCCTCCCCTGTGTCTCTCTCCCCCTCCCCTGTGTCTCTCTCCCCCTCCCCTGTGTCTCTCTCCCCCTCCCCTGTGTCTCTCTCCCCCCTCCCCTGTGTCTCTCCCCCCTCCCCTGTTTGTCTCCCCCTCCCTTGTGTCTCTTTCCTCCCTTTCCCTGTGTCTCTCCCCCTCACCTGTGTCTCTCCCCCCTCATCTCACTCCTCTGTGTCTCTCCCCCCTCCTCTCACTCCCCTTTGTCCCTCCCCCTCCTCTCACTCCCCTGTGTCTCTCCCCCGCTCCCCTCACTCCCCTGTGTCTCTCTCACTTCCCTGTGTCTCTCCCCTCTCCTCTCACTCCCCTGTGTCCCTCCCCCTTCTCTCACTCCCCTGTGTCTCTCCCCCGCTCCCCTCACTCCCCTGTATCTCTCCCCCGCTCCCCTCACTCCCCTGTATCTCTCCCCCTCCTCTCACTCCCCTGTATCCCTCCCCCTCCTCTCACTCCCCTGTATTCCTCCCCCCTCCTCTCACTCCCCTGTGTCTCTTCCCCCTCCTCTCACTCCCCTGTGTCTCTTCCCCCTCCTCTCACTCCCCTGTGTCTCTCTCCCCCTCCCCTGTGTCTCTCTCCCCCTCCCCTGTTTGTCTCCCCCTCCCTTGTGTTTCTTTCCTCCCTTTCCCTGTGTCTCTCCCCCTCACCTGTGTCTCTCCCCCCTCCTCTCACTCCTTTGTGTGTCTCCCCCCCCCCCCCCCCTCTCACTCCCGTTTCTTTCCCCCCCTCTGGGTGTCTACCCCACCTCCTCCCCCAACCCTGTGTGTCTGCCCCCTCCCTTGTGTCTCTTCCCCCCTTCCCTTGTGTCTCTTCCCCCTTCCCTTGTGTCTCTTCCCCCTTCCCTTGTGTCTCTTCCCCCCTTCCCTTGTGTCTCTTCCCCCCTTCCCTTGTGTCTCTTCCCCCTTCCCTTGTGTCTCTTCCCCCCTTCCCTTGTGTCTCTTCCCCCCTTCCCTTGTGTCTCTTCCCCCCTTCCCTTGTGTCTCTTCCCCCCTTCCCTTGTGTCTCTTCCCCCTTCCCTTGTGTCTCTTCCCGACTTCACTGTGTCTCTTCCCCCCTTCCCTTGTGTCTCTTCCCGACTTCCCTGTGTCCCTCCCCCTCCTCACTCCCCTGTGTCTCGCCCCCTCTCCCCTCACTCCCCTGTGTCTCTCTCACTTCCCTGTGTCTCTCCCCCCTCCTCTCACTCCCCTGTGTCTTTCCCCCTCCTCTCACTCCCCTGTGTCCCTCCCCCTCCTCTCACTCCCCTGTGTCTCTCCCCCGCTCCCCTCACTCCCCTGTATCTCTCCCCTGCTCCCCTCACTCCCCTGTATCTCTCCCCCTCCTCTCACTCCCCTGTATCCCTCCCCCTCCTCTCACTCCCCTGTATTCCTCCCCCCTCCTCTCACTCCCCTGTGTCTCTTCCCCCTCCTCTCACTCCCCTGTGTCTCTTCCCCCTCCTCTCACTCCCCTGTGTCTCTCTCCCCCTCCCCTGTGTCTCTCTCCCCCTCCCCTGTGTCTCTCTCCCCCTCCCCTGTGTCTCTCCCCCCTCCCCTGTTTGTCTCCCCCCTCCCTTGTGTCTCTTTCCTCCCTTTCCCTGTGTCTCTCCCCCTCACCTGTGTCTCTCCTCCCTCCTCTCACTCCTTTGTGTGTCTCCCCCCCCCTCCTCTCACTCCCGTTTCTTTCCCCCCCTCTGGGTGTCTACCCCACCTTCTCCCCCAATTCTGTGTGTCTGCCCCCTCCCTTGTGTCTCTTCCCCCCTTCCCTTGTGTCTCTTCCCCCCTTCCCTTGTGTCTCTTCCCCCCTTCCCTTGTGTCTCTTCCCCCCTTCCCTTGTGTCTCTTCCCCCCTTCCCTTGTGTCTCTTCCCCCCTTCCCTTGTGTCTCTTCCCCCCTTCCCTTGTGTCTCTTCCCCCTTCCCTTGTGTCTCTTCCCGACTTCACTGTGTCTCTTCCCCCCTTCCCTTGTGTCTCTTCCCGACTTCCCTGTGTCTCTCCCCCCTCTCCTCTGTGTCTTCTCCCTCCTTCCCTGTGTGTCCCCTCCTCCTCCTTGCTCTCTCTGGTGCGCAGGCGCCAATTTGCAGCAATCGTAGTTGTCAAGCTGCGATTTGTTGCAAGCGTGACGACAAATCGCAGTTTGACAACTATTATATGTGATGAACAAAATGCTGTTCGAAAGGAAACAAACATTTTAAATATTTAAAATTTTCAATGCACTCATAACATTTCCACTATACATATAGAAGCTTCCCCGCAAATGTAAATGTAGAACAGCAGCTTCCATTGCACATTGTCATATCAATGGTAATATATTAAATGTTATATGTTTTTTTCTTTCTAAAAACATCTAACCCATTATCAAAAACATACAATTTAAATACAGGACCACATTGGACCTGAGTAAACCTTATCATTCTATTCTACCATCTAATTCTCAGATGGTATTTTAAAATGATTCATGGTGAATTTTCTTTTAGATGGAATGCCTAAGTGCTAGATAAACCTGTTATCATACAATTCCTCTGGTGCAGTTTGGATCAATAGGTAATGCTTCATGTGTGTCAGTTAATGAGACCTATATGCAGCCGCATGCTCTGTGCATGTCCTCGTAACCCTCTAAGTGGCAAATAAATGATGGAAAATACACTTTACAGTAGCAAATTAGTCTGTGCATTTTTTTTCTGCTATAATTGTGTGTGTGTATATATATATATATATATATATATATATATATATATATATATATATATATATATATATATAATTAATTTGTTTTTCGTTTTTATTATATACCGGTATGTACTTCATTATTATTTTATTTTTGATCACTAAGCTTCCCTAACAACTCCCGAGATTTCTCCTGCAACTCTCTCCTCCCAGCACCCCCCACCACCCCCATGCCTCCACCGTGCATTCCTCAGGCCGCCTTGCACGTCCCCCAGCCTTCCCTTGTACATTCCCCAGACCCTGCGCTACTAAATATTTCTTGAAAATAAATGTAAAATCTTTTTAGGTGTGTGATAGAAGTTTTTTGTGTTCCTTTAAATCACCAATTGCTATTTGTATTGGCATTAATCAGTAGGCATTGTAATTGGTTTCCTAGCACTGAAAAACATCCATATACCTTTTGCTTCCAGATTTCCTTAAAGATCTCTGTAAAGATTTTATAAGCCTTGAATATGTTCAACATATGGCTTTTCAGTTAATCTAGTACATATTATACTATTTGTTTGATATATTCAGTAGAAATAGTTATTCTTGGAATTAATTTCTATTACAGCAGTATTTAGAGATGGATTTGAACTATTAAATATACAAATGTGTTCTCATTGGGCCAATTTATGCCCTCACTCACATACACATAATTTATCTCTCCTGTATGAAAGAGCAAATGGTTCACAGGTGTGCTGAAAGACTTAAGGGGAGGATTTGCAAAGATACTTATATTACTTATTTAATACACAAATGTGCAATTCTACAGCATATCGTTTTTAACAACATCTGTTCCATTATATATTCCCATATGGACATCTTTTTCAGTACTTCATACCGTAATGTTCTCAGAGCGCTGTAAGAAGAGTTGCAATTATTTCTTCATGTTTCTTTTCCTTATAATTTTATTTTACTTATTTATATATTTAATTGTATGGGATATTTCTAAACTTAATAGCAAAGTTTAAAATTGTTTATTACTTTTACTACTTTAAAGCCATGAAAGATGGGTCATTGCAGTGGCCTTTAAAGCAAACTAATTATGGTGCGTCCAAAAATATAATGTCTTGCATGTAATTCATTTACACTGAATCAACAAGAAAAGCGTAATAATAATCTACATTTTTTAGCAACTGGAATCTTTTGAGATTTTCATCGAGAACAAACCTGTGATACTTTTGTTTTCTTTTAATCAAGAATAATCTGTAAAATTGTGAGGATGTAACTTTCACATGAGATGGTCTGTATCTTCTTTACGCTGGGTTTGATTCAGGGATGCAGTGAGCCAAGTTTGTATCTGAGGCTCTGCCGAAGTTGGGGAGAGTTGCCTTTAATTTCAGATATTTTTATGAGAGTAGGTGGTTTTAGGGTTTTGGGTTAGAGCTATTGTTCAGTGTTTAAGGTCAAGGATTGAGTTTAAGGCCAAATGTATATTCTGAATATAGCATAGGAACAAGCACTTGTCATGGAAACTACCATGTCCCATAAACAATTACATTTTATTTGCTTACATTACCAGAAGAAATATCTAAAAAATGTCTTGGAGAAAATCAGTATTTTGAAGACTATGTTTATGACTAAATTAATCTGTTTTGAGTTTGTTACATTACTTCTTGAGAGCTGGACAATGAGGGTGTTGATCTTTATCAGTTGAGGGAGGGAGGAACAGGGAGATGTCAATAGTCCTTGTTCGATAATTAAATAAGATTTACGTTGACATCAGATCTGTTCTAATTTACAGGCCCAGAATCATGTTTACTTATCTCAAGAAATGTAAATGCTTACTTGCCATCCTTTTCCTTTGACAACTACAGTGGCCCTTTAACAGTCTCCACTCATTGTTATGAGGCATTTGGATCATGGAGACTATTTATTATTTGCTTTGCTGACACAGGGCTAATTTTTTTTTTTTAAGGATTGTGGGGATAAACAGAGCCAAATTGACCGTGCCTTGAGAGAGAAACGGGCAGCAGAAGAAGAACTTCAAAAGGTAACAATGTGTCTAGAGAACTGGACACAGAAATTAGTTAATAAATGTATCTCAGGGCGGTTTTACACTTCTACATACCAAGTTAAAGTTAGTAGTAGAGTTTTACTTAATCTATAACTATATTTCAAGTGATATATTTAACCATATAACTAAAAAGAGTAGTTCTGTTATGGCACTTAACACCATTACACTTCTTTAGTAAGGTGGGTATTGTCCCAATATTATGTAAAGCACTGATTTTTAGACAGTATTTTTCATGCAGTCACTTTAGTCATTTAAATGTCCCTGCTTGATCCTGACACCATCTCTAGTACTCTGCATACAATGGCCAAATTGATCTAGAGTTATTCATATTATTCCTAATGGAAATGTTTTGCACTTTAACAATTATTGAAACATTTGTGCTTTTTGTTTCCATGTTTTTTTTCAAAACACTGTACAGTTTTTTTTAGTTTTTTTTTGTACTGAAAATAATCTTTGTAACATCTGCTTATTTATGTACCTCTGGTATATCCAATTGCTTTTTTGTCTGTGCTTTCAAGGCTTGCTTCTTATCCAGTAAGTGTAGCATTTCAATCCTTCATGGTAATACACTGTCTACATGATGAAATCTTTTGTTGCAGGTATATCGCGAAGGCCTGGTAAATGAGGGGGATTATAGGAAACTGGACGTGCTGCACCAGAGATGTCTGATTGCCGAACGTACTAAAGATGACCTCCAGATAAGTCTGCAAGCCGCACAAAATAAAATCAGACAATTGGAGCTGAAGTGAGCAAACCTTTTTAACCATCTTTTATAGCAATGGCAAGTCAAGTAGTGCAGATATTCTTTATAAGATGACTGGGGAGATTAGCATTCTTAGGAAATTGTACCTTAATAGAAGATAAAACACATAACTCACCGGCTATCTGTTTTCTATTGTATTGCATTTCTAATGCATAACAGTTTCGAAGAACAAATTTATTTTTTGGTTTTCTTTTTTGTTTTTTATTGTAACCATTCATAATCTATATATGGATATTTGCTGCAGAAAATCTGAGGATGTAGTTATTCAGTTCCACTTATGCATGTATACAATTATCTTTTAAAGGTACCTTTATTCAATATTTCAGACTTCTCTAATCGAAGGTGGATTTGGAAATTTTTCTAAGGCTAAATATTATCCGAATACATATTGCCAATCGAGGAAAGAGTTGGCTCTTTTTGTTGTTTGGTTTAGGTAGTTCTGATTTATGAAATGGGTTCTACTGGATTACTTTTGATTAGGATACAACAGAGCGGTTTCATGTTTTGTGGGGTGTTTATACACATTTATTATATGGTGTGTTTATCTCATATCACACTTTTTTTTGTTTTCTAATGCTGTGCTTTGGAAACTGTTTCAATTCCTATAATGTACTTACATGCCAGTATTTGGTAACAGAATAATAGGGAGAAGTGGATCCCAAACTTCTCCTCAGGTACCACAAACGGGCAGATTTTGTAAATATACTCATGTGAGCACAGGTTTCTAAATCAGAAGGACTGAATAACTAATTATCCCAACAGTTCTTTGTTATGTTCATATCCTGGGCTATTGGTGTTCACTAATGACAGGTTTGGGGACCCCAGACCTAGAGGAATGTCTGAACAAGTAGTCATGATTCATAGATGGATGGTACAAGAATAAGTCATTTTGTAAAATCATTAGTTTACAGAAATTAGATGAATGGAATATGATTACAGTTGAAGAAGTGTTTGCAAATATAGTAAAGGAATTTGAAAAGGTAAGTATCTTTATAAAGCTATCATCAAAGCTGATGCTTTAGAAGAACCCACATATTATGTGCTGACAACTGAAGTGGCAGCTTCCAAAAAGTGCATATTTTCAAGAATGATGGTTTCTACAACAGTACAGATTTTTAGCCAGCCATTTGAGAATTGAGAACTGTGGGGTTAGCCCTACTACAGAAGTACCAATAAGTCATCAAGGGGGAGCCGATTGTCCATAGCTGATTAAAGAAAACAATACGTTTCTGGAATTGGCAGAAACGTGGCTTTTAAGATTTACAACCAATCATTTACTGGAAAGAAGAATGTGCCCAGAGAACATTGTTCAAGGTGATAACAGAGGTTGGGGGAGTTCAATAGAGATTAGATAGCTATGGAATAGATTTCGAAGGTGGTAGCAGATGCACGGATACAAAGTTCTCTCTTGGACCCAGTTAATCTTATGGTCTTGAAAGCTCAAACATTTTCTACATCTGCTTTTGTCTTACAAGATTTAGAATCATTTCTATTGTTGACATCATGAAAAGTACTATAAAACAGATTTTGGTGAGCTCCAAGAAGTTGGCCTCCCACAAACCAAACAAACGATGAAATCAACCTAATTTATTAGTGCTACATCTGTACTGATCAGTGTTATTCAAACTAGAGTTTGCAACGTTTTTATTTTTGAACATAACTCTGGTTTCCTATTGACTTTCATTATATGATTAGGTTCATGTTACACAGATGCATGACCTTGCCAGACCCCACAAGGTTGTAGGTGAACCAAACCAGTCTGAGTTGTGGTTCTTAGGCACAAACACACCCACACACGTGTGAGGGTTGCCACATACTTTGATTCAAAATGTGATCTCATTACCTTTGTGTCAGATCACGCACAGGCACAATACTTACCCAGGTTAAAGCCGTAAAAGCACCAAATCCCATAATAATAATAATGCTCAAATTTAAATGTTATATTCCTAACTTATATATCCCCTTCTGGACTGCTACATTGCCTTGGTGATGGGGCTTGTGTACCTCGATGAAGCCATGAGCTATAATATGTAGGGTCACCCAAGATGCGCAGGTTGTAGCAGAGAGGTCAGACAAATACCGGCCAATGGAGAAGGAACTGGTAACACACTCCAGTATCTTTGCCAATAAAACCATATGTATAAGGACAAACAGAAACACAGACAGATGTGGCTGGCATGCTGCGTCCACATGGTCACTCTAACGGAGCTGGAACACGAATCCAATATCTCCGCTGGTATACGGTAAAATACCCAAGAGGCACTACAGTTTCACCATTCCCGACCTCCCATATTGGACGACACACAATTTGGGAGTCAAATGAATACTGACTTTATTTTTTTATATGCAGAAATATATATACACATCTCTTCCCACAGGCAATCCACATCCCCCATAGTTGGCCACACAATCCACATAGAGGGAACAATAGCTGGGTCACACCTCCCTGGCAACTTGATATAATAAGACATGGATTAAATCAGCCTTCTTTGTTCTTATCTGAGAATGAAAACACTTTATACAATCGATTCCTTTATCTCAAAAGTCTCTGTAATAGGATTATCTATTAGCCTTGGTCTGCAATAGTCTGGCTAATATTCTGCAGAGCATAAACCGACATACATATAATATAACAGTAGGATCATATTTTAACCAAGAATTAAATAACTATAAAACAGGGTAAAACAGTGATGGGTTCCGTTACACACCTCCCCCGTGACCATAAGCCGGCATACACGGTCTGATCCCAACGGATCGGCCTGGGGATGTCCGGACAAAAGTATTTGTTGGTCAATTCTCTGGTTTGACAACCCATCAGCATTACTGCAATTCACATTGACTCACATTTCACATATCCCCAGATAGCTGGGATCTGAGCGCACAAAACTACTGAATAGCGCTCAGATCCTCTTCACACAGTTCAGTTGCCATGTAGCTAAAGTCTTTCCCATAGTCTTTCATTATATGAATGTGCTCCATGGCATAGCTATCTGGGGTATCACCGCTCCCACAGGGCAAGTACCGAATGCCCCCCTTGTATTTAAAGGGCCAGATTGAGTGACATACACTCTGGTATGGCTGAATACTGGTTTTAAAGGGCAATATGTCCCAGGGCCATAGTCGCAGGGCAGGAGGCTGGCAAACAGTCCTCTCCAAGCCAAAGTGGCGAAGGGCACTTCGTCACACATCTCCCCTTTGGGGGGAAGTCTAACCAAGCACCTGGATATTTTGCTGTGGTGATGGGGCAACACGCTGAGGGGACTTGAGGGGCAGAGGCCAGCGGCACTCTGCCCTGATGCCAGCTCTTCTGCTGGTATAACCTGCAGGACATCCTGCTCTGTACAAGGGACAAAGGGAGGGCAGAGGCCGACTGCACTCTGCCCCGCTGTCAGCTCTTCTGCTGGGTTACTTGGGACGTATGGCTCAGTAGCCAGGGAAAGGTGGGGGTCAGTGGGGGTTAACATTTCCTCTGTTAACCCTGGGGCCACATTAGGAGTTAGCTGGGGAGGGGAATTTGTACTTACCCCCTCCTCTGGTTGTCCCAGTGAGAGTAGTTGGGGATCTGGACAGGCTGTCCAGCATCCCGGTAGGTCAGGCACAGAGACCCTGGTCCCATCTGCGCCGTCTGGGAGATTGGTGTCTCCCCTTGTTAGGGTAAGCTGTCGCTGGGGGGAGAGGGCGACATCTTCAGCTCCCTGGGGTTCACACTGCCGCTGGGGGGGAAGGACGACCCCTTCGCCCCCCTGGGGTACACACTGCCGCTGGGGGGGAAGGATGACACCTTCGGCCCCCTGGGGTACACACTGCCGCTGGGGAGGAAGGATGGCACCTTCTGCTCCCTGGGGTACACACTGCCGCTGGGGGGGAAGGACGACCCCTTCGCCCCCCTGGGGTACACACTGCCGCTGGGGGGGAAGGATGACACCTTCGGCCCCCTGGGGTACACACTGCCGCTGGGGAGGAAGGATGGCACCTTCTGCTCCCTGGGGTACACACTGCCGCTGGGGGGGAAGGACGACCCCTTCGGCCCCCTGGGGTACACACTGCTGCTGGGGAGGAAGGACGACACCTTCAGCTCCCTGGGGTACACACTGTCGCTGGGGAGGAAGGACGACACCTTCAGCTCCCTGGGGTACACACTGCCGCTGGGGGGGGAGGACGACACCTTCGGCCCCCTGGGGTACACACTGCCGCTGGGAGGGGGAATTAGTTGGAGTATTCCACGTGGAGCGGTTTCTGTTTCTGGGACAGTCTCTCTGCATGTGGCCCTGCTGGTTACACGTGTGGCACCTGATGTACCGTGGAGGGGTTTGGTAGTTCCCACCACGCGGACGCAGTGCTGGGGGGGGGGGTTAATGGTGGGAGGTGGGTTATCAGCTCCCAAGATGGACCGCTCCCGTGCCCGCTGCTTTTCCATTATGTATTTGTGTACATCTGTCATTAACCATTCCAAGGTTTTTATGGGAAGCGTACCTGGGAAAAAGGCCAGTCTGCTTTGGAGTTCTCTTCCAAACTCAGTCTGTGGGGTAATAAGAGGTACTGTAACCATGAGTTCCTTTCTGTCTGCATCCCTGTAGTCCGCGGCCGCCTCCTCCTCCTCATGATGGAACGCTGTCTGAAAACTAACCGGTTCCATCCTGCTGTAGCCAGGGGCGCTGTACGGATACTAGAGTTTCCCTCAATTTGTACTCCACGGAATGGTGTCTCCTGTAGCTGTCCTTCTGACCATGGGAACAATTCCGCCACTTGCCACCAAATGTAACGGAGCTGGAACACAAATCCAATATCTCCGCTGGTATACGGTAAAATACCCAAGAGGCACTACAGTTTCACCATTCCCGACCTCCCATATTGGACGACACACAATTTGGGAGTCAAATGAATACTGACTTTATTTTGTTATATGCAGAAATATATATACACATCTCTTCCCACAGGCAATCCACATCCCCCATAGTTGGCCACACAATCCACATAGAGGGAACAATAGCTGGGTCACACCTCCCTGGCAACTTGATATAATCAGACATGGATTAAATCAGCCTTCTTTGTTCTTATCTGAGAATGAAAACACTTTATACAATCGATTCCTTTATCTCTAAAGTCTCTGTAATAGGATTATCTATTAGCCTTGGTCTGCAATAGTCTGGCTAATATTCTGCAGAGCATAAACCGACATACATATAATATAACAGTAGGATCATATTTTAACCAAGAATTAAATAACTATAAAACAGGGTAAAACAGTGATGGGTTCCGTTTCAGTCACCGAGAGTCAGACATGACTCAAGGACTGAACAACAAATTATATATAACTAGCAACTTGCCGTCAAAAATGACGGCATGATAGTTTTATAAATTGTGACTCTTCCTCCCCCACCTCTTCTGTGTCTCTCCCCCCCACACCCTGTGCCTCTTCCCCCTCCCTCCCCTGTGTCTCTTCTCCCTTCTCTCCTGCCCTGTGTCTCTCCCCCCTGTGTCTCTTCCCCCTCCTCTCCTCCTGTGTCTGTTCCCCCTCCTCTCTCCCCTGTGTCTCTTCCCCCTCCTCTCTCCCCTGTGTCTCTTCCCCCTCCTCTCGCCCCTGTGTCTCTTCCCCCTCCTCTCGCCCCTGTGTCTCTTCCCCCTCCTCTCGCCCCTGTGTCTCTTCCCCCTCCTCTCGCCCTTGTGTCTCTTCCCCCTCCTCTCGCCCCTGTGTCTCTTCCCCCTCCTCTCGCCCCTGTGTCTCTTCCCCCTCCTCTCGCCCCTGTGTCTCTTCCCCCTCCTCTCGCCCCTGTGTCTCTTCCCCCTCCTCTCGCCCCTGTGTCTCTTCCCCCTCCTCTCTTCCCTGTGTCTCTTCCCCCTCCTCTCGCCCCTGTGTCTCTTCCCCCTCCTCTCGCCCCGGTGTCTCTTCCCCGTCCTCTCTCCCCTGTGTCTCTTCCCCGTCCTCTCTCCCCTGTGTCTCTTCCCCGTCCTCTCGCCCCTGTGTCTCTTCCCCGTCCTCTCGCCCCTGTGTCTCTTCCCCGTCCTCTCGCCCCTGTGTCTCTTCCCCGTCCTCTCGCCCCTGTGTCTCTTCCCCGTCCTCTCCCCCTGTGTCTCTTCCCCCCTCTCCCTCCCTTGTGTTTCTCCCCCTTCCTCCCATCTCTTTCCACCTCTCCCTCCCGTGTGTCTCTTCCTCCCTGTTTCCATCCCTTGTGTCTTTCCCCCTCTCCCTCCCCTGTGTCTCTTATGCCTCACCTGTCTCTCCCCCTCTCCCTCTCCTGTGTCTCTTTCCCCCTCTCCCTCTCATTTTCCCCCTCTCCCTCCTTTGTGTCTCTTCCCCCCTCTCCCTCCCCTGTGTCTCTTCCCCCCACACCTGTGTCTCTTTTCACCCCTCTCCCTCCCTTGTGTCTCTTCCCCCTTTTCCTCCCTTGTGTCTCTTCCCCCTTCTCCCTCCCTTGTGTCTCTACACCCCTGTCTCCCTCCCTTGTGTCTCTTCCACCCTTTCCCTCCCCTGTGTCTCCCCCCTCTTCCTCCCATGTCTCTTTCCCCCCTCTCCCTCTCTTGTGTCTCTTCCCTCCCTCCCTTGTGTCTCTCCCCCCTCTCCCTCCCCTGTGTCTCTTCCCGCCTCCTGTCTCTCCTCCCCTGTGTCTCTTCCACCCCCTCTCCCTCCCCTTTGTCTCCTTCCACCCATTTTCCTCCCCTGTGTCTCTCTTCACCCCTCTCCCTCACCTGTGTCTCTTCCCCCCCTCTCCTTCCCCTGTGTCTCTTCCCCCCCTCTCCCTCCCCTGTGTCTCTTCCCCCCCCCTCTCCCTCCCTTGTGTCTCTCCCTCCCATGTGTCTCTCCCTCCTTGTCTTCTTCCCTTGTGTTTCTTCCCCCCCTCTCCCTCCCCTGTGTCTCCACCCCCCTCCCTCCCGTTTGTCTCCACCCCCCCCCTCTCCCTCCCCTTTTTCTCGTCCCCCCTCCTCTCCCTCCCCTTTGTCTCGTCCCACCTCCCCCATACTGAGGGTCTGAGGATAAAGGTGTCTGCTAATAGCTCCAGCCAGCTGGTTGAAGAAGGAATATTTCTGTCAGTTCATAGTCTAATTAGCAGCTCTTCACCAGTTATAGTCTGACTCTTTTATTACCAAAACAGGCTAACTCAGCTAAAGCACATCTTGGGTGCCTAATGCTTAATAATAAGTATTTTTACGTTCATAGTTTACACTGAAATCACAGATACCACCATCCTTTTTATTGAAGAACTCAATACTTAATGAGTTTGAATGAGAAGCTATGTAGTATACATTACGTTGTTAGTTTTCCGGTCTGTTATTTCTGTTATGTTTATTGTGTAATAAATGGCTGTTTAAATGTTTGCCTTTGATTTTCTTTCCAACCAATATTTTTATGAACTGTGGAAATAAACAAAATGACCTCCTACCTAGAGTCATTTCCATCTCATGAAGAGTGTTCCTTGATATCGTTCACTAGACTCTTTCTATCTGTTTTTTCTGTTGTGTATTTTATAAGTTTCTGACAAAAACCAATAAGGAAATGGGAAAAGCATCAAATCCAGAGTATGCTGCAAGCAGTAATGTTGTGGGTTTTGTTTTTACTTTTGTTCTGCTAATTTTTAACAAAAAGTAATTTATCTGCAGTGAAAAGTGAGCTCCTTTCTATGTGACATATTATAATGCCATTAGGTATGTAGCAGGTGCACTAAATGTTCAAATCTAAAAATATAGGAAAAAATGTGTTACTAGCGATGACAGCTGTAGAGTCATAACATTTCATTCTAACTTCAGAACACAAGCAGTACTTTTTTCTTTCCTGTACACATCTTATAACAAACAGACTTTGATGTTTATTATAGAAACACATGGAATCCAGGCAGACATTCTGGTTGATATTTTTATACGTATGTTGTTGCGGTTCAAAGAATACTTGAAAATGCTCCATATGCTGAAAACCGATATAGCATTATATGCAATAATGGTACCTCATGATGCTAATTCTATGTATATAATGATTACTGTAGTGCATTTATAAGTAAAGCCCAAATGTTTCTTGGGCATTATTTATTGAAAACAGTATGCAGTTTAAAATAAATAAAAGTTAATATTTTTTCTTAGTTTTGAAATGACCTTCTTCTCTCCACCTCCCTGTGCCTTATCAGGAGAGGTGGTCCGCACTGCCTGGGGGCTGGACCTCATGAAACACGGAAGCAGGCTGGGCTATGATGTAATTAGCCCCGTCCCAACTGCCTACAAAGAGTTAATGGCTCTATTGTAACCTGATTGCAGCTGCTCCCTAGTGACTGTGCATAAGCCATCATAGCCCATCCCTTTTATGCTAAACCAGCTCCTAGGCTGGTCAGACTTTTTTTTATTTTTTAGTCCAGGCCCCAGGCAGAGCTACCACACCTCCTGATAGTCACATATAGGTGGAGAAAATCAACTCTGCTTGAGGGGAATAAGAAAAAATATTAACTTTTTTTTTTTTTTTTTCAAACGGGATACTCTTCTTTTATAGTCTATGCTAAGCTAACCAAAACATAAGTTTTACTTATAAATGCATTACAGAGGTCCTTGAAAATATGAATTGGACAATTTACTGCCATATAGCATACAGAAGATTTATGAATGACTTCTTCTTGATGTGACATTACAATAAGTGAAACTGTGGTGAATGAGCGTCTGCAGATGATAGATGAGCGTTAGCTATGATTATTTTAAGTGGATGTAGACGATGGAGAGAGAGAGAGATTTTTTTAATTGGAGTATATGACATACATGACAATCTTGATTAGAGTTCTAACCTAGTTTTGCTTAAAAACAAAAGCCATAATCAAAAACTGGCATAAAAACGGCATGTTTAGTCAAGTAGAATTGACTCAGAAGTAGCCCAATGGTGTAAATAAATAAAAAATACTTTCTTTTTTGCCCCAGTCTTGTTAAGAAATTACTAAAATATATATATATATTTTTTTTTAATTCTCTGGGTAACTATATCTTTTATAAATATGTATTACTACAACTGAGATAAATTGGAAGGATTGTTCCTTAAAACATATGCCTTTTATATATATTTTGAATGTTCATCTTGAATCTGTACTGAAAGCTTGAGATCAGCTTTTTAATCTACCCTGAAGAAAAATAACTTTTATTACACTGTAACTTTTAACTTATTTCTTTATGGCATTCATCCTTTTTTATGTGAGTTTTTCTTTCCACCTCTTTCCAGTTGCATAATTCTATATGTAATGCGCTTTTCTGAAAAGTTGTGATTACGGATACAATAGTAATGCTCTAAGGAGCATATTTTTCTGCCTTGATTCAGACTAAATAGCTACCTTTGCAGGTTTGATGCAAATCAAAGCGAACACATTTAGACTATTGTTCCATGTACTGAATTAGTAACTGAAATATATTATATCCCGCCTTTACTTCCAGTGACTTTTGATTGCTACATTCTTTCTAACAAGTACATATGGATCAAAGCCTGCTGCTCTTTGACAGTGTATATACAGGGCCTTACTGTATAATTAATCACCTTGGAATTTAGTTTTTTTTACTTAAAATATCTTAAAAAGCTATTATTATTTCATAGGGGTATTTTATATTTTTGTTTTTTTATTATTTGATATTATTTAAAATGGTTTATTTAAAATAAATTTGTTACAAAACCAATTTTAAAAAAGACAGAATAACAATATGTTAATAAATATATGTTCAGTGTATCTGAATTCATGAAATGATAGTTATTCCGGCCATTTTTAATAGTTTTACAGCACATTTCATATAAAATGCATGTGTGTGTGTTTTTATGTATGTATGTATGCATGTGTGTATGTGTATATATACACTCAGTGGCACTTTATTATGTAACCTGTTCTTTACTGCGCATATCTAACCATCTAATCATGTGGCAGCAACTCAAAGCATAAAAGCCTGCAGACATAGCAAGAGGTTCAGCTGTTTTTGTTCAGACCAAACATCAGAATGGAATAGAAATGTTATCAAAATTACTTTGACCATTAAATGATTATTGGTGCCAGACAGGATGGTTTGAGTATCTTGGAAACTGATAATCTCATAGAACAGAGTATGGTACGAAAAAACATCCAGTGAATGGCAGTTGTGTGGGGTAAACACCTAGTTAATGAGAGCGGTCTGAGTAGAATCGACAGACTGGTTCAATCCGACAAGAAGGCAATAATAACCCAAATAACCATGCATTACAACAGTGGTATGAAGAAGAGCATCTCTGAACACTTAGTATGTTGAACCTTAAAACAGGATCAGCTACAGCAACAGAAGACCACACTGGTTTCCACTCCTGTCAGCTAAGAGTGGGAAACTGAGCCTCACAGGCTCGCCAAAACTAGACAGTTGAAAATTGGAAGAGCATTTCCTGGCCTAATGAATCTCTATTTCTGCTGCAACATGTAGATGGTAGGGTCGGAATTTGGCATAAACAACATGGATCTATCTTGACTTGTGTTAATTGTTCAGGCTGTTGGTGGTGCTGTAACGATGTAGGGAAGGTTTACTTGCCACACACTAGGCCCCTTATTACCAAATGAACATTATTTAAATGCCACAGCCTGAGTATTGTTGCTGACCATTTGCATCACTTTATGGTTACAGTTTACCCATCTTCTAATAGATGCTTTCAGCAAAATAACCAATCTTGTCAAAAAGGACACGCCATCTCAAGCTTGTTTCACATACATGACAAAGAGTTCAGTGTACTCCTATGGCCTGGATGGTCACCATATCTCAGTCCTTTAGATTGTAAGTCTGCGAGTTTTCAATCTTTTACGGTGCTTTGGGGAAAGCACTATTGATACTGGATTCTAAAATTGTTTTGCCTTGATCACAACTTATGTAATGCACTACAGAATATGTTGGCGCATTATAAATAAACAATAATAATCCAATAGAGCACCTTTTGGATTTGGAGATTCACAGAATGAATGTGCAGCTGACACTATCCCTCAGTCTCTAAGGAATGTTTACAGCAGATTATTGTATCAATAAGGAGGGAGGGGGTTACAACCCAGTACTAGACAGGTGCATCTAATAAAGTGGCCACCAAGTGTACATACACAAAAGTATAAATATATAACCTATTGCTCAGTGAGAGAGAGAAATAATGTCCTAACTTAAAAAAATATGTAAATAATTACTGAACTTTTGTGTTGGTGTACTTCTTTTGCATTTTCATGTTAAATATAATTATATCACTTCCCTCACCAGCTCTGAAGAGGAGCTGTCGCGATGCTATGAAACTATACAGAAACTGAACAACACATTGGATTCTGACAGAGAAGCCTGTACATCTGTGAGTGAAGAAAGACTAAAACTTTCACAGGAGAATGAACAATTAAGAAAAAATGGAGAGGAATGGAGAAGAACTGCAATGGAATCCCAACAAAAAGCCAAATTCCAGGTAGTTATATTTTTATAATACATTTTTACACTATGCAAAAAAGCATAGCTGGACAAATATGACAAATTATTGAGAAAAATATATATGTAAATCCGTTTTAAAATGTAATATGGTATTTTCAATTTTTTATTTTTGAATATTATATGTATGGTTGTTTCTGGAAATATCTGGATATATTTTTAAATATAATAAATAATTATTGTAATCCAAGGAATCATACATTAAACAAAAGCCTTCTTCAACAACAAAATAGTAAAAGTACAGTAGTACCTCGTATCCCGTCGGCTCCGGTTTTCTCCGTTTTTCGGTACTTGGCACGTCGGTCTGATCGAAAAATCGAAGAGCCAATGTGCAGCCGATGCTTACAAGAACCAAAGTGTAGCCTGTGCCTATCAGAATCAAAGTCCAAGCAATAACCTCTCTCCTCCTCTACAGTTAAATTCTATGTTATTTTATGTAATTTTTGTTTTTTATTTATCTGTTTAGTTTTAAGGTTTTGTATCCAAAAACAAGACTATCAGCTCAAAATAAAATGTGAAAAATCTGGGGTCTGGAACGGATTATTTACAGTTACATTGGAACTCATCCTGCTGTCCGGAATGGATTAAGGACGAGAACCAAGATACCACTGTACAAAATATTAAAATTTGTCTTTTTAGGTTTAGAAATAAGCAGTTAAAAAGGAAACAAATACGTGGTAGATTTATAAAATGTAAAGCTTTCTGTGCAAAGCAAAGGGGTTTGGTAAAGCAGAATGTGGTTAAATGACAATCGTACATTAGTTGAATAAACGTTCAAGCTATATTTATGTATATTCTTGCAGTATAGTAATTAGTGTGCTAAGCACTTTCCATAAATTACAATAAAGATACAAAATGAATCTGTAAGAAACACCCAAACAGACAGATGGCAAATGTAGGTGATTTACGAAAAGTGAACAAAGCCAGCTCTTACTTGGAAATTGTGAAAACCAATTATTATTAATTATAATCTGGTTACAATAATTGATACTTTGTTCTTCTAAAATATGTGAATGCTAGCTTTGTTCACAGTTTCTGACTCTTCATCTCATATGCTAGGCACCTGTATCATGCCTTTGTGAGTATTTAGATATTATGTAGTGAAACAGGGCAATAATGCAAATATACATATTTTGGTTGTATTGGCAGAAAATTAAGTATGTTGTGTGTTATGTTTCCAGCAGTTACTTTTATATAATTACATTCAAAATTGTATATATCCGTATCTCCTGTATCTCACTAAGCATATTTTACCTTTACTTTCACTATTAAATTAGTCTAATACATCTTATTTCTTCTAAGATAAGCACAATGGCACATGAATTTTCAGTGAAAGAACAAGGATTCGAAGTGCAACTGCAGGAGATGGAAAATAGTCATCGGAATTCCATAAGTGAGTTGAGAAAGATGCTAAATGCTCAGCAAAAAGCAGCCAAGCAATGGAAAGAAGAGACCAAAAAGCTAACAGAAGATACAGAGTCCAGACTGGAAAGTCTAAGGTATGTTCTCTCCTTTATTATAACTGTGTGGAGTCAGAAACAAACAGGAAATGACTGATGTTTTTCATCAATTAATTTATAATCAAGTTTGTAACGGAACCCATCACTGTTTTACCCTGTTTATGGTTGTTTATTTCTTATGGTTAAATATGATCCTACTGTTATACTATATGTATGTTGGTTTATGCTCTGCAGAATATTAGCCCAGACTATTGCAGACCTTGGCATAATAGATAATCCTATTACAGAGACTCCTCATAAGATAAGGAAGTCTATTGTATAAAGTGTTTTCATTCTCAGACATAAGAACAAAGAAGGATGATCTAATCATTGTCTGATTGTATCAAAGTTGCCAGGTAGCCTTAGGGAGGTGTGACCCACCTATTGTCCCTCTATGTGTATTGTGTGGCCAAATATGGGCATGTGTATTACCTGTGGCCAAAGAGATGTGTATATATATTTCTGCACATAACAAAATAAAGTCAGTAGTCTTGAACTCCCTATTGAGTGTCGTCCAATATGGGAGGTTGGGGATGGTGAGACTGTAGTGCCTCTTGGGTATTTTACCGTATACCAGCGGAGATATTGGATTCGTGTTCCAACTCCGTTACAAAGTTTTTTTTAAGTTTTTTTTTGTTTTTAAACAATATTGTGAACAAATACAGACAACTACAGATATAAAAATATTCAGATTTTACAATTACACATTAATTCACCAGTAATATTGTTGTTGTTTTTATTGACATCTAGACTGTAGTTTCTGCAGGGTCTAAAGAACATTATACAGTTCTAATTATTTTTCCTTATTTGATTTTTAAAACCCTGTTATTTTAAAAGGCTCAGTTGTTTTATTTTAAAATGTATAATTTAACCTTGTTTTTACTTTTCAACTTTTTCATTCAATCACGATGAAGACACTTTTGGCCCCCAAAGACAGGAAGCTGCTATGTGTCTGTTTTATGCTATATTTTAGCCTCAAATAATTTTGGGGCCTTTGTACATCTTCATCACACATGTACACATACATGCACACACTGAGAGTTAATTTAATCCACTGCATGTATTTTTATTTTTTGACCCCCCACTGGTACCAGTGAACCTGTCGGCACCTGCTACCTCATTATTAGTAAGTGAAAGTGATTTTTGGTTGTGTATATACACATGTATCTGACGTCACATACTGTGTATGTGCAGATGAACCAAGGCCCCACAAGCACTTGAAACTCCCAATATAGTATAAGACAGCCGCTCCATTCTTTAATGGTGTAGTATGGGTGGAGCCAAGCACTGCGTCATCATAACTTAATGGAAAAATAATAGAATATTTACAGAACTTGCTATCTTGTTGTTCTTCATTTTCTTGTGCTCACCAGAAGCTAACAGTATTGCTTAAAGGACCTTGAAATGCATTTAGTTCTTTAGGACCTTGAAATGCATTTAGTTTTCTTTTTTTTCTTGTTCTTCTTTTTTCTTTTTTTTTTTTTTGATTGAACGTCTTAGACCACAACAAACTGATTAATTGTCTTGTGGGGCATATCACTATCAGCCAAAGGGCAGTAATGTAGCTGTATAAGTTATCTGCCAATGCGCCAATATACTATAGTTTGCTCTATACACTTCCTGTTCTTTTCAATATAGTTTATATACTCTTGTATATAAGCCTTCTTGAAATTAAGAGGACATTAAACTTTAATGTTAAAATTTAGATCTTTCACATTTTCTTTGTAAATATGTATGATTCATTTGTACATTGCAGATTATTTTGTGTGCAATGATAGCAAAGTTATGTGATAATTATTTATGAACAGGCTATAAACATCTTTCATGCTTCTAACTAGCAAAGATCAGCATAAAAACATTTACATTTATTGTGATTAAATAAGTTGATATTAATAGAAAGCATACACACATTTTAGACTTCCTTAACTTTTTTCTAAATGGTGGCTCAGCCACTAATTTTCTGCATTAATGAAATAGTTGCAATGGGGGGATCTTATGCCCCAAAATAGTAAGAAATCCAAGAATTTTTAGTGTAAGTTTTATCTCAGAAAATACTAACTATTACCAAAAGAAGTAAATACAAATGTTGATTACATTTATCCTTACTACTTAAAAGTCTGAATCATAAAAGTGGTGCTTTAAATTAAATATAATTTCCTTAATAGTGATGCATTAGTTATAAGGACAAAGAGCATGTTTTGTGGTGGTGTACAGTCAGGTCCATAAATATTGGGACATCGACACAATTCTAATCTTTTTGGCTCTATACACCACCACAATGGATTTGAAATGAAACCAACAAGATGTGCTTTAACTGCTGACTTTCAGCTTTAATTTGAGGGTATTTACATCCAAATCAGGTGAACGGTGTAGAAATTACAACAGTTTGTATATGTGCCTCCCACTTTTTAAGGGACCAAAAGTAATGGGACAGATTAACAGTCATAAAACAAACTTTCACTTTTTAATACTTGGTTGCAAATCCTTTGCAGTCAATTACAGCCTGAAGTCTGGAACGCATAGACATCACCAGACGCTGGGTTTCATCCCTGGTGATGCTCTGCCAGACCTCTATTGCAACTGTCTTCAGTTCCTGCTTGTTCTTGGGGCATTTTCCCTTCAGTTTTGTCTTCAGCAAGTGAAATGCATGCTCAATCGGATTCAGATCAGGTGATTGACTTGGCCATTGCATAACATTCCACTTCTTTCCCTTAAAAAACTCTTTGGTTGCTTTTGCAGTATGCTTCTGGGCATTGTCCATCTGCATTGTGAAGCCCCGTCCAATGAGTTCTGAAGCATTTGGCTGAATATGAGCAGATAATATTGCCCGAAACACTTCAGAAATCATCCTGCTGCTATTGTCAGCAGTCACATCATCAATAAATACAAGAGAACCAGTTCCATTGGCAGCCCTACATGCCCACGCCATGACACTACCACCACCATGCTTAACTGATGAGGTGGTATGCTTTGGATCATGAGCAGTTCCTTTCCTTCTCCATACTCTTCTCTTCCCATCACTCTGGTACAAGTTTATCTTAGTCTCATCTATCCATAGGACGTTGTTCCAGAACTGTGAAGGCTTTTTTAGATGTTGTTTGGCAAACTCTAATCTTGCCTTCCTATTTTTGAGGCTCACCAATGGTTTACATCTTGTGGTGAACCCTCTGTATTTACTCTGGTGAAGTCTTCTCTTGATTGTTGACTTTGACACACATACACCTACCTCCTGGAGAGTGTTCTTGATCTGGCCAACTGTTGTGAAGGGTGTTTTCTTCACCAGGGAAAGAATTCTTCGGTCATCCACCACAGTTGTTTTCCGTGGTCTTCCGGGTCTTTTGCTGTTGCTGAGCTCACCGGTGCGTTCTTTCTTTTTAAGGATGTTCCAAACAGTTGATTTGGCCACACCTAATGTTTTTGCTATCTCTCTGATGGGTTTGTTTTGTTTTTTCAGCCTAATGATGGCTTGCTTCACTGATAGTGACAGCTCTTTGGGATCTCATATTGAGAGTTAACAGCAACAAATGCAAATAGCACACTTGAAATGAACACTGGAGCTTGTATCTGCTCTTTGTAAATGGGATAATGAGGGAATAACACACACCTGGCCATGGAACAGCTGAGCAGCCAATTGTCCCATTACTTTTGGTCCCTTAAAAAGTGAGAGGCACATATACAAACTGTTGTAATTCCTACACTGTTCACCTGATTTGAATGTAAATAACCTCAAATTAAAGCTGAAAGTCTGCAGTTAAAGCACATCTTGTTAGTTTCATTTCAAATCCATTGTGGTGGTGTCGATGTCCCAATATTTATGGACCTGACTGTATATGACAGTCGAAACATATTCATTGCTGTTTTTTCTGCAGCCTTTACGCACGGACATTGCTTTCATATACATACAACAGCATGCTAATAGTATTGTTCTCAGGTTAGCTCAATAAGATGTATCTGTCTTTATATGGGCTAATGTTTTATTGCTTGATATAATAAACTGTGTTCCTCATTTACAAGTAATTGTGTATCTAACGATCAGTAGACTTAACTCCTTTTTTTTTTTGTTTCATTGTTTTGTTTTGTGATCTTTTATTAAAAATCCAATTAGAAAACAGCAGGGAATAGAAAGAAGTTGAAACCGTTGAATGTGATTCAACATTTTATTTTACAATGAATCAGGCAATTTTTACATTGCTAATTGCTGAATATTTAATGGCAAAGATTTCTGATATAATTCAAAAATACCACATACGTACATATATGTTAGAGATATAGGTACATAGAGTAATATGTAATGGAAGGCACCCCGTCTACAGCGCGCGTGCTGAACGTGCGCCGAAAATTGCGCACCACACAAATGTGCGCTGGGGACCAGAATAAATATCCCCCGCCAAGCGTTAACAAGACTGAGATTGTGTGCGTGGAGAGAAGGAGCAGCTGGCACAGGCAGTGGCAAGAATCTATTAGACAGATCTATAAGGAGAAGAGGAAAACCACCAGTATTGCTGTGGAGGTGAAGAAGTGTCAACACAAGGGCAATAGCCTGCAGCATATCCTGATGCGCACGGGGGTATCTGTAGAATTTCCACCCAGCGAGACAGTCATCCTGCGAAGGGAACCTGAAAAATTGGCCCAGGCATTGACTGAAGTGTATGCCAAGGTGAACAGTTTCACAGTGGCTTCAGTGTCTGCTCCCTCTTGGCTGCAAAGATTCATCATTGTCATGGTGTGGCCGCAAGACTACAACACATGACTTCAGCACGCGTGCTAAATGTGCTCCGACCTACCGGAGTGCGCTATTGGCCGTATGCGCGGTTATGCCAGCGCACATTTGTGGGTTGTGCAGTGGTCAGCCCGCTAACGTTTGCGCGTGTTCAGCACGCGAGCTGAAGTCATGCTACCCTAATGGAATGACTTTTATCTCTATTATTTATATAACAGTTTCCTCTGTATCTCCCCATGAACTGTGACTGACTGCAGACATATAAACCTATTTTTTATACAAAATGATGCTTTTTTTTGTAAACATTTTAAGCACCAAAACTTCTTCCTATTCACCCCAAAGCATCTACTTCTTACCCTTCTTAATATGCCTGCTTAGGGTA
Source organism: Discoglossus pictus (assembly GCA_027410445.1). Lineage (NCBI taxonomy): Eukaryota > Metazoa > Chordata > Amphibia > Anura > Alytidae > Discoglossus > Discoglossus pictus. The sequence goes on from CM050163.1 coordinate 159,062,514, forward strand.
TGTTGCCCTAAACCTTATCTGCACCCAAATCCTCTATTTTCTTTAGTAACTATTATTGTGATAGATCTCTGGCTCCTTGCAGTCTGTGGGGCCTTATTCAATTTCAAGCCCACAGATTACGTCATACAGGCCGTATGTCTGCGGGCTAGAAATTTGCTACAATTACAGAGAGATTCAATTGACCAGGCCACAATTTATGGTCCGAAAGCTGAACCGTAAACCATGTCATTGTAAGTATCATTTCAGGGCGTGATCATAATAAAATAAGCAAGGCCGTAAGTACCGATTTTAGAAACAGCCAATAGTAAACGAGACCGTCATCATTACGGCAGTTGCACGTCAATCAATTAGCGTTTAGAGGTCCCATATGCGATCAGACTCGCAATCTGGCAATGTAGAGTCCTATCTGGTACCCGTAGGATTAATGTTGCCTTTCTGATGACAAGGCTGCAGGGGATGGCATCCCAGCTGATGACGCTGTGAAAGTGCTGCTTGCCTTATTTGCAAATTTAGAAAATAACAATGGCCAATAGACTGGTAAAAAAAATCATCCCAGTCCCACCTTTCTAATTTTTGGACCACTCTTCTGCTTGGTTCCCTCACTTTCTGTCTTCCAACATTTCATCATTAATTTAAAAAATAAAAAATAAAAAATTGGTGAATCAATGGATTTAAGCCATGAATGTGAATCACACATGGAATATTGTACAGCATCCTGTAGGTTAGTAATTTTCAATCTGTGTGTTGGGATACACAATTTTGTGCAAATAATGTTCGCAAACTATATACCATTTAGTTGTTGTTTTATATTCTGGCATATTCTCCCCTGTTATTGAAAGGTTTGATAAAATGTATTATAAAGATGAATGTAGACAATTCTAAAAGCTTGAGGTTACATATAGGTAGTGTACTAGTAGTAGCCAATTCATAGAATTGACAAATTCAGATTTGAATGCATACAGACTAGAAACTTTACTATAACAGCAGAGCTGTTAAAATCATTACAGTATTACCATAGATATCAGATATTATACGTCTCTGCACAGAATGAATTGGATGTATCTATAAGTAAAAAAAACAGGTAGAAATTGAGCCAAACTCTGGAAATCAACATTTTTGAGGAGGAATCCTGTCTGATTTATAGTAGTATAACACCCTGTCTTGACCTTTATTTTCAATTATAAAGTCCTACATCTTAACATTACTTTCTACAAACATCTACAATGAAGCAGTAGCCAAGCATTCCCACCAGACTTTTCCTATTGATTATACTTGATTCATTCTCCATAAAGGGGAATTTGGCTTGATTCCTCTCAGTTTGAGGATCATTAGAATTCAGCCATATTCCACCAGTGGTTGGTTAACCTCATCTACCATTATTTAGAAACCAGATGGAGTGTCTTGAACAAGAGGTAGTGCTGTGGAGGGAAAGATCATTTAAACTGTTGAGCCGTGTCGCTCTGCCATCCAGCTAATCATGTAACAAATAATCAGACCTGAAGTCTACTCATCTAAAGTGAGTGTTAACTTCTCCATCTTTTTTACTATTCTTCATGTTATTTCCTATGTACTAAAAAGATAGCTTTAGCAGAATTCAGAGCATTCACTTTTCTTTAAAGAATAACATGAGTTGTAGTGATTGCTTATAGAATCTAATATCTACTACTTTCACAGTGTCCTAAAGATTAAAGGAAAAAAAAAAATATTACTATATATATATATATATATATATATATATATATATATATATATATGTCATGTTCCACAAAGTCTCAGTGAGCTAATTTGGAAAATTTCCTGATATGAAAATTAGTATAAAAATATGCTACTTAAAACAGTCCAATTATCACCTAAATGTCATCTTCATTAAATGAGAATTAGTCAGTGATTTATAACATACATATTATATACATTATGCACATACATTATTTATCATCAACATTTAAGTCTCAAAATGGAATATACACCTTTTGTAGTTTAATTAAATTGCATTTTAAATAGTTATATTCTTTAATAACATATCTTCTAGATTTAGCTCCACTTCAATTGCTTGTAATAATAATAAAAAATAAAAAAAATACAATTTAATAACTACAACAGCTATCTGCTAATAAAATATATATTGTCTTAACCAGTTTAAAAATAAAATCCATGTGCTTAGTTTTAGCCATATATTATCTTTTACTTCTATACAAAGCCAGAATATTAACACATGTGCACATTTTAAGCACATTTCAACTGTGTACAAATATGCATTGTATACACATTTCTTTCATTGTAAATACCCTTTAGCTGACATTTTTGCTGAGACTTGAAGCTCATCCAAATGCTTTGCTTTTCCAAGGTATGCTAATTAAAATCTTGCTCAGCAGAATTTAATGTTGCAGTGTTATTTATACTGATTTTAAATGTTTAGCATATAGTTCCCTTCAATACTGCTTATACTTTAATACAATATTTTTGAAACAGGCATTATGTATTTAAATTAGATCCAAGAGAAGTGAAACTGTATCTGACTTTCACATTCTGTTTAAAATTGATATCTGACTGTTTGTATTTTGTTTTTTTGCTCTGTATGTGTTGGTAGAATATCTGTAAATCACTCAATGACTGAACTGGAACATTGCCCAGGTTTTAGAATTGGCATGGGCCGTAACATCAAAGTGTTGAGCAGCTTAATAGGGCATAGATCTGTGCGATACACTGAGACCGAGAGTGTTATCTGCTATCGTCAATATACCAGTATATGTTGTTAATTATTAAATGTGGGATTTGTAATCATCACCTATGTAACAGATTTGAATGACAACTTAACACGTTTACTAACCGCTCTTCATCTCAGGTGTGGTATCTAACATTTGTCATTTGGTGCATCATACACAAGAACGTATTGCTTGTCATAAGAGAGGCTAACACATTAATTCAGTACTTAAAGGGTGACCTCATTCAGTACAGTTGGACATCACAGTAAAGATCTCCTAAAACCATGTTGAAGTATATTTTCCATTTTTTGTAAATACATGCATTTTTCACTGAGGATTCAAATAAAGTCTGTGTTAACATGAGTCACTGACTGCCCCCTTCCAGGCCCACAGCTTCAGCTCTGTGTAGTGAGCAAAAGGAAACATACAGTTAACCCTCAATAAATCAATCTGTACAGAGCATAAAATGGTGGAATAACCAAAACAGGTCAGTTGTGGGTTCATTTTTGATTGCATTCCTGAGTTCAGTGAAAAACTGCTATAAATCAGAGAGCCAAGCCGACCTTTTAGATTTTTTAGTTGTTAGAGTAATTATAAAAATAAAATAGATAATTTTAACATACAATCGTGTGCTCTTTCACACCAGTGAAGTAAATGGCCCTTTAAAGGCCAGTGTAAACGCTTTTCATGTTAAACCTATTTTTTAGTTCATCTTTAACATAACATAAAAAATCATGTGCGCACAGCAGCAAATCAGATCTTTAACTAGAAAATATAATTTTAAAAACAGTTTATCCCATTAATGACTGTTGTCTCAGTTTAAATCTTTCACTTCCTTTCAGTGGTGCTCGGGACAATGCAAGAAGTGGGGAGGGGTACAGAAATAGCCATTAATGATGTAAAGATTTGATTTGCTACTGTTTGCACATGCATTTTAATGTTAATGGTTAAAGGTATATCTATGTGAGCTGTATTATGAATTCATCTGATAAAATCAATAGTGTATGCAAAAAATACCAAAATACACATTTACACATTTACCTTTAAGTTAGCTACATATCCTGTAATTGGTGACAGTTGAAAAACAGGGTTAATACCCTCTCCAAACCCAAGCTAAATGAGCATTCATTTAAAAAATTGTTTTGGCCAATCAGAAGGCAGCAGAGTCTGAAACATTTGGGCTTGCTGTCTGTGTTGTAAAGCAGCCTGGGAAATGTAGTCAGATTCATATGAAAATAAATAGTACTTTCTAACATGTGACAATCTGCATATTAACAGTACATTACATAACTGCAGGTGTTTGTTCTCTCATTGTGGGAAATGTAGAGACAAATAACATGTGACCTCAGCAACCATGTGACTGGCAGCACTTCTTCTGGAAGTCACAGATACTGTTGAACCTGTACTTACTGTAATGTAAGCGTCATAGGGGTGATTAATTTCAGATAGCAGTACCCAGCATATAAATATGTAAGTACATTCAACTTTTCCATATAATATATATTTTCTAGTAATCTGTGGCTGTTTCTTAGGAAACATTTGAAACCCAGGAAACTTCTGTATACCTTTAAGTAAAACAGGTTTAACATGAAAAGCACATTTACTGGCCCTTTGCTCATCCAGAGAATATCAATAATGTTCTTTCTTGTAGCCCCAATGGGTCCAGCATCTTGGGCAACTCCTCTCAAGGAAAGCCTTAGGGGTGTCTTAATGGACAGTTATGCTTTTTCTATTCTTCAGTTCCAATTGACTTATTCTCTCTCCTAGAGTGGTTCTGAAAATAGAATCTGTTTTTCATTCACGGACACTGAATTTAGACAATGTCTCCAACACAGACCCATACTACTGACATTAACTTTATGGACTACAGCTTCTGGTCAATAGTAATTCATCAGTTTTAACAGCAAATATATTGTCCCCCTTACTATGAACATCTTTATTTTCAAATATACAAAAAAAAAGTGTTTTCTTGAGGGAAGAAACATAAGATCATTTACAATCTGTCATACACATTAGCTCCTATAATATGTGTAATTCAGTTTTCATCATTATGGTTGTGAAAAATGTTAATGAAGACATAACATTGTATGAGGTGGTGAAACATCCTACATCTGTAATTAATTTTTTATAGTATAAAGCATATTGAAGTTGTCTATTTAGTCCATTGGAAAGTCCTTTTCACGATCTTACAAAATTGCCTCCTTATTAATGAGATGAGGTTTATGAGGTGTGGGTGTATGCTTGGTGAATAGACGTTCGAGTATGATGGAACGATCAGTATAAGCCGACTTGAAAGGTTATGCTAAATGCAGTTAAAAAAGTGGTGTGCTTCTCTGCATATTTGGGTTTTCAGAGAATGTTTGGAGATTAGGGAAGAGCCTAATGAATTGATAATATTAAGGCAATTCCTAAGAGTGCGAATAGCAAGGGAAACTCCTGTAGGTGGTAATGATTGAGGATGTAAGGCGAAGTCATGAGCAGGATTAGAGGGTAGCCTGGAAGCAAGTCTGACGTAAAGGGGGAACAGTGTTGTTGAGTACTCTGTAGGTCAGATTGAGGATTTTCAGTTTTATCTTTAAGGAGATTGGGTGTCAGTATTAGGGACTGGCAGAGTGGATCAACTGATGATGAGTATGTGGTGAAGTGGATGAGTTCTGATCGAATAATTCAGGATGCATTGAAGTGGGAATAAGTGAGTGAGTGGAAGGCAAGTTAGAACAGTGTTGCAGTAGTCTAGGTTTGAGGAAGAGTTAGGTTCTTTGTGGTGCGCTGGAAGAGGAAGGGACAAGTTTTGGAGATAAACCGGAGGTAGACGTAACAAGATTTACTGCCTAACTGTTTTACAGAGTGACAGAATGTGGTGGAAGAAAAGGAGTTTAGAGACAATATTTAATCAAAAACCTTTTAAAACATTTCATCAATTTACTATGAAATCATGCAAAAGAAATAGTTTTCCACTCAATTTTATTTCAATGACTGGTTCACTTATTTCACCAAGAAGTTCTGTGCCAATCACTGGAGTGCTCCACAGACTTCCCTCTAATACAGCTGATTTGTTATAATTTTTATCATAAAAAAACCCTCTTCATTGAATTTTCTAATTGGATAAAAAGCCCAACCACCCTCATCTGTAAAGTGGCATTTTTTTTTACATTTTTTTTTTTTATATTCCCTAGTTGTATGTCTACATTGTTTGGCAGTTGCCTTCTTATTTTTAACAACCTAAAATGACATTAAAGATATTTTCTGCTGGTTGAGTGAGACAGGTGCAGGTACTGGCACACTACAGAAATGTATAAACGTGAAGAGTAACTAAAGCATATTGCAAATTTTTCAGTAGAACAAAACACATCTGGCAGAAGCTCTGTTAATTTGTTATCTGAACATCATGAATAATGCACTGGCTACAGCTGGCAGATCCTAAACCTATTTGGCAAGCTATCAAATAATGCACATTTTATTTCTGACTATGCTTATTTATGTGTCTGTTTATTCAAAGTGTATTACTCGGTATCATTGAAAGCTCTTTTTTAGGAAGATTTTTGCCTTTACACGCTTTTCTACACGGTCACCATTTTTGCTAGTTTAACTATGAAAAGCAAACTACAATCATGGATGAGTACTTCAATTCTTTGATATATAACTGTTAATATGTGAATAATTGATGTGAAGGGAAATAAAGATGGTGTAATATGTTTCCAGACCATGCCGTGTTGGTTAATGACACATTTGAAGAAGTAATCACAGACACAAAGTAGTTTATGCACCCACAGTTGCATGTTTTAAAACTCAGCTGGCACACAAATCAAACCAGAGATACAGATCCGATGAATCCCAGCACCTGTATATCTATACACAGTGATAGAAAACATGCATAAATTGAAAAAATAATGCAGAATAAATTATGTATATTGAAAAATCTTGGCTTTTAAAGCTTCTTAATTCTAATTTTCAAGAATTATGGAACAGTTAATTTAAATCAGTTGAATTCTCTCTGCACATGTGTTTTTGTTTGATACCATATTTAAATATTATCCTTTTTCTTACTATGCTTATTGTAATTATTCAAATAATTGTTGTTTGCTAAGTGAGCAATAATCCTTTGATACTAAATTAACTTATAGTACACCTAGCTTTTAAGCCTTTACTTTCAGTTAATAATGTACCAATTTAATAAAATGTTCACTATTCAAAACTATTCAAAAATTACATTACTGTGAGTATAGAAAGGTATCACCCTTTCAAAATGTTAACCTTTTGTTGCCTTCAAGACCAAAAAGAAATCATTTCGGATAAAAAAAAAAAAATTAAAAAAAGGATAATAGCTGGGTTGAATAAGAGAACACCCACACAAGTCAGAAGATGCTTCCACCAGCCTTCAGTATTTGGATACATGTCTACAAACTTTGCACATCTAAAGTGCAGAGTATTTGCCCTACAGAATTATCCCAGCTTAGACCAACTGTGTTGTAACCATAGATAGACTACTTCTTCAAGTCATTCCAAAGATTTTCAGTGGGATTTAGGTCAGCGTATTTACTAGGCCACTCTCTGACATTCACCTTCCAGTCCTTCAGCCCTTGTACTGTTACTTTCGTGGAGTGCTTTGGGTTATTTATTTATTTTTTTTATTAGAAAAATATCAAAATAATAGAGGTATTTTAACCTCATATCTTTCCAATTAATTCAAATATACAAAACAAGTCAAAAAGAGGCAAGGGGGAACATCACATTATTCACTTCTAAACTGTTCCCATCTTCTCCATTTCCTCAAAGATATTTTATTTATATTATTTCGGTCTATAATATTAATATATCCTTCAATTAATTATGATCTCTCAACATTAATAACTATTTCATTCCATGATGGAAGATTTTATTGTTTCCAGTATTTAGCTATCAATAATGTAATTACTAGCAAGATGTGAACAACCAGATATTTATCACTTCTTCTGAGAGGTTCTTGGAAGATGTGGAACAGGACTAATCCTGGGTTCTTATTCAACAGGGTTTTTTACAGTAGTTGTTGTTTTTTCACTACACATAGACCAAAAGCCATCTATCAAGGGACAATTCCACCATATATGTTTGTGGGTTCCTTGAGATGTACATCCCCTTAACAATTTCCATTAAATGTTTCTGGGTATATTTTGTGTAGGAAAGTTGGTACCATTTTTGTACTGATTTAAAATGAGTCTCTTACAATGTTGTACAAGTTACGGCTTTAGCAGTTAAGGCAAATGCTTTTAGCCATAGTGAATTATCCCAACTCGTACCAAGGTCTTTTTCTCAACTTTCTATATAACAGGATTTCCCCCAATGGGAAATGTTTTTCTTAATGGTTGTACAATCTGATATACTAATCTTTTTCCCTTTCTTTTGTTCTCAAAATTAGTAATTTGTGTCTTACATTTTAAAGTCAGACTTTCTAATAATATCTTTCAGAGTATTGTATTCCAACCATTTGGAGCTGGGTATGTTAAAATTGGCACATAGATCTACAAAAGGCTTAAAACCTTTTTTTATCATAGAGATCATTGAATTTCAACAGACGCCATTTATCGCTTGGTTCTATCTTATTATTCTTCAAGATAAAACTAATCGGGGTTGCCGGAGAAGGAAATTCTATAAACTTATATTTCTTGTTAATTCTAAGCCATGCTTTCAAATTGATTTTCATAACCAGGGAATTTTTGCTAATTTTGTCTGTTCAGGATCGTACCACTCGAAGTTGTCTATGTTTATCGTTTGGGTAAGTGACATTTCTATTCTAGCTGGATTATCACAAAATAATAAATATAGTGTTTGTGCCATTTTAATTGCCTCCTGGTAATCTTCTATAATTGTAGTTGCCAACCCGCCCTTATTGATTTTCCTGTTGACAATATTGATGTTTATTCTAGGACTTCTATTTAGATATATATATTTATCTATCTGGGTTTGGAAAGAACGTAGCATCCTCATAAAAAAAAATATATATATATATATATTGTAATATTGTTATTTTCACTACCGCTATTCTACCCAACCATGATACTTTCCCATATAGACAAGATATTTTTAATCTCCTGATACAAAATCTCATAGTTTTTAGCTACCAATTTGTTAAGATTGGTAGAGAATCTTAAACCTAAATATTTAACTTCATTTTTTATACATTTAAGGTGATATTGGTCAATAAGTATTTTTCTCAATTAAAATGGCAAATTCAACCACAGGGTTTCTGTTTTCTCTGGGTTAATTTTGTAGTAGGAGATTTTACTAAATATATCTAGTTTGTCATATAAAAAACCTAGTGATGTCACTGGCTTAGTTAATGTCAATAGGACGTAATCAGCAAATAACATCAACCTATTTTACATGATCTTTTATATTTAGTCCCTCAATCCTTTCTTCGAGTCGCATAGTTTCAGCCATAGGTTCCATAACCATGGCAAAAATAAGTGGGGATAGTGGGCAACCCTGGCCGAACCGCGCGAACCTCAAAACATTCAAAACACAATAAATACACACAACAAACACATAAAAAGCTTACCCACAGCAAGAGGGGGCACCCAGGACCTCTAAAAGTGAAGTTACACCTCCATTTAAGTCCAAATTGAAGAGTTTAGAGACCCGAAAATCACCTAAGCGAGAGAAAAAATGGCTGCCGAAAAAAACTAAAATGAGGCTACAGGACTCTAAAGACGCAAAACACCACCAAACACATACAGATTTTCCAAAAAAGCCGGACGAGCTCCAAGAACAAGGACGCTAAATCACCAACAGCCGTGTACCACACAATTGGCTCCATTTGACAACACTAACTTACATAATGCGGAAGTACACAGCTACCCTAATGGATTTTACTCGCGCACGCACACTATTTACACTACACACTGCACACATTGCTCACACTTACACAGCAGCTCCACAGCACTCAAAACACACATTGTATGCTGCAGCAACATGAAAACAGATTGTCAGCTCTTCAGCATAATGCTTCCTGCATTTATTACTTACATAGGTAAAGTATATTTATTTATTAATGTATTATTTAGTTCATTACCATATACCAAACAGCATTAGCTCACTTACAATTTGATTCCCGTAATTTTTTGACGGGCAATATTCTAGTATTTAATAGTCTCTTTGCATTGTCTGAGGTTTGTCTTTTGAGAATGAGACCACTTTAATCCCTGTTAATTAGGTGCGGTAATAAAATGTTTAATCTAGAGGCAAAGATCTTTGGATATATTTTGATATCAATATTCAGTAATGATATCGGCCTATAGTTAGCAAAGCTAGATGGGTCTTTACCTAATTTTGGTATCGTAATTATAGTAGCTTTAGGCATCTCTGGAGGTGCAAAGCCTCTAGTGTTAATCTCATTAAAAGATTTGCTCATTCTCGTTATCAATATAGGGGCAAAGAGTTTATAAGATTTATTAGCTAGGCCGTCTGGGCCGGGAGCTTTATCAAGTTTTACATTTTTAATTATAGATTCTATTTCGAATGTTGATATGTCTCGATTTAAATTATTTGCCTGCTCATTTGTTAATCTAGGTAATTTAATGGTTTGAAGGAATTGTTTTAATATTTCCCTATTAGAGGAACAAACAAACTTTATCAAACCTATGTTGTATAGTACACATAGAAGGTGTTACCGATATCTTTATGTTTATAGTGTATTAACCCATTTTTATCTTTTATTTTTTTGATTCTCTTCAGGAGACGTTTATTTTATTTTATTTTATTCGCCAGATATTTTGCGGGTTTGTTTCCAAGATGATATTGTTTAATTTGGAACTTCAATATCACTCTATCTAATATCTGTTGGTTGATTTACTCTTGTATCATCCTGATTGATATTTTTTTTATTAGATCTTTCCAGTTGGGATCATTTAATATTGAGAACTCTTAAAGATACACCTCTCTGTTTTTTTTAAGATGAATATTCCAAGAGGTTAGTAAGCCCCTTACAAAGGCTTTGTGAGTATTCCATAATACTATGTGGGATTCTACCGATCCCTCATTAAGTTAAAAAAATATATATATCAATTATAATTGCAATTTATCTTTATGTTCTTGGTCTTTAAGAATGTACAAATCTACTGATCTAGCCTCCCTCGTTTCTTTTTTCTCTACTTCTCCTAAGTACAAAGTAAGCAAAGCATGATCCGAAAAGGCAGACTGTTTAATTTCAATATATTTTTAGTTTTTTCCAGGCTTGTATTATTCAAAAGAAAATAGTCCAGCCTAGAGTACATTTTATGTCTATTTGAGTAGAAAGTTAAATCTTTCTCGCTGCTATGACATGCTCGCCATGTATCATAGAGATCAAAGCCTACCAAGCTTTTATGGAATTTCTCAGCCTTTTTTTTTTTCGTTTGTAGATCAGGTTTGCTGTTTGTTGCAGAAGTGAGATCCAAATTCGCATCGTGCACCATATTCAGATCTCCACAAACGATAATTTTTTTATTAAACAGAACTGGTTCTCTGTTGTGCTTCCAATGGGTTTCTTGTACACAAGCTATATCGATCTTATCTTTCATTAAGCTATCTATAAACGCTTTTCTTTTAATAGGTATATTTAGGCCCTGTATGTTCTGTGATAAGATTCTTAGCCCCATTCTTGAATGACCTTCAATTTCTTAACCCTAGAATTGCTCACTCTCCCCACAGGATGTCCCCACGTCTTACATGTATAAAGTAAAAAGTAAATACATAGTTGACAGAAAAAAAAATCATAAAACATAAATAAATAACAATTAAAAAAATAAAAAATGTTCATTCTTTTGGTCCTGTTACAGGTATTTGTTGTTATTTCCTGTTTTTTTCTTCCATATTTGGTCTCAACGGAACTATGTTGACCAATATGGTCCTAACCACGATCTTATTCTACTGCAGCCAACGTCCCCTTTTCCTTTCTCTTTACCTTTTGCATTCCCCTTATTCATCCCTTCTTTCATTTCCCTAATTCTCAACACACAAAAAAAATAAACCAAAAAACGGTGTTATATCTAGCCGTGTATATTATATATATTTAACTATTGTTTTATACGGTATTGACATATCCTACCGTGTAGATTTTTATCATCCTACTTATGTGTGAATTCCACAATTTTACATTTAACCTTCAAGTTATCTAGTGAATTATGTGTCTGTGTTATAATTTTTTTCTCTAAATTAAGTGTAGTTAATTATTAATAATACTTTCAACTTTTATATATGGCTAATATTTTATACTACTGAGTCTTGTGATTGTGTTTAAACCTTTATTACCTGTCCCTCCATTAATAGTGTAATTAATAGTGTTATTTTATAAAAGTCATAATTGTTTAATGTGGTTCTTGTTTTTAAATCCCATACAAATATATATATATACTAGCAAATTGCCCTTCAAAAAATGACGGCAAAAAAATTGTAAGAGAGCTAATGCTGTTTGGTGTATAATAATGAAATAAATAATACATTAATAAATGAATATACTTTACCTATTTTGAAGCATTGTGTTGAAGAGCTGACAATCTGTTTTGATGTTGCTGCAGCATTAGTGGTCTGGAGCTGCTGTGTAAGCGTGATGAATGTGTGCAGTGTAATAGTGTGCGTGCGCGAGACCAAACCGTTAGCGTAGTCGTGTACTTCCGCATTGTAGTAAAATGGCGGGTAATGTGTGGTATGCGTCTTAGCGGAATATCCGTAGGTCTTTTGTGGTGTTTTGCGAGTTTCTTGTGGTGTTTCGCATGTTTAGACTACTGTAGCCTCGTTTTCGTTTTGTTCGGCGGCCATTTTTTCGTTTGCTTAGAGAATTTTTTAGTGTCTAAACTTTTATTTTGAGTTAAATGAAGGTGTAAGTTGCTTTTTTTGAGGTCCTGGATGCCCCCTCTTGCTGTAGGTAAGCTTTTTATGTATGTGTTGTGTGTATTTATTGTGTTTTTAATTTTTTCATGTTCGCGGGTTGCGGGCGATTTTTGCGAGGTCGTAATGTGTGGTAACGTGTCTCGTATATTTTTTGCGTTACGACGTGAAGTTTGCGAGTGTCGCAGTTGCTGGCAAGGAGCGACAAAGGCAACGGCTCTAGCTGGCTCGTCTGCTCACAAGTATATATGTGATATATATATATATATATATATATATATCAAATTGTTGTATCTGACCCCTATATCTCTTGTGGATTATATATCCATGTTATTCTATTCATTATCATAAATTGTAAAAAAAATGTAAAGTGCTAGCTACTTGCTTAACGTATACCAATAAGTATATAGTGTTTTAATATTTTATATTTTACATGTTAGAGTAAATTGTTGTCATAATTAAAAATATATGTTTAACCTTTAAAGGAGAACAAAAACAAACAAAAACAAACAAAAAAAAACATAGTATGTTGAGAACTAGTTATACATAAAGTCTAGTATAATTTTAATCTTATCTGACAATCAAAAAAAAAACGCTATTTTAGATTCCATTTTTTAATCTGTTTCTCAGCTTCACTAGGTGATTCAAAACCGTATTCTCTCCTAGGGGAAAAAAGTCAGAGCTAGTCTTAGTGCCTACCTTTTTTTCCTCTAGATTTATTTTTAACTGGATGACTCCTATCCAGGGCTAATCTTAAACCTGTATTATGTTAAGACTAGGTGTACTGATTAATTAATATCTAACCTGTCTTTTTACTTTGTTCTTATCTCTTTAGACAATTGTTACGGAGTAGGAGTCTTAGGCCCTTCTGTGATATTTCATTAAGAAAAATTACGGTATTATGTTGATCAGGTAACCCTGGGTAAATCCTAATTATAGTCCCCACACCTTAAGCCATGTATAAGGTGTTGTATAGCAATCCGCAAATAATATTAAATACTATTTACAGTTTTCTTATTCCTAATTTACCCCACCTTAGTTAATCAAATACACTTAAAGTATCACTTTTATATATTAATCAGACCTCCTATGCATAACATGAAGATCTAATACTTATTATAACAAGTATAACTTTGTGTCCATTTACTTACTCGCGGTATAGCAAGCAGATAATAGCTCTATTGTCAGTTGTCAGGTCCTTCAGTTCAATATTCCAAACAATGAGTATTAAAAACAAACAGTATTAAAACAAACATAAAAGAAAATATTTCTTATAAGGCTTGTATGTTCCTAGACCACCAAACTTTAAATAAGGGGCTCAATGTCTATGCCAGTTATTTTCTTATCTTGCCATGTCCGTTAGGAACCAAGAGCTAGAGCTTTTTCTGCTGTAGGTATATAATAATGGTCAGAAAATGTACTGTTAGCTGTAGTACTCGCCTGCTCAATTCCCAATAACTTTTCTCCTTTCCCCTTTTTTTTTTCTTTTTTTTCTATTTACTCCCCTCTAAACAACAAGGGGCCCACCAAAAAGTGGGTAATTTGGCTGAATACTGTTTTTTTTGTGTAGCTAGTGGGGAGGTTATTACATTGCTCTTTCTTCAGTTGAATAATAATCATGGCTTGATGTGAAGTGTTTTCTATAGTTCTCATATATAGTATTGCCTACAAATTTGTATTGGGCACCTTTTTAGACATCTATTGTATATAAGGGTGGAGTGGTAATTTAACAGGGAGAGCAGCTGTTTCTAGCCTTTCACCCAGAGTAATATCAGCTGATTTTAGTACTACTAGCAATGCCAGTAGATATAATGAGCTAATTAGTCCCTTCTTTTGCAGTTTGAGTTTTTACTTCCTTTACTGCTTCTCAATATCCTCCTTTATCTGGGTGTATTAAACAGACTTAAGCTGGTTTAGCAGCCTAAAGTAATTGATCTTCCACCTAAATCAAATCACTCAATCAAGCTCAATGTGTATTATGGAATTGACTTTCAGTTTAAGGCAAATGAGGCCTTTTAAAATAAATCAGTAGGTGGTGCTATATACAGTCATTAAGTGGTGTTGTATACAGTTCACAGTTCGCCTTATTCAGCAAGTAGTTCAGCATAGATTTCAGACTAGTTTTTTTACAGACTTTGAGAATACTTCATATACAGCTTCTTATCTTATCTCTAGTGTCCCATATACCAGTAAAAGTTTAATTCCATTTAGGACAATTTTACATGCTGCACTTGTTAATGTAGTCCACCGATATTTACAGTGCCTTGCAAAAGTATTTACCCCCCTTGGCATTTTTCATGTTTTGTTGCCTCACAACCTGGAATTAACATTCATTGTTTGAGGATTTGCATTATTTAATTTACAGAACATGCCCACAACTTTGAAGATGTGTTTTTGTGAAGCAAACAACAAATAGGACAAAATAACAGAAAAAGTAAATGTGCATAACCCCCTAAAGTAAATACCTTTTTCTGTAATCACAGCTCCAAGTCGTCCTGGATAAGTCTCATTGAGCTTGCCACATCTTACCACTTGGATTTTTGCCCATTCCTCCTTGCAAAACTGCTCCTGCTCCTTCAAGTTGGATGGTTTGCGCTTGTGAACAGCAATCTTTAAGTCTGATCACAGATTTTCTATTGGATTGAGGTCTTGGGTTTGACTAGGCCATTCCAACACATTTACATGTTTCCCCTTAAAACATTCAAGTGTTGCTTTAGCAGTGTGTTTGGGGTCACCTTTAATGCCCTCCTTGCCTGGTCCGTGAGTTTTGGTGGGCGGCCGTCTCTTGGCAGGTTTGCTGTTGTGCCATGTTCTTTCCATTTGGTTATGATAGATTTGATGGTGGTCCTAGGGATCATGAAAGATTTGGATATTTTTGTATAACCTAACCCTGACTTGTACTTCTCAACAACATTGTCCCTTACTTGTTTGGAGAGTTTCTTGGTCTTCATGGCAGTGTTTGGTTAGTGGTGCCTCTTGCTTAGGTGTGGCAGCCTCTGGGGCCTTTCAAAAAAGGTGTGTGTGTATATAATGACAGATCATGTGACACTTAGATTGCACAGATAATTGGTTGCACCAGAGCTTTTTATGGGTTTTATAACAAAGGGGGCAAATACATACGCACATGCCAATTTTCTGTTTTCTATTTCTGAAAAATTGCTTTATGTATATATTTTTCTCATTTCACTTCACCAACTTAGTCTATTGTGTTCTGATCCATCACATAAAATTCAGATTAACAAAACCTTGAACTTTAAGGCTGTAATGTAACAAAATAGGTAAAAAGTGAAGGGGGTGAATACTTTTGCAAGGCACTGTACCTACATTCATGCATACTGTGGAATAGTGCATCTGCTGAGGTAGTACTTCTAATTTACTGTTATGGAAAATGGCTGATCCCATTCATTTATCTTTATCCACAACATTTTGTGTACCTGACTTTGTACATTGTTTAAAGAACTATTTTGGTCATTCGTATTTTATTTTAATTTTTGTTATATGGTTTTTTTGAATAATGAAACTAAATAATGGGCAAAACAGTGAATACAGTCTTTAAATTTCTAACTATTATTTTATTATTCTTTTTATGTGTGTTTCCATTTTCTTTTTATGGCCAGGGTGGTAAGTTTCTTTATCAGGATGGCCTTTCCATTACTCCTACTGAAAGCACTGGTAGTTGTAATTGACACATTCCATCCAAAGTTTATTTAAAACATGTTTCCTACTTCTTCAAAAGACCACATAGAAAAAAAAAGAGTTTTGGCCACAGTGGTCCTTTAACTCTTTTCATGTATTTTTCTTTAATAGTATTTCTGCAGCTCTGATCATATTTTATTGTAAGCACAGGTTGTTCAAGACACTTGGTTTTATGTATTTTCTGGACAAACTACCCATCATCCACTGAGGCTTTTATACTTGGTTATTGCCTGCCTGTTTTTATGAAAGAGAGACACAATTTGGGAGAAAAAAGTTCCAAAAACAGAACTTAAAGTATTTAGGATATGATATGCTGTCACAAGGAACATAAAGTACTGTGTCTTTTTGATATCACTAACTCCTTATAAAAGTATCTTTGTTTTGCTGTTTCAAATAGCAGCTAGTAAAGTCTAGTTACTCGGAAAAAAACAACTCTCTTGAAGTAATATTTTCACTTACTTGGAAGGGAAAAAGAAATTCTGATCCATGAATTCACTTAAATCAATTCTTCTGTGGTAATTATCACTTTCTCTTTAATGTCTTTAAATAAATGATTATGTAATATATAAGCAAATGCTTCAAAGAGAGGGACTTTTTTTTCTGCAAACAAATTAAAATATGAAAAGAAGGCTAAAATTGTATTACTACAAAGCCTTTGGTTATTGTGGAAACAATATTTTAAAATGTTTGTTCATTGTTAAGGACAACAAATTATTTAAGGGTCTTCTCCTTCTGCATTTGACCAAAAAGTGTCATATTTTATATTATAAATGACTGTCGATAGTGATCACAATGCTTATTTTAATACTGTGGGATGTGCACTTAGCAGATTAATGCTGTCTTCCTCGGTACCATACATGAGACGAGAACAAAGCAAAACATTTTCAATACAATTTAAACAATTGGAGGGCCCTGTTTTTAGTATCTTGCATATAGAGTATTTTCTCAAGCATTTTATTTAAACATGTGTAAACTTACAACCTAAGGGGTTTGATTGTAAAACAGGAGGGTAATCAATACATTTGGTGTGTAAAGTAAAAAGTTGATAAGCTTCATTAAATATATGGGTTTTTAGTGAGGTTTTGAGACAGGAGGAAAGTCTAGTGGAGCAAGGTAAGGAGTTCCAAAGAATTTGGTCAACATGAGAAAAGTGTTGAAGGCAGGAGTGATAAGAGAGGAGGAGGAGAAAAAAAGGTCATTAGCAGAATGGAAAAGGGAGAGTATTTTGAGATGAGAGCAGATATATAAGGGGATGCATTATTATATAGGGCTTTATATGTTAGGGTCATTGTTACGATCTGCTTTCTTCAGTCGGGTTTGATTAGGCTATCATGGCCAAACCTACCCGGGAGATATTTGAAGTTCTTTTGATCTCTTCAAAAAGGCAGCTGATATCTCTAAAATCCCCTTGCAATAATATAGCATTTAAAAATATGAACACAGGATCACCATATAAAAAAGAATCAGGAACTGCTTTTATTACTGTATAAATTCATAACAGATTTAATAGATGTATATTTAAACTTTAACTGATAACATTCTGTAACAGTCTGTGAGTCTTCTGGGCTTTGTATAAATTGTTATCACAGTCATTGACAATGTTTCATCTGCAAGGCATCATAACATCCACTTCATTAGTTGTACAGGACCAGGGCAACGATTATCTTCACTATGGATCCTGACATACATACACAAATATATATATATATATATATATATATATGTACACAGTATCTCACAAAAGTGAGTACATCCCTCACATTTTAGTAAATATGCTTTATGTTTTATTTTATTATATCTTTTCATGTGACAGCTCTGAAGAAATGACACTAAGTGGAAATGTTCAAATTGGGCCCAAAGTGTCAATATTTTGTGTGGCCACCATTATTTTCCAGCACTGCCTTAACCCTCATGGGCATGGAGTTCACCAGAGCTTGGCAGGTTCCACTGGAGTCCTCTTCCACTCCTCCATAATGACATCACGGAGCTGGTGGATGTTAGAAACCTTGCACTCCCCCACCTTTCATTTGAGGATGCCCCACAGATGCTCAATAGGGTTTAGGTCTGGAGACATGTTTGGCCAGTCCATCACCTTTACCTTCAGCTTCTTTAGCAAGGCAGTGGTCATCTTGGAGGTGTGTTTGGGGTTGTTATCATGTTGAAATACTGCCTTGCGGCCCAGTCTCCGAAGGAAGGAGATCATGCTCTGCTTCAGTATGTCACAGTACATGTTGGCATTCATGGTTCCCTCAATGAACTGTAGCTCCCCAGTGCCGGCAGCACTCCTACAGGCCCAGACCAAACATATAAACACATATGTCTATATGTGTGTATATGTTTTCTATAATGTGTTGTGTTGATTCCCAATATATGCATTTACCTGCTGATGTCAGATGCTGCCTCCACTCTCACTGCGTCGCTATTTAAGTTCAAACTGAGGGTTTCATCTCATATCAGTGTTTATCTGTCTCTATCCGTTTATCTGTCACTTAGGGATTATTACAACTACCTTTCCTCAGTATAGATGTATACTTTTGGTGGTGGGAGTGTCATGGTCTGGGCTTACATGAGTGCTGCTGGCACTGGGGAGCTACAGTTCATCCAACATGTACTGTGATATACTGAAGAAATGCATGATCCCTCTCCCTTCAGAAAGGACCTGAAAAGGTACAAACAAGTGTTACAGAGTAGTGCTTTAGGGTTCCCAAAAACATTATGAAATAATTCCTCCAAAGGTTCAGGTAATCTGAAAAACGTTCATTTTTTTTTTCATACTGTTTTACCATTCATGTGTTCCTCAATGTTTCAAAATATAGCCATGAAAATAAATTGGTCAGATATGCTAAAGATTAAAGTGTAGACTTCTCCAACACTCTACCCAAGTATATATGGCCGCTGTCATCATTCAATAGATGTTAAAGAAACAGAAAAATAAAACTTGCAAGGTACAGTAAAGCCCAACACAACCTGCCATTTTATTTAAAGGATTACTGTACTTCCATATTTAAGTATTTTTTATTTTAAGAAATAGAGTTAATTATGAGAAATGTATTTGTTCTTTTTTTCTTTACTGTAGGATGCTATTGACATTACTGTTAGCTGCACTTTCTGTAGAGTGTGTCTGTGTAAACCAGTCATTCCTATTAGATCTACTGAGAGCACAGCTATTGTAACAGATGACCGATGTCTCTGCATAACATACATTCTCTCCCTAAAATGGTGTTTCCCACTGTAGTATAATTGCATATAATAAATGTAAAGGCTATACTGTGTTTTTATGCTTTCTAAAAAAACAGGACCCCTGTAATATGATTAAATCTTTCCATGCTGGTGAGGTATGTTTTTCATTAAGCTTCATTGTCAAGAGATTGTATATGTCTACGTTGTTCCTCCCACTTCTTCATGGTTTATAATCCTTTTACAAAGATAAAATATCAGTGATCAATAAAGCAAAACTGAATTCAATAGTTAAAAAGTAAAGGCTGCAATTATTTATTTTAAACGGAGTAAAACATTTTGCACATTAAGTCAAGCTCTCCAAAATAGCATATTATATATATTACAGTTTAGGGGACTTCTAAAATACCTTATAGCTCATACACGTGAAGGGTTACACTTACTAAGCAGTGGGATTCCATAAAGCCTGAACAAACTTCTGCTGAATAGACATTTATTTGAAATAGATTTAAAGGCTAATTTTTGTAATGATGTGAAAAAAATACCACTGATTTGTAATGCATTATACTCATACGAAGGAAAAAAATATTTAGGAGCCCTGGCTCCCAGGAAGTGTCCACCCCTGTATGTGTATTATATTATATAATATATTTGATACATATATATATATATATATATATATATATATATATATATATATATATATATATATATATATATATATATATATATATATATATATAGATATATATAATTAGAGCAGTAAAATGATGGTGATAGGTTGATGTCATTCTAGCTGCTGTCCTCCAGTTTCCTGTATACTTGGACTATAAAATGACTATAACACATTCTGTGGAGAGGTGATCATAGCTCAGTTGAAATACATTGTACCTATTTCAAATACTGGAAAGTATGTAATTAAACCTTAAATGGGGCATTTATTGTTCCACTATATTTTTAATCTTTGCACATTAAGGACATTTAGGATAAATCCAATGCAAACTGCTGTCATGAATAATGCATACTTACTCGTTTTCAGTTTTATTAAGTATTACATGAATTTCCTTTATTGTTGCAATAAAATACATTCAGAGTTTTCTGTCACAGGTTATGATAGTGAAATAATGTCTATTGAAGCTGTTTTCATGTCTGCGGTCATTTGGTGTCCTCCAACTGAATCTCCAAACTTGTTCACTGTAAGACCACCCAGGAAGAGTGACATAACTAACTAGTAAATTGGCTTATTAGATAAAACTGTTCTGTACTGATACAGTAATCATAAAACAATCACAGATTATGTAAGTGCTTCTAACAAAAGTTATTAACCTAATGATCTCCAACTATATCATAATTATATGTAAGACTGTAAACAACAATAGATTTGACTGCTCATAGTCATAGTTTTTCAGAATCATACGGGGTGGGGGTGCACCAACAAATGGTGCAAGCGGGAAGGAGAGAGTAAACAAGATAGTGGTGGAAATGCTGTAAGAGGGAATGGTGTGTGAACAATGGGTAAGAGAAGAGATAGGCGTGAGATGCAGCAATGTGAGAAGGGAAAGGGATAATTGAGAAGGTGAAAGGGAGGAAGGAAAAAGTGAATGAAGATGAGATATTGGAATACAAGAGATACAGGGTAATTGGGGTACACAGAATGGAGAATAAACATTATAGGAAAGAAACAGTCTGGAAAAGGAGATGAAATGGTGGAAGCATGTTGCTTTGGCAACTGACCTTTTTGGCAAACCTAGAGCAATCTGTAGGAGACTGCAAGCACAATTTGTCATATGAATATTGGAAATATTGTAGTAATCTTTTGCTATTATGCTTTTTTTGTTATTATTCACAGAAGTGACTTAAATCGGAAGAAGCACCAGAATCAACAACTACTTTCTCAAGTAGAAACTGCCCAAGAGAGAAACTTTGAGGTAAAAGAATAAAACATTTCAGATTTTGTTTCCACAACAGCCATCTAGAACTGCAGTTTGTTTTGGTGACGTTCTTTTTTCCAAAGGAGTCATTGTAGTTTATGCCATATTTACATTATGTTCTCTTAAATAACTGCAAAAAAAAAGTGGGGAAAAGGAAGTAACCCTCATGTATAGTCTATTATTTGCAGTACTCGGAAAATCATTTACTCTCCATACCTTTCTTTAAGTCTTTTATCTGTCTTGTAAAGAAAGGAACCATAAAATCTGTTGGCTGCTGTCAGAGTGTGTGTTTATCAGTACGTGTATGAGTGTGTGCACCGTGGATATCCATTCTGGCTTACCTCACTATAGAGGGTATCCACAGTATTGCCTTCTAATTTCCATTTTACATAATATTCAGAAATACTTTATCTTGATTTTTGTATTTTCTTTATAGGCAAACAGCATACCTTATGCCATACATTATTTATTCCTTTCACTACCCTAGGACATATTATGTTTGGCATGTAATCTTGGGCTTCAATATTATTTATTCCCATACATTAATTGTTAAAATATGCATTTCTTTTTAAAATAGACTGGACCACTTTCTCCTAGTATGGTGAGGTATTTAAAACATTTCTATCTTTTGATTAAACATTTACTGTGATGACAATAGCGGAGTAAACAATGTATCATTGCAACAATAGCCATACTATAAGATTAATATCCCATAGTATCCTCTGTCAGATAAAGAGTCATTGTCAAGTCAAAGTAAGACCAGCAATATTGTTACAAATGCCAAGAGGATATAGTGTTGTGTTATTAACATCAGAAATAAAGATCACAAGCAAGACCTCCATAGGGTGTAAATGTATGCTTGAACAATATACAATATGCAGGAGAGACTAATGTTCTTTGATATGAGCATTGCTAAATCATGAGATCAAAAAGCTGTGGAAATTAAAGAAACATGATTTTATAGAATGTATGGGGGCCCTATACATGTCTGCATGATGAAGAGGTTGCTATGTTATCTCAAACATGTTTTATTTTGTTAATATTCATGATTGCCTTGTATCTAACACTATCTTAACCTTATGTGAAGTAGGCAGGGATTAGAACGACTAAATAAGGCACCCAGCTCTTATCAACAGCCAGATATGTTTTTGTTGCCTCTAAACACAGCCACATTTTTGTCAGCACTGGGGTTCCGGGTTCATTTAACAGTACTCTAATTGTTTTATCTAACAGCTTGAGAAACTAGTGGCAGACTATCAGGAGAAAGCCAGCAGGCTTCAGAAACGTCTGGACAAAGCAGAAGAGAGAGCAACTTCAGCAACTAAACAGGTATAAAATATGGTGGCTTAAAACCTATGACAATATGAAACCGAATGTTAGTGAAATACTTAAATTATTTCTGAAAGACCGTTATATCTTCAGTTTTGGAAGTGTCGACATATGTATACTTTTTGTGATCTCTTAGTTTGACCTCTTGTGCCCATGACCTTAACATAGCTTAAAATCTGTTCAAACAAGCCCAAAGCAAATGTTTGGCTCTGAAAGTTATGTTTGTTAAGTATATTTACTCCTTAATACTCCAAAACAGTGATGTACCATTTTATGGATGCATATACAAACATAAATAAGTAAAACTCAAAACAATGAAATTTTAAATAACACTTTCAACGCATTCCTCTATCCAGCATTGTCAATTAATGCCTTGAGACTTCATCTTCAGTCCAAATCCAAAAATACATTCCACTAAAAAACAGAGGTTACTTTCTGTAGTAATGACAAGCATATGCAGTGATATCGAACACTGGGGACCATGATAAACATTTAAAAACACTGTCTGATTACTTCAGTCAGAACGGTTACAAACCCTGTGTTATTGCACACAAAGTAATCTCTGGCATTAAACCATACCAGGACCAACTGTTTTCAAACAAAACTAAAGAAACTACCTCACATACCATCCGCCTCTAGAAAAAATGCACAAAATAATTTTAAGGATTTACATCCACTGCTAACAGAGGACACAGAATTAAAACATAAATTCCCCAAACCTCCCACTCTGGCATTTAGACAACAAACCTGAGACAAACATTGGTCAGCAGAAGATTGGCCAATGAACAGCACAACAGAGAAAATGGTACCAAACGTAACAATAAAATTTGTGGCAAACTGTCAACAAATCTGTCGAGAGGACACAGCCACTCAAACCAACAAGACCTATTACATCAGAGGGTTATATTCATGCACACCCTCCAATGTGGTTTACATAATACAATGTACTGTATGTGAAAGGGGCTGTTACATTGGGGAAACCAGATATACAAAAAGGTTTTGTGAGGAATTTCCAGTTTCCCCAGGGTGTTTTCCACCCTAAATCCAAAATTGCAAAGTTAAGGGGATATAATACAACTAAAATGTATTATTTATACAAAACAGCGACAAATAAAATTGTTAAAAAACAAGGAAAAAATGGGGATTTAAAAAAGGGCAAATGTATGGAGTACAGCAGTCCTATTGGCATACAGAAATTCTGTATTATGAATATTCTCCAATTGGAGGGATACTGATATTCCAACCTTCAGTCAAAATTCTATCAATTCAAATGGTACGTAACCATTATTTTACCTTTGACAAAGACGTATTCACGTCGAAACGCGTCAGGCCCCAGTAACCACGCAGCGTACATCATCACGCTAGACGTGCGCATGCGTGGTACAAACCCAGAAGTCAAAGAATGCGCAGCCCGCAAACGCTTTGAGTTTTTGGCCTAGCTTAATGCCCCTCATATTTCCATTTATGCTCTGTGCTTAATTTTGTCCCAGACCTATTCTGAATTTAACCAACAAATATTTTAGTTTGCTCCTGGGAGACTAAAGCACCGGATACTTATTGCTATACAGTGGATGGAGTGGATCTCTATTAGAATAGAACTTGAATTTGTGCCATATATATCTCCACAGGGCCACTAAAATCCTATGAGGAATTTATAGTTATATCTATGGGTTTACTTTTGGGACATTGAATTAATTAAGCAAGCTAAACTCAATACATTTTATTATAAGCTTACTGACAGTATAGCTACATTGGAATTATTTATACCTCAGTGGGTTAGCACACCTATATATATGGATTTACCATTTAAATTGATATAATTTTGACTGAAGGTTGGAATATCAGTATCCCTCCAATTGGAGATTATTCATAATACAGAATTTCTGTATGCCAATAGGATTGCTGTACTACATACATTTGCCCTTTTTTAAATCCCCATTTTTTCCTTGTTTTTTAACAATTTTATTTGTCGCTGTTTTGTATAAATAATACATTTTAGTTGTATTATATCCCCTTAACTTTGCAATGGGGGAAACCAGCCAGAAACTGCATCTAAGGGTGACTTTCCATCAAAAAGCACAATGAAGACAATTATTGTGCTCCAATTGGTCACCATTTTAGTCAGAATAACCATTCCTACCAAAAAACTGAAAGCAAAATACTAAGAGGAAATTAAAAACCAAACCGGAAAGAAAGGCCTTTGAAATGAAAAGGATAACACTCTTCGATACTAAAAATACAGGACTTAATATAGACTTGGGATTTCTAACATACCACAAAATTTCTGCTCATGTGTTTTTTTTTATTTCTATTTTATTGCTGTTCTTCAACTCTTTAATATGTGAGTATATTTACATCACTATTAATTACTCTGGTTTTCACTTATCTAAAACATTATGCAGACACATACACACCTGACTGAACAGAACATTATTCATGATGCCTGTCAGTTTGAATTTCTTTCTCTCTCTGCTAACCTAAAATCAGTATTGCTTTTGACTAGATAAAGAGAGGTTTTGCTCTCAAAAGCGCATTATTACCATGAAAATGTATCACTAGATATCTGATTATACATCTAGATTACAGGACACTCACTGCTACCTCACTCTTTATTTATTTATTTATATATATATATATATATCATTGCAAGAAATAAATGATTTATTACTCCGCAATAGCTGAATTTGACTTGTTGAATGGGTTAGTCTTAAAATATATAAAACCACATTGCAAAGTGTTTTCCCCACACAGTGGTAAGGAATGTATTGTAAGTGGGTCTAAAACTGTTTAGAGTGAATACTTAATTAGCAGACAGAGTTACCTGCTTGAACCACCTGTATTACTCTAAAAACTTCCAATTACGTTAATAATGTATTCTTGTAAACAAATGTATATATGTATTGAAGCATTATGCAGCCTGCCACTAGTCATTTCATCCGCAAGTTAGAGTATTATTGATTGCTTTTAAATTGTCAAAACATTTAAAAGTTGATTGTTTATCAATATTATTGTAATCTTTCATGAAACAGTTAAACTTGGAGGGTTGTAGTTTCTTCTCTCCAACGTTATCATTAGCAAGCACAGAACAAAACATTAACATAGATGGCTTCATTTAAACTATTAAACTATTTAAGCAAAACAAAGTCTTTTCAATGTCCAGGTTGTGCATTATTACATTTGAACTATATATCAAATCACATATAATAGTTGTCAAATGCGAGACGTCGTCACACTTTGCTAGGTGCGTACGGCTCATCGGTTGCGAGCCTCGCAAAGCGAGGCGAGCCATTAAAGCGTAGCACTTAGCCGATGAACGCCACTACAAAGCACGGGACTTAGCCATAAAACACTTCATAAACGAGGGATTGCGTTGCCATGCAAGCAAGTCACAACTGCGGGACATAGGAAGAAAAAAAATACGTGACGCAGGACTTAGAAAAAAAAAGATACAAGACACAAAATATTACGAGATTATCGGCCAAACGACGACAATCAAAAAATAATAAAAACACAGACACCATGGGGCAACAGCCAGGATGTCTGTGAGTGTGCTGGAACGCAAATTTTACTTGATTTAGACGATTTCCGCCCAAAAAATTAAAACGATGCTACACCACAGCAGACCGCGGAAAACGCTGCCAAATTCGTAGCACTGTACACATCACACTACAACCTACAAAATACACTATTACAGAAACCGGAAAAAACTCACGAGACGCGTAACACATTAATAACATTACGACTATACAATGCCGCTTTACACAATAACCCAACGGCTTTAACTCGCGCACGCAGCCTAATTAGGATGCACACTTCAAACATTCATTACACTTTATAAGCAGGGCACCAACACTCACAATGTATATTCTATGTAGACGCAAAATACAAACAGATTGTTAGCTCTTCAGTCTATTGCTGGCTGCATATATGAATTATAAATAATTAAAGTATATTAATTTATTGAAGGAATCATTCATTATCACTTAACTACATATACATAGAAATATATATCTCTCTGAGGACCAAAAGGACACGACAGGAGAGGCTCGCAGTGAGCGCCGAAGGTCCTCACAGTCCAAAACGGACATTTACATTCTGTGTCAAACAGCAATCCCATGGCTTGAAATTTTATTGCCCCATCATTTTTGACAGGCAAGTCGCTATTCTGAAATAATCAGCTTCTTCTTAAACTGCTGAATGGTCGTACCAATTGGTGGCACCTCCCACTTATAAACCATTCAATAAAGCTAAATCTATGTTTTCAATGCTAAAAACCATGTAGCAAAACGATTTGTGTCAGTGGATCATTATATCAGTCTTCTCATTACTCATGTTTTTTCTCTTTTATTACCAGTTTAGTCATTCATATTTTTATTTTTCTAATTTCTTATAGCTCAGCCTCATTACATCACAGAGGAGAAAGGCCAACATGATGGACAACGAAAACGTCTAAAGATCAATGTGCATCATTTATTTTTGGGCTGACAAAGCTGGCGGAGCAGTCCTAGAATTAAATATTCATCAATGGTTTCCACTTGTAACTACTACTACTACTAACATGAATGTGATCAAATTAAAGGTATATTAAAGTTTGTGGGTTATCATTTAATTTAGCTATGTGTGATTGGGCACATCTTATATCAAATAGATTTATTGAGGAATTCTGTATATTAGTAATTTAAAGTACATGTACAAATTTCTTATCTCAGCTACACCCCCCAAGGCACATTATTCTAACCAATCAGCACTGCGGATTTGTGTCCTAGTGAATCAGCTTTCAGTATCGTGTCTGAAAGAGAGAGACTCACAAAAAAATAGGGGAAAACCTCAGGTGCTGCAGTGAGCATGTTTAAATAGTTGTTCTACCTTCCTCCGATTGACCACAACTAATTATGAAT
The DNA here is from genome assembly GCA_027410445.1 of Discoglossus pictus. Classification (NCBI taxonomy): domain Eukaryota; kingdom Metazoa; phylum Chordata; class Amphibia; order Anura; family Alytidae; genus Discoglossus; species Discoglossus pictus. The sequence goes on from CM050163.1 coordinate 159,090,087, forward strand.
TTTATACTAAGTTAGCTTGGTTTTTCAAGGGGTGTTCTTTCTCAAAATCAACTGCCTGCTACTAAAAACCATTTGCAAACTTGGATCTTTCCATAAATGACTGCGCCAACAGCAGCAGTTGCAGCAAGGAGCTGCTAGATGGCGCTGCTGATATTTGAGAAGTTGTAACCTTAGGGTTAGATTAAGGGTTAGGGTAACCTTCTAACAGTTGACCTAACCCTAATTCTATGATATCGGCACTGAAGTATCGACAGTGTCATCTAGCAGTTGGCCGCCGCCACTGCTGGCGGGTTGGTGGCGAATAAAAAAAAAAAGAAAAGGACGGCAAACTTTAGGGTAATTTTTTATTAATGTTTGTTTTAGGATTTTTTTTCATGCAAAACATATTTTGATACACTACTTATTATCCTCTATTAGATGCATTCATAATCCAGCAAACTTCCATATACCTTTAATTGTTATTTCAAAAACTTTTCTACTGTAGTGTATTTCAGTTTTTTATTTTCCTGTAAATATAAAATAAAGTACATTTTGGATTTAGATTGTTTGCATTACTTATATGTATATTGCCATTTTAGCAAGCTGTGTTCAAATTTGGTTTTGTCTCTATAGTTTATTATTAATATTATTATTATTATTAAATTTTTTTGTAAAGTGCCAACATATTCTGTAGTGCTGTACAGGGGTTAAATACAAAGAAAAATAAATAAATAAATACAACATTAAACACATTGCAGAAAGTAGAGGGCCCCATCTTTGAGTGGAAAATCTTACATACATGGAGCCTCATTCAATTGAGCAATTATAAGTTACTGTAGCCCTTAAGGGAGGCCGTATGTTGCAAAAAAAAATGCCAATTGAATAGCGAGCCGCAAACAGCCTCCGTGTTACGGGCTTGAAATCCTGCGGTTGTTCAAACCGGAACTTACAGCCCATCGATAAAATCGCAAATCGCTATTCAATTGCTAAAATCAATCAGGACCGCAAATGTTTTCACACCCGTAAATGGCAAATGTAGAAAACATTGTAATTGATCATGCTCTGAAATGCTACTTACGGGTGCATGGTTTACTGTTTAGGCTTTCGGCCAGGGCTTTTTCAATTGAATGGCTCTGTAACTGTTGCAAATTTCAAGCATGTAAACTTACGGCTGGAATGAAGGCAACTGCGGACTTGCAATTGAATAGGAGCCACATTTTCATCACCCGCTATCATATTGCAATTGACATATCCATCCTCCCTGCTTGGCTCCACTCCAGACATAATACACTGAGGTTGTAGAAATCTGGAGGTTAAGTAACCTGGGGCCATGAGTGACAAATACTAAATCAATGTCTTAATGCACAGTATTTAATATATTTTATTTTACTGGTGATGCCATATCTTTTGTTTCGAGAACCCTATTTTAGAACGATAACGCCCTTTGAATGTAGCATGGCATGTAATAAGGCATCACATAGGAATTCTATTTCAACAACCAGGGAAATACCTTTATCTCACAGTATTATTTCTTGTGTCATCCCCTGTAATGTATAATATTTCAAGAGTTACAATCCATGTCAGGCAGCTCTCTCCTTTACTGTGGTCTTGTGATAATTCTGCATGAATAAACAAAATGTAGGACATATGTGTGAGCCACTTCAATCATATGTTCATATAACTATGTATGTCTTTTCTACTTACACGTGACATACTTACAATCAAGATGTATGTGCAGTTGTGACCCCATCATGCTATCATCAGCAGGGACAAGTTCAGTCTCTTGAAGTGCCTCATCAAGAGGTTCATCTATGTTCTACAACTGTATTGTGTAAACAGCAGCAGGCCATGATGAACTGACATATCTGCTCGGACTAGAGAGAGAACTTTAGGGCAGGCAGCAGAAGAGAAGTTTGAGCAACCCAAATGGCCACTCAGTGGCTGTCCATGTTGTGTGTGCTTGATTGTCGATTTCTTTTCCTTCGGTTTGGAGGTTATTGATGGGGGTCAGCAACTGGCAAAGGCACCCATATCCTGCATCACCTGACAGAGATTCATTGATTGAGTTAATAGGCAGTAAATAAATAAAAATAATCTCCATGAACAGATTGTATTGTAACGTATATCCTTTATCTTTACACCAGTGGTGTCAACTTGGTCCTGTAAGGGTTGGCTACAGTCCAGGATTTGTAGACCTCTCTCAGTGTTCAGGTCCATTCTGCATTAGCATACCTGAGGAACATTGTTGTATTTATTCTGATTGAATCTGCAGTGTTGAAGCAGAGAGAAACTAAAACCCTGGACTGTTGGCGGCCCTTGTAGGACTGAGTTGCCTATGACTGCTTGACACATACGTGTGTATCTGTGCATTAGTTGGTTGTCATATATCAGTACCACATCATTCCACAGACTAAAATTGTACATAGGTAAAGTATCTCTGTGATTTGTAGACCTCTTATTTTTTTGTTCATGGACATTTTAAATGTTTTATTTTTTGCAGGAATTTTTTTCTTCTATTAACGTATTACAGCCACTTGTTTTTTGTTAAGCATCTTGTTGGGGATTTAGCTTTTCTTATGGAAGATTGGTTCCCTGCTGGTCCAGAGGTTTGGATTCGGTGCTTTCACTGCTGCGACCTGGGTTTGATTCCAGTCAGGGAACCAAGAGGTCACACCACCATGAAGCCATGCAGGGTTGGGCCTGGTCATTACTTGGATGGGAAAGCACCTAGGAATACTGTAGCCCACTGGAGATGGAACGGGCAACCCACTCCAGTATCTCTGCCATGCAAACAAGTTGATCAGCATGAACATGGACATAAATATGTGCCTGGTGTGTTACGGTCCATGAGGTCACAGAGAGTCGGACACGACTGAACAACAAAGCAACACCATGGAAGGTTGAGTTTGCATATAAGGTTTTGGCTCACTGCAAAGCATTATCTGTAAGCTCTTAAAGGACCCACATGTATTGGTCACTTTTAGGAGTACACACATAAGAGTTTGTTACATGTAGCATGCAATTGCTATGTTAGGGCTTACATGGCATTTTGACTCATAAGATTTACTACAGGAGCCATGTAATCGTTCCTTTAGTATGTTACCCAGCTGGCCCACATATTCTCAATCATCCAGTCCCAGTTGCTGGCCACTTGGGCCCTCATTCAATTGCAATTTGGCCAATTGAATAGCTCTCTAAATAAGCACATAACATATCTTTTTTAAAGAAGTTTTTAGTTAGTGAAAACCTTGCTTTTGGATAGATGTTTACTAACTAAAAACTTCTTTAAAAAAATATGCTATGTGCTTATTTAGAGCCCTATTCAATTGGCCAAATTGCAATTGAATGAGGCCCTTGGTATGTTTATGCTTCCATTCTATTTTGATTTGTCAAGAAGTTTCAGTTGTTAGTCACTTTATCCCCCTTTTTCTCAACTGCCTTCTATCCTTCACCAAAACCTTCCCCTACCCAGACACATTTTTTAAGATCAGGAACAGACAGGGATTTATATTTTTAGCTAACAGTATGTTAAAGTCGCAGTTTAATTCTACATTAACCCTAGAATGCCTTTGTTTTATTTTCTGGTTTTTGATGTTCCTTCATTCTACCAAATTATTTGATATTTCCTGTGCAGCCTGTTGATGAAACCATGTACCACCCTGAATGTTCCTAAATATTGCTTACATTTCTCTTTATCACTTAATTCCACAACTTTGTTGAATCGCTTGCTATATCTGAAAGTTTCTTTAATATACCCCCACCTCTTATTTAAGCTATACATATTAAGGATTTAGATTATGCAAAACAAAATGTATTCATAGAAATATAACATAGTGAATTAGTCACCAAGGCAAATTTGCACAGTACATTTACACTTCAAAAGAAATTTAAATGACAAGATTATTTTATTTCCTCTGGGATTTTTCAATTAGCAGATCTAGTAACAACTTTCATAAATACATTTTTTTTGTATATTTACAGCAAAAAACTATGATGCCTGTGCTTTTTTAAAGATAAAGGATTTATTTTAGGTTAAAGAATTGTTTTAGATTAATGTTTCTTAGCAAATATTTTAATATATTCATATTGTAAATGTGTTGTTACTACATAACTTAAATTTTGAATAAAATCTTTTAAAATCATATTAGAAGGTGACAGCCTGAAGCTAGTGACTTCAAGTTGTACCAACTAATGGCTCAATTAAAATGTAATATGTATGCAATTAACATATAATGTGGTGTGTCTCAGGTACAATGATAACAAGTCTTATCAACGTGTTGGCAATCAGTATGTGATTCCTAACACCTTAACGTACAACATAATGCTTAATACATTGCTGCTAAAGTCAAGACAATGAGTGCAGCCAGCATTCCAGGAGTATTATGTTTATGTATTCAGGTTCTCTCAGGTTGATCCCAGGAGCAAGACTACAATGAATATCATATAGTTACTCTCATGTGCTCAACCAAATATAGAAGCAGAAATATGCTGCAATTTTGGACTGTTGGCAGCATTCACACGACAGGCTTCACTACCACATGTTTAGTATAGTAATTGCCTGGTATTTTGGGGCTGGATCACTCTTTTGAGTGAGACCAGACTGATATACTACAGGATATTTCTCCCTGTGAAGGGCACAAGTGAGCTAAAAGAGGCTGCTCTCTGAGTAGGTAACCAGACCTATAGGACAAACCTACTTAGGCATTGTTCTCAGATGAGCACCTCTGGTTCTTTTTGTTTACTTTTCATCACCTTATGGGTGATCAAGGCATCTAAACGTGGACTCCTTACAGCTATACCTCACTGACAGCCGAAACGTCTGGGTTTTGATTTTTCGCATGTTCAGGGTAGATTTGCCTGTTATTTCAGGTCTGGATTACTCTTTTGAGTGAGATCAGACTCATTTACTACAGGTTATTTCTCCACGTGTAGGGCACAAGTGAGTTAAGAGGCTACTCTCTGAGTAGGTAACCAGACCTATAGAGCAAATCTACTGGGGTTTAGGTGTTGTTCATTCTCCGGTGAGCACCTCTGATACTTTTTGTTTAGTGTATGTGAACATAACAGTTGGCCATCACAAAATAAAGAGGCAGACACAGTAAAAAAAGTTGTAAAATTATCCAATTTACAAGAAGTTTAATCAAAGAAACATGACCATGCACAAATATAATCGGTGTGATGCAAATTGTAAAGAAATGCATAAAATGTACACATCACTCAATAACTAAATGTTTAGAGAAATGATTATCCAACAATTACATTTTTAAGATGGAACGAACAGTATTATTGCATCTGGTCAGTACACCAGAATGACTATTACTTAGAAGGGAATCCCATTTGCCTACACATAGCAAGGGTCATTAAAATATTTTAAAATAATATGACATCGCTGTGGAATGCTCTGTGTGGGGAAAACAAATTAAAAAAAGAGCATGGAATAGGAGAAAAATAGCAGCCCTACAAGCAAAACTATAATAAAAGGGTGCAGATGAAGCATGTCCCTCTCCTGTATCACCATAAGGTCACCTGGATGGACAGCTGGGTTTGTCTGGTCCATTCTGCCTTCATCTTCAATGTGGGAGAGAGGGTGGCTGTGGAGGTGATGGTAATACTGTCTGGTGGGCCCCTGGCTCCTTGATGGTACTGCAGGAGCCATTCATCTTCAATGTGGGAGAGAGGGTGGCTGTGGAGGTGATGGTAATACTGTCTGGTGGGCCCCTGGCTACTTGATGGTACTGCAGGAGCCATTAATGCTGGTGGAGGAGCAGCAGCCTGGTGTACTGTACATTTTCATCCTGCTGATGTACCCATTGTTTGTTCTTGAAGTTAGTTGAAAGCTGTGACAGATCCATCTGTATAGATAAAGTATTAAACGTGTATGTACCCCTAGACATGGATATATCCCTTACAATGTCCCCCCATGCATGATGTTTATACTCATGTTAATGAGAATCAGGTGATAGAGTCACTGGTGCCAGATGGTTGGAGGGCAAAGGTTATCTAACATGCACAGCAGTAGGTCAGACATATAGGCACCAACTATATGGCCTGTCTACATGGTTTCTCTGCCCCAGAAACAGGGACAGAGAAGACATGTTCTCCCTCCCCCTACCTGTGCAAGAATAAATTAGGTTGACGCCCCTAAAGGCAGCCCTGGGGGAGGAGACTAAAAGTTCCCACGGATTAGCCCCGTCTGATTAGACAGAGGTAATTAGCTGATTCTAACAGTTACTCCATTGGCCCAGAGGGGGATGGGGGTTTGGCTAAAGGTAGCCACTCCCTATAATGTGTTGGGCAAGGTTTTAAATAAGCTGAACCGATTCAATAAAGTGTTCTTAATTTTCATCACAACTTGAGTAAAGATGTATTATTTATCAAAGGACACATGCTGGTAGTAAAGATCGTCAGACTTACTATCCAGGCTGCCCAGCGCACACTACCCAAATGCTGGGACATATAGGTCATTGTACCTTAACAAAAGCATGGATGAGTCTCATTATACAATTGTGGCCTGTTTTGCCCCTCATACTACCACCCCCTCATCCCCTGTCCAATTCACCACTCCTCTCTCCCCCTCTCTCATTCCTCCATCTCAAAACAAATAATTACGCCACTCACTCACAGATGCAGACACACACTATCATCGCCCACTTGTGAATAAATGAAAATAATGTTTTATGTGGCTATGTATATGTAAGATCTTCCATGAATCAGCCTAAAGAAAACGTGTAAAATATCTTGCACAACCTCCCACATCTACTTGACAACCTTGCAGAAGTTTCTATGGGAGCCATGTAAGTGAAAGTTAATTTCCTGTTTTTATGCATGAGCAGTACGGACTTTTTGAGGACAGGGAATATAAATAGTACAACAATGTTTCCGTAGCAATTTCTTTACCTTCCTGTGATACAATGGACACGAACCATCCATCAAAGTCCAAATGAGGTTAAAAAAAAGACTTCTGTTGATCAAATCCACTCATCTGCTATGGAACTATGCCTTTTCACAATGGTTCATCAGTACTCTCCCAAAGAGACAAAGCTCACCAGTTGTGCTCTCTATCATTAGATAACCGGTAGAAAGCCATGTGGAAAATATTTTCCTTTTGAAACTGCTGCTGAATAAAATTACAGTAATTTTAGTTACAGCTTGGATAGTGTGTGAATTCATCTTTGAAAGGCTTTCTCAAGTAAGTGGGCTGATAGCATTGTGGCAGTATGGATTGTTATTCTCGGTAAGCTAAAAGCTTACTCAGACCAGCACCATTTACTTAGCTGCCCACATGAAGCAGCCTACTGGTTTTATGGCCACGTTTCTTCCCTCACATTGAATAAAAGTGACAATAAATAGAACATTGCACATGCTTTGCAGATACACTAATGTACATTCAAAAGGTAGGCATATGTAACTCATTTTGAGATGGACATAATTTATTTCAGAAGGGTATTTGATCTTGGATCAACAGCTGAGCAACAACAAGGATGTTAGTGACCCTCCATCTGCAATGTGCTGTCAGGAAGCATCAGTCACTGTGCTACATCATACTTAGCTAGGTAACAGACCAGACTGATATACTACAGGATATGTCTTCCTGTGAAAGGTATAAATGAGCTAAGAGGTTGCTCTCAGAGTGGGTTATCATGTCCATAGAACTAACCTCTATTTTTGTTGTATATGCAAATGATCCTAATGGCTCTAGCTGTGGGCTCTTTGCTCGTTGTGACTTAAGGAGTTCTATCTACACGCTACTGATGAGGCCCAATTAAGGCCGAAACATACCTCTAGGGTAAAATTTCCTGGTATTTCATGGCTGGATCCCTCTTGAGTGGGACCAGACTGATATACTACAGGATATTTCTTCCTATAAAGGGCACAAGTGAGCTAAAAGGGATTGCTCTCAGAGTGGATTATCATGTCCATAGAACTAACCTATTAAAGCTAGTATTCTAGATTGAGCACCTTTGTTTGTTTGTTGCTGCTCCTTATAAAGACTCCGGTCCTGATTATGATACGGATGCATTTCTAACATCCAAGAGTGGCTTAATCTACAATTTCAGACCATTATAACTCCTGGGAATATCTTGTGGCTCATATGGATTCCTAATTCCAAGTTCAGGATAACATGTAAATGGTTTGACATGTAAAGGATCACTGGGATCATATTTTTATAATATACTCTTTTTTTTTTTAAATCTACTCTTTTAAATAGGCATGTATTTTCAGAATTTAAAAAAAGTAACATGTCCCTAATTTTGCATATAAAATTCTGCCACTGTGTAATGTATCATTTTGCTTTCACCAGATTTAATTCCTGTGGTGGGAGGAGACTTTGAATATACAAGAAATTTCCATCTGCAAAATAGAAAGTGGCAGATACAACTGCTAGTGCTATCAGCAGCATACACGGACATGTCCACCTTAACAAGTAACAGTGCAAGGCAAGAAAACAAAATGGATCCCTGCAGAATATAATAATTGCATATAAAAGTTGTAGATCTGTTTATTTTATTTTTTTACATATACGTTCCTTTAACTCCATCAACATCTAAGCGATCAGGAACCCCCACTACGAGGGATAATGTGGGGACCCTCCAGGGGTCCCAACTGGGACCCCCAGCATTGGGGGGGGTTCATTTTAGGTTGCGGTGGGGGTACTTACAGTACCCCCACTGCCGGGCTTAATGGTTTGTTTGCCGCGGGCCCTTTTAAATGCAGTGTGGGACACGATCGTGACCCCCACTGCAAGGGTTAATGTCGGGACATTGTGGGGCTCTCCCATGGGGACCCCCAGCATGGGCTTAATTTGGGCACACTTCGGGGGCCCGATCGGACCTCCGCAGCAAGGGGTTAATGTGGGGTCCCGAGCTTATCTTGGATCTCTTAATGTGGGGGGTTGTCCAAGTTGTACGCGGCTGTCAGTGTTTTGAGCGGTCCGGGGTTGTGGAGCCTCATTTTAATTTTTTGCGGCCCCAATTTTTTTTCTCGCATAGTTGATTTTCGAGTGGCGAAACTGGGGAAATTGGGGTTAAATTTGTGTGCAACCTCACTTTCAGATGTCCTGGCTGTCCCCTCGTGCTGTGTGTAAGTGTATTTTTTTTTTATTAAGTTTTTTCTGTGTGTGTTTTTCATGTTTTTGGGTTTGCACAGTTCAGGCGGTTACTGCATTTTTTTTTTTTAACCTCACGGCTCGTAATTTTGCGGCGCAGGCAATAAGGGAGAGGGAGATGGGAAGGGAGAGGAGGAGGGGAAGAGAGACACAGGGTAAGGGAGAGGAGGAGGGGGAAGAGAGACACAGGGTAAGGGAGAGGAGAAGGGGACGAGAGACACATAGGAGGGAGAGGAGGAGGGGAAGAGAGACACATAGGAGGGAGAGGAGGAGGGGAAGAGAGACACATAGGAGGGAGAGGAGGAGGGGAAGAGAGACACATAGGAGGGAGAGGAGGAGGGGAAGAGAGACACATAGGAGGGGAAGAGAGACACATAGGAGGGAGAGGAGGAGGGGAAGAGAGACACATTGTAAGGGAGTGGAGGAAGGAAATAGAGACACAGGGTAAGGGAGAGGAGGAGAGGGAAGAGAGACACAGGGTAAGGGAGAGGAGGAGGAGGAGAAGAGAGAAACTGGGTAAAGGAGAGGAGGAGAAGAGAGACACTGGGTAAGGGAGAGGAGGAGGGGGAGAAGAGAGACACAGGGTAAGGGAGAGGGAGAGGAGGAGGGGAAGAGAGGAGGAGGAGGGGAAGAGAGACACAGGGTAAGAGAGAGGAGGAGGGGAAGAGAGACACATAGGAGGAGGAGGGGTAGAGAGATACATTGTAAGGGAGAGTGGGATGGGAAGAGAGACACATAGGAGGAGGAGGGGTAGAGAGACACATTGTAAGGGAGAGGAGGATGGGAAGAGAGACACAGAGGAGGGAGAGGAGGGGGAAGAGAGACACATTGTAAGGGAGGGGAAGAGAGACACAGAGGAGGGAGAGGAGGAGGGGAAGAGAGACACAGGGGAGGGAGAGGATTTTTGTGTAAGTCCTGCGTTTAATTGGCTCGCAGGCGATGAGTTAATGGCTCGCCTCACAGCGCTCATCGCCTAAGCCGTACGCATTTATGCAAAGCGTGATGACGTCTCGCAGTTTGACAATTATAATATGTGATGATACTGTGTACCACCAGATCAGCACCATTGAGCATAGATATGGCTTAATACCAAAGGGCAATATAGAAATTGATATATACCAGACATTGTTTATTTGGATATACACACCAATACACCTTTGAAAAGCCACACATATTTAGACAAGATCTCAGACGTGAGTTATACGAATAAGTGGGCAAGGATATCCAAATAGGACGCCGGAGGGTTGAATATTCTTTTCGATACCTCATTCTCTTTGAGGTGAGGGACTCATATCTATATTTGTGGTGTTATACCGCCATCCAGATTGGGATAATCTGCTCAAGGAGATCCTTTTGCTCTTTCTCTCTCCCCTTCCCTCTTCTATATTCAAAATCTGCCTCACTATTAAAGATTAAGATAGAGCCTTGTAGTGGATGTATGCTACAGAACTCAGATTAGTGCAGTAAAAAAAATTCAAGGGTGAGACCATTTTGCATATCACTTAATTCTGCCTGGTCAGAGGCAAGTCGCAGATCTGTATCTGATTCCTAGGAATGAGCCAGATACTTTTTGCTTCTTTTACCACATAATCTTTACAAACGAAGATTCAGAGGCTGACTGTAAGGTTTCAGCAGTTAGCAGCTTATCATACACTTAATTTCACAATCCTGCACTCATTTTGAAATTAGGCCCTGACTGAAATTACTAAACTTGACATCTAATTGATATTTCTTCTTCTTGCCACACATCCAAGATTTTGGCACTACTAAATATGCATACCTTTTATAGAAGTCCAAAAATAACTACATTACAAATCCTCTGTTGATCTCAAGGGAAATTTATATTTTTTTAATATGTAAAATTTGGGGCACAGAATTTGTAGCACTAGAGGATTGTTTCTTGATTGTTGCCTTTCCCATTTAGTCACAAATCATATCACAACGTCAATGATGTTTGAAAGTTTTAGACCAAAATAAATAATGCATTTTAATGGGAAAAGTACAGTCTACTGTCATCCGGGGAGGCTGATGTCTGGAGACAGAGGATGTGAACAGCTACTGAGAATGACTGCACATCACTGGGAGCTGACATACATATCATGAATACAGCTTGAGAATCCCTTAAAGATGGGTACATTAAAATATAACAATTCGGAAGAGCCGAGAAATTCAATACACATAGCTGTTTTATATGAATTTGTGTTCTATTTACTGTCAAAACAGTTGTGGCTATGTGGTTGGTCAGAAACTTTCAGATTTCCAACTCCTGCACATTTGTAATATTCTAAAATTATAATTCTGATTTGTTTTAGTTCCTATCATGTGTTCTCAAAGTAATTATTACAAAACAGGTTACTCATTTTCTTTACATTATTCTTATGCCAGTACAAATTAAGGCCTCCATGCTAATCCCCTATATCTCAAATTACACCATGTTTAAGAGCAAAGTAAATCTTCTTAGCTATGTTAGCCGTTCTTGCTCAATGTTTCAGGGATGGAAGACTATAAGGGACTGCGGTAGGTAGGAGCCAAAAATTACGGCAAACTTTGCCATTGACTTTTGCAATGACAAAAGATTACGAGTTACACCAAAATCCTATGCTAATAAGACTTTATGGATAACTCGCAAGTCAGGGCAGTGCCATAACTACAAAACACTGAAGAAAATATGGTCCCGATGCTAATCCCAGCAAAAGCAACTTAACAGTCCGATATCAACATATGTGTAATAAAAAAATATGGTACGTTAATAGTATATTAGTCTTTTTATACAACATCCAGAGTAACATACAGCCCATGTCACAAAACCATGTTGCCTAGGAACAAATGCTTGCTGTTGTGCCATGTTCTTTCCATTTGGTTATGATAGATTTGATGGTGCTCCTGGGGATCATCAAAGATTTGGATATTTTTTTATAACCTAACCCTGACTTGTACTTATCAACAACATTGTCCCTTACTTGTTTGGAGAGTTCCTTGGTCTTCATGGCAGTGTTTGGTTAGTGGTGCCTCTTGCTTAGGTGTTGCAGCCTCTGGGGCCTTTCAAAAAAGGTGTGATATGTAATGACAGATCATGTGACACTTAGATTGCACACAGGTGGACATTATTTCAATAATTATGTGACTTCTGAAGGTAATTAGTTGCACCAGAGCTTTTTATGGACTTCATAACAAAGGGGGTGAATACATACGCACATGCCAATTTTCTGTTTTCTATTTCTAACAAAATAGTTTTATGTATAGGTTTTGCTCATTTCACTTCACCATCTTAGACTTTTGTGTTCTGATCCATCACATAAAATTCAGAATAACAAAACCTTGAACTTGGGTGTAATGTAACAAAATAGGTAAAAAGTCAAGGGGGGTGAATACTTTTGCAAGGTACTGTATAAATACAATTGTCACAAATAATTAACCCTCGCAAACTTCACGTCGCAACCCAAACAGTACGACACACACATTACCACACTCGCAAACAACATACGACACACGTTAACACACATTACGGCCTCGCAACACTCGGACGCAACTCGCGAACATTACAAAATGTAAAACACAATACATACACACAGCACATACATAAAAACATTACCTACACCAAGAGGGAGCACCCAGAACCTCAAAAATGCAACTTACACCTCGATTTTACTCCAAATAAAAGAGTTTAGAGACTAAAAAAAAATCTAAGCGAGAGAAAAAATGGCCGCCGAACAAAACGAAAACGAGGCTACAGCACTCTAAACTCGCAAAACACCACAAGAAACTCGCAAAACGCCACAAACGACATACGGATATTCATACCACACAGTGCACACATTCAGCATGCTTACACAGCAGCTCCACACCACTAATGCTGCAGCAACATCAACACACATTGCCAGCTCTTCATCACAATGCTTCAAAATAGGTACAGTATATTCATTTAGTAATGTATTACATATTTATTATACATCAAACAGCATTAGCTACCTTACAATTTCATTGCCGTCATTTTTTGACGGGCAATTCGCTAGTATATATATAAAATCTTCAGGCCTTAGTCACAGAGCATGCAGGGGCGAATACTTTAGCACTTAATGAAAACTGTGAATAGAATAGACAATTCATACCATGTTGCAGAGTTAGGACAAAGAGATTAAAGTGGAGGAAAGATCATGAGGAATCAATGGTCCCCTCCTGAAGATTCATCTGCTTCCCAGCCAGTGAGGGTAAAGAGTTGTGGTATAAATTTCAGTCTTATGCCGTTATCAAAAGCCCCAAATCTCTACCGGTTGCCTCCCCTCTATCCACTGTTAACTACAAATACATATCCATCATCAAACTGTCAGGTTTTGCTGTAACAAAAACAAAATGGATTCATGTACTCATTAAAACGTAATACAAAAAAAGGTAACACTAATAACACACTGAGTGGTATCCCCAGGAATACTGGTGTATTGATTAGTAGCGCAAATATTTAACTGGCTGGTCCTATGTGGATATATGGCGTATCCATGTAATAGACAACAATCCAATCCAATAGATATACAGGAAGATAATCCACCAGCTGATATAGTGGATGTAATAACAAATAAAATAATAAATGAATAGATGGCTTAACTATAGCATTAATAGGAAGTGGTCTTTTTAAAGTCAGTGGTCTTTTTAAAGATGTTTCTTGGCGGTGTGGCAGTCCATATTATAGATCTCCTGGCGGTGTATGCAGCCTCTCAGATATCACGGCACAGTCCACCGGTGTGCCGACAATATGTGAAAACAATATAGGGAGGGTGGAGAGAAGCGCACGCCAGCCAATAGTATAATAAAAGTAGTTTAATAAACAAAACAGAGTAAATAAGGAAATTCACTCACATTTATTAACCTCAGACATTATGAGGTATTGTAGCACATGTAAGATGATTAATCCAAATGCAGGGATACAGGTTCTTCCAGAAGTCTCCAGAGTATGCAGTCCTAGATGTTTCCTGGAGGTTGGTGTAATAAATATCCCAAGCAGAATCCAAATGGACACACAGAGTCTCATATGCCAATGCAAGTGATTGGCCCAACAACAATAATTGTCAGTATGAATCCTACAAAAGTAGATCTGTGGTGGTCCACAAAAAAGCAAACAGGAACAAAACACGTCTGGTTTTATTTTTTCAATGGTAAGAAAGAACAAAAATATGTACATATATTAATAGAAAGTGCTGCATGGAAATGCAACCATTTGCTCAATGCTAGGCGTTGTAAAGCATGCTCTGTGTGTGGGTGACACTCCTATACTATGCTAAATTGCTCCTTTTTTGCAGTAGTTACTTAGTGAAAGTGTGGGTAGCCAATAGAAACGAGAGAGAGAGGGGGCACATGATAATTAGTCCCACAACAGTCCAATCACCAGGTAAACAGGAAGAAGTGGGCATGTGCATGGCGACAGGAATTGGGGCAAGTATGGAATAGGGACCATCCTTTTGTCAACAAATGTATATTGAAAAAGGAATGGGAAATATGTGAAGTTAATTAGATGGTAGACTAGTGGCTCTGGGTGCGAATAATAATTATTAAAATAGTATATATAATAAAAAAGGTGGTATGGTCCACATGTTATACAAAGCAATGAGAAGGACAATAAATATGAAAATATATAAATATATGTACTGTATGTATATATATCAAAAATAATAATGAAATTAATAAAAATGAAAAATAAAATTGATAGATATTGATTGGTATATCGGACACACTAAGATGACAAAGTGCTAAAGGAAATCTTACCCGAAAAAATCTGAAACTACTATTAGCCCCTAGTGAATAAAAAAAAGCAACTAAGGACAAACCGAAAAACAGTTGGTTAGGCAAGACTAGAGGTTGTTTCCAGTGCGGCACAAAAAATTGCACCACCTGCAAATACCTAAAACCCAAGGAAAAGGAACTCGTAGAATCAAAGAGTCAAGGCAAACGATTTAAGATCAAACATCTTACTAATTGTAGGACAGAATATGTGGTCTATGCCATCACATGTGTATACCAAAAGCAATACATAGGGTGCACCAAAAGACCGTTAAAAAAAGAGATGCTACGAACATCTAGCCAACATTCCAAAAAATGTCCTTGCAAATGGGTCCTCTTCACACGTCATTGAGTCTCATGAGAAAAAAATTGAAGTTATTATGATTCAAGCGATCGATGTAGTCAAAACCACAGCAAGGAGAGGAAAATGAAATTGAGACAAAAGGAGACGGAATGGATCTATAAGCTAGGTACCCTGGAACCCGAGGGACTAAAGAGAAATAGATCTTGCAGCATTTAGATAACCGCTTGTGACACATACCCTGGTAGGTAGTAGAAAGGATACACAGATAGGTAGGATGGCCCCACTTCCTGTTCACATCTGAGATACACTAGTGACCTGGAAAGCAATATATCGCCTCCCTTCTTTAGTATGTATTCCCCTAGGGTAGCCTTTTTACTATATTTTTTTGGGGAGAACATAGTGATACAACCCCGTATCCGCACACTAATATTATTAATCTATTCCCCTTAGTCAAGACCCTTTCCACTACCTGGTCTCATCAGCCTCCCTATTAGGGCTCCTCTATTATAGCGGTCATGTTCTTCAAGTATATTATACTGGACCATCACATTCATCTTAGTGTGTCTGATTTACCAATCAATGTCTATCAATTTAATTTTAATTAATGTCATTTTTATTATTAGCATTTTTGATATATACATATATTTATATATACACATTTCTATATTTTTATATTTATTGTCCTTCTTATCGCTTTGTATAACATGTAGACCATACCACCCTTTTATGATATATACTATTTTAATAATTATTATTAGCACCCAGAACCACTAGCCTACCATCTAATTAACTTCACATATTCCCCATTCCTTTTTCAATATACATTTGTTGACAAAAGGATGGTCCTTATTCCATACTTGCCCCACTTCCTGTCGCCATGCACATCCCCACTTCCTGTTTACCTGGCGATTGGACTGTTTTGGGATTAATTATCATGTGACCTCTCTAGAGAGTTTAGATTGGCTACCCACACTTTCAGGAAGTAACTGCACAAAAGGAGCAATTAAGCATACTATAATCGTGTCACACACAGAGCATGCTTTATAACACCTAGCATTGAGCAAATGGTTGCATTTTCATGCAGCACTTTCTATAAACAAGCAAGTCAAAGCATATATACAGTAAACTGGGATGCAGTACAGGTCACATATTTAAGGGATATCTAAGTGAGCTGGATTAATACATTTCTGTACTCTGTAGGCAAAAAGCAGCCTATGTGTTTTCAGCACATTTACCCACTATTTACCTGCTCTTGCTAGCTCAGCCAATCCTTGCAGCTTCATGTCCTGTGTCAGTGATACACTACATTTCCCAGGCTCCTTTGCACCATAGCCAATAGGAGAGAGGTGTTGTCACTGCTGTTATATGACTCATGTCTACTTCCTGTCTATGCTGTGGATTGTTGCTATAGCAACTAACAATTCTATGTCTCAAATATTTCTCTAACCGGATTGGCCAAAACAAATTGGAGGGGGTGTTAACCTTCATTTTAAACTGTCAGAAATTACAATAGATTTTGCTAACTTCAAGGTAAGTGTTTAAATGTTTATTTTGGTATTTTGTCATGCACACATTTTTTTTCATACACTTCTGATTCTCCTGCATCAGATGCATTCATAATCCAGGAAACTTAGATATCCCTTTAAGTAACTGAAAAGAAGGGAAACTGTTATGCCTGATCTCTCACATTTGAGATTGAGTGGGGAAAGTGGAGATGCCTCAATTGATAATCCTATATTTACATCTGCCATCTACTTTATGCTCAGTTTGTCAATTTAGATTTTACTTTATTTTTTAAAAGCATAAGATATATAATTTTATTGGCTGTAGTTTTGTGCAGTTTGTGATGAGGGAAAAACAATTATATTTAATTCATGCTTTCACCTAACAGATATTTTTTTCTAAATACAATCAATTGAAATTTTGTTTATGCTGCTCTGTATTTGAAAGATCTGAAAACTAGAACATTATAGTGGCCTTTTAGATTTTTTTTTTTTTTTTTTCACTACCTTAAAAACATCAATTTGGTTAGATTTACTATCCTCACCCTAGCGAAAACACACTTTGTGCAAATATCAAACACTGTAATTACATAA
The DNA here is from genome assembly GCA_027410445.1 of Discoglossus pictus. Classification (NCBI taxonomy): domain Eukaryota; kingdom Metazoa; phylum Chordata; class Amphibia; order Anura; family Alytidae; genus Discoglossus; species Discoglossus pictus. The sequence continues at coordinate 159,107,341 of CM050163.1, forward strand.
TCAGTATAAAAAGTAGTTGAATTCTATGCAGTATATGTATAAAACCTTTAAAACAAGCAAAAATGTTTTAAGCACTTTTAAATCCTCTCTCTAGGTTATGTACTATGAGCCCTATTCAGTTCCCCTATGTTCATACTCATTATAATAATCAAGATGTTCTCATTTTCTATTGGTTCCTAGTGCTGTGTCTCATCCGCATTATAAGTGAAATGCTTGGTTTGGTCTAATATATGAGTGAACACATACTTCCTACACTGAAATCTTTTCCTGACAAGGATTTACGGATGTCGGCTGAGTGCAGTATTATTGCAAGTGAACTGCTTTGAATAGACATGTAATATACAAGTACAAATATATACGTTTTTATTTTTTTGTTATAATGCTATTTGAGTTGCTCAAATAGAAAAAGTCTCTATATCAGTTGGTGATCAGCATTTATATTCATTTTATTTGTCTTTTTTTCTGGGAAATGGACAAATGAAGAAGATTTCTCTAAGGTAGCAAATTTTCAATTAAGAACATTTTTTACAGGTAAGTATTCTCCCTACATTTACATTGAATCTTTCAGGCTTTTGCATTTTGTTTCCACTTTTCTCCTTTTCCATGAGTTTGGAGAGTGAGAGGTGTAATGAATACATTTTAATACATAATTAAAAAGTAAAATAAAAATCTTACATTTCAGCTTTGTAATGTCCACAAGTGGAGGATAGCGTTTTTCAGTCCCCATTGTTTCTATCGCACACAGGATAGCAGAGGTCCACGCACTGTATGTCTGCCATCTTGGACAGCTGTTTTGTAGCTACTAACTCTATGCGTTTCACTTTGTCTGCGTCTATTATGCAAGAAGCCATTGTATTGCTATCTTCTTTAGATAAAATCTAATTGGCAGCAGGAGTATTAGCATTATCAGTATATTAGCATTAGAATTTACTTGACCAGAGATAGAATAACTCATTGCCAATATCACTGGGAGGAAAAAGCTTTCTTCTACTCCAAAGAGAAAAAGCCATTTTACTCCTCTAGATTCTTTGTTTCCTGTGGTATAACCATATCAATGTTTCAGTTGATTCCTCTTCATTTACTTCAGTAACCCTCCGATTTGTGTTTCTGCACATTCCAATTCATGAGGATCCATGCAGATATCTGCTTTACTTTTGGACAAAAACCTTATGAGTTCCAGATTATAGCCCATGATTTTTACCAAAATGTTGTCAGAAGTAATGGCTGTTGTATACCCATAGGACTAGAGCCATAGAGAATCTAAAGAACTAGAGTGGCTCATTAATCATCCCAAGTGTTCATAGAAAACTGTTCCTTTGGGGTCTGGAATTCCTCTTTGATTACTTTTCAAATTCCAGAAAGCATTTCTGCTCCTAGACAAGATTTAAAAAGTCAGAAAGAAAACGATTGATCTGCTTTAGGCCTCTCAAATGACTGCTTTATCTTGCATAAAGGCCATAGGTGTTTTGGTGTGCACCACTGAAATGCTGACTTTTGTCAAGTTTCATATTTTGACCACTGCATTATTCTCGCTACAGGAGCATTTTGTGGAGAACACCATGCACGAGACTCATGGAGACATGGAGACTCATAGAACATTTATCGGAAATAATTGCTCTTAAACTCAGAGCAGTGTTTTGGCTTTCAAATTTTTCACTCCAGTGTTAAGACAATGTTCAATATGAATCAGGTCAAGCAATGGCACTGCAGTGGCTTATATCAGTGGGGCATCAGAAGCTTGATAGATGGAGATCTTAAAACAAATCCTCAATGGATTAAACTGAGACTATACATTGGCTTGATGGCATCCAGAGTTGACAGGAAGGTTCCAAATTTCTTCTTCTGGTACAAGCAGTCTCTGTGGCACAATGACCATGTCATGGACCCTCCACCCTATGTATATGTTCCCTCCTATTCCTATGTCATCAAGGATCTTGATTAAAATTAAGTGAGAACAATTTACAGCTATAGTAATCAAAGAGGACAGTTTCTCATATTCCACTTCAACGACCTACCTGGAAGATTATTTTCTGTTGGCTATTGCATAAGTCAAAGCAGTTTTGGAGCGTAGTTCTTTATCTTTTAAGTCACTATTGTTGATTTCTTAAAGGCAAGGCAGTATTACAAAATAGTACCCTTTTTGTCGTAAGGAGACGGATTCTCTTCATTTAAATAAAACAATTGTACTTCCTTCTGCCTGAATATGGCAAATTCTAATAAGGAATGATTACACATTATAAACGCTTATGTGCAAGCTACTGCACCATTCCATTCTTCACTGCATGTGAGATAAACAAAGAATCTGTGGAGGACATGCCAGTGGGCTTCTAAGCTTATTATTGCAATTCAACCATTTCTTTTGTATATAGAGCTCACCAACGACCCATTCTTTGAAAACCACTTCAGACTCAACCAGAGGGTTTGCAGTCATGGGCTAGCAAACATTAAGCGACCACAGAGCAGTATACAAGTGGGCCACTTGGTATTCTTTGCACACGTTTGCAAACATCTACAATTTTCATTCATTGTCTGTTAATAACTGAGCACAAGGAAGACCAGGGCAAATTGAAGCGCCTGAGCATTCCTTTTCCATCTGACAATTCAAGAAGAGCAACAACCTCTACAACATCAAGTTTATTATTATTGTTTATTTGTAACACTCCAACATATTCTGTAGAGCTAAGATCACGGGAGAAACAGCAAGTGCAGACACCGAAGCTGCCCACTTTGAAGGGCATTGTGGAAAGAGGCAATTATCCATCAGAACTAGTCTTCAGCGTAGACGAGACTAGACTGTTCTGGAAGAGAATGCCAAGACGCACCTTCATATCCCGTGAGCAGAAGCAAGCACCGGGGCTCAAAGCAGCCAAGCCTGGCTAACCTTCTTCTGGGTGGTAACGCCAGTGCCATGAAGGTAATTCCTAAATACACTATACCAGTCATTTGGAATTTTAACTGTAAAGCTTGTATCACAATGGACATCTTCAAGAACTGGTTCAGCGACCATTTCTGTCCATCTGTACAATGCTACTGCAGGCGTAAAGGGGTGGAGGCCAAAGTGCTCCTGTTAATGTACAATGCTCCAAGCCACCCTACCAACGTGGAGGAGCTCCATTGTTGCCTCCCAGTGGAAGTAGTTTTCCTACCACCCATCACTACTTCATTCATCCAGCCAAATGATCAAGGGGTCATTGCATCCTTCAAGGCCTATTATATAATATTTCAAAGCTGTGTGGAGGAAGACAGGGTCAGAGCTGTGTGCAACCAGAACAGCCCATCATAGTGGAGATAGTAGTTCCTCTGATACAGGAACGAAAATAATTCCTTGGCAAGTTTGTAATCTATCCATGACCTTATGGATAATTTTGTGGCTAATGATCCAGACACGGAGGAGCAGAAATCCGAGATGCTGAGTTCTTGGGCCAGTGTCTACTGGATGTCACAAAAAAGCCATGCTAAAGGATGAGCCTGAAGCTTCACATCTGCTACTTAAAGTGGACTGTTTAGTTTTTGTGTTTCTTAAAAAAAAAAAAAAAAAATGTTTAAAAGGTTCTTTTTTTGGCGGTTACATTTGCAGTTTATTCATAGTTACAATAATGTTAAAAATCTTGAAGTCTTTTTCCCCATGAGCTCCCCTATCCCTCTCTATCCTAGGATAAAATGACCGCATTTAGCTCTGTTTGGCTTAACGCTCCTATTGCTAGGAACCTATCGATAAAGCGAAATGGGATATCCCTGTATTTATTTACACGATTCTCAGGGCCTAAACATCATAGATTAACCACAACTTCACAAAGGGCATTAGGATCTTTCCCACATGGTCTTCACAGTCTTTACACCAAAACCACCTTTGGTGCGTGTTGCCAAAAAGCTCAACATTTGGGTCATCTGACCATAGAAAGTTCAAGTGATGTTCAGCAAACGTCTGTGGTTGGATTATAGCAGAGGCTTTCTAAAACAAATAGTTTGTTTGCATGCAGGTGGCATCTAATTGCATTCTGGAGTGAACAAGTCGCTAAAATTACAATCAACTCATGCAATTCTCCTATTGTGAAACTTGGAGAAAGTATTGCCTTACGAACCATCTGCCTCATTGTGTGTGAACGCCCTCTTCCAGGAAGGGTAATCACATACAGTTGCTTGAAACTTTTTAATTAATGGATTAATAGTGGAGATGGGTATTTTCAGGTGTGAATGTTTTACTGCAATTTTCTGATCTATAAAAGTCACCAATCTTGTGTGTCACCTGATTTATGTATTCTCTGACTCCCCATGTTGATGTAGGACTGTTACTGTTTTGCCTGCATATCACCACATATTTATACCCCAGTGAAACAGGAAATGATGAAGATCATTTGAAAGTTCCTAAAGACTGCTGAGAAAAAGGGAAAATATAAAATGGGACTATATGAGGATTCAAATTTGTGCTAAGAAAGTTTTAGGTGTGTCAATTCTGACACATTTAATATCAAAAAAATGTTTTCATTATTCTTTCAATAATTTTACTTCACTGAAAGGTTAGAATATTTTGCTCATCCTTACCAAGGTTGGCAATAATTACAGAGTGTACTGTATATGTCCTAGTGACAGGCACGTTCACCGTAAACAACAGGCTGCTTTAAACGAATGATGAATAACTGGCCAGTCTCCTAATAAACTTCTGCAATTCCATTAATCCCCCTACTATTCTAATTAAACAATCGCCTTCACAATATGGACTTTCTAAAGATGGCAGATATAGTGTCTCCACAGCCTTTTAAAGGGACAGACTAGGTACTGGATATTCTACATCCTTCATTACTGTAATCAGTCTTTAATTGTGTGTAAACATATGATAATGACTAGAAATAAAATGTTCTCAATAAGAGTACACCTTTATTAGTAAAAAGTAAATAAAAAAAATAAAAAACAAAATACTGTTATGTACTTTATATACACTTTATAGCACCTTTTTGACTCATGCCACTGATCACTACACGTGCCTCATGTGAATCATCATTGAGCTAGGACTAGGTAGCCTATCCAAGTAATAACTATGAACTTTCCTTTCTCTTCCTGTACTATCTGTCCCTCAAAACAGGTTTCCATTTTCTTTCAGTGCTAATTCACCCCTGCACCAAGGTCTACGAAGTTTGTGAGATTCTGAGAACTGCATACACACCAGCAGGTATGGAGGACACTATGGAAATTGCCCCATATCTGTAGCCAATATCTTTATTAATATTCCTACTGTATGCATGGTATTATATCTGGGCAGATATAAATATTTCTAGCATTTTTTCCAGCATGGCTCACTCCACCTTCCCCCACTCATGGCTTGCATTATTACCTCAACTCTCCTCCTCCTCCTCACATGCCTCCAGTCTTTCCTGCCTCCTGAGGTCTCTCGCTCATTCCGCTCTCTTCGTGTACTATCTGTCCCTCAATTCACGTTTCCATGTTCTTTCAGTGCTAATTCACCCCTGCACCATGTCTTACTAATTTTGTGAGATTATGGGAAAACTGCCTACCCTCCCTCCCTAATTCAGATTTAATTTATAGAGCAATGGAAAACTACTTTCCTACTTTCAGATTATATTATCTCAACACTAGGGCTCAGCCAACATACTAGAGTCTTTCATCACAGATCCCTCCCCTCCCCCACTAAATACAAATCTTTCTAACTTTAGATTGTAAGTAGTGAGTTTCCAGTCTTGTAGGGGGTTTGGAATAAAAGCAGGGCTTTTCAATTTCTGAAATAGTTAATATTGTATTTCCCTTGATCTTATCCCCTGTACAGCGCTATGGAATACGTTGGCGCAATACAAATAAAAGTTAATAATAATCATCAGCTAGGATATGCAAACATAAAATAAGAGATAGTTGGGGGGGAACCCCAGCTTCTCCAAAGCCAAAGTGCTAAAATACCCTAAAGATCTTCCCTTAGCACATCAGATAATTCTGCTCAAAATCATGTAAGGCACAATCACTTAAAATCTATCTGTAAAAAAATATTATTGACAAGAATTATTAGAGCAAACATAGTAAGTCATTAAATACTGGTCCTCAGGTTGAGAAATAAACATCTTCATAAAAGATGTCCTCTTTGACTACTTTAAACCAAGCATTCAGCATCTCACTGAAACCTCCACCTATTGTCATTGAGGCCTGTTGTCACCAAATACATTAAATGTTACTCAACGTTTCACAAACAAAATACTGTGAATTCTAATGTTTCACAATCCATTCTTCATCAACTGGTCTACCTGATAAGTCCCTATACTGGATGTGACCCTCAAGAATTACAGTCTTTGTCACAATTTTACAGTTCCCCTGACAGGTCTGCTCTCATCTCAAATACAAATTGTTATCTCTTATCCTACTGCTTTAAAAACAAACAACAACAACAAAAACAACAACATGTCCTAAACTATTTCAAATTGTTATGTTATGCAAAAGCAATGATCTTTAATGAGTAACATTTCATCAGGGTATGTCAGATGAGGAGTTATTAAATTACATACTAGAATAGTGTGTGTGTGTGTGTATATATATATATATATATATATATATATATATATATATATATAATCTATTAACATAAATGTAACGTTTACAAAAGAGGAAACTAACTTGTAGGTGATTTAATGATAGACAAAACGATGCAGGTTATATAGGAAGAATTAAGCAGCAAAGTTAAAGTAATGCCATATCCTTTATGGAACCTCACCAAGAATATTGCATCTAGTTCTTTACACTTTACTTTTTCTAATGTATTAATATCCTTAGTAGGGTTACTAAAATGGTGCTTTATGACCTTAACATATATAGCTGGAAAAACTATTCCTCGGAAAAAAAAACAAAAAAAACGACTAGTCACAAACAAGACATCTTGATTTAAAGGTATATCCAAGTTTCCTGTTTTTACCTTTGTCTAAACTAACACAAGCTGCTTATATCAGAAACACACATTACATGGAGTCATTACCTATACACACACACAGATCTAAAATGTATTTAAAAATAATAATTGTTTTCCACACCCTCAGAGCTGCTTACACAGGCACGGTGTACCTACCAATAGGAACATTGCATTTGAGTACACATTTTTACTCTTTACTAACCTTCAAGCCAGCAGCAGCTTAATGCAGAGATCCACATATCAATGTGAGGGCTCCACCTTGCTTCCTTTTCTCTGGTAAAAACAGGACTAGAGATCCCATGATACTTTGGTGCAGAAACTGGCTTTAGAGATTAATATAAAATGTATTAGCTGCCTGTGATTGGCCAAAACGAATTATGCATTTTATGCTAACTTTAGCAGGGATTTCCAGGGGTGTTAACTCAAACACAAAATATTTAGCAAACATCAAAGGGAGTTTGTTAGTGTATGAAAACATTCTTTTTTGCATGAAAAAAATGCCAAATAAACATTACTGATTCTCCTTTATCAGATGCATTCATAATCCAGGAAATGTAAATATGTCTAAAGGTACTGGTCAGAAATACTGCTTTATAGGACCTTGCTTGGAAAAAAAATAGAGGAAATAAATCATGCCTAGAATATGTACACATCTGTCCTAGCTTTTTAGGTAGATCATAACCAGTAGGCCTGCTGATTTAATCAAAAATCTGTTTCCATAAAGTGAATGCAAAGGTACATACATACACACACACAGATTTATTATGCCTTAAAAGAACTTAACACTGCAGCACCAATATATTAATTGTTGATAATGAACAAAGAGGAAAAAGAAAAAAAAACACACACAAAGTAAGAAGCAAAAAAGTATAGCAAAATGTACAGCATTTATTCACATAAGGACAAAGGCACAATTCTACACATCGGAGCAGAAAAATAAAGCTGGCTTCAACTAGCTTATCATTACTTAAATAAAAGAAAGAAAAAACAGCAGTGAATAAGGTAAGAAAGGCAGAGCAAATAAATACAGGACATGGCCATTCTCCTTTTGTTCCTCTAGATCATATAAATACATTCTTCATACACCATTTAGCTGTACGTGAATGAGCCTGGCACACAAGGATCCAATTCGTACATTAGCAAAGAGTTGTTCTTGAGCGGACACATTAGATAGGAATTCAGGTTCCACTCAGAACCAGTCAGCTAAAGGAGATATCATGAATAATATTCAATAAGTCTGCTATTAAATTTATTTCAATTGGAATAAATATTATAAATAATGGTGACGGCTAAAATAAAAATGGTAACAGTAACCCAAAAAACACATCAATATCACTGTGTAGTGTTGACAGTTATTCACATTTGAAATAAATAATGGTTTAAGGTTTTGAGTGTTAATCTGGATCCATTAAAAAATCACCAACATCAGTAAATGTATACTTTGTATAGCCCTGTGAGGGAAACGCATCTGTTTTGCACAGAGGAATCAATTTGGCAGACTCACTGGTAAGTTTGCATTTTGCAAAAAAATATTTTTTGTACACTTGTACATCACCAACATCCTTGGCTATATATACTTTATGGAATAATAAAACGGATTGTAACTTGTGCTCGATTCATCAACACACAAAGCAGGTGAGGTATGCTCTACCGAACTGCAGTTTGATTAGCTCCATCAGAGTAATACAATCTGTTACCTTGCCATATTGGAAGCACTAGATTAACATCCTGGAGGCAGAATCACAGTCAGGGCATGTACAGAGCCATCAACACTTAATCCCTTGTGACTAAACAGGTAATAGATGCATATTATTCATATGCAAAAACCGGTCATATATACACATTATATATTATTCAGTCCTCAGGACTGTGGGTTGTTATTTTCCGTTATTTTTATTAAAGTTCTAAAGAAAACAAATTTGTGAGAAAAGACTGGTAAGGCAATGTTATAACAACATTGCAATAGTGCAAATTAATTTAGTAAGTCATATGTAAGAACATGCTGATGGTGTTAAGACTGAGCAATGGACCAATCTGTCAGTCTACATTGTCCCTATTAAACACAAAACAAGATGTACAGAATCAAGTGAAAAAAGATCTAAATATCCAACTCAAAGGGTCAGTGCAAGTACAGTTTTTTCACTTCCTTTCCATGGTGCACAGGACACTGGGATAAGTGGGGAGGAATACAGCAGTGGCCATTAATGAGGTAAACTGTGTTCATAAATTATATTTTCTGGCTAAATATTTGCTCTGCTGCTGTTTGCACATGTATTTTGATGTTAATAGTGGACAAAAAGCCTGTACACTGGCTCTTTAAGATGGTTTAATAAAAGGTGATAATAAAATGGAGCTTCTTTCAAATGTATTATTTTCATATTTCTAGACACAGAACAATGTAATTTACATGGAAACAAGTATAAACCAAACATATGTTCATCCTTGCTGCTGGACCATTCCATGGCTTTTATAACAAGATGGCATTAACCTATATGGTAACATGGAGGATGGGATTTATGAAGCACTCGAGATGAAAACAAAATGTTTTTCTTGTTTTTACATGTGGTGAAATTCTTTGAGCGGGTTTTGCCTAGATAGGAACCATGTATAATGATCTGCAAAGATCTTCATGTCTCATCCAAAAGTTGTGGGAATTATTTTTCTTTTCCTGGAAGACTATATAAAAATATATAAAAGTTTAAATCACTATAGACTGAATGGTGATTCTTTAGACTAGTCCTTCATAATATGTTCCAGAATTGTATGTTATCTTATCATGAGCTAGAAAATATATTAAGCCTCAATGACTTCTATGACCTTTCTAGATTACATACATTTGGCTTACCTAGCTCCTTTAGGAAAATGTAAGCCATTTATGATGTAGGAGGTCAATGCATAGTGTAACGTCAGCTCATGAAAGTGCCACTGAATCAGCTAATTAATAAATATACCTGTTATTAATTTAATAATTGCTTATAATGAGCCATGATTTTAATCTTAGAAATTTGGGTGGGCTCAAAAGAAAAACCTACAATTCCATGTATACAGGATCAGTTAATCTGAGGGTGGCTAAAACAAAGAAAGCTCAATTCTAAAGTCAGTTATCTGCTCCCTACTATAGAAAGCACAAGAAAGTCAGTTCATCTGATAAATAACAAATTCATTATTTATACACATATGTGATCTTACAAGTTAGGACACATTACTTGCTCCTCCTTATTACTTTTGCATAGCTCGTATCAATTCAGTAGAAGATGATAAAGATGACATTAGTCTATTGCACCAAGACAAGAGTGCTCATACAAATACCATCAGCGTCAAGAGAGGGCAATGAATTGCAAAATACATATACTATCACTTTTAGTAACCTAGGTTTATTAGTATTAGTGGATTTTTTTTTTTTTTATTACAGTGAAACTGGAATGCATGTTTTCAAAGATCAGCAGTGATTCAACACCCTGAGAATGGGTAGGGGTCTCATCACTCTCAGATATACAAAGAATTCCACTTGTATACACGATGACATGTATCTGCATTTTGTAAACATGCCTGGTATGTCTGCACAGGAAAGGGGGAAAAACCTCCGTCAATTGTGTATTCGTGCCAAAAACAGAATATATGCCCAATGCAAACAAATTGTACCATAATGATTTTTAAGTTCCCATGAAAGGATTACTTTGATTGCACAATAGGATTTCATGTTTGGTAGTAGTTCAAAATAACAACATTTACTCAATAAGTGGCTACAGATGTGAAATAATGGAAAAGCTATAGAGGAGGAGGAACAGGATGTTGCCACACGTCCAATGTATAAATCTCGGTTTCAGGTATGTTCTACCTTTTGAAGAAGTGGAGCTGAATGAGCTATTTATACACATACAGGGGTGGAAAGACCATTACCAGGAGCCTGAGAAAAAAATTGTATTGCTGGCTCCTAAATATTTTAAGTATAATGTATCTCTATGAAAGGATTTCTTTGTATTAAATTGTGGCTAATTAAATTCTCCAAAACTTAAGATGCATTGTTGATCTTACAGTACAACAATACTAGAAGCCATTTTGAACTCCACTATGATAAAGTGAATAATGTGTCTGCTTTCTCCTATTTTATACCCAAAAAGTTCGGCCATATTGCCAGCAAAAAAAAAAAAAGCATAGCAGACAACTAAAATTACTTAAGACCATGCCTAAAGCACATAGGTTGCAGTGCAAGGAAATGTTATAGGGCCAAAAGTGCAGCATGATGTACCCAAAAACCACATCTTCTGTTTCACTCCCCCTAGCTTGTGCTTTCAAGGGGGGCAAAATGCAAGAACTTCCAGTGCAGCCTACCCCCTGGTAAACTTACAAAAAAGGATAATATAATAGTTTCAATATAAGAATATATATATATATATATATATATATATATATATATATATATATATATATATATTCCTTCAACTAAAATTGTGAAGAATATATTGGGGGTAGAAAGAAAATCATAGACTTTCAAGTGCAAGTAAACAAGTTGGAATAAGGAAAGGAGTTGGCTATTGATTTGTCAGTTCAAAAACATGTGATCAACTCTATCCTATCCCTCTGTGTACACAAAGGAACACAATGGCAGGGTTTGCGAACAGTCACCTCTCCAGCATTATCACTGAAGACTCAGCAGATTGACCAGTCAAGATGCTAGGATGCTTCTCCTAATAATATCTGTCTCATATCCTCTGCTGATGGTGCTGCTTGATGCTAGCCTCTGCAGCTGGCACTTCTCATTGGATTCGGTTTCAGAGTCACTCAACTCAGCATCAGGAACGTACCCATCATTCTCACTGTCTAGTTTTAGTTTAGCCTTTGTCCTTTCATTTTGTGAGACTTGTCCCAAGTATTGACAGTGTGCATTTGGCTGACCGGTTTCTACTTTTCCTTGCTGCCTTTCTCCTTTCTTTGGAATTCGGAATCCCCCCCAGTTTTTAACAGGACTTGTAGGCACTTTGACAGACGTCTGGTTACAATGTATTTTGATCAGGGAGCCAGTGTACCTGGACAAGCTGTTACCAGAGGACTTCTTTGCAATGGACGCTGTAGCTGATTTCCCACCAGATAGATTGGGGGCCCTCTTTTCTGCCTGTCGATCAGACAGCTCTGCAAGCCTCAATGGTTTGTGATGCAGCTTAGTAGGCTTTTCTTTTAGCTCTGCCTTAACAATGTCACCCAAACTGGTACGACTGTCACGTCGCTTTCTGTGCTCAGGCACACTTGTTCCATTTTTCGGTTGTACCGGTGTAATCCGTGCAATGGCTTTCTCGTAGGTAAGAGAACATTCAGATGATTGTGAATCTCTTTTTCTACTGGAAAAGCTGTGCCTTGTTTTAAATGTTTTTCCACTGCTCCCTGAGCTATCTTTATCTCTGCTCTTCTTGTGGGGAAGTTTCATGGAGCGACCTAAAGAGGAGTTCAACTGTTTTCTGAAAAAAGCAGAGTGCCATTTCAGATCTTCAATCTTTGGAGCATCTGGATTAGATGGTTGGGCGTTAAACAACATACTCTCCATAGGTACACCTAAAGTAAAAAGGTAAAATTAGTTTATATTTTAATTATTCTCCAAGTATCGGGGCGAAGAAATCTAAAATTTTTGAGTATAACATTCTGGGAAGAGCAAAATCATTCGAATTCTATATCTTTATGCATAAATAAAAATTAAATTTTGACATTAATATATGATAACTGCCGTATCAGCACCTTGTAAACCACTGTTCACAAATTAAATCAAGAAGCCAGAAATCATAATTCGTACATATCACAATTTCCATTAAACTGGCATACATAGGGACATAACATTCGCATGTGAAACCGTTCAAACAATACTCTTTTAGGCCCCTCCTTTAATTTCCAATATATTATATTTAAATTGAAACCTTTATAACGTCTAGGCTTAAGTCATGGAGATTTAAATTAATTACGAACCAAATGTTTGGTGGTAAAGGAGAACAGATATCATGCAAAAAGGACGACATTTAAGAAAAAACAAATGTAAAAAGCACATAGAATTGCTCTTACATATGGTATTCTTCGGCTTTCTAAGAAAATTATCCATAGAGTGCTTTTCGTGTTACTGATACATAAGAATGTTAAAATAATGTATATGAATTACATTTTATCAACAACACAACCTACCTTGACAGGTTACTTGGATATTCCCAAATACTGTTAGTATGCTGTCATCCAATGAGAACACAGCTGATTCAGTGGAGATCGGTCAGCTGCTTCTAAGTTTCATTCAGAGTAAACCTATCCTGCAGTTAGAAACTAAAGCCGACTGTGCTACTGTACAACATCTAGGATGTTAGACTGGAGTCCATAATGTACTTAATCTGCTTGGGATAAACACTAGCAACTGGTATGCATTTTTCCTTACAGGGCAGAGGAATCCTGTATACATACATTTTTTCCCCTTTAGTTGATGTCCCCTTCGCATTGTTAACTTATAGTTTCATTTTCAAAACCAAAATAATCTGAAACATACCAGTACTTCGATCTTGTGCCACACACTTTGTGTAAAGATTAAATATCTGCTCCTGGACTTTACACACAGAGCGTTTCATCTTTTCCCGCCTGGTAACCATGTAAGTAAGATTGCGCACCTAAAAATAAAAATGTAAATTATTGATGACAAAATACAGACAACACTGCATAAGGATTATGCAGCTAACAGCACAGCAAGATAGCATCTTATAGAACATTTTCAGATACCACTTAAAGTTTGCCAAAGGAAAGAACAAATTAATGACTCAATGCGACCCAATTCCTTATGCTGTGCCTGTAGTGAAGGGCACTGTGATTACTGCCAACAGAAACGGTATATATGTGACTGAAACACATAGAATTTCAAGGTTCATTAGCACACAGTATCACCTTTCACAGGAAGATTCTTTTTTTTGTCAGTGTCATTATTAAAAAAATTAAAAAAAAGTCATCACTTGCACGGATTGCTGAATGTAAAATGAAACACCTCCACTTTCCTTCCTGTATTTATTTCATGTAAGACATTTGACAACGTTCCTTGAGTTCCCCGCAGTCTCTCTCTATTAATAGCTCCTTCATTCACTAACATATATTTCTTTTTAACACCAATGATTCTGGAAGGGACTTCAGATATCATTAGAAATTCAGCTATCAATATAAAGAAATGATGGAGCATGTCTTCAAACAGCTTAAATCAGTCTGCTTTACGTTTATATATGCTTAACTCTTTCACCCAGATAGTGAAAGGGTCACCGGGGCACTCAACTCCCATATTTACAGTATGCTCATTTGAGGAAATAGAATACATAAATGAGCAAATAAACAGAACATACTTTCATGTGTTACCTACTATATCAAGTGCATGGCAGCTCCATTATTGTCTATATGACTATTAAGGGACAAACTATTGGGAAGTAAAGCAAAATAAAATACATACTCATTTATGATGTCACCCATAAAAAGATTAAATTTGCTTATGTGGACTAAATAATGAATACATATAACTTTTCACTACTTTTTTTGTTTAAATAATTTGGAATACATTATTTTTGCAGTATATCATACAATATCGAGAGTTATAACATAATTTATGGTACTATGATAGAACAGAATTACGTATGCACATAATATTCACAACACGCATTTGAAATATATATACACAATAGAATTCATTCCAAATGCATCTCACCCTTTCAAGATCCTGGCGGAGGTGAGTAAACAGCTGAAGCCGTCGGATCAACACATCTTGCTCCCGCTTCGCCAAGTTATCCTCCTCGTCCTGCTTAGGGGTGATTAGTGGCTTGTTGAAGTTGGATTTCCTCTTCAGCTTCCAGTACTGGTATATAAAATCAGCCACATCAAGTGGAATCTGTAAAGACTGACTCACATCTTGGACACCAACAAATGTATAGAAGTCATCTTCAAGTTGTTGGAGCTTCAGTTTACGCTGGCTTCCATGTTTGGATTCCTGCTGAGAGACCTCCAAGCTCTGTAAATGGCCGAGGTGAGCTGGAGAAGCTTCTGTTGCTCCATTAAATTCACTTGTGCTCTCACTGATGTTACCATCATCAGGTTTTTTGTCTGAGCTGTGCTTTGGGCAGAAGGACTTGAACTTCACTTCATCCTCTTCGGTTAAGATAGTTTTCATTTCCAGACCACGATCAAAGGCGCAAGTGACATGAAATGCTGTGCGACAATTCTTAATGGAACACTGGGAGAGAAATACGAACAAAACCATGAAAGAGCAGCATACAAAGTTTACAATATCAGAATTCAAAAGCAGTAAGTACACAAAAATAACACACTGAACATGCAGAGGAATATATACATGTTATGTTTTTAATACCTCGGTTTACTTCTATTGGTAACGCTCTATACCGATACATCATGTAACCATGACGGAAGGGCTAGTCTTAACAGTGGACGACTGATTATACATTTTTTAAAAGCAGGTTTTAAATGGACACAGAACTCATCAATGTCCTGTGCATCATCTGAGGATTGATACTCAAATGGGAAAGTGGCATACACAAGCAGTTGCATATATATATATATATATATATATATATATATATGATCATGGAAGATTGGCTACAGAGTCACTGTTCTCAGTTTCAAGCGGCAAGCTAGTCAAGTGTATGAAGCCATGTTTGTAAGCCCATCTGCAAGTCTAAAACATTTGAAAAACATATTTCTCGCTCAGGTTTATTAGAAATATAGTCATTGTACTGTACTCAGATACTGGATGGGGACATGCAAATGAGAAGATAATGCATCTTGCGCTTAAATGCAAAATTGGCATTTTTTTTTACATGGCGCCTTTAAATGCATATACTCACTGTACCACACAGCTTTTAAGCTAAGCAAAGGATTGGATTTTGCACAAACCAAGAACCCACTCACAGTACGGTTTCAAGCTTAATCATCATATTCTGGTTGTGATGTTGACACTGTGCTATTTACCCTGTGCCAGATTTGCAGTGGAGTATTAGGTAATTTAAGACGGACAGTCACTCATTCCCTTTGTGAAGAACTTCAAAGAACAGGACTAAACCGTTTAAAACAAACTATGGCTACAGTGAATTGTTTTATACTGTCAATGCATTACAAAGTAATGGGAAAAAACAGACTACAAGCAGCTAAAATCTGAGCCCTTGAAATGTCGGACTACAGTCAGATGCTCTAGGCACCGAGCCATTCGAGCACTTGATTTAGAGTATAAACATTAAACAGCAATATTGCCTACCTGAAATGCAAACAGTAGGTTCTAATGACAAAGCTGCATGAACAATGGGAGAGATTCAAACACCCTAAACTAATATGTCTAGAATGTCATCAATTAAGCAGCAATTTCAAAAAGGAAAATGCATGCGTTTCTCCTGCCTTATATGACGATGCAGAGCACAACTGATGCATTAAATGTCCCTTAATACATTTCAGGCTGTTCAACCCACAAAAAAATGAAGGATGAAATCACAAAAAACATTACTTTATATCCCAGGAAATCCTCAGTCAATGTGACAAAATACAGTCCTGTGAAAATAAGGATTTGCTCTCTTCCTGATTTCCTGTATCAATGTATATTTGTCACAGCCGAAGGCGCTCCTTGCCAGCAACTGTGACCCTCGCAAAATTTACGTTGTAACGCAAACAAAATATGAGACACGTTACGACCCATTACGACCTCACAAAAAATGGCCGCAACACGCGCACATCAAAACATCAAAAATCCAACAAATACATAAAAAGCTTACTTACAGGAAAAGGGAGCATCCAGGACCTTGAAAACTAAAGTTACACCTCAATTTAAGTCAAATTAAAAGAGTTTAGACACTAAAAAATTTGCTAAGCGAGAAAATATGGCCGCCGAAAAAAACGAAAACGAGGCTACAGCAGTCTAAAGACACAAAACACCACCAAACACCTACGTATTTGACGAAAAACACCTACGAGATTAGAAAACAAGGACGCAGCACGCCCAACCCCAAAAACATTACAAACACAACAAATACCAACAAGAAACACATAAAAAGGTTACTCACAGCAAGGGGGGCACCGAGGACCTCTGCAAGTGAAGTTACATGTCCATTTAACCACAAATTTCGGAGTTTAGAGACCCGAAAATCACCTAAGCAAGAGAAAAAATGTCCGCCGAACAAAACGAAAACGAGGCTAAAAGGTCCCTAAACATGCAAAACACTACCATAAACACGCAAAACACCACCAAACAGCTACCGATATTCTGAAAAACTCGCACGACATAGAAAACGAATATTACGAAAAACTCGCAAGACATAGAAAACGAACGACGCTACATCAGCCACATCATATACACCAAACATTCTTAGCTCACTTGCAATTTCATTGCCGTAATTTTTTTACGGGCAATTCGCTAGTATTACATAAAAGGGAACTAAAGTGAACGACTTGCATAATTGAAAGAACCATGAATTCTGCTCTGTATCAAAACATTTTTAAGGAGAATGTCTGCTCATTTGTCTGTGAGCTGAAACTTAATTGGGTCATGCAGCAAGACAATGATCCAAAACAGAAAACAAAGTTTGTTTGACTAGGATACTCCAGAACATTTTAGTTTTTTTGTCCATTCTAAGTCTAAGCATAAACCCAACAGAGATGCTGATGCAGAACCCTAAATGAGAAATCCATGCTTGAAAACCTATCAATGTTTCTTGCTAGGAAGAGTGGGCTAAAATAGGAGGAGTTTGGTTTGAGTCATGGAGGAACCAGTTATTAAATGTAACTGAGCAAGTCTTTTTCACACCGGGCAAATTGGTAACCTTATTAAATAAATAGGAAAAAAGTAATAGATTTTGTCTAAAGATATATAAATATGCAATAATAGAAGAAATCAGGAAGGGGATAAATACTTTTTTTCTGGGACTGTAGTTGTTCAATCATTTCCTTAAAAGCTGTATTTTGTGCATTGATGAAGAGCAATGCACATTTTTCATTTTCTTATTTGTATTTGGCACTACCACTTATCCATCAGCCTTTCTTTAAAGGATCACTGCAGTTAAACAAAAAGTCAGCACTTATTTCTCGAGTATATAACAAAACTAGCGAATTGCCCGTCAAAAAATGACAGCAATGAAATTGTAAGGTAGCTAAATTAGTAAATGAATATAGTGTTCCTATTTTGAAGCATTGTGATGAAGAGCTGGCAATCTGTGTTGATGTTGCTGCAGCATTAGTGGTGTGGAGCTGCTGTATAAGCATGCTGAATGTGTGCAGTGTAACACTGTGCGTGCGCGAGACCAAACCGTTAGCGTAGTCGTGTACTTCCGCATTGGTGTAAAATGGCGAGTAATGTGTGGTATAGGTCTGTATCGGAATATCCGTAGGTGTTTTGTGGTGTTTTGCGAGTTTAGAGTGCTGTAGCCTCGTTTTCGTTTTGTTCGGCGGCCATTTTTTCTGTCGCTTAGATTTTTTTTTAGTCTCTAAACTGTTTTATTTCGAGTAAAATCGAGGTGTAAGTTGCATTTTTGAGGTCCTGGGTGCTCCCTCTTGGTGTAGGTAAGTTTTTTATGTATGTGCTGTGTGTATGTATTGTGTTTTAAATGTTTGTATGTCGGCGTGTTGCGTCCGATGTTTGCGAGGTCGTAATGTGTGGTAACGTGTTTCGTACGTTGTTTGCGTGCCTCGTAAAATTTAGCGAGTGTCGTAATTTGTGTGTCGTGTTTTTTGAGTAGCGACGTGAATTTTGCGAGGGTTTGAGGCCCTTGCCCAGTGACCTCGCCAGCAACTGAGTCCCTCGCTTTGTGAGGGGCCTCAGTTGCTGGCATGGAGCGCCCTTGCCCAGTGACCTCGCTACGCGAGGGCCGCGGCTCGCTACGCGAGCCCGCAAGCGTGAGCAACGACTCGTACGCTCACAACTATATATGTGATAACATTATTAGCTGTGTAGGTTATGAACATAGAAAATCATTTTTTAGACAAAAATGAGAAATGTTTTAAGTTTCTAAAGGTAGCAGCACTTCCTGAGAGCTAGCTCATGAAAGGACCTTTTTTTAATGAAGTGAATGAAATTTAAATTTACAGCAACTCCTTCCTCGCAGGCAGCTTGGATTATTGATGCAATACTTCCATAGATGTCTCCAGGGTCCAGCAGAGGCATATATATTTTTTCTGGACTTAAAACTAACAATGACTGCTACATAATGCGCTTACATTCAAGCTTAGCGTTAGACAGTACTCCTTTAAATGGAAAATACAGAGGCCTTTTCCCAACTCAAGTGCCTGTACAGATTGCTACGTCCCACTCTAACCTCAGAATTACACACAAAGCTGCAGTAGCAGAATATTTATACAATTGCTTGAAAAGAAGCCAAATTTATTTCCTGTGGGGTTTCCTGCTCACGTTGACTCAGCAACCAGATGCCACAAAAAACACAGAAGACAGTTATTAACTGTCTTTACAAAGCAACGGCTCTTCTGGTCTGTAGTCGGAAATCAATAAAGTAAAAAAAAAAATAAACATAAAAAGCGAAAGAAAACGGCAAACACAACACAATAAAATACAAAAGAGGTTATTGGAAAATGAACAGAGGACTGCAGGGTGTGTGGTGGAAATCAATATTACATACCACAGATGACTGCAATCACCTGGGCAATGTCTAACGGTTACACCAACCAAATAGCTCATTTATTATCCCACAGCAATTAAATGGACTAGTCAATTTAAAGAGCTGCCTGACACTTGTGCATTTATTTTTGTCTTTCCCTCCATCCATAGAAAAAAATAGGAATTTAGCATCACTTTAAGGATAAAGATCTTTTGCTTTGCTTTTTTTTTTTTATATGCATGTGAAGAGCAAATCTTAAAAATGGAAGAGAGTTGAGGATTTTGTTTTGGAGTAAAGGGATCCAAATGCAATCTCTGTTCTAAAGCAGCTTTTAGAAATCCTGAAATCAGACTAACCAAGGATCTCAGAGCCACGGTATGCATCACTATATGGCATGCCGTCCCCTACTGTACAATAACCAAATCTACAGTATTCATGTTTGTTTAATGTACTCTACCTAGTTTATTGTTACATGGATATGTCTAGCTCTTATCAGAGAATAAGAATATAAGCTTTGATCTTCTGGTCCAATGTTGTATGCCTGCCATTTTCCTATTTTAAAGTCTCTGAATCAAAATGCTGTGAGAAGTTTGCTAATATACCCCACTTCCTTGGGATTGTATGTCACGGTGTCAAAGTCACCAGTTTTATTTTGGGTTCACTTTGATGCAGTTTTTGTAGTGTAAAAAATACATTTACCAGTAATTATATATACCACATCTGTATATCCGCTAAACAAAGGAGGCTGCTCATTGAGTAGGTAACCAGACCTATAGAGCAAACATACTTCGGTGTTGTTCATTTGCAGATGAGCACCTCTATCCTTTTTTCTCACTGTGCCTTCAGGAGTTTTGCTGCACCTCAGTGACCAGGCCCAAAGAGATCAATACGTACATCTGGGGTTTGCGGTTTGTCCTGTTTTTGGTAGTATTGCCTGTCATTTTTGGGTTTGATACCTCCTCTGAGTGAGACCAGACTGATACACTACAGGATATATTTCTCCCTGTGAAGAGCACAAATTAGGTTGCTCTCTGAGTAGGTGACCAGGCCTATAGAACAAACCTACTTGGTTGTTCATTCTCTGATGAGAACCTCTATTCTTTGTCAAATAATTATACCACAAAAGGAAATGCTAATTCTAACACATTGGACTTTCAATAATTACTTCTTTTCTATCACAAACTAACCATGCACATACTCATACCATGCATTTAAAGGACAACTCTAGTCTAAGAAAGGCAGCATGTTTCTGAAGTATGCAAACAATATTAGCAGTTGTGTAAGCTATAAACATAAATATATTTTGAGAAAAATCAGAACTTTTTAAGACTTTGTTTGTATGTAGAAGTTTTGCGTTTGTCCGATTTTGTCACTTCCTAGCAACCTGAAGCCTGAGGAACGTGTTTATCATTATACATTAATGAAGGAAGTGATGGGCAAAGAGATTGATATGTTATATACTTTAATCTTTTAGAATTCAATACATTCACACACTCTGACGCAAGAAGCTTGCAACAATAGATGCAAGCAGAAATGCAATTCCACTCACATACACATCCTTCAATACGGTATCATGGGGTACCTCCAGGGACTAGCAGAACTATCATAATGTATTTATTTCTAATTAAATACTAACTTTATGACTTTTTGCTCTGTCTAATTATGCTTTCACCCAAACATTTGTACTGTTCATTGTACAGTGGTCCATGATGGACTCTACTTTCAGTACTCACATAGCTTAAATCAGTGGTAGTCAACCTGGTGCCTACAGCCCACTAGTGGGCGATTCAAGCTTTGGCAGTGGGCAGCAGGGTAATCGTAAGGTGGGGTAGCGGACTAGTGATGTCACACACACCACACTTAGCTGGTTGGAGAGCCTAAGGACAGCAGTCAGGACTGGATCTCCATCTAGTAAGTACCGGGTGATACATAGCTGGGGTCACATGATTTATGTAACCGAAATTAGATAGGGAAAATAGAGTTACTGCGGCACCAGTGAGCGATAAGGAAATGTTATCCCCTCAAAAAGTGGGCGGTAGGTATTGAAAGGTTGATGACCCCTGGCACAAATGGACTTTGAAATATTTTTTTCTGTATTGCATGAGAAAGAAGGTATTTGATAATGTGACCGTGTGTTTTCTTTTTTCAAATATACTTCTGTATACATTTTTGTACTAAAATACCTTTATCTACTCTTAAAGGCTTGCCCTCTGTCAGCCAATGAAATCTACAGACTAACATTAGTTTCAATGAAGTTGAAGCAGGTTTTACTGATTTTTACTTTTGTCATTTCTAAAACATGCTCTTTTAGATGCTAGAAAATGTTAGTTATGTTCCATGTCCTTTAATACATCTTGCGGTTTCTTGGTAACATTTCTAAAATCCAACAAATCTCTACATTTTAACCGCTCGACTACTGTAACCTCAGATCTCTCTATTTAACAGATCTATTGAAAAAGCTCTGAATAACATTACAATTGGTATTACCTCCCTCCAGATAAGTCTCTCTGCTGGCAAATTCACTACAACATTCTCCTACACACAATCCCTTCCCTGACCCTGGTTATACAGCAGTTATTGAATCCAGATCACAACTACAGCTCTTCCCACTTGCTGCAGCTCTCTCTAACAAGAATCCCTTGCTGTGCCCGACACGATCCCTACACTTTAAGATGCACTCCTTCAGTGAACCATTCAAGTGACGTGCAAAGAAACTACAAGGCAGTCTGCACCGATCCATAACCCTAAGGTTTCTTAGACTCTCCATTACAGTGAAAGTTCCACAAACATACATTTTATTACTCTTTTATTCTCTGTATCCCAACATGAAAAAGACGCAGCCAATGGTCCCAGTTAATGCAGAAATAATAATATAAAATAAATATATATATATATATATATATATATATATATATATATATATATATATATATATATATATATATAATATTGCAGTGATTATTAGAATGGAGAGCAATAGTTTGGAGTGAGAAAGAAAAAGAAAAGTTGTGGTTTTTTTTTTTTAGTATAAATTACATGAAAAAGATCCTACTTCTCAGAAACCCCTTTTTTTACTTAATTCTCATGTTGGGGTTAAAAAGGAATGAGTATGCCCAATTGGTATTGGTATTAATAATAATAATAATAAGACCTTAATGCATAAAACTCCTCATGACCAATATGATCAGATAAACAGTGATGCACTTTGTGCTCTTCTACCCCCACTGCGAGAGTTAATTGATCACTGAAGAGAAAGAGTGTTTCAGAAAAGGAAGAACTTTTAATGCAACTTATGATTAAAGTAACTAACTTTCAAGCCCAACTATCTAAAAACTTTCACACTATAGTTTTATAACTAACTAATTTATTGTTCTGTGTTTGTCATTTCTGTAACCTTTGCTGTGACGAGATATAGTTATTTCCTCTGCACCACAGTCTCACTGTGCTAGTCTGCAACGCTTTTTGAAATGGAGATGCGATAATTTATCTGTCCCGTTAAAAAGGCAAGAAATACGTTAATTCTAATTTGTGTACCATGAAGCAGTGTGTTACATTCATGTAAAATAGCTTCTGATCTCTGTCCTTAAGAGGCTTAGGGAACAGCAAACAGTTTAGGCTTTTAATAAGCAAAGCAGTAATGCATATAATCCTACATACAGGAAGACATCACCGCATGCTAGTGCTGCCTTACAAAGATATCCCACCTCTAAAGCTCGTCATTTAATTAAATATCATAGCTTGTAAGATTTCAGCAGAAAGCCACTGTTACAGAGAAAAGTGAGCAAATACTGTGGTTTCATACAGGCTTATATTTTGTATCAAAAGAACAACCATGAAAATGGGAGCAATTTAATGGACCACTGTAATTATATATATATATATATATATATATATATATATATATATATATATATATATATATATATATATATATATATAATATCTCACATATAGCTTTAATTATAAAAATTGTATATGCATACATTTGTTCCTTGAGGCACCACCGAACATACATGGGTGAAGGTTGTTAAAAACAATGAGCATATGAACGATTGAGTTGGCATTGGGTTACATAAACAAAAATAAGTATAGTAAGTGGGTGCTGGGTAAAATGCATATAAAAAAACAAAAAAAAACACACTAAGCAGTAATACTAGGAAAGAAGCAATCCAAAATTCCTGAATAATTGAATTCACACTTACAAGAAAAAAACTTAAATGTCATGTCCATCAAGACTTTTCTCTTGGAATTTCAGAAGGAAAATTTCTAAAAAAACAATTGTGGGCCAAACGTATACTTACAAACCTATGTTGCATCATTAAGTAAAATAAACCATTTATAAAGTCATGAGAGGAAAACAGTCCTGCTGGTGGTGTTAATGGGAGAAGAGAAGGAGGACACAAGTAAGGGGAGATTCATTAGCCCCTTGGTAATTATACAAATATACTCATGGGATATTTTATTTTATGATACGATTTTACATGAAGCAGTTGGGTAAACACCTTTGGTGACAGCTAGAAAATCTAAAAGACTATAGGATATTCTTTAAGAACTTGCTGGCTTGCAGTAAATCATCTTTGTAAATCACGGTTGTGTTTAAATGTGGAAAACGTACTTTGCTTTTATATGTGCCAAAAGACGGAACGAAAACATGGGGTACGCCACAGAATCAATCATCTTATTAACCGTAGGAGTAAATCAGAGGTCTCTGCTATACAATCTTTATGTTCAAGAGTATATTGTGAAAACACCTTGAGAGCTTCAGTCTTAGAAAATAAGAATGACAGCTTAAACAATAAGGAGGATAGTAGCAGCCATTCATTACTGTGCATGGTGGTAAAGTCAATGGTTTGAGATTTTTGGAAGCTGAAAAAGTGAATATTGGACATCAATTTTAGACTAAGCTTCATAACAATATCTCCATAATAAAGTTCAGTTAGGATAACAGGAAATTTGAACTGCAAGCCTTGAAAATTTGCCCATATTACATATTAATTGAGGTAAAAAAAAGACTTCGTCCATCAAATTCAACCTTTACTCCTCTTATCTGCAATATGCGGATTAATTGATAATTGTTAACTGATCCAGAGGAAGGCAAACAGAAAAAACAGAAGGCAAACAAAAAAAAACACAAGAGAAACTTTGTCAATTGCCTTAAAAGGAAAAAAAAATCCTTCCTGACCCCTGGATCAATACTCTCTCTCTAATTATCCAAGTTAACCCTGAATGCTCCGTTTATTTAGAAATATATCCAATCCCTTATTAAAGTTATCTATCAAACCTGCTGTCATCACCTCCTTTGATAGAGAATTTCACAGATAAACCACCCTTACTTACTTTAAGGTGAAATCTTTTTACTTCTAACCTCAAAGGATGTCCTCTTGTCAGCTAGAAATCTCTTGGCACAAAAAAAGTTCACTTGACAAAGCCTCATATTGACCCTGGATGTATTTAAGGTAATCATATCCCCTTTTTTCTAGAGAAAATACATTTAATTTGGTAAGTATTCCTTCATATGCCGACACCCGGTATATACTAATGACGTGGTGCGCTGGCGCGCATGTGACGTCACCGGGTCAAAGAGCGGAGCGGAGGCCAGAGCAGAAGCAGGTAAGTGAGTGGGAGGTATTAAGGGGGGTTTAGGTTGAGGAGGAGGAGGGGGGTTTAGAATGCGGAGGGGGCTTTAGGTTGAGGATAGGGGGGTTAGAATGAGGATAGGGGGGGGTTGAGGTTGAGGATAGGGGGGGTTGAGGTTGAGGATACGGGGGGGTTGAGGTTGAGGATACGGGGGGGTTGAGGTTGAGGATACGGGGGGGTTGAGGTTGAGGATACGGGGGGGTTGAGGTTGAGGATACGGGGGGGTTGAGGTTGAGGATACGGGGGGGTTGAGGTTGAGGATACGGGGGGGTTGAGGTTGAGGATACGGGGGGGTTGAGGTTGAGGATACGGGGGTTGAGGATGAGGATAGGGGGGTTGAGGATGAGGATAGGGGGGTTGAGGATGAGGATAGGGGGGTTGAGGATGAGGATAGGGGGGTTGAGGATGAGGATAGGGGGGTTGAGGTTTAGGATTTTGCTTCAAAGTTCTTTATTTGAATTTTTCTCCCCCCCCTTAAATTCCCTTCTTAAAATGAGGTGCATGTTATACGCCGGTGCGTGTTATAAATACGGTAATTAGATTTGTTTGAGATTACCTATCCCATGTTAAACTCCTACTTATTATCCTGTTCAAAAAGACACATTCTTGTATACTATCCCTTATTAACCCTTCTAAAAGCGTTCCCACTACAGAAGTAAGGCTCACTGGTCTATAATTCCCCGGATTTGCTCTTGCTCCCTTCTTAAATATAGGTATCACCTCTGCCTCTCTCCAGTCATCGGGTGAAAAATAGATAAAATGGTTTGGCTATTACAGAACCCAGTTCCCTCAGTACCCTTGGATGTATTCCACCAGGAACTGGGGCTTTATTAACTTTATTTTTTCCAACTTTTGGATTTTTTTTCTGCGTTAACCAATTATTTTTTGAAGATAGTGTAGCCCCATTATGTTGCAGTGACCCAACCACTGGTACCTCCCTTGTATACACAGAAAAGAACCTATTCAGCTCATCTGCCTTTTCTTGGTCACTAATTGTTAGACGACTTATGTCACATTGTAATGTTCCTATAGCTTCCTTACTGGCCTTCTTCCCATTAATATATTTAAAAAATACTTTAGGGTTAGTCTTACTCGCTTTTCCAACTAACTTTTCATTTTCTATTTTAGCCAGTCTAATAGTGCTTTTGCAAGCCTTGTTGATATCCTTCTACTCACGTAAAGCAGTCTATGTCCCCTCTTGTTTGTATAATTTAATCGCCTGTTTTTTTACTCTGTATCTTGATCTTTAAATTATTGTTAAACCACATTTGATGTGATTTTTTCCTTTTCCTTTTATTTCCACATGGTATACAGTGATAAGTATGTATGTTTAGTAAGGATTTGAACGCTTGTTAATGTATGTTCAGTATTTTTACCTATCAGTTCTCTGTCCCAGTCTATACTTTGTATTGCAGCCATTAGACCGTTAAAATCTGCCCTTTTAAAATTAGGAGTTTTTGTTGGCCCCTTACAGTTTTGATTTTTTTAATTCGAATCTCAAATGAGACGGTGTTGAGACCACGGTTTCCCAAAGGCTGCCCTATTTCAACATTTGATACTATATCAATAGTATTTGTGATGACTAAATCCTAGATAGCCTCATTTCTCAAGTCTGCGAGTTTCAATCCTGCGCGGTGCTTTAGGGAATGCGCTATGGACACCAGATTCCAAGCTCAAAGACAGGGCCCTCCATTCTTTGCAATGTGTTAATCTTGAACTTGTCCTTGTCTGTAACTTAACTTATGTATAGCGCTACGGAATATGTTGGCGCGTTACAAATAAACAATAATAATTTCTAGTAGATAATGATCCCAGAGTGTACTCAAGAACCTGCTCCCCTTAGTTGAACTGCTGGTCTCATTCATCCAGTTTATTTCAGGGTAGTGAAGATCTCCCATAATTAGAACTTTCCCATGTTTAGCTACATTTCCAATGTATTCACTATACTCTATCTACCTTTAAGAGAGTTGTCACTCTCCTTAAATAATACCAGCTTAACATCTATGGATTATAGATTCCATTCTAAGCATCAGATTACACTTTGATGTTGGATATTTTCCCGTGGAGCTCTATCTACTTTAACTACTTTGCTTCCCATAGCTAGACATTTAATAAGTGTGTGCTTGTGTATATATACAAACCAAGAATCACATGCAAATAATGTTACAAATGTATTATCGGTTGTCTATACTCTGTACGGTGGAGAGCTTCACTTACTCTTGAGCTCACATATAATAAACAATTGTTTATCTATATAGTATATGCATCATTCATTTAGATATACATTTAAACGTTTAACAATTTTAATGATGACATTAAGTGGCACAAGCAGTTCTCCACAACAGTTTCAGAGATTATGTGAGAGGAACAATAACATTCCTGCAGGACAGGGTTTGCAGTTATTCTTACACACTGCTGAGCATATGCAGGGGAAGCGGGTAGGTATCAAAGATTAAAACCTCAAATTCTTTCAGATACCTCCACTAGAAAGTGGTTAAGCCTTAAAAGCTTATACAGCTGTTAATGTTGTTAGTTTCTTACATCCTTCACAAATATGCAGCTTTTCCTAAACTACTAGGGCAATTTAATGTTACAATGCACAGCACCATCCAAAGAGTTTAAGGATAGTTTCTGTGCAAGAGGCAAAAAAATAATAAACAAAAAATGGCACAAAGCCTTGAGTATGACATGATAGCACTGAGATTGGGAATTCTTGCTTTCAACTATATCAAAAATTGTTTTGCAAGCTGATCATTGATTAAAACAAATAAAAAAATAAGAATAGTTGATAAATTTACAATTTGTTAGCAGAGTTCAGCCAACCTCTAAAACAACAGGAAGCCCCATTGGTTCTGTCAGAGAGCCCTCTCTCTGAATAAAATGTCCTGATATTGCAGCTGCTGCTAATTGGATGGCAGAATTACAGACGTGAGAATATAGGTATATATAAGTGAGATGTCAGCTTACACAAGTAATGCTAACAAAATCTAAGGTAGCTAAATTACTTTACACTAAAACTATAAAGGCTTTTTGTCAGTGACCCTTGGTTTGGATAACTGAGGAGGGTTAGATTGGTTAATTCTCTGATTCTTATACTTGAGTGGACACTTTGTTATATAAATTACTTTTATATAACAAAGGCAATTTAGCTGTAGTGTCATAACGTATGAATTACATATAATTGGAGATTGCATTATTACCGCAGACAAAATTAAATTATATACCGCCAACAACTTGTGCAGGGATATCCCCCATAATTGCTTTTTTTTTTTTTTTTTTTTAATTGTCTAATTTTATATTTAAGTCACTTTCTTTTAACTTAACAGGAATATGATTATTTATATTATATATTTTTATTATTTATATTATATATTTTAATTCAATTCATTGTTTCATCATTTTGTGGTTAGTAATATTGATTACTATTTAGTGTGGGTTAGTGTGGGTTTTGCTAGTTTTTGAATATGCCGTGTTCTGAACTTCATCTAGTCCTCATGTGGGAATGTCTTCGAATCGCAAGAGGGTAAATTGTATTTTTCACATACTTTCAATGTATATGTAATTCAGTCTGCTGATCATTAGACGCTACTGCTTCAGAATCTACTGGCTACTTCTACAAGGGCTCAGCCAATGTCACTGGGCCTCATAGCATCCACCTGAGCAAAAGTTCCCACCAACCAACATTTTTCCCCATTCACCTTGATTTCTTTTGCATATAGACCTAGATCCTCACACGCCACCACACTTCTGCCTCAAAAATTAAATAACATGCCCTCACACCTACCCTGGTCACACCCACCTGTAATTTGTGATAATTTATATTGCAGATTTGGGCACTATCACCTCCATTGTATTTACAGCCGATACATCCACATACTTAAATCACTAATTAACCCTCTACTCTCTTTTCCATTACTTGCCAAGCCCATGTTTCTTCCTTTTATTTATTTCACCTTTTGCTTCATGGATTCCTTTAGATTGTAAATTTGTGAGATTTAATCTTGTAAAGTGCTTTGTCACAGACAGGGCCCTCCACTTTTTGCCATGTGTTCAATATTTTATTTTTTGTTTGTATTTAGCCTCTGTGTTGTGCTTCAGAAAATGTTGGGTGTGTTACAAAAAAAAAAAAGGGGGACAATACTAAAAACTGGAGAAATAAAACAAATCCTTCAGTAGATGATGGCGATTGTGTTCATCACTACACATTGATACTCACCACAGATTATAATGCGGATGATACCCATACCTATTAGCAAAGCAAAAAGGAGTAGAGCTTTACCTGTATACAGGCCCCAATCTTTTCACTGCACAAGCTGCAGATCAAAGCCCATCGACTGCTTGGGATATGAGACACCTTAGTGATGGGCTCCATCTTCTCAGGACTTCCTATACTAACCTAGAAAAAAACAAAGCGTTTCTTTGTTTTTTTAAAGATGAATGACACATTTTGACAATTTGAGACAATCATTTTTAGGAATAAAAATTACATAGGATCAATACCTATTTTCCAGTTTTTCCCTGACCTGTCCTTTCCATCCTTGACATGAAATCAAGATACACTACACTGCAGTAACCTATATTCAAGCGACACCCTATTCTATGAAAGGGTCAAAACTAGAAGAAGTTTATGGCACAGCAGCATATTTATAACTATCAAGTAAAATCCTTGATTTGGGACTATCCAATAACAAAAAGCAAGTCGACTAGTGCAACTGCAATACGAGTGCTCTCAATAGCAAATCACAACATCTTAAAAGGAAAAATATATATGTAAGACATTGAGAAATATGAATGATGTATTGAAAAAAAAAGTTCAACTCAAAATGTATCGATTTCAATATATTGGTCTTGCTCAACCTTGTTCTCAGCTGATATTGGTGATATATGACATCTTTGATTCTTCTGAATGTCTTACAGGCACTAGTCCTTAAAGAGGTGATGGGGTGGTTGTACTTATGCATTGTATTAAAAAAAAAACAGATTAAACAATGTGTCTGCTAAAATTTGTACCAGTTAACCAAAGACATGTGAACCACAAATTAAAATATTCTACCACAGTGCTGTCTAACTTCTCAAGGTGTAGGGGCTAGATTTTAGTGATCAAAATGTATATATTTTATCAGAAAATAACTAAACAATTGTGCATTTAAATAGGACATCCCACCTGTTTCAACAGACCTCAAGGATTTATTTTAAGTCCATTAGGTTTGTGAGTCACAGAAATCAGCTGGCAGGCCACATCTGACCCACTGGCCACTATTGGACAGCACTGCTATACTACAATGCTAAACATATGACAACACAACCTACCTCAGGAATCCACAGAGCGCAGCTGACATGGACCCACTTTGTGCCACTACGTGTTGGCTTCATGGCCCCGCCTTTTTTGGGACACAACAAGCACTTTGGTTGGACCCCAAGAGCACATGTCCGACACAGCCAGCTCCCATCTGGTACTTTCAATATGCCATAACAGGCCTGCAATGAGAGAATGACCGTTAATACAGTGAAATATTTAACCCTGATTTAGTGAGATATCTGTGACACCTTTCATTTGCACAGATATTTAACTTTGTCACATTTCTGATACAGAGCACAATGTAGCAACCAAATAGTCACATAGCTTTGCAGGGTATGTTTGTAGAGTACAATATTATAAAGCATTTGAAGTGCAAGATTATGGCAAAACCTGGGGATTAGGGACTAAGACAGAGACAGGCCACACAGACTTGCACCAGGTGCTTTGGGTGCCATGTTGCTTTTGTGCAAGTTCTGGAAAACACATCTATGGCTGAGACACATACTTTATAATGTTCAGTTGGGTTTTATGTAAAAAGAACTGGAAGGCTGCATTTTTGACTGGATAAAACGCTTTTTTTTTTCTGTTCCTTCCACACAATATATGAGCTTGTAACATTATTGATAACATCCCAGGCTAAGCTGAACAGACATTTTACAAAAAGCTTTGCAGTAGCTAAGATACTTATAAAATTATTATTAGGCAAGAGTCTTATCACACTCTCCCACAAACAATAATAGCCATGAAAAGATTGGAGGAGCAGCACGTCTAATAATGAGGGCGGGAAGACCTCTCTTTATAATTATTGTAAATTATATAATTAGTGTAATTTCTAAAGCTTTACGGCAGCCCTTAACGATTTCCTTATAATTGGTGATTGAGACAAAATGGCAAGGGATTGTTGTTATCGTATTATTCGAACACCCTTACCCACTTAGATTGCAAGCTCTTCTTAGAACTGAACATTTTCCCTGTATTAACTGTACTTAGAGTTATGGAATATGTTAGGGATTAAATAAAGGATAATAATAATAATAATAATAATAAACAACAACAACTGTGTTAATTATGTAAACACCCCCTCAAACCAGTGCATACCTGGTGTACACAGATATTACATTTGTCACAGAAGACCATTTCATTGCCGTCCTCTCCATCCGGAGATTGGCAAACGTCGCACACAACGTCCTCGTCATATTCGATGCCCAGGCCTTCCTCAGTCTCTATGGCATGGTTCATGTTGTCATAGCACTTCTGCTCCAATTCCTCCATCACTCGCTCCATAGTGTACTCATCTAATTCTGCCATACCTAGGGCGGTTGGAGACCATAAACGGATTAACTCTCACATCAAAACTTGAACCAAAGGAATCTTGGAGACTCACAAATGAAATTATATTGGAAAGTAAGTAAATTGAAGGCACGCAACTACAAATATACCTACATACAATAGAACCTAAATAAAAATGAGTTTTACTGCTTATTTTTGCATCATAAATCAAAACGATAAGGAAGCTTGAGAAATTGTAATTCACACATACTTAAAGGGCCATTTACCTCACTGTAAGTGCTCTTCATGGTGTGAAAAAGCACAAGATTGTATGTTAAAATGATCTATTTTTTTAATTACACCAATAACAGATCCAAAATCTATGTCTTTCTAAGTCTATGTTTACATACAAAGAGCATCCTGCCTACTGGCTATTGCATGACTGCTGTAGGGAAGTCAGTGATTCATAGCAGCATTTTCCTGGAACCAGTTTATACTGTACTGACCAGTTAACCCATACCTGACCTATTTAGGCGAGTGGAACATCCCATGCATGCACAGAAAGATTTGCTAAGGGTTATTTTTTTTTCTTTTGATCTTGAACGGACAGCACCATGAGGTACTCTGAATTTGTAGTTTCTACTCGATTTCCTCTGGAATTTGACAAACTGGAAATGTAAGCAGTCTTACCGAAGACGCTCACTGCAAGGTCCGCGATGAGCACCGAAGGCCATAGGCGCTCATTATGAGGCTCGCAAGAGAGGCTACGACTGAAATTCCAAGTTAAAGGCTTGAAAAAACACGGACTTTTTTTTTTCAAGCCTGTCACTCTCCAAATTAGCTACCAACCTCACTTATGAGCTCCCTGCAAAGCCGCTAATTGCGGGGCCCACGATAAGCGCCAAAGACGCTCATTGCAAGTACAGTAAAGTAGGGGGGGCAGGAGGCTCGCAATGAGCGCCAAAGGCATTGCGATACTTACAATTTTATTGCTGTAATTTTTGACAGGCAAGTAGCTAGTCCAGTAGCCAATGTAAGTACACTCAACTTTTCACTATAATACATATGTTTCTACTAAATCAGTGGCTGTTTTTTAGGAAACATTTGAAACCCAGGAAACTTCTATATACGTTTAAGTCTGCATAGTAAAAATAGTACATGGTTAAAAATATACAAGAATCTGTTCTTACCCATTTCTTTGAGGTCTTCATTCATTCGCTCCAACCAATAAACATCCATCTCATTTAAATCATAGCGGCACACACTGTCTGCCAGAGTCCGAATATCGACATATCCCAGCTCTGGGGGGTCCGTCCCTGATGAATGAATGTACTTGCGAGGTCTGGAGTAGATAACCGCTTTCTCCTTCTCAGCCATCACTCTGAGAAGAGGAAAAATGCATTTTAAAGTAAGAAATGACCTAAAAAAAACACCAGAGCTCAAATTCCAAAAGATGTTACACTTGTGAAACATGAAAACAATTCTACAAGTTTTCATATAGTGTTTAGAGTAAAACAGAAATTGAGAGAAGATTAATAAAGTGGAATAGTAAATCTGCAAGAGAGTAGGAGCTTTGGTTTAAAAAAAGATATATAGCATTCCTCAAGATATCTGCACCATAGCATAGCATTTATAACAAAAACAAAACAAAACAACATTGTTTAACTTTAGGGTATAAACCTTAAAAGGGACTGTAGTTTTTATTGCTGCCAGGAGTCAGCAAAATCATAAAAGATAGAGGAAAAGTAAAGGATTTAAAGGGATGCTGTAGTCTGATATTTTTATGATGTTATTTTAAAAAAGCTACTGGGCAACAACTTTGTGGTACTGAAAGAGGAATACAAAAACCTTTAAAATGTATTAACTATTTACACAACGGTATGCTGTTCTAGTAATACTAATACCTCCTCTATATGTGAGTATATGTTTCTGATAAGTAGGTGCGAAGCAAGGAGGCGGAGATAAGCTCATTGGCACTTGTGCAGGAAGAAGCCTTAATATAACAATATTTATGTGTGGGGTTCTCATAGGCGATTAAATATTATGTTCAAATTTTGATGTTCCAACCCTGTACATACATGTACACACTTATTTGCATGTTTCTGCTGATACTAAATCCTGCGTCGTGGGGGAATCCCTTCTCTATTGCAGCGTCCATAGACGTGATAATGTCATAAAACTGATAAGCTGTCTGCTGCCAGGGATCTCTATAAATACTTGGTAATCCCAGATTTTCTTTTGATCCCTTCCATCTGAACAATTTTCAAAGTAAATGTGTGGCAAACTACAGATGTTAACCCAAAATAACCTCAGGCACTGATATTTTTTCCCTTTTTCTCCTCTGGAGATTGTGTTATTATCCGTAAAACGTCTAAAACAATTAATTCCCTGTTCCTTCAGATGCTTACAGGGAAAACAAAAAAAAAATATATAATAATAAGTAATTAACTGCAGGTAAGCAGCTGGTATATCTCCACAGGAGTGCCCTAAACAAATCACAATGTGAAAAAAATACACCGCCAAGCTTGCTGATTTTTCTTCCCACATATCCCTGCAAACTGCCGTTTACAGTCATCACTTCACAGTTTGCAGTCACTCAAAGTGCATCCAACTCAGATCCACAGCTAGAAATCAGATGCCAACTTCCACCTTACAAACCCAGCTGGCAAATAGCTATTGGAGGCAAATTATCCAGGAACACTGTAACTATGTCAGGGGAAAGCTGGCGCAGACATGTTATTTCTTTATTCAATAAAAGAAGCAAATTCAACTAGAACCAACTGGTAGCATGCACAGAAATGCTCTTAAACAGCTGCTGAGCAACCACACTAAAATATCATATGTACAGTAGGATCTTTTAAAGAAATCAAATGGAAAATGGGAAGATTTTTTTGAAAGTTAAAAAAAGGAAATGCACAAAACACTTGTGTCTGCGTGACTTGTTGGTGCCAAGTACCTGCACAGCAAAAAGGCTTCACAATACAAGGGATAAAAACACATCAATTAGGTGTAGGTATATTGTACAAGAATTAAGCTGCACCGCACTTTTGTAAAATATTTTGCTCATTATAAGAATTATGTACGGTATTATTTGTTTTGTAAATTACATTTTTAATGGTCCTTTAATGTGCCATAAAAGGATCACTGCCAAGTCCTTATTTCATAAATACCAATATATTTCAATATAAAAAGAGTTTTTCAATTAATTGTGATTAAGAATGTTGATCTTGGTGAGAACATTAAGACTGAAACTAGCTGGTGGTCCCCACTATCTTTTGGCTGGAGCTCCTTGTGTGAGCCAACATCCCAGCAGATGCCCACTTGGGAATCGTGCTGCACTTACTGCTACAAACTGAAAAAGAAAGGAGCTCAAGTCAAGAGTTTACAATGGCTTCTCTAGCATATCCTCCTGGATGTCCGCCCACCATCTCAAACATGTCAAAGACTAAACTCCTTATCTTCACACCCTCTTCCACTCCTCATATTTCTCTCACTGTTAACAATGCCATCAGCACGCCCACCTCACAGGCCCGTTGTCTTGGGGTTCTTCTTAATCCTGCCCTCGCTTTCATTTCTTAAGTGTATTCACTGACAAAATCTTGTCTTTTTAACCTAACATATATCTCCAAAATACATCACTACCTCACACAAGATACAACTAAAATTTGAATACACTCTCTCATCATATCCCACCTCAACTACTGCAACTCTCTCCTTGCTGGCCTCCCCATCATCCATCTGTCTCCCCTCCAATCCATAATGTACGACTCCGCTAGACTCATCTACCAAACTCAACGCTTGATGGCTGCGGCACATCTCTGTCAGTCACTCCACTGGTTTTCCATAACCTTCAGAATAAATCATGATACCAACGTATAAAAACCTCAATAATAATGCACCCCCTTATATCTTTGCTTCCCTCTCCGTTCAGCTAATGATCTTCTTTCCTCCTCTCATCACCTCCTTTCACTCCCGCCTTCATGACTCTTATGCTGCCCCTATTCTTTGGAACTCCTTACATCGCTCACTAGAGTTTCCTCAGCAAAACCTCACTAAAAACACATCTGTTTAATGAAGCTGATCACCTCCAGCCTTATTATGCCTAATGTATCTATCACCTTCGTGTTTCACAACTAAATCCTTTACATTGTACGTTTGCACGTTTTTAATCTTGGAAAATGCTTGAGAAAGTATTCTACATGCAAGATACTAAGCTCAAATACAGGGACCTCTATTCATTTAAAAATTGTATTGAAGCGGTTTTTGCCTTGTACTCATCCTATGGATGGTGCAGCGGAATATTTTGGCACATTATAAATAAAAGATAATAATAATTCATATAAAAAAAGGGTGTCTGGAAATCACACCCATAGCAGCCAAAAGACCCTAATGTAGTGTTAGAGCCCACTGTGTTCAAATCACAATTGGAAAAAAAAAGTTCTGTTGAAAGAGCATGTCGTTTTTATGCAACAGATGAGTTTAAAAGAAGTTAAAAAGCAAAACAACACGTTTCTCTTCTAGTGTATGACCACCAGTTATCATTTTCTGATTATAGCAACGCACAATAATAACACTGCAGAGTGCTAATGTGACAAAACAACAGGGCGCTGGCATTAGCATAGGAGAAACTTTACTGCAAACAGCTAGCATTCTCAAACATATGGTGTGAGAAACAGAAAGGATTATATAAATATGCAATCATAAGTAGTAACGTTGTACAAGAAGTTCTCAGCTTGGACTAAAATAGTAATTACCGAACATTTTAGCCTCACTTGATAGTTGCAGAGGGACTTGTTGGATCACTTAAAGGGCCACAGCAGAAGCAACAACTATAATATGGTTGTAAAGCGCCAAGAGAAATATGAATACTAGTAATTGAACATTATTTACAAAAATGCATTTAGTAATAAGAATATATTTACTACATTTTTGTTGCAAATCACCTCAAGAGATACTTCCTCCAGAGTGGTCTCGTTTTCAGCATCTTATTACCTTATCAGTGAATTAATAGGGAAAGAAAGAGAGAGAGAGAAAGAAAGAGAGAAAGAAAGAGAAAGAGAGAGAGAGAGAGAGAGAGAGAGAGAGAGAGAGAGAAAGAGAGAGAGAGAGAAAGAAAGAGAGAGAGAGAGAGAAAGAGAGAGAGAAAGAGAGAGAGAGAGAGAGAGAGAGAAAGAGAGAGAGAGAGAGAGAGAGAAAGAGAGAGAGAAAGAGAGAAAGAGAGAAAGAGAAAAAGAAAGAAAGAGAGAAAGAAAGAGAGAAAGAAAGAGAGAAAGAAAGAAAGAGAAAGAAAAATAAAGAGAGAGAAAGAAAGAAAGAAAAAGAAAGAAAAAGAAAGAAAAAAAAAAAAAAAGGAAAAGAAAGGAAAGAACACCGTTTTTGAGAGTGCATAGTCAGAGGTTGGATTAAAAAGTTGAGTGGTTGGGACACTGGCAGAAGGATAAGCACCACAAGATTACACTTAAAGAGTAACTGATGTCACCATGTGGAGACGCATCCAGTTGCAAAGAGAGTGGCAACGGTGTTAATATTTTTGATGTTTTGCTTTATTGTACATATTAAATGTAAGTTTTGCGCAACTTCCTTTGTTGAACATTTTATTTTACATCTAGGCCAAGTTGTCAGAAATGAGTTTGTGTTTACCTGGCTACGGGCTCAGGGGCGGAGGACGGGTTCACTGGAACTTGTACGCCCTTCTCCCAGTCCTGTCTCCACGGGTCAGCCAGCACATAATAGTCCTCTGGGTTCAGCTGGTGGGAGTCATGCAGTTTCATGGCTGTGATCAGGTCAGTCCTAAACACCTACAAGGTGAAAGCAGATATTAATCATAAAAGCTTTATACTACACCAATGGCCTTATAATAGTTGCCATCAGTTATAATAACAGGGATTCATTCTGTCAAAATAACATGAAGACAGTTCTTATAAAATGAAGACCAATTAAATACTCTACATTTTACAATGATAAACAACAGGATTTGATTGTTAAACATTTGCATATTATAAGAAAACCAACACTGAAGTATAAAGTAGTTATGAGAGATCTCAGTATCATGATATGCCAACTCATCTGATCAGGGTTTTATACTTTTGCAGAGGCCTAGTTTTTAGGTGGATTCAACATACTGCACAAAGTGAGCCTGCTACATTCTTACAAAATACAAGTATGATTCTCATAGGTTTAGTTGAAGATCTTTTTTATATATCAAAAGCTTCTTTTAGAAAGTAAAAAAATACTAAATAGCTGTATACACATACAGTTGTACAAAATATATACACACACACACACACACACACACACAAGCTGTGTAACTACATTCTCCCCGCAAGAACACTAACCTGCTTTTGCCTTTAAAGTGTTTTTATGAGCAAATCTGAGCAACTATTACATTGGTCCTGCAATATAACAAGCAAGTAATGTCTATGGACTGGAAGGGTAATGCTTGTTACTAGCTAGCTTTAATGGGCACTTACAAACATGCCTAAAGGGTATATTCAAGACACTAGGAGTATGAAGCACAGTATTAATACGAAAGCAACCACGAAATAACATGAACACACTATACATTAACATCCACCAACCCAAATACCTCTATTTTTTTGAGCGTGTGTTTGCAAATCCCTTCCCACTGCAGGAGAAAGGTAAATAACAATAAGAAAACAATCCTCCTATCAAATTCACTTCTGGATCGCTACCTTGTCATGGTGAAGGGACTTGTGTACCTCAATGAAGTTGTGAGCTATACCATATAGGGTCATCATAGATGGGCAGGCCATAGCAGAGGTCAGACAAATTATGGTTCACTGAAAAAGGAACTTACTCCAGTATATTTGCCATGAAAACCTTTGGGTTTGGACAATATATGCCAGGCGTGTTGCAGTCCGCAGGGTCATTGCGAGTCTGACTCGACTGAACAACTAACCCACCTCACCATCCATTAAATAAACACAACCTATCCCACTTTCCCCCACCCAGATAGTTCCAATCCCCTATGGACCCCCATGGACCCAATCTATTAGCCTCAATAGGGTTAACTGTGTCCCTCATGGGGTCTAGAATTAAGGCTCTTGGGGATAGAGGCTATGGAACCCTCATGTAATATATTGTGTGGGTGGGGGTAGGTAGGGTAGGTAAGATGGTGGGGTAAAGGGGGATCGGCCATATGCCCCTCCCTTGGGTGTAGAGGTGAAATCATTGACGTTTTGCACGCAGAGCAGGGAATTTGTTGCAGGCTCATACAAAAGGGTACACATAAGCAACAGCAACATTACATTTAAAGTGCATTTTTTACCAGTACATATTAACAAATGAAATGTAGCCAAGCCCATAGTTCACTAATATACAACACACCCATGGCGCCAATACAAATGGCAATCTTACAGCTGAATATGCACCTGTTTACGGGCTGGGTGAGATAAAGAAATAAGATGTCTGGACGTTTGACCACATCAAAAAGATTTCTAAATGCTGGAACTGAATGAATTAACTGAAACCTGTAACAGCATCAGTGAATGAATGAATGAAGCTCAAGGAATCTACGCGGTTTAAATAAAGATGGCCCTTTGCTGCTTGGAGACTGAATCATCAGACCAAACAACCCCTGCACAAGTTTATAAAACTGCCTGCACCAGCAATATAGGCAACTCGGGCTCTTTCATCATTTTACTAACTTGACATCTATTGCAGTACTCTATTTTGTAAGAAAAAACACTTTCACTGGGTGAAACTCTTCAGGGGCAAAGTACGAGAGGATGGAGTCTGAAGAAACAAGTCTAAGGGCACAGATAAAGGAATGGTCAGACAAGTCACAGATCACTGAAGGGCAGAAATCTAATGAGGTCAGTGACAATCTGGGTCAGCAGAAAAAGATCAGTCCAATAGGGAACATGAATGGAGCAGGACGTGTAGCCAGAGCAAGAGGACATAGGAGCATGCAGAAGTATTCCCAGTCACAGGAACCTAAAGCAGGCATGGAGAGGAGGCCAGAGATGCAGTAAATAGTCCCAGATGAGATGTGATTGGCTGGTAGAAAGACCAGGGATTAACAACAATCAATCATGAGAACAGCATGAAAAGCTAGCAGAGGTACTTCTGACTGATGTC
Organism: Discoglossus pictus; assembly: GCA_027410445.1. Classification (NCBI taxonomy): domain Eukaryota; kingdom Metazoa; phylum Chordata; class Amphibia; order Anura; family Alytidae; genus Discoglossus; species Discoglossus pictus. The sequence continues at coordinate 159,147,140 of CM050163.1, forward strand.
TGTGGCAAGAGACTGTCATACAGGTGCTAAACCATGAGATCAAACCCAGGCATGGATCTGACACCATGGATGTTTACTGGCCTCTTGTGGTGATATTATTTCTATATGGCTACGAAGCCTGATAATAGAAAGCAAAGAGATTATATTACTCTTTAGACAAAGCGTTTCATTACAGTATAATTTCATTCTTTCTTCGGGGTTAGTGTTGCCCTCCAATTTCTCAGCAGGGTTCGATCTTGGAAGCCAATGAGCTTTGCAATAGTCCTGCTGAAAAAAATAGCAGCTGTAACAGACACGTTCCCACTGTGAATGCATAGGAAGTTTCTACCTGCAAAGTCTCCTGCCACATCAGGAATGTGAGTAGCAGAAAATAAAATGGTAGATTGCAGGGTGTATTGTTTATCTACACTCTAAAACATGAGGCCGGTATGCAAAAGAGTGTATTCTAAATCTAGGAGTACACTGGTCCTTTAAATACAAGGTTTCTTAAAACCAGAGTCTAGGATCCCAAGAAAAATACAACATTAAGGAATTATTAAAAACAGATGTCATGGCTGGCAACAGAACATAGTGTAGGCCACTGAGACTAGGACAAATACCTCAGAGGGTTTTTGGTCTTCATGTCTTGAGCTTCTGCCATGTCGAGACCTTGAATGCTGGGACCAGGATGTAGATAAACCTGAGAGAAGAAATAAGAATTATAACCTGCTAAGATGTAGAATCCAAACCTTTAGTAACATAACCAACAGGAATAGTAAAAGAAACCAATTCAATGTTACCAATGTATTTGATGGGTGCTACAGTTTAGAGTGAAGAAAAGAGCTTTGTTCTTCAGGAAGTCAGGAATAACAAGTACATTAATACAAAGGGCTCTGCATGGAGTTTGTGAGGCACGCTCCTTGCCTCCACTCTTGAGATAGCAAAAGCAAATAAAATCCTTTCCAATATTTAGCTTTTTATGTTTTGAAAGGCTCTCGACTTCTCCATGTATATCTGTATATCATTGTGGGAATATTATCTTTATAACATCTGAAAGGATTACACATTGGATCAATTTTGAATATATACCTCAAAAAGATAGTGTCTATACAGTTAATTCATCAATATATTATATAAAGAATCTTATCTCAATTTTCTAATAGATTATTACACAGTGTTGTGGTATTTGGTGCTCTCTAGAATAGAATATAGACAAAAGGACTAATGTAATTGTATTAAAAAAAAAAATTGGACTGCTGATACGTTCTGAAAATGAATTAATACAAATATAGATATATAAGCCAATTCTCAAATACATAAAGTGACAAGTGCTTACAAAACGTTTAACAATCAGAATAATGACAAATAGGGTGGCAAGTGCTCATTGCAGGGCTCGCGATGAGCGCCACACTCATCACAAGCCCTGTAGGACTTTGCAAAACACGAAAGACCAACAAAAAAACGAAAACAAATATGCCTCAACTTACACAGGCCCATGGGACTTAGCTGAAGGAGCTCATGGCAGTGGTGCAGGCGCTCATCGCGAGGCCCAGATGACTTTGGCGCCCATTGCAGGATTTACGATGAGCGCCACACTCATCGCAGGCCCTGTAGGACTTTGCAAAAATTGCGGACCTCGCCAAAATTGTGGAGGATGCAAAAATTATGAATTTAACGGCCAAAATCACAAAACTCAAAAGACCAAAAAAAACACATGCTTCAAATGACCTCACACACTCACACAGCACAGGGGGAGAGCCAGGGAGCCTGCAAGTGAGGTTGCAAGTTAATTTGAGGCATATTTGGCATTTTTACAAGACCTAAAATCACTTAAGCAAGAAAAAAAAACGGAGGCCCCAAAAAAAAAACTGGATAACTGGATGAAAACAAGGCCGAAGGCAGTAAGAAAGAGCACAAAGTCAGTAACACTTAACCCAAGGTAGTAACACTCATTGCGAGGCCCTTAAACTACACAGGGGGGGGAGGCTTGCTATGAGCGCCAAAAGTGCTCAGAGGAGGCAGCACCTCGCATTGTGTGGCAAAAAGCATTAGTACATGGGGGAGAAGCTCGCAATGAGCGCCAAAGGTGCTCAAAAGGGCCATAGCCTCGCATTGTGTGGCAAACAGCATTGCCTGGCTTAAAACTTTATTATTATTATTTGACGGGCAAGTCGCTAGTATTAATAAAAAATGTCAACCTGTGATAATTAAACATACACAATAATTCTAGCCAGGTATCTCCCTTAAGTCAGAAAATATTAGATTTAGAGCAGGCCTTAAGTATTATCTGTATGTTTTGTGTCCTAATATTTTACTTTTGTTTTATATGTAACTTTATTTTTATATTGAAGATGATTTATTTATACAGCTATGCCGTACAACAGAGGTATCCAAATTTGGTCCTGGTGGGCTGCACACAGGCCTGGATTTGAGCATTTTCTTTCTGTGCACAGGTGAGTCAATCAGCATGACTGAAGAAGCGAGTCTCCCCTGGGTGCAACAAGGATATCCTAAAATGCAGGCCTGAACTTGGACAGCCCTGCAGTACAACATATGTACACTTGTGCATTCAGCACCACTGTGGGTGATATTCTCTCAGTGTAATAACACATAAATCTCCATACTGGTCATACATGACCTCCAAGAATTTCTACATTTTGGGTGTAAAATGTATGATGAAAAGATCTCCCCCAACTGTACTCTATCCTCAGCACTATGTGTCACAACCTACTATGATGATGGGATCTAGAGTATCCTAGTACTCTTTTTCCCAGTAGGTTTAGACCTAAGTTTGGGTGACTCTGGACCTATGGACAGTCATTGTCGGTACAAAGGCATAAGTCCCAGCTTGCTTTGGTAGTGTACCTGGGAGCACCTTAGTAGGGAGTCAGAACGAGCTCCTCTACAAGCATATGCCTCTGGGTCAATAATACATGCTTAGTCAAATTATGAAAATTATGAACAACTTCTATATTTTTACACAAAACCAGTACAGGGAGTGGCTACCCCCTTGTCCAACCCTCATCTTCCTCTTGGCCAATGGGGTAATCTCCAGAGTAACTTGATTACCTCTGGCCAATGACTAGAGGTAAGCTCTGGGAACTTCCAGACCCCTCCCATGGGCCGCCCACTAGGTGTGGCTACCCAATTGACTTGGTATCTGTCTCTCAAGGGAGAAACAACTATGTGCTCCTGTACTATGACCCTGATATTGGGCTGAAGACCCCATGGGGTTAAGGTGCCTCAATGTCTGTACAGCCCCCTTTGTTCTGGCCTTGCTATCACTTCAAGTGTTTACTTTAGGTGAAAGCTGGAAGGCAGATGGGTGATCTACTCAGGTTACTATCTGCATCAGACCCAACATGGATGACTGCACACAACATGGCTCCCACATTACAATACAATATATTTACAGATATTACCACTACGACATTTTATAACCCACATGTTATGAGTTGAGGCAGTACTTCCCACGTCAGTCCACTTAATGCGTTATGACGACTTTATTAGTGGTGACGTGGTAAACTGCCTCTTCTCTGAATGCATAACAATAACAGTGGAACTCTGCCCTGAATATATAACATTATAACAGTGGCTCTGGGAGCCCAAAACCTTCTGTTCAATAACATGTGGCAGATAACAGTTCCAAATCCAAGATGGCCCCTGGCTGATTCATGACACTATGCACTTTTACTCACCAAACCTGCATTATGAAATATCTACATGCTGAATCTTCTGTAAATAATATGCTGTGTGCTTAAATAGAGCCCTTTTAAATTTACCGAATGGCAATTTAATAAGGCTGTATATTATCATTAACAAAATATTACATACATAATTTAATGTGTGTAGGAACTGGGGGATGAGAGGGATAAATCCCCACAGAGTTGTCAGTGTTTGTATGCATGTGTATACAATGAGCTATATCCCACCCATTATTCATTTGACTCCTACACCCATGCATAATCTATTCAGCACATAGGAAACTGATAAAATTGACTAATATATATATATATATATATATATAAGTCTGATACTCACAGTCTTTTGGCTTCAGAATGAATACTATAACTCTCTATATGTACTTGTGCGCCACCTGTTTCATGTACACACATCACAATTTTTTTAACAGCAATGATGAATAAATACCACAAATTCAGTATCAGACAATGACATTACAACTCAAACCTCAGAGTGGGCAGAAATCTGGATTCAATAATAAACAAACTGAGCCTTTAAACGTTGCTTTAACGGCAGTAGACATTTTACCTTTGATGGTGGAATGGCAGGAATCTTTAAAGCTGATAAGATCTGTTCAGACAATTCTGTTCTACGGAAATACTGTGACTACAGAACACAATAAATGAGCAATCCAGAGTGTAATAACCTACAGAACGAGTAGCCGTGTAAAATGTAATCCCCCCCCCCCCATGACACAAGAACAGTGAGCTAAATATAGCAGTCTCTCAAGAATGCTTTTATCCGCCTTGTTTACATAGTTGCTAGGGTTGTTCATTTGTTGCATACTTCACAAGCATTTGACGTTTTTCCTAAACTACGGTGGTATTTTAGGTCAGCTCTAATCACCCAACAGTATCAACATATCAAGCATGTGTTTCTCAGTGGCAGTGCCACCTTAAATTCCCACTGAATTAATTCAAGAACACAAACCACATTTACAGGTCATAGCGCTCAGTTCAAGCAAAGCACTCGTACCCAACACTCAATTATGGAACTGCCAACATAACTCAAGTGAAACCACCTCACACATTAAGATGTTCATCTTTAATTCATTGTGAGATGTAGGCAATAACCCGAGTGCAGGTATATCTAGAGTCATTATCCTCCCAATACAGGCAACATGACTATATTACCATACACACATACTAATGTATTCCACGACTGAGTCAATGACATACTCATTACCACTATACATTGACCAGACATTTCATTTAATGAAAGAATTGATTTCTACTTTAATGGCATTGGAGATGGGAAACAATGTAACCCGACTATCTGTACAATAGCAGTGAGATAGAGAAAATAAAAGGATTCTGAAAGCATGCCAATAGAAACACAAGTCAAAGAAAACACATATACAGAATATAGTAAAATATCACCATATTATAAATGATTGTTGTGGTGAACTACCTACTCATAAGGTTCACAACACAGGCTGAGATCCCGCTCCATGCTGATGATAGCCAGTAAGCTTAAAAACAGCTGTACATGGATAGGATTCTCAGCTTGTGTTTAATCCAACCTTGTCTTTGCATTAAAGCTGTGTAATACAGCATGCATAAGCTTAAAGGAAGCCATCTTTGAAAGCCATGTTAGTTTATGGATTGAAGAGCGAGGCATTTGTGGGTACATTTGCACGTCCCAGCTCAGCTTCCCAGAATGCAGTGTAATAACTGTAGGTTTTTAAACCTTTAAATATGTATGTTTGTATGTATGCACACACACACTAAAATCCTGGTTATCCAGCACCTAACCAATTGGCACTCTCAAGCAACCGGCACCAATTCCCCATTTTCAAAAAACTCCCGCTAAACTGGCACTATCCGGCAGTTCGAGACTGCAAATAAAAAAAACAATAACTTTTTTTTCTAATTTTTTTCTGGGTCTAAATGGCCCAGTTTAGGTGCTAATGCATTTTTAAAGGCATTTTGAAGGGTTTTGGGGGCTTAAGGGTCGTTAAAAAAAAAAATAAAAAAAAAAATCGAGGACTCCTGATTAACCGGCAACTACACTTATCCAGCAATAGGGAGTCCCCGTGGGTGCCAGATAACAGGGAGTTTACTGTACCTGACTCTAAGTGGGAACTTTATTCCAGACACCAAGGAAAAGCTTGTCTACTATAAAAAGTTAAATCTTCCTGCCTCGTTATAATAAGGCATCTAGAAACAAACATTCCCTTTAAAGAGTTAATAGGCAAATCAATAGTAAGAAAAGAAAAACAAAGGAATTATGTCAGAAATTATTTTATTTATCTTTCCTTTCAACAAAAAAAACTTATAGCAAGAGAATATTACTGGGTAACATTTCCCTGCCTTTTCATTTGGGTATAATAAATATCCTACAGGTAGCAGCAGCAGATTTTATTTGTATGTTTATGTTAATGGCAGCTGGAATGGGATCAGTAACATATAAATGTGACAAGTGAAAATGTATGCTAATGTAAAAAAGTATAAGTGACTTGTTCACCTATCTGGTGAGATGTCTTTCTAGCCCTGACTATCCATGCACTGTATACATTACATTTCTACATATACCAGTAGAGCAACAGTGCACTCTATTGAGGCTTTTAATAATACATATTTCTTTCTATACATTACACAGGGAATGCATTGTACAAAACAAAAATTCACATGCATGGTTGTCAGCTACATGAAAATAAGTGTCATTATTTTTATTTTATATATAGTTCTGCTTGCTTGCAGCTTCTGTGTAAATTAAAATGGAGATGGAGGCTCCCTACATCACTGAAGTCAGTTGGAAAACAAGTTTTTGAGACTTGCACAAGTGCTTAGAAGTGGCCATGGCCACTGTAATATAGCATATACAACATTACTAAGGCAGTTATTTGTTTGTGGAAAGCTGCTATTCATGTCAGTGTGCGCCAGCATAACCCTCCAGACATCTGTGGCTATTATACAAGACATTCTTTCTACAAGACATCACCGCAGTATAAATGTCCCATGTAATAGGGATGACTAATAATTATTTTCCTTTACTTTCACTACTTGTTCTTAAACTAGTTGTGAGCACCCATTTCCTGTCTCTTAGGGGTGGATAAAAATATATAAATATAAGGATATGAACCGAATCATTTAGGAAACAGCATATGTAACATTATACCAAAACTGCACCTATCCAATATTATTTCACCTATAGTCTTAATGGTCATAAGGGAGATGGTAGTCTTCATACATGCCCTCACTAACAATTATTTATTTTATAAAAGACCTAAAAAAAAAAAAAACAGTTTATTGTGTTTAAAACTTACAATAAAGCTATTCCAAAAGGTAATGCTGCATCTAACTAGATTCTCAGCAAATCAAAAGGTTGAACTTGATGGACTGAAAGTGTTTTTTCAATCTCAATTACTATGTAAATCGCATGATAACTACTTTTTTTTCCCTCCTCAATGTGATTATCTTAACGTCTTTGTCACTTAGCTCGTCTAGCTCCTCCAAAATATTCCTGACTTCTGTTTCTAGGAGCCTGGAAGGAAGATTTTCATAAAGATACATTATACTATGGAAAAATATTTAGGTGCCAGAAGAAAAGAAAAAAAACATGTCAGAACTGGACATTTACTGTGATGACCCCATGCCCTCACTCCACATCAATGACTGACTTACAGAAAAGTGTAGACTTACTGTGATGAGAATACACCCCCTATCTAATGGCACAACACATTGGGGACTGTTGTGGTCCTTGGAGTTTGGTGAAGCATTTGCAGCAAAAACTCAATTTGACTCTAAACCTTCCATTAAGTGTAACTCCTATAGCTTAACTAAGCAGCTTGATTTGTTTTCGTAAATGTCTCAGTCAGAATTCCTCTAAAGTTAATCACCATTTCCCTATCTTGTTTCAAGTTCTGAGATACTAAAAATAAGCTTTTTTTTCCCATGGGCGATATGCTAGGACGTAATATTTCCCTGGCAATTCGGAATATCAGTTAGGCAAAGCAATACCAAAAATCTATTAACACATGGAGCACCGGGTCATACACGCCCTCCAGACTAATACAATGTACGGGCCATACGCGCCCTCCAGACTAATACAATGTACGGGCCATACGCGCCCTCCAGACTAATACAATGTACGGGCCATACGCGCCCTCCAGACTAATACAATGTACGGGTCATACACGCCCTCCAGACTAATACAATGTACGGGTCATACACGCCCTCCAGACTAATACAATGTACGGGTCATACACGCCCTCCAGACTAATACAATGTACTGGCCATACAGGCCCTCCAGACTAATACAATGTACCGGCCATACATGCCCTCCAGACTAATACAATGTACCGGCCATACACGCCCTCCAGACTAATACAATGTACTGGCCATACACGCCCTCCAGACTAATACAATGTACTGGCCATACACGCCCTCCAGACTAATACAATGTACTGGCCATACACGCCCTCCAGACTAATACAATGTACTGGCCATACACGCCCTCCAGACTAATACAATGTACTGGCCATACACGCCCTCCAGACTAATACAATGTACTGGCCATACATGCCCTCCAGACTAATACAATGTACTGGCCATACACGCCCTCCAGACTAATACAATGTACTGGCCATACATGCCCTCCAGACTAATACAATGTACTGGCCATACATGCCCTCCAGACTAATACAATGTACTGGCCATACAGGCCCTCCAGACTAATACAATGTACCGGCCATACACGCCCTCCAGACTAATACAATGTACTGGCCATACACGCCCTCCAGACTAATACAATGTACTGGCCATACACGCCCTCCAGACTAATACAATGTACGGGTCATAGACGCCCTCCAGACTAATACAATGTACGGGTCATACACGCCCTCCAGACTAATACAATGTACGGGTCATACACGCCCTCCAGACTAATACAATGTACTGGTCATACACTCCCTCCAGACTAATACAATGTACGGGTCATACACGCCCTCCAGACTAATACAATGTACGGGTCATACACGCCCTCCAGACTAATACAATGTACGGGTCATACAGGCCCTCCAGACTAATACAATGTACGGGTCATACAGGCCCTCCAGACTAATACAATGTACGGGTCATACACGCCCTCCAGACTAATACAATGTACGGGTCATACACGCCCTCCAGACTAATACAATGTACGGGTCATACAGGCCCTCCAGACTAATACAATGTACGGGCCATACATGCCCTCCAGACTAATATAATGTACTGTTCAAATGACAAAATAACTAGTGATTAATAAGTAGATGTTTCCTTGTCCATGCCTTACAAAGTTAGACCATGGGAACGGATCCAGGCCCAATTTTCATACCTTACTTAAAAACAAGTAGATCAATCAGTGGCTCAATTAGTTTGATTTGATTTAATTACTTGTGCTGACAAAGGAAAATGCTGGATGCAGCCCCTAAGGACTAACATTTAACAAGCAGTTTAAACCAAGGACTTTATTTCTCAACGCTTCTAACAGTTGCAGTACAATCAGCTAGGAGTTAAATAAGCATGTTTTTAGGCAACGGCTATGAGCAAAACAACCAAAATGCCAAAAGTCCTAATTTGAAAATTGTGGTTTCTTAAATGTAATTATATTTAAGGAGGAGCAGGGTGTTGACAGGTATAGCAATTGTTGCTTTGTTTCTCACACAGAATCTGGGCTGTATAATCAGCAGAGCCTTACAGCAACAACTATGCAAGCAAACACAACAGAGATCAAGTGATACACCGTGCTAAGATCAAAGATTTCTGTCATTAAATTCAGACAACCCAGTAAACGTGGAGAGCACTAAAAACAAAAATGGCAAGTATTATAATAATGCTCATGCAAACAACCAGTATCATCCTGTATGGTTATTTTAATGGATCTTATGTTTTAGGAAACTAACTAACAAATGTTTTTAATACTAGTTACTGAGCTTCTGACCAATAAATATGTTTATTCTCGGCTGTTTGGTCCAATAAGTAAACATCTGACCCTTATATGTCGTACAGCACATTGCTAGGGAACAGTATAATTTTCATTTGCACCCAAATATTGTATTTGCTAAAGCAAATTAGTTTATTCTATGACTGGTACTGCTATACTGAAGTCATGCGCTCCACAAAGCCCAACAAAACAAATGTAACATTATCTCAGTGTTAGATGCACTTAAACTAATTTATGGAAGATTTCTTATAACAGTACAGTGATCCTTTTTAAGAAAATGTGTTATTTAAAAATGTAGTTATTTTGACTGAAAACAAAAGCCACTGTGTCTTTTCTATGTTGTGTAATCTTTTCATATACTTAAAAAAGGACCGCTGTAATGCATTTACCCATAAAGCACATGGGTTTGTTTGTTGGGCACAGACTATTAAAAACAGTATGCAGTTTAAAAGTAAGAAAATATATTCATTTTTATTAATTTATAAGTTGTGGCTTCCCCAAGAACGATCTGCCTTTCATCACCTCCCTCGGGGTGGGCCAACTCTGCCTGGGTGCTGGACCATCAGGGAGCTTGGAAGCAGGCTGGGCTACCACATCACCGACTACACCCCTTGGCATAATTAACTCTGCCCCCATGGCCTACACTGAGGTAACCGCTTTATTGTAACCTGTTTGCAGCTCCCTCATAGGCTCCACCCAGTTACAGTACATGAGCCATCATAGCCTTACCCCATTCCTAAGCATGCTCACTCTGAACCAGAGTCTGACTGATCAGAGGTTTGTTTGTTTTTTGTCAAGCTGGCCACGCCCCCTGACACAGGTAAGGAGGAGATAAAGCAGCTCTGCTGGATGGAAAAACGGACACATTGTAGAGTAAGAAAAAATATTAATATTAAACTGCATGCTGTTTTTAAAAGTCTATCCCCAACCAACAAGCATTTGAGCTTTACCTGCATATACATTACAGCGGTCCTTTAGGGGGTTTATGCCTGCTGCTTGTTCACAATGTTGTCTGTGACGTTAAACAAGATGTCACCCTCCATTCAGGCATGCTCTATGAGGCAGTGCCCCAAATGGCAAAAAATAAATAAATCTATATATATTATTTTCAACTACAAAAAAAAATAACAAATATTTGCAACATTTTCTTCATGAAGTACAACTGGTCATCATTCCATTTGTGTTAAAAAAAAGATGGTTAAACAATGTTGTAGCTTTGTATTTATTTCCAATTGGAGAACAGCAAATCTTTGATAAATAGTTTGTAGAGTAGATATTAGATACAAATAATGTAATAATTTGACAAAGGCTCTACTCTGTACAATCAGATTGAAATGTAAGCACACAGGTGGTCTTTCACTAGGTCTTTCTTACACTGCATCTTAAGTGCAACTGCAGCTTCCAGCAAGCTCTTCATATCCAGTTCACAACACAACTACCGGACACACAAACTTCTGGAACGTCTCGTGTTTGCAATATATATTAAACCCCCTCAGCCATGACATGCTAGCTCATAAACAGATTAATAAAACACTACTTTGTTTTTCTTTAACTGAAGCAATATGTAATTTTCCTCCTAGTAAGGAGGTTTGAAACTTCAGAAGCAAAATGTTCTGCTGTCTGATCTATTTGCACAGGGTTGTCTTGTTAAACCCTCACCAGATCCGTATGAGCTTCCCTTGTGGTTTGTTGCCACATACAGTAGGTATTTTATGAAATGCATGTGGAAGCCAGTTTATTTACATGTCCTAGCAGGATGTATTAATAGCAAATGAATAATTATATCCACATTTAGAAGTGGCATGAAAAAGGTGTAATTAATTGGGCACAGCAACTCTTTTATACAAACAGATATGGGACACAGACCATAAAAATCCATTCACTTGTCATGTAATAAACTCCTAGGCAAATAAATGCAAATACAGCCTTTAGCTTGCGTGTGTGCATATTGTGTGCTGCAGATACACAGAAAAGCAAAACTATAAATTATTTCAAAAAAGATAAATAGCCCATAAAAACATGTAAAATAGGATTTATGTCTCAATAAGCTTTTCACCATGTAAGACCAGTCCCGGGAACGTCTGCAAGAGGCGACAGCTCAATATGGCACATCTGTTTGTTTTGTACTCCTGCTCACTGTCAACACAGCCAGAATAAAAGTAAGAAATGCACAAGGGAGGACAGACAAACCTGAACAGTCTATGTGATGGTGGGTATTACTCTCTAGTTATAAAATGCCAAATAAAAAAATTAGCACTTATTTCTCTAGTAGAATAGAAAAAATAAAAAAAGGAAAGACAAGGACACTGTATTAGCAGAATGTCCCAAGGTGCTTGTGATGTATAGGCTCAAAATATCAAAAAGTTATACACAATAAAAAGTAACTTTTATTATTAATCATGAAAAATGTCCCAATACATATGGCAGCCAAAACAAGGTTTGCCAGCAAAATATAAAAAACAAAGGATTGCATCTGATACAAATATATACAGATACAGTCAGGTCCATAAATATTGGGACATCGACATAATTCTAAACTTTTTGGCTCTATACACCACCACAATGGATTTGAAATGAAACGAACAAGATGTGCTTTAACTGCAGACTTTCAGCTTTAATTTGAGGGTATTTACATCCAAATCAGGTGAACGGTGTGAAAAATGTTAGTTTATATTACAAACATATTTTTTTTCGTTTAATAGACAACTGAAATCATTTATTGAAACTAGTTTGAAGAACTCCAAATGAAATTATAGAAAAAATATTTTTAGAGTTTAAAAAAAAAAAAAAAAAATCATCTAATACATTAACCTTTATAAGTAAATAGTAAATAAATTGCCCGTCTGCCACACAATGCGAGGCTGTGCCCCCTCTGAACACCTTCGGCGCTCATTACAGGCCTCTCCCCCGTGTACTTTACGTGCCGCTAATTGACGGTTTTGGCAACCGGGTTCGGCCTTGCATATTACTGGCTTTGCGTGCCTCGCGTTTTTGGCAACTTTCATGCTTTGCAATGATCCCCTTTGTCGCTCATCGAGAGCCTCTCCCCCACTCTCTGACCCTTGTCCGTTTTCCTCCGTTATTTTCAAAGTGCCGTGTACCTTGCGTTGTTCGGGTAATTGTTACTGGGTTCGGCCTCGCGTATTACTGGCTTTGCGTGCCTAGCGTTGTTCGGGCAAGTGTTATTGGCGTCGGCCTCGTTTTGATCCCGTTTGAGAAATGTTTTATTTTTTTTATCTGCCAATTATTTTGCCTTGCTTAGCCCATTTTCGATCGCCAAAAAACGGCAAATATAACTCAAATTAGCTTGCAACCTTACTCACAGGCTCTCTGTGCTGTGTGTACAAGTAATTTTTTTTTATTGTTTTGCTTTTTATTGGGGGGGGGGTCTTTCAAGTCGGGGGGGGGGGGGGGCGGTCTTACTTTTTTACCATGTAACAACTCAAGGAAAAAAAAAATAATAATTATCTATCGAAACAAATAAATGAAAAATAAAAGCAAACTCCAAGCACATTAGTATTGTTCTCTACATTTCAGACCATTGCGGTTCATAAAACAGACATGGATAAAACATGATTTCTTACAAGCCAAGTGAAAAAGTTTCGTAGCTGATCGCGGCCATCGACATGAGCGCCTTCTGTACTCATGGCTAGGCTGTTTTAAAGTCGAAGTCCCGCGGGCCTCGCGATGATTGCGGCCTAAGTCATGCAGTGCTTTGGCACTCATTGCGAATGCGCAATACTGTAACTTTTAACATTGCGTGACGACAATTCACAATTATGACAACTAAAATATGTTATTATAAAGTAATGCAGTCCACCATTTTGGTTTCTGCTGATCAACTTCCTGAGGTGAGAAAGACATTGAATGCAAAGTACTTTTCTATCTGTACAACAGGAAATTTAACAACTAAAACTGCCAGTATTTTCAACATCACTAATGGAAATCTAGAAACACCTCCAGAGAAAAATAGCAGCAGAAAGGAAAAGGGAAAAAAAAAAGGAAAGGAACGGATAATTACAGTTAAACATTAATGATGTTAAGGCTATTTCTTTTGCTTTCTGATAAAAATAAATAAAAAAAGGGAAGAGGATTTTGCATGTTATCAAGCCAAGTTATTTAAAATACCATATAGACAATACTGATTATAGCGTCCCTTTAGTAATAAATTAGAGACCTGTTTAGTTTGCAGTTACAGGTCCAAAGCTCTCTGTGATGTACTCTCTATATAAAAGGCAGATATGCACATGTAAGCATCCTCTGAGAACAAGACCTACAACACACCGTCTCACATTGAAGCCACTCGTATACATAACACTTACTTGCATTGTCATCAGAGTCATCACTGCTGCTGGGAAGTCGCGCACGTTTCATGACTTGCACTGGGAGCCTGCAAAGAAAAGACATCACATTTAGGTCACTACTGAACATCACTGCTCATCACAGGTCATTGAAGTGACACCGACCTCCTAACCTTCCTATGCATGTACCACATCATTCCAATTGATTCCAATGGGTTTTTTCTTCATCTGCAAATTAATGTTTTTTTTTATGTGACACAAAGTGTCTGAGGGAAAAGACTATCCCTAAACTGGACTGATTAAAGGAAGTAACCTGAAAGGAAACTTTGTGAAATGTTCATAATATTAATGTGCGCACTCGCTTATGCATATAAGAGAAAGATAATAAAGCCAAGCATTCTGGGTTTCTGTTCCCTTTCCTCACACTTTGTACCATGTAACAACAAAAGGCAAAAAAATAAATAAATAATTATCTATCGAAACAAATAAATGAAAAATAAAAGGAAACTCCAAGCACATTAGTATTGTTCCCTACATTTCAGACCATTGCGGTTCATAAAACAGACATGGATAAAACATGATTTCTTACAAGCCAAGTTCCACTTCAATTCAAAAAGGAGTACTCCTACAGAATATTACTTGCTATGTTCTGAAATGGGTCTAGCCTGCCAGTTACTCCTCAATGGAGAGCCATTTAAATGACATTTTTGTCACGGACACTTAGAATGCTGAGGTGACAAAAGTTCCAGAGCTAATGACGTTACACCATTTCTAATCTAGGGTTACATTCATGTTTCCGTATTCTAGCAGCTCACATCACCCAATAGACACAAAGTATTATATCAATAAAAAGGCAAGTTCTGCAAGTGGTTTTATATAAAAGAGGAACCTAGACAAAACTTCCCCTTTAAAAGCATTAAACTAAATGGCAGTGTATATTTCGTGTATAGCAGGTTCAAAGGGTTTCTTTGTAGAGACTTATTAAAAAGGTTGCACCATAGGGAGAGCCGAAATGAAGAGAGAGGTAGCAACACATTCCAGGAGTATATGGGCCACCTGGCCTCCAGACTACAAGCCCGATGTGCCTGTCTCACTGCAGATCTAAACTAAGACATACATGAAACTGCAAATAAGAAATAAAAGACCCAACTAGTCTGCCTATTCTACTTAAAAAGCTTTGCTTCATTAATTCTCAGCACAGCCCTATGCAAAAGTTCCTTAATTAGGATTAACCCTACCACTTATCTACTACGCTCTCTGTAAAGTAGTACTTGTGCACATTTCCCTAAATCTTCCATCCCAATACTTCCCCTGTGAACGTTATAAAGTATATTTGATAGCTTCCATCACATAACCCTTCTCCCTTCTGTCCTCTAAGATATACATATTAAGACCATGATGTCTTTCCTTTAAAGTCTAGACCATGCACCTCCTTTGAATTGCTTCTTTGTTTCTACAAGGGCACTATGAACGTGTGCATTTTATTCAAATGATCATGACTCATGTAACAAAAGACATCCTGCTTAATAAATCTGCCAGACGTAATTAGTTCATCTGCAAGGTGAACAGCTTTCAAAAGCCAAATGAGTTATAATAAAGTGGTGGTCATTAATAGACAGAGAAGTCACTAATCTTCTACCGGACATGTTAAAAAGCATGTTATAAACAATACAATGTTTGCATTCATTTTAATGGTCCATCACTATAATAGTTGTGGATCTATGAATGTTGGCGACGAGCCTCACAAAGCAAGACGCGCAGTTGACGCACGTGACTGCGAGGCTCGTGGGACTTAGGCTGCAATGAGCACCATAGGCGCTCATCGCCAGAGGCGCAGGACTTAGGACCGAAGCTAGTAAAACACCCGAATCACGCCACTGGAAAAACAACCAAAAAAAAAATTATACAAATTATGCCTCAAACTTACTTCCACAGCACAGGGGGAGAGCCAGGGAGCCTTTGAAGGACGTTGCAAGTTAATTTGAACATATTTGCCATTTTTTCACAATCTGAAAAATTGCCTAAGCAAGAAAAAAAAATAGTGGGGGGGTTTGGCTTGAAATGAGCGCCAAAAATGTTTAAGTGCGAGGCCTATAAAAGTACACAGGGGGAGGGGCTCACAATGAGTGCCAAAACGTGTTCAGAGTGGCCAAAGCCTCGCAATGTGTGGCAAACCAGGCTTACAATTTTACGCCCGTAATTTTTGGCAGGCAATTTCCTAGTAGTTTATGAATGGGAAAAATGACGCCAATGCAATACAGGGGGTCCTTCATTGAACAAAATGGTACAAAGTTGGAGTAATAAATTGGAAGAAAGTGTAAGTTCACACTCTGATGAGTACCATGACTTATGCTTGCTCAGCAAGGCGTTGTTATAACCTCATGTAGAGCAACAATCATCAGTGGCTATATTTGTGTTGGTTTAATGTTAGTTTTCCAAACTTTAGGTCATTCACTTTCCTATAAATATAACTTTAGTCCTATTTAAAAGGTTTCAGATTTGTTTAATAAATAGGGTGACCAGCTCTATATGTCTTTGAATGTGAACAAAATACGTTGCCTATTAATTTAATTTTTTTTTCCACACTTATAAAAACTATATATTACATACAAAGACATTTTGAACAGTGGCATATTTTCCAACTAAATAAATCATTCTCAGAATACCATAGCTGTAAATGGCACATTATTGCCTATGTTTTCAAAAATAAATAAAAGTGACTGTAACTTGTCTTATGTTCTTCCTGCTTTTGACCTTTGACCCTAAACATGGGACGCTTTGCTAACCAGACAGTGCCTCAGGGAAGTATCCTGCTTTAGGGTATAGAGGGCGTCTATACAGATACAGATACACATGCACACTCAATTGTGACGATGTCAACTTCTTGAAAGATGAACATCTGAGAACGATTTTCCTTAATTCCCAGATAAAGTAGAAATCGCCCTTCCTTAAAGAGACAGCTGTATACAGACAGTTTTATATGGCATTATGTCAGTATAGTAGTGACTATCCCAAGTCGCACACATAGCTACTGAAATACTAGAAATGTTTTACTTCCCTCTAAATTGTTTTCTCATTATACTGTCAAAGCCCATCAGTCAATATTGAAACATGCAGCTCTCACTGAGAATATTTGCATTTCTAATGCACCTTGCAAGGCAGGTATCAGAAGCAAACAGAACAAAAGATATATATCTATCCATACATACAGGAATATTCAGTTTAGCACGGTATGTGTTCCTGCATGCAGGAGTACTACTCGAAAACTGCGCTAAACGGGGCATTTTATCGTCATATCGCTGAACTGCGCAATAGCAAAAATAGCGCTCCAAACGGTGATTGAAATGCCTGCAACATGATTTAAAGCAGTGTCGCTTTACAAAAAGTCAAAAACATTGTTATTGCAAATCAACACTCGGCAGGGTATCCCTGTGTGTGTGTGCGCTTAGATATATATATATATATATAATTATGGCCTAGGATACACAGTCAGCTCCCTACAAGTTGCTTACATGACTTCTGCATGCTCATAGCTTGTGTGTAATGAAGTTGGCTCCCCCATGCAGGTCATCAGTGTATTCAGAGGGACCAGATGTCCTAATAAGTATGACGTTTCATGAACTCTTTAAGACTCTCTGCAATTCCAGATTATCAGGCAGATTTACTCAAATCTGTCATCTCTAGGAGTTTTCCGTCTCCAGCAGTAACTACAAGTGGTCCAATGTCTCTGAATATTCCTGACTGGCTGTATATAATTACACTTGTCATATACAAAGTGGATGGAGCTGAGGACAGCTAGACAAATGGGTCCGTTAGGCCCTAAGAAATATTAATAATCATTTCACTGTAAAAGATTTGACACTTAAGACATTAGTTATCATATGCCAGAGTAAGAACAGTACAAATTAAAAGGAAATGATAGAGCATACATATGACTGTAGATTTCACTGGCAGACAAGTGGGACTAGTATTTTTTTTTTACATTTC